>CM021100.1:235381147-235587869 GCA_007115665.2 Sequoiadendron giganteum | reverse complement strand
GTGATCTGCTAATGTGTGTTTATTGGTGAGTGTTGTTTTTACTAAAATTTTGTGTCATTTTTCAATGATTGTAGAAGACCAAAAAAAACAACAAACTACTAACACATTTGCTACAAGGGGAGAAAAAATTATTTTCTCTAGTTAGTTGCTTGTGATTTTTATCTTAACTAGGCACATAGATTTAATTAAAAAAGGGTCAAAGAACTTGTTTGAGTTTTTACACAAGTGGACTATTGATGTATCCAATCCCCTTGCACCATTTGGTGATCTTGGGTGAAGAGAAATCGTAGTCCACTTAAGTCCTTTTTTTCCCTTGTTTCTTTTTCTTAGGGAGACCTACCTGGGATTTCATCACTTGGGGGACGATTCCAACCATGTGTTGCTAACAGTGTATATAAAGGGGCGAGAGAAAAATTTATACCTCAATCTAGTCACATCTTGTCTAGTGGAGCGTCAAAGCTAGGGTGATACCTAGATAAGACGTGAAGAGTTGGTCCAAGCTCCCAGTAACTCGTTGGCCACTCCCAACTCATGCTTGTGACGAGCTGGTGTTCACGGTTGTGCTCCACGTACCGTTAGTATATCGTGGAATCCATTAGAAGTCTTGTTCAGCCTAGATAAAGGACTGTGTTGACCATACCCTTAACACTAATCTTAGGCTTGTGCTATTTGAACTATCTTTTTGTGCAAAACTAGTGTTTATCAATTAGTTTTGGCTATTTGTTTTTTGTTTTTATCCTTTGTCGTAGTTGTTTTTGCCTAAGTTAAGTTCATACCAACACATAGAGGTGACCCTACCCTCAAAGGGGTGACCCTTCCCTCAAAAGGGGTGACCCCACCCTTCTTGTTTTAATTTTTTTCCACCCAGCCCAAGTCAAATTTGACCAATTTCCTTAAACAAGCGACCTTGCCCTCAAAGGGGCGACCCTACCCTCAAAAGGATGACCTTGCCCTTCCTATTTCAACTACCTTTTATCTTGTCTAAGTCAAATTTGAGTATTTTTTCCTGAACAGGCGACCCTACCCTCCAAAGGGGTGACCCTGCCCTCTGAACGGGTGACCCTGCCCTCCAAAGGGGCAACTCTACCCTCAAAGGGGTGACCTTGCCCTCCAAACAATCATTTTTAGATTTTTTTTGCTAGTTGTTTTCCCATTTCAGGTACCCATTTTCCTATTTCGAGTGTCGTTCACTCATTCTGGGTTTTCGTTTAGCTATTTCAACTATCTGTCTATCCATTTCGGGTACCCACTTTCCCATTTTGAGCATTGTTCCCTCATTCAGACCATTCATTTTCTCATTTCAGGTATTCGTTCACCTGTTTGGGGTATCCGCTCACCCATTATGAGTGTCGTTCCTCCATTTCAAGCATCGGTTTTCCCATCTTACGCATTTGTTCACCCATTTTGAGTGATTTTTCACCCGTTCTATGAACCAATTTGCCTATCTTGGAAGTTCATTCACCCTATTTATCGATATCACTTACCCATTTTTTAGACTAAGTCAAATCCAAAACCTATTTGGGCAACCTTGCTGAAGTTTAGGCGACCATGCCCCAGAACTAAATCTGTTACACAAGCGTGATCCAAAAATCTAGCCTACTGGGATTTTCAGAAGCTTGTTGTCTACCTAGCCATTTGCACATCTCATCCATGCATAATCCTTGTGTTATTTTATTTGCATCTCAATCCATCTACATCCAAATCATTATATAGATCATATAGGCATATCCTTAACCATCCTTAGGTTACACATCCATTATCATTTTCTCAATCCAAATCCTCTGAACTTCGTTTGAAGTTATTATCTGAATTGACCTAGGTGCATAAAACTGATCATTATCCTTCAACATCTACTTAGGATCACCATCTGTCCTAAGTCAGTCATCATCCTCGGCCATATCAATCCCCTTCCATCTCAAGGTGTATTCGGTGTCGTGATCATCAGTTCATCCTTTAATCAGATCAATCAACACCTTAAGTCACCTAGGGTGATCTCTGAACTCAGTTTAGAATCCTTTCCAATCATCCAATCTCATCCAATCCTATCAATAGTTTTATCAGTCAATCTTATCCAATCCAATCCAATCATATATTTGTCCAACTATCCAATCAATCAATCCAATCATCATTTAGATCATCTTTGTATTACATTCTAGAAGTTTAGATGCATCTTATTTCACCTAGTTTATCCTGTACTTTCATGCCCATTCAGACCTACTCACAAGAAAAAAAGCAAATAGTAGAACAACAAGCCCAAGGTTCCCAACCAAATATCCCACAAGATCCTAACAATTTTCCAAATATCCCACAAAATCCCCATAATAGTGCTTTGTTACAATCCAATACCGACGTTCAAAACACCACTCCACCTGGTGATGAAAACATGGTTAATCAACCTGAAGTCACGGTCGATGAATACCTCAATAATCTTGCTAATGTTCAAATGATAGATCGCCTCCTCAATGAGCATGGGGAAAAGATTCTCGCCACTCTAATCATGAAAGGAGTCAAGCCACCATTTGATTTTGATGTGTCACAATATGCCAATACCCACCCCCTTCTAGCACCTACAGATCTGCAAACTTCACAAAAAATTTCAAGAAATTTGTATGTTCCTAAAAGTACACCTATAGATAATTGGTATCACCCTGAGTTTGAAAATTTCATGATACATCAAGTCTTAAGTTATCCTCGCTTCCCAATCGCAGCCTCTACCATCACACCACCCGATCATAACGATCCCTACACCTACGACATGGCATCATACATTCCATCTACTCCACCACTCCCACTTCAACATCTTGGTTAGCCATCCATCAATATTGGGAGCACACCTACACTTGCATTGATGCCACCTTCAAGATCTACACCTACCAAAAATTTACCACCTCCTGCATTTTAGCAACCTCTAGTTAATCCTCACCAATCCACTACATTACAAGCACTGCCACAACATGTTGTTGCTACTATTGCTTCATCCCAACTACCTCATCAACAAACTCCACAACACAATGTCACAATCCCACAACAAAAAATTCTGATTCCTCAGCAACACCCTTCCATTCCTATGAAACCATCACACTAGGTGACATAAACTACATCACAGCCGTTGCAACCGCCAAATGATGATTCTGTAGCAATCCCACAACAACAACATATCCCATCTCTCTCATCTTAACAACAACTACCATAGAAAAAAAATCCACCACAACATACACACATTCCTACACAAACACAACATAATCCTCTTACACAATATCTTATCATCCGTCTAACACATATACTGCCTATGTTGCTCCATCCAATTTTAATCCAAATCCCCATTAGGAATCTCAAAATCAAACGCGGAACCAACTGCCACTTTACACTAACCCTTCACAACCACATGCACATCCTTATCAACAACCATCAAATCCGCAACCACCCCCATATGTCACACAACAACCCACTTTCGTGTATCCTTATCATACCAACAATATTATCCATATAATACCCCTATCTCGACTTCTACAAAACCTATCAACAAATACTTGGAAGAAGTCAAAGCTGCATTGAAGGACTTACAAGCTGGGATGGGCAAACAATCATTCAAATTTGAGTACATTTGTCCTTATCCATTTGATCCCTCCATTTCCTTGGTTCCTTTCCCAAAAAATTTTGAAATGCCAAAATTTGATAAGTACAAGGGAACCAAAGACCCCAAAGCCCATCTTCAAGATTTTTATGCCCACTGTTAAGAAGTCATGCACAATGACAACTACCTTATGTGATTATTCCCTAGGAGTCTATAAGGAATCAATCTTGATTGGTTCATTGACCTTGAGAAGGTATCCATCAAATCCTTTGTGCAGTTATCAGAAGAATTTGTCTCCCACTTCTCCTTTAATCTAGAGAAGGATATTGATACACTTGATCTCCTTGAAGAAAAATAGTGCGATGAGGAAACATTTGCAAGCTATTTGCAAAGATGGTGAGCCTAGCCAGTTAGATGAAATCCCCACTAAGGGAGAAGGATATGGTCACTTTGTTCCTTGAAAATTCCCATCCAGAAATGGCTCACAAGTTTTGCCTCCACTATGTCACGACCTTTGTGACAATCGTGGAGAAAGGTCCTATCCTCAAAAGAGCCCTGATTACTAAAAGGCGGGTCAAAATATTCAATTATGATAAAGAGAGGTCCTCTAGAGACAAACCTCGTTATTGGAATAAAAATAAGAATGTTGTCAATGATGGTGTCATAGACACCAAACATGTCCAAGTGGGTAATGCCTCTCAAAATTCACAATATCCTCAACAACAGCAGTCAATCCCAAATTCCATATATGTGCCCCAAGGAGCACCTCGTCCTCAAAAATAGTCAAATCAAAATAACCAAGGGGGAAATAAATTCCATTTTACTCAATTAGGAGAACCCCTCAGTGTTGTGTTTAACAAGCTTCTTCAAGCTAACTACCTGATCACGTATCCTATAACCAAGCTCCTTAATGAGTCCAAACCTAAACCGACTTGGTTCAAAGAAAACGAGTATTGTGAATTTAACAAGATCAAAGAACATACATTGAAAAAGTGTCAAGGCTTAAAGACATACATGGGTATGTGCAGGATCATCATGGAAAAAATAGGGCTTTAAGTGGTAATAAAAATTTAGAAAATCAGAGTTAGACAATTTGATGTAAAAATTTGAATAAGTTATCTATATTCTTTCAAAATTATGTAAGATTAGAATTTGTAGAAAATTGAATGTAGTTTCTAAACTACTAGGTTTATTTAAAAGAAATAAAAAGTCTATTTGGTCAAAAATTTGAAATTTCAATGTAGTAGTACTTAAATTTTAGGGAAAAAATAAGTATGTGTTTGTTTGACCACCCTAACCACAATAAAATGATAATATTTTTTTACAATATTTTAGATATAAGTAGAAGAATCATGTATTCATGTGATGCATATTTTTTTGTAATTTTTTTCCAAGTAAATAATTAATTATGACTATCAAAAAATATAAAAACTTGTATGTCTGACCACTTTAATTTGGTCAAAACTTCAAGAATTTTTATTTTTTTTTAATCCTATAATATGTGAAGCATAGAATGTGACACATGTTTTAGATTAAAAAAAAGTGATACCGTTTGAAAGATATAGATGTTTTTCAATCAACCTATTAATCAGGACTTTAGTCGTAATTCAAATAAAAAATGAATAATAATTATTTATTAAATTCAAAGTAAAGCATAATTTTTATTGGTGGAAAGCTAAGAATCTCCTTTAAAAACCCTTTTCGTTTCATCAAATTTGGGTAAAAAAAAGTTGTCATTGACATGGGCCATCATATCACTTACATATCGCCACTTTTTGGCCCATCATGATCTTGCACATACCCACATCCAAGATCTCATAGATTAGGGAGAAATTAATGTGGGTGGTAACACAACAACCTCATCTCATGCTCAACTGCAAATATATCATAATGGTTTTTCCAAACATAACCAAGGTCCTAGTACATCCAGCTCCAATCTCGGGCCTAGTAACAACAACCAAAATAACAACACTAATAACATCAGTTATAAAAATGTTCCATACAATTACCAAGGAATTGTCATGCACATTGAACAAGTAGATCCACGTGTGTCTATGATACATTTCAAAGGTAAGGACCCCCAAAGTGTTGTTACCACTCATCGAACCCGTATCACAGACCCAAGAGCTCCCGCATCTACCCAACCACCGTCTGTCAGTTTGCAATAAAACATCCTTGATCACTTAGGAAAGATCTCAACCTAGATTTCTATCATTGATCTGCTTAAGTCTTCTCCCATGCACCAAGACATCCTGAATAAGGCCTTACAGAGCACTCAAGTTCCCAACGACATAGATCCCAAACAATTCCAAGCATTGGTAGGAAATCTCTTAGCGACCTACCAATTAGCCTTTAGCCAAAAAGATATACCCCACCTTGACTCAAGTCATAATCACCCCCTTCACCTTGAGGTTGGTGTGAATTGTCATAACATAAAAAGGGTACTGGCAGATAATGGTTTTTCCCTAAATATTTGTACATTAAAATTTATACAACAGGTGGGATACACCCAAGCTGACCTAAATAATCAAGTTATCACCATCAAAGCATATGATAATGCAAAACGAGATTCTGAGGGCACTATTTGTTTTCCTATCTAGGTGGGCCCCATTATGCAATACACTATGTATCATGTTCTAGAACTTGAACTTCCATATAACATCCTTCTTGGTCACCCATGGATTCACTTTATGCAAGTTGTTCCATCAACCTATCACCAATGTCTACAATTCCCATTTCAAGGAATGGAAGTAACTATACAAGCTAACCCTCAACCATTTGAATATTGTCATACACTAGAGGCTTCCTTTCCCTATTATCATTACTGCCCTAGGGTAGAAATGGGGGTATCTCAGACATCAATATCTCATCCATCCACCAACACATTAACCTCCAATTCATCCACTCCATCATCCATATATGATTCCACCATTACCAAGGTCTAGATCATTGACAAGGGGTGTGGTGAGTATGAAATGTGTACAAAATTAAACATGGAAACCATGCCACCCTCCCCACATACCTATGGCCAACCTTATCCATTAGGCCCAAAAGATGAAGAGAAGACAATCACCCTCAATGCTCCAACTGTGGGGTCTAGCACCTTCCGCTCTCCTAGATTATGACAAGATACACCAAAAGATGATATCAACCAGTGGGTGTACTGTGAGGAACCTGAACCCTCTCTCCCCTTTAAAGAATACTTCCAAGAGGCCTATCCTTGGCCTTCTAAGTTTTCAGAAAAAAACATAACTATCAGGGGGGAGGCCTTGGCATCAAAGATCAAGGTAGACGTCAACCGATAGAAGCTTCTATGCATTCAAAGAAGATGGGCTTGGGATATGATACTAAACAAAAAGGTCCTATGGAATCATCTAGTGCCTCTAACAATTTTAGTGTGGATGACGGCTCCCTTGAGGACATATTGGAGGAGGATTTCATCACTAATGTGTACGATGACATTGATCACATTGACCTCCCTACCATGTTCGAATTCCTTTCCGTTTGCACCATCACCTTGTCCCTCAAACACCCCGAGCTTATAGACTATGACATAAAAGGTACCACACCTCTCAATGGCTTTCCCTCAGTGGATCAATATGTGCATCTCATGGGATTGGGGGAAGATGAATGCCTTAGTCACAAAAATAAAAAGAAACAAAATAAAAAAGGGTCACCTAGTGAAAACCTCCCTAAGGCACTTTGTGACTTTGAAAAAGTTAAAACAAAGGACGTATCTAATAGCGAAAACCTTGATGAGGCCGCTAGAAGATTGGGACGTTCATCTTCCCCTTGTCAAAACTCATCTATTCAAATGATCATCCATCTTGATCGAAGAAACACAAGCAATAAACTTGGGAACTAAGGAGAATCCCAAGATCACCTATGTAGCCAAAGCATTGTCAGAAGAACAAAAATTTACCATCACCAAGCTCCTCAAAGATAGAATCATTAACTTCACTTGGACATATGTAGACATGCCCAACCTTGATCCTTCTTTGGTGGTAGATCACCTAGATGTCCATCCTGATGCCAAACCTGTCAAGCATAAACTCCAAAAAATGCACCCTCAAGTGGGTCTATTGGTTAAGAAAGAATTGGAAAAGATGTTGGAGGTAGGATTTATCCAACCAATTGACTACTCTGACAGGATCTCCATCATAGTGCTATTTTCTAAACCTAATGGAGATATCAGAATCTACACAGATTTTTGAGCCCTTAACAAAGCTTGTGGGTATGTGTAGGATCATGATGGGACAAAAAGTGGCGATATGTATGTGATATGATGGCCCATGTGGCTGACAATTTTTTTTTTACCCAAAATTGATGAAAAAAAAGAGTTTTTAGAGGATATTCTCAACTTTCCACCAATATAAATTATTCTTTACTTTGAATTTAATAAATAATTATTATTCATTTTCTATTAGAATTATGAATAAAGTCCTAATTCATAGGCTGATTAAAAAAATCTATAACTTTCAAACGATATCACATTTTTTAAATCCAAAACATGTGTCACATTTGATACTTCACATAATATAGGATTAAAAAAAAAAAAGAATTTCATGAAGTTTTGACCAAGTTAAGGTGGTTAGATAGACAAGATTTTATATTTTTTTAAATTTGTAATAAAAAATTCATAATAAATTATTTACTTGGAAAAAAATTATAAAAAAATATGCATCATATTGAGACATGAGTCCTCTACTTATATCTAAAATCTTATGAAAAATCTTATCATTTTATTGTGGTTAGGGTGGTCAGATAGACACCTACTTCTTATTTTTACCCTGAAATTTAAGTACTACTACATTGAAATTTCAAATTTTCACCAAATAGATTTAAAAAAAAAATAAAGGTCTAGTATTTTAGAAACTCTATTCAATTTTCTACACATTCTACTTTTACGTTTTTTTGAAATAATATTGATAACTTATTCAAATTTTTACGTCAAATTGTCTAACTCTGATTTTCTAACTTTTTATTGCCACTTAAGGGCTTGTTTTTTCCATGATGATCCTGCACATACCCTTGTCCCAAGGATGACTTCCCTTTGCCAAATATTGATATGTTGGCCACTCTCATTGCAGGACATGAGATGTTGTCCCTCATGGATGGTTTATATGATTACAACCAGATTAAGATTGCCCCCAAGGATCAACACACGACTGCCTTCACTACACCTTGGGGTACATTTTATTATAATGTCATACCTTTTGGCCTCAAAAATGTGGGGGAAACATATCGGCATGCTATGAAAATCATCTTCCATGACCTCATCCACATCATAATGGAAGATTATTTTGATGACCTATTAGGAAAATAAAGAACGAGGGAAGAACACCCTGCAATTCTCAAAAAGATCTTTGAACGTTTGGATCAGTACAAGCTACACCTCAATCTGAAGAAATGTGTCTTTGGGGTCATATCTAGAAAAATCTTGGGGTTCATTGTCTCCCACATATGAATAGAGGTTGATCCTACTAAGGTCAAGGAAATCATGGAAATGCCTCCACCTTACAATCTGAAACAACTAAGAAGCCTGCAAGGTAAGCTTCAATCCATTCGAAGGTTCATTTCTCAACTAGTCAACAAGTGTCAGTCGTTCACGCATCTACTCAAGAAAGATTTTGCATTTAAGTGGAACCAATAATTTCAGCTCAGTTTTGATTAGATCAAACAATATTTGGCTCACCCACCTATTCTTATGCCACCTATTCCAGGAAAACTACTCCTCCTTTATATTTCAGCTAGTTTCGTGGCATTAGGGGCATTGTTAGCACAACATGACGAGTCATCCAAGGAAAGATCAATTTACTACATTAGCCAGACCTTAGTAGTTTATGAATTGAATTATTCCCAAATGGAGAAGGCTTTCTTATCCATAGTCTTCAACTCATAGAAACTTCGACACTACATTCTTAGTCATTCAGTCAAGCTCATCTCTAACATTGATCCACTTAAATATTTTCTATCCAGAACAACACTGACTAGTCCCATGGCTAAGTGGGTTAGGCTATTAAGTGAATTCAACATAGAGTACGTGGATTGTAAATAAATCAAAGAAAAAGTGATTGCATACCAATTGGTAGATGCTCCATTAGTAGATTCTTATCCGTTAGAAACAAAGTTTCTTTATGAAGGGGTCTTTGTTGTTTTAGAAGCCACCACATGGACATTATATTTTGATGGATCACACACAAACAATGGATTGGGAGTTGGATTCTTGCTCGTCACCCCCTAGGGTGATTACATACTGAAGTCATTCAGATTAGCCTTTCCCTTTACCAACAACATTTTTGAATATGAAGCTCTTCTCACCAGCCTTAGGATTGTTGTCCAATGGCATATCTCTCACCTGCAAGTCTTTGGTGACTCCCAACTTGTTATCAAATAGGTCAATGATGAGTTTCCAACAAAAGATGATAAGCTATTACCATACAAACGTATGGTAGATGACTTCAAAAAATACTTCACCTCCATCCAATTTGATCAAATACCTAGAGTGCAGAACAAAAGAAGCTGACACCATGGCTACCTTTGGTTCTCTCCTTGACATGCCCAAAGATTAGACTGAATGTGAGTTCCTAATGGATAAACTATTAATCCCTGCATATGACATCCCTGAGAGTGAAATGGTATGTGACATCGTAGGTCCCGAACCCCCTTGGTATCAAGACATCTACCCTTATCTCCATGAAAACACCTTACCTCCCGACCTCACCCATAATCAACTAAAATCCTTTATCCAATTCTCGTCATGTTACACCATCATAGGTGATATGCTTTATCAACGTGGGTATGATGGAAACCTCCTTAGGTGTTTAAACAAGACTAAATTCTACATCGCATTGGTAGAAGTACATAGTGGTATTTGTGGGGCCCATTCTAATGGCATGGCCCTTGCCAAAAGGATTCTAAGAGTAGGATATTACTGACCTACTATGGAACATGATTTCTACGAGTTTCTCAAAAGGTGCCTTCCTTGTTAGCAACATGCAGATTTGATTCATGCTCTTGCATAAAAGGTACAACCTATCACAATACCATGGCCATTTTCACAATGGGGTTTTGATTTGATCAGCAAGATTTACCCTCCATCCTCCAACGACCATAATTTCATCATAAAAACCATTGAGTACTTAACTAAGTGGGTGGAAGCAATGCCACTCACCCAAATCACTGGTGTCCACATATCCAAATTCATCCTTTACCATATCCTCTACAAGTATGGAATCCCCTCCACCATCATTACTAATAAAATAAAGCCATTCAAAAACCAATGCATGAAATTCGTCTACGATACTTATCACATCCAACATCTTTGGTCTACCCCATATTACCCCCAGGGTAATGGTCAAGCAGAATCAACCAAGAAAACCTTGATTAAAATCATTTAAAAGATGGTTAACAACACTGGTCGAGATTGGGATTCCACCTCCATCCCGCCCTTTAGGCCTACCACACTTCCATCTACACCCCTAGTGGTGCCACTCCATACTCACTAGTTTATGTTGTAGAAGCTATCTTTCCAATTGAAGTCAAAATCCCATCACTTCACATATCTCAGAAGAATCTAATAAGTGATGAAGACACCTTGGTCGCATGACTTGCTCAATTGGAACTCTTGGATGAAAAACAGATCAAAGCCTACAACCATCTACAAGCCTATCAAAATTGACTCAAGAGAAGCTACAATAAGAAGGTCCACCCTCATCAATTCAATTTTGGTGACTAAGTCCTTAAAGAAAATCAGCGGAATCAACAAGATCGAGATAAGAAGGGTAATTTTGAAGCCAATTGGTTAGGCCCTTATGTCATCACCACAAAATATGGTTCTAGAGCATATAGGTTTTCTACACCTGAAAGAGATCCCCTAGAAGAGCCCATCAATATCATGCACCTATATAATTTTTGTAATTAGGTCAACTAGGGTATCCTTCTTGTTAAAATCCAAAAAAATACAAAAAAAGTAAAAAATTGTCAAAATACCAAAAAAAAATTTAAAAAATAAAAAATAAAAAAATCTAAAAATAGTAAAGAGAAATAATTCATCCTATGGTGAAAACCACCCTTGGTGGCACCTTGGATATGTATGATTGGTGGAAACCTAGCAATAGGCGCCATTCGTATAGGGCTTAATCATTATCTACCCTGTGTCCTAGTTACTTTATGCCTCATGTACCCATCTCAATAATCCTATCAATCCTATCCTTCCATCCACTTTCATCATCTGGTCGCTTGGTATATTTTGGTTGAGCATTGGACGAACTTCATCCGCTATCCATCATCCTAAGATTTTATCCTGATCTGAGGTTGTGTCATCTTATCACTTTGGTCATCTCCATGTAGGTTCTTTCATGATGTCGGTCTCCATCTAGATCCCATCTCATCCTTGGAAAACTACATTACCCCTATGCTTTCACATAGGCAAGGCCAATCATTTGATCCACCCTTGGGGCTTTTCTTCCTTTCTAGTCTATTTTTTGTCTTTGTCATGTCTTGCTGTCCTCGTCAAACTACGTTGCCTATACGCTTGCACATAGCCAAGGTTGATCATTTGATCCACCCCCGAGACATTTTTCCCTTCACCATCTATCACCATTGTCCCTTTTTGGCTCTTATCCATCATTGGTCTTCCATCCTTTTCGAACTGTGTTTCCCCTATGCTTGCACGTAGGCAAGATTGATTATTTGATCCACCCTTAGGGATTTTGTAATTTTCCTTCACCATCTATCTTCATCATCATCTTTTCACTTTTATCCATGGTTTCTTCTTGAACTACGAGGGCTTTGCACTTTCACATAGGCAAGGCTAATCTTTAATCAACCCCTGATCCCCTAGGTCATTTGGGTCTGTCAGTCTGTGTCAGTCTAGTATCTTGTGTCTTGTGTCTTGTGTCTTGTGTCTTGTTTCTTGTGTCTTGTGTCTTGTGTCTTGTGTCTTGTGTCTTGTTTCTTGTGTCTTGTGTCTTGTGTCTTGTGTCATGTTGTCAAGTATGTCCTTACCTAGCTAGTTCTTCACAAATGGGATCCACTAGTATCTCGAGATCTAATTAGTTTCGAGTATCCCGAGTCATGTCAATCATTTAGTTTAGTATCCATCTTTGGTCTCATTAGGATGTATCCTTCCTAATAGACCTCATCAACCCTATCCATCATCTTGATCCTATGGTAAAGGACGTTTTGAAATTGATTGCAATCTTTTGATTCTTTTGGCTTTTATTTATCATTTGAGCTCCCTATCATCACTTGTCAAGGTCACCATGATCTATCATATTATGGTGTGTTTTGAATAGTTTACATAGGGGCATATCTTGATTTTCATATTGTTTGTTTTTTTCTTTGTTGTCCCATGTAATACCCACCAAGACCCATGAGGTTTTGTGCTACACTAGGACATCCTTTTGTGCTTTTGGTTATCGCAATGCTTGGCCTGACCAAAGTAACTACGACTTTGGGGTTTGGGATAGCCTTCTTGTTTGTTGTGTTTGTTTATGCATTAGACACTAATCCACCTTGGTCCACATACCATGGTACTTGGTGTCTTATGCTATAGAAAAATCAATGCTCCGAAGATGGAAAATTGCATTAGGATTGCATTTCATTTTCTACTCCATTACATTCATGTATCCTCCATCCCTTTTTCTTCCAACACATGACTTCGGATTTTGGTTGTGCAAATGTTGATTCGTTTCATCTTCTGCTTTCTCCTCAATATTCATATGGTTCTTGACACCTATGCAGTTGCACACCCATCACCTACTTCACTTCCATTATTATGCGGGCCCTTATTTACATTCATGGTCACATTGCATTTCATTAGCAATTAGTTGCATTCTCATCCCATATTTTAGGATCACTAAGTTGCATTTCATCCCATGTGCATAATCATTTTTTAAGTTGTGTAGGTTAATTATTAATTAATTATTCTATACATCTTAAAATTCATTTCATTACTAATCCATTGCATTAGCATACTCACTTTAGTTCATATCATTAACATTTCCTATGCATTGTCACCTGCATCACACATTGTTAGGTTCATTTTGACATCCATAGATACAATCATAAATCATCCATCACATCCTACATCATAGGTGTTAGACATAGATACAATCATAAATCATCCATCACATCCTACATTGTAAGTAGTAGACATCATGCATATCATCCATATAAATCCATATAGTCATCAACATAAATTATTATAAGCATATCCATACATCACAATAAAACCATAAACATATGCATAACTAGATCATCCATCACATACACACCATATAGTGCCAATCAAGGCTCTCACATATCATATCAAAAATTCAATCACATCATCCATAATAATGTCCATCATATGTCATCAAATAAATTACGAGTACAAAGCTATATCTCAGCACTTCTCTTTTTTGCTCTATATTGTATTGTATCATGCACCTATCAAACACCATATCCCTCTAATCCTCTGAATCATGAGTTGCCTAAACTCTACCTCTGCGATGAATCTGGCACTGACACTCTACATGGAGGGGTCTCTCTCTAGCTACTATACCTATGGGTATGCATCCCTATTGAATGGGATGGTGCTGCAATCTGTGGCCTTGCCCAAACATAAGTAGGTACTTGTTGTCCTATATTTGAGACTACTATGAAATAGACACACATATAGTAGCTAGCCTCTCTCATATACTCATCCCACTCGACTTCCTGCTACCTGGCTGAGTCCCACTCTTCCCTATACCTATCTCAGAATCCACATACTGATCTCCTCTCCTATTCCCATGCACCCTGTGTTAATTGTAGTTGCTCAACCTCCATTCCCATCTATGACACCTCATCCATAGCTACATCCCTCTCCTCTTGCATGACCTATATTTGTGTCCTCCAATCTCTGAACCTATGCCCCTATCTCGCCACCCTATACTACCAATGCCTGCCCCTGCGCTACATCCCTCTCCCTGTCCACAACTTGTATATGTGCCACTGCTACATCCCTCTCCTCCTGTAGGACCTACACCTGTGTTTGTAATGTATCCCTCTCTATCTCCATCACCTGTACCCGAGACCTCATGGTCTTGTCCCTCTCTTGCATCTACCCCATATCTCCCACTATCTACTCTACCACCTCAAATTTGTCTTAGAGCTTGTCTCGCTCCTGTCTCAACTCCCTCCTCTCTCTCAATAGTCCCTCTACCTGGCTCCTTAGATCATCCATATCCCTATTTGCCTTTGCCAAAGTCTCTACTGGTATCTTCTCTATATCACTCCTCTAGACTCTCCTCCTACCTGTAGTATCGTCACAGTCACCTCTATTATATCTCTCTCACATCTTTTTGTCTGCCCTACCTCATGCTCCCTCGATAACTCTCCCTCCAAATGCATCACCTCTGCCCATAACTCACTCACCTCTATTCACAACTCATCTATCTCACCTCATAGCCTCATGATGCGGCATCGCATCGACCATCACAAAATATCTCACTCTCTATTATCTGGGCTCGCAACATGATCACCTCTACCTCCAATCGACTCCTTGCCACCTCTGCATCTCTCAATCTTTGTTCGACGATATGTAATCTCACCTCATCTCCTCTCACTCATTTGGACTGGTCCTCTACTATTAATAGAATTATGGCCAACGGACAAATATCATGTACATCCATATCCATCTCCTTGGCCCCTCCCTCATCTCCCATGTCCATCGCCTCAACCTCCTCCTTCTCCCCCATTTCCTCTACCTCACATCTCTCCTCCTCAGGCTCAACCCACACCCTCTATCTCCTCCTCCTCCTACCTAGCCTCCATTGACTTCTCGCCTCATCCTCCCCCTACCCTCCCTCCTATGGCTCTATTGCTCTAGTTGCCTCTGGAACTCTCCTCCATTGTCCTCTTGCTCTGCCTGCCTCTGACTCTCTCGTCTATTGACATCCTACTATAGCTGCCCCTAGCTCTCTCCTCTATTGATCTCCTCCTTCTATGGTTGCCACTACCCCTCTCCTCTACTATCCTCTTGCCTTGCCTACCCCCAATTCTCTCCTCAGTTGTCCCCTCCCTCTCCCTCTCCCCTATCCTACCAATATAACCTCATCCTCTGGTCCAGATCCTAGTGCCCCTTTGATAAGCTCCTCTAGAGTAATCCATAAGGGTCGATGTCACACAAACCATGTGGCATATCTAACGGTCACTCCTGCATCTACTAGCCCTCCTGTCCTCCCTAGATAGTTCATTAGATCCTACTGTAGTGTTTTCCAGTGCTCCCTCGCAAACTCTAGTGGAATCGGCTCCCCCCATGGCCACTCTCGTGTAATCTGTTTGAACCTCTGTATTGCACCTAGAATATCTTGTGTTAGCCCAAACTACCTCATCACCCAGTCTGGCTTGTGTGACTCCACTTTCGAGGCTCATTCCTGACTATATAACATTGATTCATGAAGTGTCTCCTATGTCTCACGTCATCCTCCTTCCACCTAGTAAAACTTCATGTCATATACAACCTCCACACTATCTCCTCCTCCTCCAGCTCATCAAACAACCTCCTCCATCTTAATCTCCACAACCCTGATACTGCCATACCTAGTCATACTCTGCCCCATACCAATACGCCACTAGCAGTGTCATATCCTCATGTCCCACTCTCACCACATCTAGTGTGGACACACTGATGTGCTCCCATACCCATACTTGAAGCAATGTCACATGGAAAATGTTGAGTCCCTCCTGGTAGCATACCATGTGCATATCCTTGTATAACTACACAAGGATGCATGGACCCCATGCAAAATTCCCATCCCTCCCCTTGACAATGTGTTGAATCACCTCCATGTAGTTGAGGCTATATAATCGTCCATTCCTATTTGGTATGAGTATCCTACTAATCAATCCTCACAAGTATAATGACAACAGTGGTACTCTCAATCCCAAACATCTATAAACGTTCAATCCCTTCTTTTGCATAGGCAGGTCCTCTCGCTCGAACAAGACCAACATAGTCTGATCCAATGCCTCCCCCTCTAATATCTTAGTGCTCACCATGCAACCTGCTATAAGAAGCCTCAATATATTCCATATGTCCTCTAAAGTCACCATCATCTCCCCTATCAGGAGATGGAAGGTTGAGGTCACTGAATCCCAACACTCGATCACGGCTGTCAACATCACCTGATGCACCCTGATAATCGGATAACCTAGCATATGCAATAGCCCTACCTAGGCTAAGTCCTGATGATCCACTCTAGTCATCGCTCATTATGTCACCACCATCACCTTTGATCTCCTCTCCCACATCTCCAAGGTATCGAACCACTGCAAACACATCACACAACCTATCAGTCATCCAATCCCTTCATTTATTTCATGACCCTGGGTTCCTTTTGTAGTAACCTTTTCTTCCCTCCTTATCTGGACAACATCCCTATGTTGATCTTTTTATTTCTAACACTTTATCCTTTTTTCTATCTTTCTAGCCCCACTTTCATGCCCTTGGCATCCTCCCTTTTTTTGGGCATGACAACCCCTTTTTGGGGTGCGGTCCCCCCTCCCTCAAGGCGTCGCTGCCGCTTTTTGGGGCATGACCGCTCGTCCCTTGGGGCATGGCTGCCCTCTAGGGTGGGGTCGCCCCATGGGGTACCCACCGGGGCACGGTCGCCCCTCCATAGTTGGGGCACGACCGCCCCCACCAGGGCGGGGCCGCCCCTCATGTGGGTGCGACTGCCCCTTGGTGGGTGGGCCCCCCCATCCTTTGGGTGCGTCCACCTCTCCTGGGGCACAACCGCCCCTGTTATGGCACAAAACCTGGTTTTTCCTCTATTTCTACTTGGGTTTTGTTATTTTACAAACCCCTATTGGAGTTTCTTCCTTTCCGATGGGTGAAATTTATTTTCACCCTCTACCCATTTTTCTAATCTACCCCTATTCCCAAACCCATGTTTTCAACTAGCATTATAACTTCAAAATAAATCATAAAATATTAAAAAAACAAGGAGGGTTTGCGCCTAACCTAGCGTGGGAACACACGCTCGTTGTAGAAGCTTTGCACCTTGTCTCCTTGATGGATGATATCATCATTGTAATCCTCCATCTTCTCTCCTTGTCTCTTTCCTCTCCTCTTCTCTCTCTCACTCAATTGTTAGTTGTGTAAATGAGGAATAGTAAATCTAAAATTACTATTGATAACTTTCCCCCCCTTTTCACTTTTTTTCAATAAAGGGTATTTTTCCCTTATTTAACTTTATTCTCCTTCAATTAATCCTCTAACTTCTCAAGGCAGCCATTTGCGCCCCATGTCTCCGTTTGACTCCATTCAAAATCCAATCTTCATTGTTTTTTGAGCTCCATCCAATGGTACCTTCCATTTCATCATATTGAGAAGTCACCCGAGACCCCTTTTTTCATCTCCAACCACCCTATCGAGGGGGCAATACCCTACCATATTCTTGCATACCTCCTTCCTAGTCATTTTCCCACATGATTGGGGCATCTCCCTTCACTCCCCTCCATTTGAGTAGCTCACTCAGCCTTTCCCGTGATGAGGCATCCTTTTTTCCAGTCACTTCCTCTATAGAGTCATCTGCATTTTATTTTTCTTTGAAACACTATTATTCCAACAATATTTTGAAGAGGGGAAAAATGTAGACATCTAGATTCGACCACTCCCATATGGTCAAAATCTTATCATTTATTTGTCTCATTCGTCTATATTAATTAAATGACATATTTAATTAATATTATCATGTTCTTTAAGGTTTCCAAAAGTATTTAATTAAATACTTTATCCTTTACCATTTCCTCTCTAAATTAAATAAATGCATCAATTTATTTAATTTATTCAATTATCCTCTATAAAATTTTCACTAATCTAGATTAATCTAATTAATTCTTGACTAAGATGTGCATATCTTTAATTAGGATTAATGTCACATCCTTCATATTTAGCCACTTGCCTCTAATCTTCATTAATTTTCCTAATCACCTATTTGCACAACCTTAATATTAATCCCTTACCTTTTTTGGAATGTTCTTAAGTCAACCTTTCATGGTACTTGCCTTATCAAGTATTGACCTCTTCCCCATGTGAATTAAAAATTCACACTTATTCCTCCATGCATTTCTCTTCCCCATGACCTCTCATACATCACATCAAGTACATGGGACAAGGACATCCTTTAGGAGGGCCTTTTCTTATTCATTGGGTTCTTCCAAACATGTGAATTAAAAATTCACATTTATTTCTCCAACACCATCTCAAATCCCCATGGTGACAAGGGAAAATTTCCTAGAAGTCCTCATTCGTCACTATTAGCCCTATATGGGGCCAAGGAATTCCTTTTTGAGGAAATCCTTTCCAATCCCAAGGTACTTTCAAGTACCTCCACATCACATGGCCTTTTCCATGTCACTTGTCATTTTTCCATCTTACCTTCCACATGGCAAGATATGAGGGCATGTGAGTCCTCAACTCACCAGAGTCCTCCATCTTATCCATGGTGGCTCAATCTCAACTGTCTATTTTTCTTTAAATTGAGAGGTTTGGCCTCAATTAAAGGGGGTTGGAGATTAGAGATAATTCAAACCATTATTGAATTCAAGCTATTTTCTTGCATTCAAGTCATTTTGCAACCATATTATCCATTTAGTATCTCATCTACCAACTTCAATCACTCCACCACTTCCATTATTGCATGCATTTTGTCATCAAGGAGCATACATCCAAGCATCTTCAAGGGCCAACCAACTCATCAATCTAAGCAAGCAAAAGGTATAACATTTTAATTATGTTTTTATTGTTGTTTGTTTAGATTCAACTAGGCCTAATCTGAGGTGTTGTTTGTGTTTTCTTTGTTGCACTTCATTATGTTTTGCATTTTAGACTTAGTTAAAACATCTGCACATAATAGACATTGAAAATTGACCATTTTTCATTTGGTCAATTTACCCCTAATTTTACCAATTTCAAACCGCTTTCCATCCTTCAAAATCCTAACTCAAAGAACAACTCACAATTCTTTCACTTTGCCTTGTAGCCCTCCAAACAGAGAAATTTGTGCATATCATCTCAAAGAAAACTCAAAACCACAAAAAAATTACTTTTTTAGATACCCTTTATGGCATATTTCAACATATCAAAAAAGTGCATAAGGTTGTTTCTGACCTTCATCCCCTAAAAATGACTGTCCTGCTACTCCTTAAGCCAAATAGGCATGTTTTGTAAAGCAAATATCAACCAAACACTCTTTCAACCTGAAATATTCATTTACAAACCTCTAATAGACTACAAAACCTCAAAATCCACAACTTTTAATAGTGGGAGCAACCACAAATTCATCTAATCTCAAAATTTACCTAAAACCCTATTTAAGCCTACTTCCAATGAGGGTTTATTGAAAATGCATATTCCCAGACTCTACTTTGCCAACCAACACATCAAAAACCTCAAAAAATATCTGCATATGCTTAATCAACCTTTAAAAAACACCACCCAAGCGTTTTCCAACCAAACCCATCCTTTAGCCACCAAATTAGGCCAAAACACATGAGATTATCAACTAGGGCATCATATTATTCCCTAAAAATCCTCAAACCTACTCATGCCAACTAAAAATATATAAAACCTACACCTATTTATGCCATTCCACCAAGTTATATTATGATACACTAGGTGGAATAGCTTGAAAGACCATTTTATACACTCAAAACCTCAAATAGGGTTTCTCGGACCTGTTACCAATAAAAGGACTATAAAAAGCTTGAAACTTCATGAAATTAAATCAAACAAAATAAAAAGTGTTCTTAGTTTTTTTCCCTACAAGATTCAAATCATCTTTGAATAAATACACTTAGTACGGAGTCGTATTGTAGCCCGCAACAACAATTTTTTAGAAAATACATAAAAAACAAAGGATTTTATTGCTTTTCTCAATAAAATATTCAGCATAACCCTTACCTTGAGTTCCTCAGACATATTTAAACTTATACCACAAAAAATCATCTGACTCAACCAATTTAAATTGCCTTTTTAACTCCCTTGACCATTGGGCTTCCACATTTTTCCTTTTTGCAATTTTTGCATCTTTGCATTTTTACAAATTTTCAAGATTTTGAAATATTTGTAAGATGGACCCAAAAATTACTTAATAGAATAATTACATTATAAAAAAAATTAATTATGACCATATTCTATCAAACTAAGCTCAACATGTACCAAAAATCATAACCTAAGACCTTTATTTATAAGACTTGACATGGTGCCCCTGCACCATACACTTGGAATGAAAAAGACCTCAAGTCCCTTGAGGACTGAGTCGCAATAATTTATGCTTCTTCACATCATGTCTCTAGTCTCCAAATGTTCCTCCACTTGGTAATCCCTTCCACTAGATCGAGTACTTAATATTTGCCTTGTTCTTTGCATGGATAGGCTCCCTTTCACCTAGAAATTGCTTCACCTTCATAAATTGACCTAATGAATGTCCTCTTACCTTTCCCTCATCTAAAATTGATTTTGAACTTGTCTTCATACCTACAAACATACGTCTACTAACTTGGTCTTGGACTGTCCACTCCTTCACTCTTGTTGCACACTTGATTTCACCCTTTTGTTCTTGCCAAGCACCTTGTATCACTGCACCTTTTGTCTTCATCTATGCTCTTAGTTTTTCTACCCCTAGTACCTATGTGTCATCAAACTTATCGACCTATGTCTTGATAGTATTAGAATGCCCCCTAACCTCTCTTGAAACCAAAGGAAAAAGTATTGTCCCTACCATAATCTCATCATGCTTTTCCACCCAATTTTGTAATTCATCCTTGACCTTCTCTTTGCCTACCTTTGACACCAAATCATCATCTCCTCCTCCCAATATTGAATCACTCTTCAGATATGATATTCTAACATCTTCATTATCAATGATGGTTGCAAACTCTATATTCTTGTCTTCCTCTAGCTTCATAAACTCCTTGTTTCCTAACATGATCACCTCAGCTACCTTGGTCTTCTCCTTAACATATTCTTGAAATGGTGTTAAAGTGAAAGTATTTCCATCCTTTTCAATAGTATAAGTATTATTCTTTCCATCATTTATGGATTTTCTATCAAACTGCCATGGTCTTCCAAGTAACAAATGACAAAAATTCATGAGCAACACATCACAGAGAATTATATCCTTGTATCCACCAATATTAAACTCAACTAAACCTTATTCATTAGCCAAAATAGACTGATCATCATTCAACCATGACACTCTATAAGGTGTTTCATGAGGTACTTTTTCCAATTTCAGATTATCAACCATTTCAATAGATACCACATCATCAATACTTACAGAGTCTACAAGAACTTTACATACCTTTCCTTTGCATTTGCAAGTTGTCTTGAATAGTGTCCTTTGTGTTGATTCCTTCTCCTTGGATGCTTAGAGTAGAGTTATTCTCACCATCAAGAGCTCCCCAACTTCTGGAGTAGCAAGCCAATTAGAAGAATGAACACTTTCACAATCTTCCTCTTGCACCAATTGTACTCTTTTATCACCTCCACTTGAAGTAGAACCTTGTTTCTCTTGACACTTCCATGCTACATGCCCAATCTGATTGCAATTGTAACATCTTCTTGAAAATAATCTTGAACCTTTATATCCACTAAATCTTCCTTTGAAGCCTCTGAAACCACCTCTTTGATCAACAACTTGGTATTTATTTTTGTTTGCATATTTTGGCTCTTCATAGGTCTTCCTTGTACCTCTTCCTTTATTAGTGATTCCTTTGCCTCTTCCTTGTATTTCTTGCCTTTTTTTTATCCTTACCTCTACCTTTATAGCCAATTGGAAACATTATTCCATTGTCTTGCATGTTATGAGGCTGATTTCATCTTGAATATTGTACCTAGGCCATTTAGGTACCTTGCCACCTTTTCTCTTTAATTGTATACATGTCTTGTTCTAATTCTTAGCCTATCGAATTCCTTAGTATATGCCATGATATCCAACTCTTTTTTTCTTAGGATCTGCAACTTTCTAAATGTCTAGATTTCATAATCAATAGGTAGGAATTGTCCTTTCACCTTAGCTACCATTCTGTCCCGTGAATTTATCTTTTCTTTGCACTTCTTGACTCTTTCACCTTGGACATAGTTCCACCATGTTAGATCAGGTCCCTTAAACTTGGTTTTTGAAAATTTTATCTTCTTGTCTTCTACTTCTTCAAATTAAAATAAATTGTCCAAAGCATCTATGCAAGCCAAAACTTCCTCACTGTTCATCTTTCCACCGTACATAGGCACTTCAACTTTCACATTCAGGGATTTATCCCCCTTGACAACCTTTAGCATCCTGACCATTCTTGCTTCTTCAGGGTCCATTTCCTCTTCTTCATGAACTTCTCCTTGAGGGTTCTCACTCTCATGCTCATCCTCCTTGTCACTTTGGTCACCATTGACCACATCTCTTCTTTGGTTCTTCTCGAGGGTTGTTATTCTAGCTAGGGTTGCTTCTTGAGACTCCTTATATATCCTCTCCTTATAGAGCATCAATTCTTTTAGTTATTTAACCTATTTGGCCATTGTATTTCTCTTTGGAGGCATCTTTCCTTTTCAAATCACCACTTTTCCTTTCTTAACCTTAAAATTTATACTTCAAAAGATCTACTACCTATGCTCTGATACCAATTGATGTAGATCAGGGAGTCAAAATAATTACAATCACAATTCAAAGTGATTCAAACCACTTTCCATCCTTCAAAACCCTAACTCAAAGAACAACTCACAATTCTTTCACTTTGCCTTGTAGCCCTCCAAATAGGGGAATTTGTGCATATCTTCTCGAATAAAATTCAAACCCACAAAAGGATTATTTTTTCAAATACCCTTTATGTCATGTTTCAACATATCCAAAAAGTGGATAAGGTTGTTTTAGACTCTCATCCCCTAAAAATGATTGTCTCACTGCCCCTTAAGCTAAATAGGCATGTTTTACAAAGCAACTCTCAACCAGACACTCTTTCAACCCAAAATCTTCATTAACAGACCTTTACCAAACTACAAAACTTTAGAATTCACAAATTTTAATAGTGGGAGCAACCAAAAAATTATCTAATCTCAAAATCTCACCTAAAACCCTATTTAAGTCTACTTCCAATGAGGGTTTATTGAAAATCCACCTTTTAGGCCTCTAATATTCCAAACAACACCTCAAAAAACTCAAAATATGTTTACATATTCTTAATCAACCTTTAAAAAACACTACCCAAGCATTTTCCAACCAAACCCATCCTTTAGCTATCAAATTAGGCCAAAACACATGAGATTATCAACTAGGGAATCATCATATTCCCTCAAAACCCCCATCCTTGCTCATGACAACTATAAAAACATAAAACCTACAGCTATTTACACCATTCCACCAGGTTATATAGCATCAAGATTCAAAGAATCTTTGAACAAATACACTAAGTACAGAGCCGTATTGTAGCCTGCAACAAGTTTTCAGAAATTACATAGAAAACAAAGGCTTTTATTGCTTTTCTCAATAAAATATTCAACAAAACCCTTACCTTGAGTTCTTTAAACATATTTAAACTTATCCCACCAAAAATCAACTGACTCAACCAATTCAAACTACCTTTTTTACTCCCTTGACCGTTGGGCTTCCACATTTTGCGTTTTTGCAATTTTTGCATCTTTGTATTTTTACAACTTTTCAAGATTTTGCAATATTTGTAAGATGGGCCCAAAAATGACTCAATAGACTAATTACATTATAAAATGGTCCATTATGACCTTATTCTATCAAAATGAGACTCAACACACCAAAAATCATAACCTAAGAACTTTATTTATAAGACTTTACATGGTGCCCCTACACCATCAAGGTACGAGATGAAAGAGATTGAAAAATGTGCTTGAAAGAGAGTTTCTGATATGCTTCTAGATGAAGGAATTTGGGGATCAAAAGAGAAGATTATGTAGATTTATTGAAAAATTGGGTAGCTCTTGGCCAAACGATGTTAGACTGAGAAACATATGATATTACAATGCGCTTTCATCATAGGGATGCATTGGCATCTCATATAGGGAAAGAGTTAAACTTGTACACAAAATTCACAGAATCTGCTATCTATTCAGAATTCAAGGTTTGACTATTTTAAAAAGTTGATAAAAAATATAAATGAAAGGAAATGCCAAATAAGGTAAGATACTAACTCATGGAAGGTCCTATACTAAGAAGCCTCCTGCAAAGATTCATATGGAAAACCTGCACACAAAGAGGACAAGGAAAAGTGTTGGGGTTGTTTTGGGGATTGCTTTAGTGAAACTCTCATTTTGGTATTTCCACCTCAGTGGAAAACTAGAAATATAGAAAATAAACAAGACACAAAGTAAATTAGATAATGTGTGATAAAATCAAACACAATAAACACAAAGACATAGTTGTGACCCAATTTTTAGCCAAAACTAATTAGACAAGGGTGTTAGGCATCTTAGAATGGTAGGTTAATTTAAATAATTTTAAAATATGGATATTCTCTATAGTGTTTAAGGATTATATTCTATAAATTTTTAGGTATGATTTAATACGTAGATTTCCCTAAATACACATAATTTTGTATTCAATTTATGATTATTTTTGAAATAATGCAATGTAGTTCAAATATAATTTTCAGATTGTAAAGTGTGGCAATGCATTGAACCTAGTTTAACAAATTTAGAACTTACAAATTTTTATATCTTTTGAAATGACAATAATGTAACCTTTCACTTTTTCAATAACATGTGCATGCATAAATGACAAGTTTAAACACGTTTAGATTATTTTCACGCTTTATAATGACATAATGTAGATTTCCAGTGCAATTATAAACTATATATAACTTGAAACAACTAAAATCAACCCTTTTTATCTTGAGTGAAAAATAATATACAAATTTTAAACTTTTTCAAAGCTTTTTATGATAATTTTCATACATAAATCACAAGTGTGAACTATTTCAAATTGCGTGCAAATTTTAATATGACCTATTTATTATTTTAGAAGGTTTCAAATGTAAAAAAATTAGGGCTCACCAAAATTTATATTGGAAAAGGGGATTTAGGGCTTGAATCACACTTATTCTAATATGAACATGTGGGAAATGACTAAAAATGATCTCAAACACCCAATTGGCTACAAACCTCAATGGAAGATCTAGAATGGTTGATCAGGGTTTTAGTAATTTTGTGTGGGGGTTTGATTATGTGTGATTATTTGACTGGATTTGATAATAGAATGATGTACCTAGGTTAAATATGAAAAGGAAACAAACTAAGATGATTTCTTGAAAATTCAGAATTGATAAACAAAAATAGAGTTCAAAATAGTAGAGGGTAGACATAGAGGAACTTGTCATATCAATTTGGGCCTAAAATAGCTAGTAGGGGAATGAGAACACTAAACTAGGTAATAGCTACCCAAGATCTGATTTCACCCTCCTATTACTCCTAGTCTATGTGTTGTTCTCTTCTCGACTCAATGTTGGAATTTCATCTATAATTGATAAAACCCACTTTTCATAATTTAATGGATTGTAATACTTGAATAAGTGAATGCACAATTATGTCTTAAATCCTCCTCTAAATGTTCTTTTGATCTATACCTACACACATGAAAGAGGGGTAAGGGTTGTGCCATATAGGGGTGTGCCTAAGTAAAAACCTAGCTTTGGTATTTCTAGGTCTCCACAATGAATATTATGATGTATAAAGAGAGATTACTCTTGTTTGGGCATAGACTAATGGATAAATTAATGATAAATTGAAAATTGATTCAACTCACCACTCATATATGCATTCCTTGAGAGACCAAATTCATGTACTCACCAAATTCAAGGAGAATTTGATGCTTGATTTGAAGTCTTGCAAGTGGTAGTCCTTACAAAAAAAATAAACATGAAACATAAATAAACTCACATAAAACTTAACATGATACTTGAATGAAATAATGTTGCGATAATTATGATAAATTTTGATCTTGACTACTCTTAGAATGCTCAATTTCTCAATTCAAATTGCTAGGTTTCTTAGAAATTTTTCTTTAGGATTTAAAATGATGAAAACAAATTATATTATATGAAATTATTTATTTTACAAAAATCAATTATTGATAGCCAAGAAATGATTTTATATTTTTAATTATTAAAATGTCAATACCAACCTAATTCAAATTTAGCCAAAACAAGCTGGTCAAGGGCCCAAGGTACACTAGCCCAATCCTATCCTTTTGAGACCTTAATTAATGAAAAATTATCATTAAATGATTATTTCTATTTCTGCTTTTGATTTTTTGAAAATTATTATAAAATGGGAAAATTAAATGCACAATTGGATCTAAGCACATAGGTGGTGCAGGGTACCTTAGACATATTAGTTTTAGTAACACATGCTTGGTGTTTATGTTAGATTTTTGAGTGTTTGATCTTAGACCATTGTAGAAAGGTCGAAATAAGACCTATTTGTCATGTTAGAATCATTTTTTGGGTCAGTTTAGGCTTTATTTCAAGAAGTTGGTGAAAGTTGCTTTTGCAACTTGTCATTTTTGCATGTTTTTGAAGAATGAACATTCATTATGCTTTCGTGATTGCTAAATGTTGTATAGGACATTTCATGTAAGTTTTTGAGCCTCTTAGACCTCAAGGAATGATGGATGTAACTTTGAGAAAAGAAAAAATTGAAGGAGAAGCTCTATTTTTTTATTTTCAATGCAAATTTATGAGTTTTCAAGCTCTGTACGACCCATACAATACTGTCATGAACTAAAATCTATGTGAAGTATTTGTAAAATGTCTTAGATTTCTTTTAAGTCTTGAGTGGTGTCATTTCATTAGGTTTTAGCTTATTTTGAGATCTTTTTCTATCTACCACTTGGAAACCCTCCATTTCAAGGGTTTTGTGAGAAAAATGTAAGTTTAGGACCATTCCACCAGTGTAGACTAGTTAGATTTGGTGGAATGGTTATTTTAGATGTTTTTTTAGTGTTTTTTAGGTTTAGGGAGTAGGGGATGAAGTTTCAAGGTGATTTCATCAAAGCCCTAGCCTAACATCTTCATGTGTTAGGCTAGGTAGTGTAACAAAATTGTGGGACGACAAATTGTAGGAATTTTTTATTGATAAAACTTGAAGAATGTGACCTATTGAGATTGGTACAAGGTGTGGGTGAAGAGTTTAGGAGTTTGGAAGAAGTATTTTTGGTACTTCCTTTGTTAAAGCGGCCTAATTGACCTAGGTTCAGGCATAACAAACTTGATTAAGGTGTTGTGGTCCAAAATAGCCTATGTCAAGGGAGATACATGTTAGTATACATCCAAATGGGTACTTGAAAAGGCTTGGAATTCAATGTGAGATGGCCTTCTCTAAAAGACATACCTAATTATGTAAAATTGGAGACCTAGTAGGAAGGGAAGGCTAGTTAATGAAAATCACATATGTGGGAGCCTTGAGGGTAAGTTGGTGTTTGATCCATGTTGATTTGGTTCTCCTAAAACTTGATCCACCCATTTTCTGCATCAATAGGGGGAACTAAACCTAGTGTGAAATTATTGAAATGATATAAGGGGTTTGTTGAAGAATTCCACTTAGTTGTGAAAACCAATATTTTTAGTTATAATCAAATACATCTTCATAATCCAAAGGAAATTATGAAAATACATAGATAAATACAACACACTAGTGTTAGTGATGCAAGACATGAAGGGTATTGTTCTATCCACTAGGAGGAAATAATTTCACATCACCATACAAGATTTGATAGTCCTTTTTGTTGTGTATAAAAAATTACAATTTTACACATGTTATCATACAAGCTTCAACAACTCATTGCACCCTATGTAAGCACTTAAGTGTTTTCAAATGCTATCATGCAAACCTCTATGTACCTTTATATTCTTATGTAAGGACCTACAATTTTTAAGTTATCATGACTTCACACATTGTTTAATCATATTTCATCACACATGACCTGATGCTACTATTTATCATCAATAACCCTCATAAATTTATCATCTAGTGAGTTATCATGTATGAATTCGTATAAATCTATGTTAATAGCTTTCCAATTTATGAATCCATTCCTCCCTCCCATCTTACTAATATTTCACCTACCTTCCATTGCATCCCTACTAGTACCATGAATTTTGCATGTTCCTAGTGTATCCTCTACTATCTCCACTTCCGCCATTAGTATGGCCCCTTCTTCCCAACCTTTTAGTGTTATTCCTATCTTCATTGTGACAATCCCTTACTTCATTCCTTACTCCACCTATAGTTCATTAACCCATTTTATACCTTTCTCCATAATCCATTTTTCACCTTATTTTTTGCGTTATTATAAACCACATCCCACACCTCCTACCATGGTCATGCCTTATTATCCTCTCTCTTATCAACTTATCTTTACCTAAAATTTTGGGTCTCGTGTTCCTACTACCACCATCCTTGTTGCTTCCTTAGATGCACATATTCAAAATCTAGATAGAATGGAACATATATGATTTTTTGATTGAGAAAGAAGGGTTAAAGGGCCTTGAACCTATACAATAGCATGAAAAAGTCCTCACAACTATCAGAACAGAGTAATAACAGGCACTAACCAATAGAATATGCCTATACACCACCCAAAAAGCTACAAATAGTAGCAACCTAAACAAAGAAGCCAAGAACAAAAACCACCCTAGGGGTGGCAAAGACTAACTAACCATCAACCCATTACAAGCAGGTTTATGGGAATTGAAACCCAACCCAGTATCAAGACAAGCCTCACAATTAGCAGAACATGACAACATGTGACCCACAAAGTAGCAACACAAGTTGTAGACAAGAACACTAGCTCAATAATAACCACCTTATAGGTGGGTCAATGCACAATCATGGGGGCCAAACAATGGCGATATGACATAAAAATGGTTGATGATATTTTTTTATCCAAATTTAATGAAACAAAAAAGGGTTTATAGATAAAATTGTGAACTTTCCCAAAATATAACATATGCCTTACTTGGAATTAGATAAATAATTATTATTGATTTTCTACATACATTCTGACTAAAGTCTTGATTGATAGGCTGATTGAAAAATATCTATAACTTTTAAACGGTTAAACATTTTTTGAATCCAAAAGATGCACCACAAACTATGCTTCACAAACTATAGTTTAAAAAGAAAGAAAAAATAGATTTCTTAATTTTTTGACCAAGTTAGGTTAGCCGGATTTTTTTTTTTTTAATATTTTTAATAATTCCTACTAGAAGATTCATAACTAAATATTTACCTACAAATAAATTACAAAAAAATATGCTTCACATCTAGGAATATGTCCTCTACTTATATTGAAATATTTATAGTTGAATATTTATTTTTCTCCCCATTAGGGTAGCTAGACAAACACCTCCTTTTTATTTTTTTCTTGAAAATTTAATACTATTGCATTGAAATTTAAAAATTTCACTAGATAGATTTACTTCTTTATAAAAAAGAACTAATAGCTTAGAAACTACATTCAATTTGCTACAAATTTTGTTTTTATGTATTTTTCAAATTATGTTAATAGCCTATTCATGTTTTTATGTCAATTTGTGTAACTCTTATCTTTCTGAATTTTTATTGCCACTTAGGGGCTTAGTTTGGGCTCCCATGATCTTGCACTAACCCACGTGGACAAGAAAACATGTGTTTGAAAGCTAAAACAAGTAGATTTAGGGCATGAAACAATTCTATCACATAAAGATCTGATTCTGATGAAGCAAGAAAGCCCCACCCTCCAACTTGCCCCTCTTCTTCTAAAGGAGAAGTCAACAAGAGAACTCTTACAAAAATAGTGAAGAAACTCCCACCAACCAAAATTTCACCTCGATAGGAGTATTCTCCACCTCAAAATGAGTTGCAAGTGGGAGAATCGGCTGAAGAATCATGAACAACCTACCACAACCTTAGAACCCTTCTCCACGTCAATAGGATAGGTCTTCAACTCAATAGGATAGGTCTCCACCTCAATAGAAGAGGTCACCACCTCCATAGGGACATTGTCTAAAGAGTAGGGAAGATTGAATACACTCCAGAGGAAAGAATACACTTAGAAACCATTAGCAATAGAGGCACCTTGGCCTTCTAGATAAACTTAGAACTCATCCCCTTCCAAAAGAATAGGTTTGAAATCTAGGAGACCAATACACCTTTAGAAATATTCATCAAGCTAGCCACAACAAGAGCCAATGAGTAAAAAAAAATCATATTAACCATAATTAATTCAAACCCAGCTCGTTATGAGCTAAAACATCCACCACCATTAACAAAGTAGACCAAAGAAACTCAAACTCCCAAATTGAAAGTATTAGGGAAGTAGAACAATAGTCAGTAGCACAAAAAAAATAAAAATCTCAGGGAAACTAATCTTAAAGGACCCAAAGCAACAAATAAACCATTTTGAAACAAGACAGGGGCTTTTCCATCCCCAAAGGAACCTTTTAAAACAACAACAAAGATCAAACTCCAAAGGGAGGAAGGAAAGACTAGGATTCTTAAATAAGTTCATCAAGAGAACCATTCAAGAGGCCAAAAGACCAAATACAACAACAACCAAAAAGGCACAAGGAAGACCCAGAGCAAGAAGTTTGTAGATCAAAAACCCTAATAGTAGAAAAAGTAAGCAAGACCCCAAGAATACCCAGATCGCAACATAACCATGGTCTCCAAAAAATATCTTTAGAATGACAAAGCAAGGCATTAGAAAATAGGGGTAAGACCTCAAAACCATAGAATAGGGTAGAGCATAAACTAACATACAAGAGGAAAAACCTAATGCAAAATGGAAGCCTGAACAAAGTAACAACAACCAACCCAAAGCCAATAGGCCAACAACAAAGTGAAAAGGCCCACAATGGAACTCAAGGAGAAATAACAGACCCCAACCGCACAAGAAGAGAGGTTTAATGCAACCAATAACAAGAACTAAAAGCCTAGACCCCACAACAAGAGATAAAATAGGCCATAGTAGAAAAACAGAGGGATTGAATCCAAAAATGACCAATTCCTCATGACAACACCAAGGAATAATCACCACAAGAAACAACACAAAATTTATCTCATGAAAGTTCTAGATTAGGAAGGAAACAATCACTAGAACCACTACCAAGTAGAAGTGACCACCTCAAAATAAAAAAACCCCAATCTCGAAGACACCTTCAACTTTGTAATATTGGAACCAATACCATAGAATCAAAAGCATCAAGCCAAGCTATCGAGCGTAGAGGGAACACTTAGCCAAAATAATGTTGAGCACTTGGACTAGCAAGAGAGAAAAAAAATTTAATTTTCTTAATAGTTTGAAGCCTCCAAACAAATTCAACATCCTCTGAAATAGATCCGCCCTCCCCAACAACACCAGAGGTAACAACCCCACTAGAAAATGACTAAAAAATACTAGGAAGATCCTAAACAGAGAAAAAGGAAGGCTAAGAGACCCTCCCCCAAGCACCCAACATACAAAAACACCCACAATAGAAGCCCGAAGACCATAAATGTATATCATCACCTTCAAAATCACCCTTGCCATCACACTTACCTTCAAGGGAATTCAAAATTCCCCCTTCACTCCCTTTCTCGCTCGCCATCTCCATTGTGAAGGAAGAGTAACATATATATTATGTTATATCTAATGGTCAAGACAAATATAAATATGTGGAAATATAAATACATTATGCTTGCATTCAAGGTTGTTACATATCCTTCACCTAGTGGCAGTGTGACATAGATTTGAAATTTATTAATGGTAAATATTGCTAGATATGCTATTGAGAGGTTGTTCTCTTTATTGAATAGATATCTTATTATTTTTGTATACCAACTGAAATATTTCTTTAGCAAAGTCAAAGTTAATGTCCTAAAGAATTCATGACTATCCTAATGAACTTTAGACCATCCTAATGAGGTTAATACAATCTTAATTTTATGACTATAGGGTATGTGCAGGATCATGATGGGCCAAAAAGTGGTGATATGTAAGCCATATGATGGTCTATGTGGCTGACGACTTTTTTTTTACCCAAAATTGATGTAATGAAAAGGGTTTTTAGAGGAGATTCTCAGCTTTACACCATATAAATTATGCTTTATTTTGAATTTATTAAATAATTATTATTCATTTTCTATTAGAATTACGAATAAAGTCCTCATTGATAGGCTGATTGAAAAACATCTATAACTTTCAAATGGTATCACATTTTTTGAATCTGAAATATGTGTCACATTCTATGCTTTGCATACTATAGGATTCAGAAAAATAAAATTGAATTTCATGAATTTTTGACCAAGTTTAAGGTGGTTAGACAGACGAGCTTTTATATTTTTTAAAATTTGTAATAAAAAATTCATAATTAATTATTTACTTGGAAAAAAAATATAAATAAAAGCATCACATTGGGACATGAGTCCTCTACTTATATCTAAAATCTTATAAAAAAATATTATCATTTTATTGTGGTTAGGGTGGTCAGACAAACACCTACTTCTTATTTTTACTTTGAAATTTAAATACTACTGCATTGAAATTTCAAATTTTCACCAAATAGATTTTTTTTTTTAAATAAAGGTCTAGTAGTTTAGAAACTACATTCAATTTTCTAAAGATTCTTTTTTTACAGGTTTTTGAAATAATATAGATAAGTTATTCAATTTTTACGTCAAGATGTCTAACTATGATTTTCTATCTTTTTATTGCCACTTAAGCGCTTGTTTTTTCCATGATGATCCTTCACATACCCTATATTCAGATTTGTGTGAGTTTTCATTACTATTTAGTACCATGATGGAAGTAATCTAAATGTCTTATTCATGATAGATATAGAATTGTTCATCATGCTAAGGAAATGACCAAATAATTTAACACTGGATGAGCGTGAAGCTAAGAATGAAAAGAAAAGAGAAGGAATGAGGAAACTTCATGAAAGTAGGAAATCGAATACTACAACTAGGGAGAAATTTTTAGATTTATTGAAAATAGCATAATAAATTAAACCCCAATCAACAATAGAGCACAAAGGTAACCAAAAGCATAAAAAAAATGAAACAAAGTCACCTAGTCTTCAAGTCTCCATTGGCCTTCTCCATCTTGTTGCAAGTTGTATGATTACCCTCCGATTGAAGTGTAACTATAATCTATGACTAAGATCAAAAAAATGTTAAAGTATTGTATGTTCAATTACTCAGAGTTCTCAAGCATGCTATGTGTGTTTCTGAATGAAAAATGAATTGAGGGAGACCTTTTTAAAGAATATAAAATTGACAATGGATGGCCAAGATTAGAAATTGGTAAAATTGTAAGATCAAAGGCTAGAATTCAATGTGATCAGGAGAATTAGGGTCAGGAAAAGATTAGGTCAAAATTAGGGCAAGATTTGAAATGAAGGGTTGGGATTTAATTGGATACAATCAATGGTGGAGAATAAATGAGATAGAAAAAGAGGTAGTTGAAAAACAAATAATATTAGAAATTATTTTAATTTATGGAGGAAAGTTGACTTTTGGGTTTAATTCATAAATGAGAATAAGCCAAAAGATAGTAAATTATTTACTTGGTGGGATGAAAAGTGGGTTAAACAATTAATTTTATTTAATTGAAGGACAAATGGTAATTATTTAGTTATAGGCGAAAATGAAAAAAAAGTAATTAAACAAATTAGAAATTTATTTAATTATTGGAGGGAATAAGGATTAATTAGTGAAATATTTAAATAAATAAATGTAATTTATTTATTTAAATAATCATAGAGGAATAATTAATACTTTAATTATATGAGGGAGAAGTGTGGTCATCATAGAAAAATATGGTTTGTGAGTCTAGGCCATTTTTATGTGTCTACATTTTGCCCCTCTTTGACATACTACAATTTATCATGTTGTGTCAAAGAAAAAAAGTCAAAAATATGCCCTAGTGTGAAATTAGGGAGAGGAAGGATAATAAGGAGGTAGTGGTATGCCCACTTGAGAGGATAGGAGGGGTCAAAGAATACGAGCGTGCTCTCAAAATGGATGAGAAGACTAGAGGATGAAAGGAATAGAAGAAATGTTAGTGTAGAAGACATGGATGTTAGAATGAAAAAAAGGAATACTTAAATATTTTTCCAAATAACATAATAGGTGTTGTGTAATCATCATTGGGTGGTAAAATGCGACAAATGGACAAAAAAAACCATTATATGAAATAGACCAAGGTGTGCAAGGTCATCCATCTATGAAAAATAGATAGTCGTAGACAAAGAATGTCCTAACTCATACTAAGGGCTAAGTTGCCCCAATATTTTTTTAAGGCACACCAAAGACAAAAATCAAGGAAAAACAATTCATGAGACATCATCACAACTCTAAATCCTTCATGGGAAATCCTTGAGGTAGCTAGTAACATGACCAAGAGACAAAACAATAAAAAGATAAGACAAAATAGACCAACAAAATCAACAACCATTCAATATTTTTGCTAATATTTGTTTGTCGAAGGTTGATTGCGTAACAATTTGATAGTTTAACAATTTGTTAGTGTGATAGTTTTGATAGTTTGACGATGCCTATCATCAAGAGGGACACATCCTAGAAAGGACAATGACTATGTGATAGAGCCTATTGTCAAGAGAGACACATCTTGAAAAGGAAAATGAAATTTTGACGGCGCCCAATTCTAAGGACGCATCTTGGAGGGGACCATAAAGTGACTAGGTCGACATTGCTTTAGAAATTTGACTAATTTTTGACTTGATGACTGATTGGACTATGTTGTCTGTTGGTTTGCGATTTGAACATTGATGTTCAAAGGACTATCTTATGTCTGAGTTTGACTATGTATGACTTATTTGCAAACACAATGAACCCTAAAGGACTGACCTAGGTGGCCTCAAGGGCTCATTGAGTTGTGGCATTTCCTACATCATACACTTGGAGACCTCATAGTTCGACATGAATCTTGATTTTGTTTCAATGACAAAGGACTGAATCATGATTTTGTTTGATAAAATACTAAGGGACGAACCTAATGTCTCAGGGGCACATCAACAGATGGCCTTGCCTACGTCTAGTCATAAAGGCAACATAGTTCAACAATGAAAAAGATTGACCTGACTGACTTTGACTTAGTTTTTGGGATTTTAAAAGTTATTTGGATGTTTTTGTGTTTTTCACATGTTTATATGTTTTTTTGGATTTTTGAAGTTTTATGATTTTTATTTTTTTTGAATATTTAAGTTTTTTAATCTTTTGAGATATGCTAACCTTCAATGACAAGTGTATAATTTAATGAAGCCAGGTGCTAGGAAATGTTCCCCCATCTAGGTCTATGACTAACCATTAGGGATGGTATGGGATAGGGGTTTTTTATGGATGGAAGATGGAGGAGAAAAGATGCAAGATGTCAACCACTTGAAAGTCGTGATAAAGATGAACATGCCTTATAATGAATGTCAAATGGGAGATGATGGAAGGTAAAGGTATTATTATGGATTAGGGTTGAAGACCATGTAGAGTGCTAGTAGATGATAAAGTAGAGGCAAACTACACATGGCACCTATTTTCTAGGTTTTGACCATGGTACTTATTCAAAGTGCCACCGAAGTGGTTTTCACTATTGGATGAATTATTTATCTTTACTATTTTCATGATTTTATTTTTATTATTTTATTATTTTATTTTTTTGGTTTTCACCAAGACGCTTGTTTGCCAAGTTTTCATCAAGGTAACAATTTTTTGTATTTTTCACTCTTTTTTTTTGTATTTTTATGGTTTTAGCATGACTCTCTGAAGCTATGTATAGAGTTTGTGTAGGTGCAAGCTATTGATAGGCTCTGAAAAATTTTCTCCTTCAATTGTGGACAAATGATAGGCATCAGAACCAAAAGATGTTGTTATAACATATGGACCCAGCCAATTGGGCTCAATTTTTTTGGGTTTCTCACAATTTGCTTGATTTTTCAAATTCTCCATCAACACCAAGTCACCGATGTTGAAGTGTCTAATCAAACCCTTTTATTGTAACTGTAGACATCTAAATTTGACCACTTCCACATGGTCAAAATTGTCTACTCTATTCATCTATTTCATTAATAATAATTAAATAATTTATTTAATCATTATTTCATTTTTTGCCTAAGGTTCCTAAAGTATGTAATTGAATAATTAAATACTTTACCTTACACCTTTTCTTCTCTAAATTAAATAAATAGGATAATTTATTTAATTTAGTCATTTGACATTCTCTAATAAAATCAATTTTTAAATTCCTCATTTTCTCTCTCCTTGTCACATTCTCCATAATCCTCTTTTAATCTGGATTAAATTAATTAATCCATGATTAGGATGTGCACCACTTAATCAAGATTAGTGTCACATCGTCCATAATCTCACAGTTTCTTCTAATATTTCATTAACTATTCTAATCAAGGGTTTGCACAACCTTAATCAAAGTCATTAGCCACATTTGGCATACCTTTTTTGGTCAACCTTTCCACTTGCCTTTCTTGGCCTTGACTCTCTTTCCCATGAGAATTTTTAATTCAAATTTATTCATCCTAGGCTCCCCTCTTCCCCATGTGAATTTTTAATTCACATTTTATTCTTCCAAGGTTTACCCTATCCCCATGCAAGTTCTAGAAAATGTGACTTGTCATTTTACATGTGCCAAGGGTTTCTAGAACCTTAGACTTGTCACATCACCCACATGTGGCAAATCGCCATATTTTTGGAAACCCTCTCTTATCCACTAGACTCTCTCAAATATGTGAATTTTTAATTCACATTTATTTCTCCAACCACCTTCCCTTTTCCCATGGAGATTTTTGAGGAATTCTAAAATCTCTCAAATGTCTTTTTCACTCTCATTTGGGGACAAGAAGTTCATTTTTGAGGAAATATTCTCATCCCCCAAGGTACCTACAAGGTACTTTTCCTTCCTCCACCTCATGTACCTCTCTTACACTACACTCCCACATCATCTCACCCTTAGCCATCTCACATTCCACATGTCAAGATGTGAGGGCTTGTGAGTCCTCAACTCACCATAGCACTCCATCTTGGCTTTGTTGGATTAATCTCAACCGTTGAATTCTCTAGAGAATTCAAATTGTTCTATAAATACCTCCTCCTTCTTCTCATTTGGACAATTAGATTTCTGCTACCAAACTCTTGCCAAATTTTCATTTGTAGCATTTTAGCCTCTCCATAGCATTTTTTATCAATCCATCAAATCCTTTAGCCATTAACACCATATCACATTTTGCATCTTGCATCCATTCACCTCCATAGCCATCCAAGGAGCACACAAATCATTCAAAGATCAAGGGCCAACCAAGGAAGAATCAGCATGAAGGTATAATAACTTATTTTATTTCATCTTGTTTTCATGCTTATCATTCCTTAGGCTAATCTTGAATAGTATTTCTTGTGTTTTTCCTTTTAATGCATCATTAGTTAGTTTTGCATCTTAGAATAGGGTAGAAAATTTTAGAGATCATAGTAACTATGGAAAAGGAGGTTTTGATATGCTCGTAGATGAGTCAAGGGCCTCTATGTACATTCATCAAGAAATTCTAACTCATGTAGTTAGGATATACGATATTCCTCATTGTCAATAATCCATTTCATGAAGATCCATAGGGATGGGACTTCGACTTCGATAGGAAGGATAGCCTCTGAACATAATACTAGGGAAAATGGAGTGGTGCTAATGGGTGTGTGGATGCTCGTGCAATATGCCCATAAGGCAGGGTTAAGCTGAATGTGCCAGTCATGACCAACGTCATTGACAGTCTTTTTAAGAATTTTGATTATGTTCTTATTGGATGCCTTAGCTTGGCTATTTCCTTGCAGGTAATATGGCTTGGAAAAGGGATGATTAATGTGGAATTTTTCACATAACTCATGGACATCTTGATTTTTGAAGGGACAACCATTGTGAGATGATGGTTTGGGGGACACCATGCCGACATATGATGTAATTGAGGATGAATTTGGAGATTTTTTTATCAATAATATATGTCATAGGGATAGCTTCAACCCATTTCGTGAAGTATTCGGTGGTAGTGATGATGAATTTATGGCCATTTGATGAGGTGGGGTAATTTTTACCTATGATTTCAAGTCGCCATTGGGTGAAGGGCCACAATCAATGGATGGGATGTAAATCCTATGTAGGTGCATGAATGAGGTCATTATTTATCTTTAATTTTCAACATTTCTACACAAGGTTATAGGCATTGTGCTCCATTGTAGGCCAATAGTATCCTAGTTGCATGATTTTTTTAGCTAGGGTCAGAACACTAGAATGGGCTCTACATATACCTTTGTGCACTTCATGTAAGGTATTTCATGATTCATTAGTGTTGAGAAATTTGAGTAAGGTGTTGTCAAAGCTACGCCTATATAAGGTATCACTAATGATGGCGTAGCGAGCGACTTTTAAGATGAAGGACTTCCACTGGTTGTTGGAGAGGTTGGGTGGTACGGTTTGGGAATATAAGTAGTTATAGAAATCCTGGTACCAAGGGGAATTGGGGCCAGCAAGCTCACATACCATTTTGGAATCTAGGACATCAAAGGCGAGGACCAACATCTATTTCACTAAGAACTCGTATTGTGACATATTGTTAGGAACATCCAAAAGAGACTCAATAGTGGCCATGGCATCTACTACTTTATTTTTAACATGTGGTACTTGGAAAAAGGAGATGTTTACAAAGTACCACCTAAAACTATCAACCATTCATTTATATGTGGTCAATTTCTCATCCTTAGTATCATATTCATCATTGACTTGTCTAATGACCAATTGTGAATCACCGAAGACCTATAGACTTTTGATGTTCTATTGTATTGCCATACACAATCCTGTCAATAAGGCTTCATACTCTGTAATGTTATTTGTGCATGGGAAGGCTATCTTGAAAGATTTAGGGATTGCATCACCTATAGGGGTAACAAATAATATACCTTCACCTGATCCATGATTATATGCGAGCCATCAAAATACAATTTCCATTTTACTCCTGTGTTCAGTGTGAATATTGACTCATTAGGAAATTTTGAAACCAAAGGGTGATCAACTTGTGTGGGTGCATCTACTAGCTAGTCAACGATAAATTGTCCTTTTATTTCCTTTTGTTCCACATACTGAATGCCATATTCACTGAGTATCATGACCCATTTAGCCAATCATCATGCTAATGTCGCCCTATTGAGTAGATATTTTAGAGGATCTATTTTTTCTATAAGCTTAGTTTGATGGTTTAGCATGTAGTGTCTCAAATTTTGAGTGGAAAATACCGCTGCAAGATAAGAACGTTCAATTGGACTATAGTTAATCTCATATCCCACCAAAGTGTGGCTAATATAATAGATTGTGTGTTCCTTTTCCTCATGGTAATTTTAAGCCAACAATGCCCCCAGTGTAGTTGTACTGATTGAAATGTACATAATTAAAGGTTTTCCATCAATAGGTGGCATTCGGATAGAGGCATCAAGAGATACTCTTTGATCTGCTGAAAAGCTCCCTCACACTTGTTTGTCCAAATAAAAGGGACTCCCTTGCATCAAAAATATTGAAAAGGTTGGCATTTATCCACAAGCTATGTGATGAAGCACCTAATAGACTAGAGTCAACCTTGTAGCATTTCAAGTTGACTGATTCCTTTAGGTGGAGCCATGTCTAATATTTATTTGACTTTTACTGGGCCTACTTCAATCCCTCGATATGAAACAATGTATCCCAAAATATTTATTGATGTCATGTCGAAGACACATTTCTTGAGATTTAGGTGGACCTTATATTCTTCTAGTCATTTGAAAATATTTTCTAGGAATCTTAAGTGATCACCACGTGTTAAGGATTTTTAATAAAATTTCATCAACATAGTCTTCCATCAATGTGTGCATGAGATCATGAAATATTGTGGTCATAACTCTTTGATAGGTTGCAGATATGTTTTTTTAGTCTGAAGGGCATGACATTCTAATAGTATGTGCCCCATGGTATGTGTTGGTGTTTAGAAGAAATACAAATCTGATTATACCCCAAGAAGCCATCCATGAGGGAAAAAATCTTGTAGTCGGTCGTGAGGTCTACTATGATGTCTATATTCGAGAGTGGGAAGTCATCCTTCAGACATGCTTTGTTCAAGCCTTAGAAATTTGTGCAAATATGAATTTTTCCATTTGGTTTGGTCACTGGTACAAGGTTTGAGATCTATTTTTCATAGTTAATAGGTCTCATGAAATTGACATTCAATAATTTATTCTCAACTTTGACCAGCATAGCTATTTGAGGATGCATTTTTCTAAGATTTTTTTTAACCAAAATTTTGTTTGGATGCAACGATAGATGATGTAGGACCAAATTGGGGTCCAACCCTAGCATATCAGCATAATACCATGCAAATTTGATTTGGCTTACTATGAAAAGTTTTTTAAATTCTTGTTTTTCCTCTTTTTTTGGGGATGTTGCAAAGATAACAGTCTTAGGATAATCTATAGTACTAATGTTGACTTCTATTACGTATTTGATCAACATAAGGGATATCTCTTGATTGATAGGGAGAAATTAAAATCCTCCATCCTCGAGTACCTCACAAAGGTTTTCACCCTCAGATACATCCTTTCTTTTTACTTTTGCTTGGTCAGAAGGCACCTTGTGGTTTTCGCCTAAAGACCGTTTATTTTTTATTTTATTTTTATCATTTTTGCGACTAGAGGGTGTGAAAGTCTCACCAAAATATTTTGCAGCGACAACATCTATAGTGAATCTAGCGTTATGGTCCCCATGTGGTATGCCCTCTTATAGTCCCATAAATTCAACAATGGCCTCATCATTTTCAAATATGTCCAAGGTAGGTAGATCTAGTTGGTCCCAATTGATCAATTGTGGGTAAATGACGGATATGCCATCATCGGTGTTAGTGTAGGATGGGGAAACAGTTGATAGGGTAGAGACAAAGGTATTATCGAGGTCCTCAAAGAATTTCGATGAAGCCCCGGTAGGAGGGTCCTCAAAGAGAACAATTTGGACCGCACAACAAGAGTAACACAATAGAAGCAACACAAATTATGGAGGCAAATGCAAATACAAATATTCTTATTATTAGAAAATTTGGTTACATAGAATTGACCACATCCAAGCTTATAGATTTGGCTCACATGCCTGATACAACATGCTCAAAATACAGTGCTCATACATGCGAGCAAAAATATTACAGATCGAACTCTATATTCTTCTTAATCTACTTGATATTGATTGATTTCCATTCTACTGATCTATTACAAGCTTTATATCATATTTGCAGGTCAAGAAACATCCATGTTAGCCAAAGATCATTAGAATCTCTGATGAACGAAATGTAACATGTGCAAGAACAGGTCGGCCTCCAATTTGAATTTCTTCCATGGTAGATGCATATGATGAAGTGTGTAACTAAAATTAAGGTTAGGTGCACTCCAACGAACAAATCAAAACACACCATGAGGATCTATGAGTTACGGAAGAGATCCAAGATCAATCCAACTAGTTGTTAGGTTTGAAATTATTTTGGGGCCAATTCCAAAAACTGTCACTTAATCTAAAAGTGATAACTTGCCAAAAAAAGATCCAATCAAGCTAAAAACTTGGAACAAGGAAATTGAATATGTCCATGATGAAACCATAGATCCCTAAGGTCTAGTGAGAAAATATGAAGAAATACTAGATCTACATGTAGACATCTAAATTTGATCACTTCCATATAATCAAAATCCTCTACTTTATCTATCAATGTCATTAATAGTGATTAAATAATTTATTTAATTATTATTTCATTTTTTGCCTAAGGTTCCTAAAGTATGTAATTGAATAATTAAATACTTTACCTTACACCTTTGTCTTCTCTAAATTAAATAAACAAGACAATTTATTTAATTTAGTCATTTGACATATGTGAATTAAAACTAATTTTTAATTCCTCTTTTTCTCTCTCCTTGTCACATTCTCCATAACCCTCTTCTAATCCGGATTAAATTAATTAATCTAGGATTAAGATGTGCACCACTTAATTAAGATTAGTGTCACATCCTCCATAATCTCCCACTTGCCTCTAATCCCTCATTAATTATCCTAATCTTGTGTTTTCACAACCTTAATCAAAGTTATTAGCCACATTTGGCTTACCTTTTCTGGTCAACCTTTCCACTTGCCTTTCTTGGCCTTGACCCTCTTTCCTATGTGAATTTTTAATTCACATTTATTTAACCAAGGCTCCTCTCTTCCCCATGTGAATTTTTAATTCACTTTTGTCTTTCCAATGTCTTCCCCATCCCCATGCAAAATTTTAGAAGGCTTGACTTGTCACTTTACATGTGCCAAGGACTTCTATAACCTTCAACTTGTCACATCACCCACATGTGAAAAATATCCAACTTTTTGGAGACCTTCTTTTACCCAATAAACTCACCAATGAATGTAAATTTTTAATTTGCATTTATTCTTCCAACCAATTTTCCTTTTCCCATGGAGATTTTTGAGGAATTATAAAATCCCTCAAAAGTCTCTTTCCTTCTCATTTGGGGACAAAAAGTTACTTTTTGAGGAAATCTTCTCATCCCCCAATGTACTTACAAAGTACTTGTCCTTCATCCACCTCATGTACTTCTCTTCCACCTCATGCACATCCCTTCCACCTCATTTCCACATCACTCCACCTTAAGACATCTCACATTCCACATGTCAAGATGTGAGGGCTCGTGAGTCCTCAACTCACCATAGCCCTTCATCTTGATCTTGTTGGATCAATCTCAACCATTGAATTCTCTAGACAATTTCAATTATCCTATAAATACCCCCTCATTTCTCTCATTTTGGGGATCAAGTCTTTGGCTAACCAAACCCTTTCCAATTTACCATTTGAAGTTCTCATCTCATAATTGTCATACCTCCATCCATCTTGCATATCATTTTGCACATTCAATCTAGCTTGTCATCCAAGGAGCATACAACTCTTCAAGAATCAAAGGGCAAACCAAGGAAGGAGCAGCAAAGAAAAGGTATAATCATTTATCAATTGGTTATCATTACTTCTTTGCTTCACCATTTTCTTAGGCTAATCTTATTGAGGTGTCCTCTTTAGTGCTATTGCATTTTTATTGCATCATTAGTTTTGTTTAGCATCTCACATTAGGAGTAGCATTTTAAAGGGATCACATTTTTTGCACTCCTGGTGGGACCCACAAAAGGGTCTCTTTCTTTTACGTTTGTTGTTATTTAGCTTGTTTGCAGGTTCAAGTCATAGAGGGGCAGATTTGCCCCATAGAGGGGCAGACTTTCCCTCCCTGGTGCAGCAGAAGTGCAGATACACCCCCACGATCCGACGTTTCTGATAGTTTTTACTGTAGAAGTGCGAATACACCCCCGTGATCCAACATTTTTTTTTGTTAATTATTTTTTGCAGAAGTGCAGATACGCCCTCGTGATCCAACATTTTTTTTGGTTAACTATTTTTTTGTAGAACTGCGGATACGCCCCCGTGATCCAATGGTTTTTGTTAACTGTTTCCTACAGAAGTGCGGATACACCCCCATGATCCAACGTTTTTTTTTGGTTAACTATTTTTTTGCAGAAGTGTGGATACGCCCCCGTGATCCAATGTTTTTTGCTAACTATTTTCTGTAGAAGTGCGGATACGCCCCCGTGATCCAACGTTTTATTTGGGTTAAATTTTTTCTGCAGAAGTGCAAATACGCCCCCGTGATCCAACATTTTTTGCTAACTATTTTTTTTGCAGAAGTGCAGATATGCCCCCGTGATCCAACATTTTTTTTTGCCTAACTATTTTCTGCAAAAGTGCGGATACGCCCCCGTGATCCAACATTTTTTGCTAGCTGGCAGAAGTGTGGATTCACCCCCGCATTCCAACAGTTTTTGCTAACAATTTTTTGCAGAAGTGCGGATACGCCCTCCTATTCCAACATTTCTCATAGCTAACATTTGCTTGCAGGGTCTTTATTTCATTCAAATTTTAAATTTTTCCTAACTGTTTTATCTATTCACTTAGCATAATTAGGGGGAAGTAATACTTGTTGTTTGTTGTGTTTGCTTGTCATTGTGTTACCTTAAGAGGGCATTGGTTTGTTTTCATCTTCCCCTTGCACTTTGTGTGGATCCGGGGGGTAGTTGAAAATGAATATTGTCTGCTTCTTAGAGGGACCTACTTGGGGATTTCATCACCCCAAGGGACGATCCCAACCACATGTACCGATGACATATATAAAGGGGGCAGAGCTAAAGTTGTACCCCAATCTAGTTGCATCATAATTGGTGGAACGTCAAAGCTAGGGTGATACCTAGATAGATGTGAAGAGTTAGTCTGATCCTTTCAGTATCTCGTTGGGGTTCCCAACTCATGCTTGTGATAGACTAGTGCTCACGGTTTGTGCCTCACATACAGAGCATATATCGAGGACTCCCTAGAAACTATGTTCATCCTAGAGTAAGACCTTTGCTGGCCATACCCCTTAACACTAATCATAGGATTGTGCTTGTTCAAAGTGTCTTTCTAAGAAAAACCAGTAAATTTTGATAATTCAAACCATCATTGAATCATTTTAAGTCCTTGCCAAGATCCCTCATGCAAACCAAGTCACTATTTTCTATAGAGGGGCGAACTTTCCCCCTAGTTTCAGCATTTTCCACTATAGAGGGGCGAACTTGCCCCCCTGTTTCAACATTTTCCACTGCAGAGGGGCAGATTTTCCCCCTTGTTTCAACATTTTTTTCTGTAGAAGTGCAGATACGCCCTTGCGATCCAACATTTCTGACAGTTTTTACTGCACAAGTGCGGATATGCCCCATTGAACTGATAGTTTCATCCATTTGACCTTTCCAAACCCCCGTTTGAACAGCCAAAGTCTTTGTTTGACCGTTTGATCATCCTAAGCACTCATTTGACACATCCAAACCTTCATTTGGCCATTGCAAGCACCCATTTAACCTCTCTAAAGTGTTCATTTACCACATTCGCATTAATCATTCCACCATTTAGGATACCCATCTTACCGTGTGACCTAGACATTTGCACTCTCCAAAAGATCATTCCATCAAAACATCTTCCATTTGCATTCATCATCACCTTTCAACAAAAAATCCCTTAGACCTTGTTTTAGGAATTATCTCCTGAATTGACCAAGGCATTAAGTTTGATCGTTATCCTACATATCAATCATTGTCTTCAACCTAATCAATCCACTTCTATCTTGAAGCGGATTTGTGTTGTAAGACAACATCATTGGCCCAAATCAATCCCCTTCTATCTCAAGGTCGGTTCGACGTCGTGATCATTGATTTAGCTAGTTCAATCCGATCAACCAACGTTATAAGTCACTTAGGGTGATTTCCAAATTAGGTCTTAGGATCCCTTCCATCAACCAATCCAATCTAATCTATCCAAATCTAGTATCATCCATAATCCAATCCTTATCCAAATTAAATGATACATCATCAATTAATTCCATCATCCAATCAATCCAATCCTCATCCAAATCATCAAATTGATACATTATCATTTGATCAAACAATCCAATCTATCCAAATCGAGTATCATCCATCATCCAATCAAAATCATCCAATCAAATCCGATCCTTATCCAAACTATCAAATTGATACATCATCAATTGATCCAAACAATCCGATCCTTATCCAAAACATCAAATTGATACATCATCAATTCATCCAATCAATCCAATCCTCATCCAAAACATCAAATTGATACATCATCATTTGATCAAACAATCCAATCCTTATCCAAATTAATTGATACATCATCAATTAATTCCATCATCCAATCAAACAATCCAATCCTTATCCAAATTAATTGATACATCATCAATTAATTCCATCATCTAATCAAACAATCCAATCCTTATCCAAATTAATTGATACATCATCAATTAACTATGATCCTTATCCAAATAATCACATTGATACATCATCAATTGATCCAATCAATCCAATCCTCATCCAAAACATCAAATTGATACATCATCATTTGATCCAAACAATCCAATCCAACATCATCCAATTAATTGATCCATCATCCAATCTGAATCAATCAATCCAAATCATCACCTAGATCATCCTTGGAAGTTGCATCTTAAATCGCTAAGGTGTTTTACACGTTCATGCCCATTCAAACCCGTTCACAAACAATAAAGCAAATGGCAGACCAAAGAACTCAAGGTTCCCAACCAAATGTCCCTCAAGATCCTAATAACATTCCACACGATCCCCATAATGGTGTCTCATCTCAATCGAACACTAACATCCAAAATTTCACACCACCTAGTGACAAAAATATGGTCAATCAACCCGAAGTCACCGTTGACAAATATCTTAGTAATCTCGCCAATGTCCAAATGACGGATCATCTCCTAAATGAACGTGGGGTTAAAATCCTTGCCACCTTACTCATGAAAGGAGTCAAACCACCATCTAGTTTTGATACATCACAATATGCCCTTCCCACATTTGTTGATCCACAAGCCTCACAAAATGTTCCAGAGGGTTCCTGTGTTCCTGAAGGTGCACCTGCTGAAAACTGGTACCACCCCGAATTTGGAAATGTTGTTATCCATCAAGTCCAAGAATATTCTCATCTTTCGAACATAACATCTACTATTCCACCACCTAATCCTAATGATCCCATACCTATGGCATGCCGTCATACATCCCATCTGCTCCACTGCTTCCTCCCCCATATTCTAATATTGGGGGCACACCTACACTTACCAATGTGCTACCTCCTACATTTCGACAACGTCCAAATAATCCACACCAACCTACCACACTACTAGCACCACCACAACATATGGCTACCACTCTAGCTTCATCTCAACCCTTGCATCCACAACATCCCCAACACATTACCATTCGTACACAACCATCACATCAAGTAGTGCAGCCTACCTCACAACCACAACAACCACTACATAACCCTTTCATGGTTGCCTCCCAACAACAACATATCCCATCTCACCCATCTCATCAAAAACAACCACAACAAAGATCCCCACAACATGTGCATATCCCTAGACAAACACACCATAACCCACTTACTAAGTACCTCTATCATCCCTCTAGCACATACACTATTCCATCCCATCTCAATACGAATCATCATCAAAAAACTCAAAATCAAACACATACCCAACCACCATCTTACACCAATCCTTTGCAACTTCAATGTCATCCCCACCAACAAACATCAAATCCATCCCCATATACGATGCAACAACCCACCATTGCGCAAAAATACCAATCTTGTTTGCCCAACTTTCAACAACAACCAACTTATCAGCAGGGGGCACCTTACACTTCATATTACCAACAACCTTCATCACATCAACAAAGAGGCCCTACCTCCACATATTATCAAAATTCTACACAAGAACAGGACCCATCCCTCGCTTCCTACTATCAATAGCAAGTGACTACTACTCATCACAATCAGTCATCCCACTATCACTCCACTTATAATCAGAAAACACACTCCTATCTAACTCAAAATGTCTATGATCCAACAACGATCGTACCATCCTCATCATATCTGCAATACTATCCATATAACCAATCCACATTGACTCCCACAACTCCCATCAATAAGGACTTGGAAGAAGTGAAGGTAGCATTAAAGGACCTACAAGTTGGATCGGGTAAACAAAAATTCAAGTTTGAGGACATATGTCCTTATTCTTTTGATCCCTCCATCTCCTTGATTCCTTTTCCCAAACATTTTGAGATACCAAAATTCAATAAATACAAAGGAACCAAGGACCCTAGAGCCCACCTTCAATAATTTTATGCCCATTGCCAAGAGGTCATGCATAATGACAATTATCTTATCTGAATTTTCCCTAAAAGTGTACAAGGAGTTGCCCTTAACTGGTTTATGGGCCTTGAAAAGGGGTCTATCAAAACCTTTGCACAATTATCTGAATAGTTTGTCTCTCACTTCTCTTTTAATCTAGAGAAGGATATTGACACACTTGATTGCTTGAAAGAAAAACAATGTGAGGGAGAAACCTTTGCAAACTACTTTCAGAGATGGCGTGCCTTAGCCAGCAGGATGAAATCCCCACCATCAAAAAAAGGTATGGTCACACTATTTATCAAAAATTCCCACCCAGATATGACTCATAATTTCCAACTCCATTGTATCACCACCTTTGCGTCACTTGTGGAGAAAGGCCCCATCTTGGAACGAGCCCTTGTTGCAAAAGGGCAAGTCAAATTTTTTAATTCTGATAGAGAGAAGTACTTTGGGGATAAACCTCGTTATTGGAATATAAATAAAAATGTTGTCAATGATGGTGTCACTAACACCAAACATGTTCAAGTGGCCACCACCACGCAAAGATACCCTCCCCAGCAACAACCGTTAGTCCAGAACGCCATATTCGTCCCCCAAGGGGCACCATGACAACAATCCAATCAAAATAACCAAGGGGGAAACAAATGATAGTTCACTCAGTTGGGAGAACCCCTTAGTGTGGTGTTTAACTAGCTTCTTCAAGCTAATTATCCCATCATGTATCCTATCACCAAGCCTCTTGATACATCTAAACCCAAACCTACGTGGTTTAAAGACAATGAATATTGTGAATTTCACAAGATTAAGGGACATACCTTAGATAAATGTCAAGGCGTAAAAACCTACATCCAAGGCCTCATTGATCAAGATGAAATCCATGTAGATGCTAACACAACATCTACGTCCAATGCTCAACTCCAGATATATCAAAATGCCTTTCCTAACCACAATCGGGGTCCTAGTACTTCCAACTCTAATCTTGGACCTAGCAACAACAAAAAACAAGGTAACGACACCAATAACATCAGCTATAAAAATGTGCCATACAATTACCAAGGTGTGGTCTCATATGTAGAACAAGTAGAGCCACGCGTATCCGTGATACACGTCAAAGGAAAAGATCCACAATGAGTTGTTACCACTCGGAGAACCCGCAACTCCTCGATCTTCCCAATGGTCATTTGCCAATCCACAATATAACATCCTAGACCATCTAGGGAAGACTACAGCCCAAATATCCATCTTAGATTTGCTTAAGTCATCTCCCGTGCATCAAGACATCTTGAATAAGGCTTTGCAAAGCACGCAAGTGCCCGATGATATTGATCCTACCCAATTCCAAGCATTGGTAGGCAATCTCTCATCAACCTATCAGTTAGCCTTTAGCCACAAAGACATTTCGTGTCTTGATTCAAGCCATAATCGCCCCCTCCATCTCAAGGTTGGTGTAAATTGTCAAAAAGTAAAAAGGGTACTAATAGATAATGGTTCAGCCCTAAATCTCTGCACATTAAAATTCATACAACAGGTTGGATACACCCAGGCTGATTTAAGAAGTCAAGTTATCACCATCAAGGCATATGATAACGTGGAGCGGGATTCTAAAGGAATTATTTTCCTCCCTATTCAATTGGGCCCTATTGTATAGTACACTATATGTCATGTTCTAGACCTTGAGCTTCCATACAACATCCTTCTTGGTCATCCATGGATTCATTCTATGCAAGCCATCCCATCCACGTATCATCAATGCCTAAAATTCCCATTCCAAGGTGCGGAGGTTACCATAAAAGTTGATCCCCAACCTTTTGAAAAAATTTCATGCCTTGGAAGCTTCCTTCCCACATTCACATTGTTGCCTAGGAGTCGAAATGGGGGCATCCCTAACATCTAATTCTCACCCATCCACCAATACATTAAACACCTCATCTCCACCATCATCCACATCTGCTTCCATTGTCACCAAGGTCCAGATCATATACAAAGGATGTGGTGAATATGAAATGCATACCACACTAAATGTGGCAACCATGCCACCCTCACCCCGTACATATGGACAAACAACTCTGCCAGCACCAAAAGTGGAAGAAAAGACACTTACACTCACCTCCAAGAACATGGGTTTGATAACATTCAATGATTTGGGATCCCTTCAAGATCAGATGGAAGAAGACATCAGTCAATGGGTTTACCGAGAAGAACCTGAGCCACCACATCCCCTTCTAGAATAATTTCAAGAAGCTTGTGCAAATGGCTCCAAGTTTGTTGAAAAGTGTCATTACCGAGGCAAAGGCCTCGGTGTGAAAGAACAAGGAATATGCCAGCCCATTGAAGCAACTACCATCCGACCAAGAAATTTGGGCTTGGGTTATGATACTAAATAGAAGGGTCCTGCAACATCCTCTAGCACTTCTAACAATGTTAGTATTGATGACGGTTCCCTCGAAGACATACCAGAGGAAGAGTTCATCATACACGCGTATGATGACTTGAATCTCATTGACCTCCCTACCATGTTCAAATGCTTGTCTATTTGCACCATAACCTTATCACTCAAACACCCTAAACTAATCGATCATGACCTACAAGGTAGCACACCTATTGGCACATTCCCCTTAGAGGATACATATGTACATCTTATGGGATTGGGGGAAGATGGACGCCCTAACCGCAAAAATAAAAAGAAACAAAATAAAAATAGGTCATCAAGTGAAAACCTCACTGAGGCACTTTTTGACTGTGAAAAAATAAAAACAAAGGGTGTATCTAACAGTGAAAACCTCAATACGGCACTGGAAGATGGGGATGTTCATCTTCCCCTTGTGGGAACACAAATATCTGAGCAGTCTTCTATTCTCATTGAAGAGACGCAAGAGGTAAATTTGGGGACAACAAAAACTCTGAGGATCACCTATGTTGCAAAATATTTATCAGAAAAAGAATATCTCACCATTGTCCAAATTATCTGAGAAGGGGTTATCAATTTTGCATGGGCTTACTCGGATATGCCTGGCCTGGATCCTAATCTTGTTGTACACCATTTGGATTTTCGTCTAGATGCCAAACCTATCAAGCAGAAGCTTTGAAAGATGCACCCCCAAGTAGCACTATTAGTTAGAAAGGAATTGGAGAAGTGACTAGATGCTCGCTTTATCAGACCCATTGATTATTCTGATTGGATTTCCAATATAGTACCTATTGCTAAACCTAACAGAGACATCATAATTTGCACAAATTTCTGGGACCTTAACAAAGCTTGTCCAAAGGATGACTTTCCATTGCCTAACATCGACATGTTGGTCGACATTACTGCTGGACATGAGATGTTATCCCTTATGGATGGCTTCTTTGGCTACAATCAAATCCGAATTTCCCCTGAAGATAAACATAAAACCACTTTTACAACGCCTTGGGGCACCTTTTGCTACATTGTCATGCCCTTCGGCCTTAAAAATGCAGGGGCAACGTATCAATGAGCCATGACCATCATATTCCATGACCTTATCCACATTATCTTAGAAGATTATGTTGATGACTTGCTAGGAAAATATGGAACCCGAGAAGAGCACCCGGTCGTCCTGAGAAAGATCTTTGAGCACTTGGAGTAGTACAAGTTAAGGTTGAATCCAAAAAAGTGTGTATTTGGTGTCACGTCAGGAAAATTGTTGGGCTTCATAGTCTCCCAGAGGGGCATCGAGGTTGACCCTGCTAATGTCAAAGCTATCATGGATATGCCCCCACCTCAAAACCTAAAGCAGCTAAGGAGCCTTGAAGGAAAGCTCCAATCCATCCATTGGTTTATAGCCCAACTTGCGGATAAATGTCAATCGTTCACTTACCTTCTGAAGAAAGACACCACTTTCAATTGGAATTAGCAGTGTTAGTTGGGTTTCGATATGATCAAAGCATACTTGGCTCACCCACCGCTCTTGATGCCACCTATCCCTGGAAAACCCCTCTTGCTATACATTTTTGCCACTTCAGTTGCATTGGGGGCATTGTTAGCACAACATGACGCATCATCAAAATAGAGAGAAATATACTACATTAGCCAAACACTGGTTGGTTATGAATTGAATTACTCACCAATGGAGAAAGAATGTCTCGCTATGGTCTTCAGTACCCAAAAACTATGTCATTATATGCTTAGTCATCCCATAAAATTGATATCAAAGGTGGACCCCCTCAAGTACCTGTTATCAAAGATAGACCTAACTGGTCGAATGGCCAAATGCATCATGCTTCTCAGTGAATTTGACATAGAATATGTGGGTAGAAAAGCCATCAAGGGACAGGTAATAGCAAATCAGTTGGCAGATGCTCCATTAGTAGATGCCTATCCCATAGAAGTTGAATTTCAAGATGAAGGAGTCTTTGCAGTATCTAAAGCTACCACATGGACATTGTACTTCAACGAATCACACACTAATAACGGATCGGGGGCAGAAGTCTTGCTTATCATCCCCCAAGGTGATTTCATACCAAAATCATTCATACTAGCTTTTCCCTACACCAACAACATCGCCAAGTATGAAGCCCTTCTTACAGTTCTTGGAATCGCAGTCCAATGGCACATCACTCATCTCCAAGTTTTTGGTGGCTCCCAGTTGATTATAAAATAGGTCAACGATGAGTTTCTAACCAAATATGAAAAGTTGTTGCCTTACAAATGTATGGTGGATGACTTCAAAAATATTTCACCTCCATCTAATTTGAGCAGATCCCGAGACTCCAGAACAAAGCAGCAGACACTATGGCCACCATTGGTTCTCTTCTTGACATGCGAAAAGACTGCACAGATTGTCAATTCCTAGTTGAGCAACTTCTAATCCCAGCATACAATATCCCTGAGAGTGACATGGTGTGTGATATTCTAGGTCCTGAATCCCCTTTGTACCAAGACATTTACACCTATATTCATGACCACACCCTCCCATCCGATCTCACACGCAACCAAAGAAAATCATCCATCCAATGCACCGCTCGCTACACCATTATCGGTGATACACTTTATTGACATGGGTATGATGGGACTCTCCTTCATTATTTAGAAGAAACCGAAGCCCGCACAACATTAATAGAAGTACATAGCGGTATTTGTGGGACCCATTCTAATGGTATGTCCCTAGCCAAATGAATTATCAGAGTAGGATATTACTGGCCTACAATGGAATAGGATGCTTGTGAATATGTCAAAAAAGTGTCTCCCATGTCAACAACATGCAAATCTGATCCACGCTCCAGAATAGGAGCTCCAACCCATCACGACACCTTGGCCATTTTCACAATGGGGTTTTGACTTGATTGGCAAGACCTACCCTCCATCATCTGACGGTCACACCTTCATCATTATAGCTACTAAATACTTCACCAAGTGGGTGGATTCCATACCACTCACTCAAATCACTGGTGTTCAGATCTCCAAATTCATCCTCTACCATATCCTTTGTAGGTATGGTATCCCCTCCGCCATCATCACCAATAATGGAAAGCCATTCAAGAACAAGTGCATGAAAACCCTCTGCAAAACATATCACATCCAACATCGTTGGTCTACCCCCTATTACCCCCAGGGTAATGGGAAAGAAGAGGTGACAAACAAAACATTGATCAAAATCATCAAGAAGATGGTCAATAGCACTGGCCGAGATTGGCACCTCCATATCCATCCTACTCTTTGGGCCTATCGTACATCCATATGAACCCCCACCGATGCTACTCCATACTCCCTTGTTTATGGCGCTGAAGCCATCTTGCAAATCGAAGTTGAAATCCCTTCACTTTGAATATCACTCAAGAATATCATAACTGACCAAGACACCCAAGTGGCATGCCTAGCACAATTGGAATTGCTGGACGAAAAATGGGTCAAGGCTTATAACCATTTACAAGCCTATCAGCACCGACTCAAAAGAAGCTATAATAAGAAATTCCACCCTCACCAATTCAATGTTGGTGACTTGGTCCTTAAAGAAAATTAGCGGAATCAACAAGATCAAGAGAAAAAGGGAAAGTTTGAAGAAAATTGGTTGGGCCCTTATGTCGTCACCACAAGATATGGTTCTGGCACCTACAGGCTCCCTACCCCTGAAGGGGAACTGTTGGAGGAGCCTATCAACATCATGCATCTGAAGAAGTTCTATACTTAGGTCAGTTGGGGTATCCTTCCTAGTAAAAAATAAAAAAAAATAAAAATAATAAAAAAAATACAAAAAGAAATAATTTGTCCTATGGCGAAAACCACCCCTGTGTGGTGCCTTAGATACGTACGATTGGTGAAAACCTGGCAACGGGCGCCTCTTGTATAGGGCTTAATCATTATCTACCTTGCGTCCTAGTTACTTTATGGCTTATCTACCGATTTCCCCAATCCCCATATCCTCCCATCTGCTTACATCACCTCATCGCTTGGTATACTTCTAGTTGAGCATTGGACGACTGTCATTTGCTTTCCAACATCCTAATCTTGTTATCCTAATTTGAGCTTGTGTAATCTCATGGTCGTGTTTGTCTCTATTTAGGTTCACTCCTCGTGTCTATCTCCATCTAGGCCTCACATCTTCCTTTGAACTACGTTGCCCCTGCACTTGCACGTAGGCAAGGATGATCATTTGATCTACCCCCTGGGCTTCTCTTTGTCTTCTTTTGTGGTTAGTTCATCTAATCGCTGTCCTCCATCATCTATCTTTATCCTCCTCTTTCCACTTTTATCATGGTCTTCTCTTGAACTATGATGCCTCTGCGCTTGCACGTAGGCAAGGCTAATCTTTTGATCGGCCCCCAAGGCTTTGTGTCCTTCATCATCTATCCTCATGGTCCACTTTTCGATCTTGTCCATCCTCAGTCTTTTGTCCTGTCTGAACTACGCCACCCCTGTGCTTTCACATAGGCAAGGTTGATCTTTTGATCTGCCCCCGGGGCTTGTATTTGTCGGTTTCCATCAGTTCACTTTCCGCTCTTTTACCGTGGTCTCTTCCTGAACTACGAGGGCTCTGTGCTTTCACGTAGGCAAGGCCGATCTTTGATCAAGCCCTGAGCCCCTAGGTCTTTAGGTTGTGTCTCGTCCTCTCATTGTCTTGTTGTCAAGTATGTCCCTATCATCGCTGATTCTTCACAAACAAGATCTTCTTGTACAAGAAATCTACCCAATTACAATCATCTTACATTATTTAGGTCACTTTAACTTAGTATCCATCATCGGTCTTAATAGGATGCATCCTTCCTAATAGACCACATCAACCCCATCCATCCTTGGGATCTTATGGCAAAGGATGCTTGTAATTAATCATGATCTTTTGGTACTTTTGGCTTTTGTTTATTATTTGAGCTCCCCCTTTTAACTAGTCAAGATCGCCATGATCCATCATATTATGGTGTGTTTTTCCTTAATCAACATAGGGGCGTCTCTTGATTGTCTTACTTTGCTATTTTCTAGGATGCTCCATGTAGTACCCACTAGGATCCCTCTCAGATCTTGTGTTATGTGGGGGCATCCCTTTGTGCTTGTGGTTATTCCAATACTTGGCCCGACCAAAGTCATCGCAACCTTGGGGTATTGGGATAGCCTTCTTGTTTGTCATGTTTGTTTTATGCATTAGACATTAGTCTGTCTTGGTCTACATACCCTAACGATCGATGTCTTATGCTATAGCAAAAACCAATGCTCTAAAGGATGGAAAAATTGCATTCATGTTGCATTTCATCTCATCGCATATTTTCCCTTCATCCAATCTTGCTCCTATATCTATGACTCTTGATTTTGGTTGTGCAAACTCTCACTTCTTCTTACTGACTTTCCTTCTCAGGATCCTTACGGTCTTTGATAGGTACCGTGCCACACACACCCTACACTTATCACTTACCCATTGATACTTATGTCTACATTTCATTTAGGTTCATTTCTCCATTTGCATCAATCCATTTAGGTTCATTTCTCCATTTACATCAATTCATTTAGGTTCATTTATCCATTTGCATCAATTCATTTAGGTTCATTTACCCATTTACATCAATTTAGTTAGGTTCATTATCCATTTACATCAATTCATTTAGGTTCATCATTTATCCATTTTCATCAATTCATTTAGGTTCATTTATCCATTTGCATCAATTCATTTAGGTTCATCATTTATCCATTTGCATCAATTCATTTAGGTTCATTTACCAATTTACATCAATTCATTTAGGTTCATTTATCCATTTGCATCAATTCATTTAGGTTCATTTCTCCATTTGCATCAATACATTTAGGTTCATTTCTCCATTTACATCAAATCATTTAAGTTCATACATTACCATATATTTTCATACCCATCTATGCATCATTATTAAGCCCATATTAATTACATCATACATACAATTGCATTACCATTCATAAAACATTAACATCATCCATAAACACATCATCCACACATGCATAAATAAATCATTAACATCATACATTGTCACAACATCTATATCAAAAAAACTCATCATATACATGTGCATAACATACATCATCGGTCATAAAAACATACATATATAACCATTTGCATAACATAAATCTTCTGTCACAAAAATGTTCGACATAATATAAATGGAAATCATCACCTATCATCATCAAAATAATACAATGATCATCTCATAATCCACAATATAGTCACATCATAATCATATACATCTCATTCTCAAATAACAAGCATGATCGCAGAATCTATGCTACCCCTCCATCTGGTACCTGTCAAAGCACCTATATCATATCACCTGTCCTCTGCCTACCCTGAGTTGTCCACACTTGACCTCTAAGGAGACTCAGGTACTAGTCCCCTATATGTTAGAGTCCCCTAAGACTCACGAGTTGGAGTCCCAAATCATGAAGGAGTCGACTGAAAATCACTGAAGCCTCTGGCCCATGTCCTTGCTGACTGGGACGATACCGACATCTATGGTCCCTACCTCACATAATGCACTATATGCTGTGCCAGATCTAGAACTGACTACTCATAGGCACACCTCCAGTAGCTCACCTCCTACATATACTCATCCCTCTAACCCGCCTGAAACCTAACGGAATTCCGCTCATGTCTGTATCTATCTCGGTCTCTATTGAGAGCCTATCGCTCCTACTCCCATGCCTCCTGGGCCACTGTTAGCAACCGTATCTGCTCTGTAGTCCTCTCCCTCTCCGCTAGTACACTGAGTAACTCTGCCCCCTCACCCTACACCCTATGTGTCAAACGTTGTGCAATGTCCCTCTCTGCATGCTCTGCCCGACCTAGTGTTGCATCTCTCTGAAATTGCAGGATATCAACCTGTCTTAGTACATTGTCCCTCTCCTCCTATAGTGCCTGCACCTATCCCTATGCATTCTCTCTCTCACTGCTCTATCTCTAAACCGGCCTCTGCAGCCTCGACCCTCGTTCTCATCTCCTCTAAAGATGCCTTTATCGTAGATACCCTCTCCCGTGGCACTGTCCTCTCCTCCAGAAGTTCCGCAATCTGAACTCTCAATGTCTCCATCTCCCTCTCGGCCCATTGATAACACTCCACTGAGACATGATCTCCTATTGGCTTGGGCTGACCTCACATCTGAGCTACTCTCATCATGACCTCTAACCTGTCTCGGTCCCATGTCACCCGAACCAGCTCCCCCCATACTCTCTCCATCTCTACTCGCATCTCATCCCTCTCTCTCTCCACCACTTGTATATCTGATGTCAGACGACTCACAAAATGATGAAACACTATCATCTTTGTCTCCTTTACCCTCGGCACCTCTACCTCTACCCTCCTCAACTCCTCCTCTAACACCCATACCCTCGCTTGGGCCCCTCTCAGTAACATCAATGGATCATCCACTCTAGCTTTTGGTACTACTGCTAGAGGCTCCACCACCTATACATGCAGGTCCATCGCCTCCCCCTCTATCCCCTCTTGCACCTGCTTAGCCTAGATCATCAACTGAATCCTCTGTGGCTGTCCTCTCCTCCCCACCCTCATCAGTCTCCTCTCCCCCTCTGGCTCTTGCTCCTCTAACTGGACCCTCCTTTGTCGACTACTCTCAGTCATCCCCTCGGAACATCCTTTGATAGCTGCCACCCTCTCTCCTCCCTCTTGCGGATCTCTAGCCCTCGCCTCCACATGTGGATCTATAGCCCTCAACTCCTAATCGACTCTCACTCGCACCTGCCTCTATCAACTGCTCTCGGTCATCCCCCGGAACATCCTCTGACAGCTGCCACCCTCTCTCCTCCGTCTTGCAGATCTTTGTCCCTTGCCTCCTCCTGTGGATCTATAGCCCTCGCCTCCTCCTAATCAACTCTCACCCACACCCACCTTTGTCGTACTCTATTGCCAATCCCTATTTGAGCAACCCTCCCCTCGACCACCCTGAGCATTTCCACCTCTGGCCCACTCCTTGGTCTCACCACCTCTATCTCTGGTCCTCCCTCATCACCTATTCCTCCTGCCTCCATCTCCAGTCCTCCCTCATCACCTAGTCCTCCTGCCTCCATCTCCTCTCCCACATCTCTCCTTTCCCTCCTTCGATATCGGCTCCTCCTCCTACTCCTCTCTGGCTGACCTCTAGCCCCACCCTCCTCCTATCCCACCTCTTACTATCTCTCTACCTCATCCTATCGCCTCCTCCTCCTCCACCTTGGCTAACCTCCAGCCCCATCCACCTCCTGTCCCACCTCCTGCTATCTCTCCACCACATCTTGTCCCTCTACCTCCTCCTATCTAACCTCATCCTCATCCTGTCCCTCTCCTTCATCCTCTCCATCCTCCTCCTCTCCCTCTACCTCCTCATGCTCATCCTCTAGCCCCCACTTTGCGGCTCCCACAATAGGCACCTCTGGTGTAATCCTCTCAAATCGGTGGTTGCGAAACCACCGACCATACCGCTCTATCACTCCGACATCCTCTAGACCCTCCGCCCTGCTTGGATAGGGCATCCCACCTACCATCACCCATGCCTCCCTTTCTCCCCTCACTGATAAAATCACTCCTCAGGGTACCTCCCTGGTAAGCCAACAAAACATAGTCGACCCTTCTAGAATATCCTGCTTGAATCCAAACTACCTCTCCACCCTATCTGGATGATGCATCTCCACTATGTGTCCTGGACTACCAATATGGAAACATCTACATCTGAAGAACCCCTACTGTCTCTCCCCATTGCTCCTCCATCCCCTAAACCATTGATGCATATACGACCACCATACTATGTGCTCCTCTCATATCTCATCAAACACTCTCCTCCACTGATCCACCTCTCCCTGTGCCTCATATCATAGGATGCAGCCCCTGGCTACCTCGAACTCCCATGCCACTGGCTCCCTATCATCCAATACCCCTCTCCTCACCACTATGGGTCTCATCACTGTGATATCCTCCCACCCCCACACCTGCAGTAGCGTCCTGTGCGCCACACTCTACATCCCCCAATAGCAAATCACATGCATGTCTCGGAATAACTGGGCTAAAACACATGACCCCCAGGAAAACTGTCCCCCACCCCCCGCCACTCAACAATGTTTCGAATCACCTCCATGTAATGTAAGGTGCAAAATCGTCTGCTCTGATCCATCAGTTGTATCCCATTAATCAGACTACATAGAAATAGTGGTAACGTTGACACCCCCAAGGACAAACATCTGTCTACATCTAGCTACCCTCACTGTATGGAAAAATCCTCTTGCCCGAATAACACCAATATAATCTCATCTAACTACTCTCCTCTTGACACCACCTCGCTAACTAACGACCTACTATTGGCAACCGTAGAATCCACCACACGTCCTCTAATGTCACTGTCATCTCCCCCATTGAAAGATGAAAAGTTGATGTCGCCGAGCTCCATCTCTCTATAAGGGTTGTCAGCATCGCCCGATGCACTCTCATCTCTGGAAACTACACTAAGTACAGTAACCCCGCATGCTCTAGTGCTACATGATCTGCTCCACTCATCACCTCTATCGACGCCGCTAGTGCCTCTGACCTCTGCTCATGGGTCTGAAATTGCCCAAACTCCTACAATCATAACAACGCTTCACCTAATCAACTTTCATCAATTTCTTTTCTAAACCTAGAACTTGTCTTTTTCTTCTCAATATTTTCTCTTTCCTCACCCCCATCTTTTCCCTTCCCTCCACTTTCCGGACTGAGGTGGACCCCACCTCAGCCAGGGTGGAGCCACCCCTACAGTGGGGCGGACCCGCCCCACTGTAGCAGGGCAAACCCACCCCTGCAGTGGGGTGGAACCGCCCTTGTAGCAGGGTGGACCCGCCCCTACAATGGGGCAGAACTACCCTCGTAGAGGGGTGGACCCACCCCCAACTAGGGCAGTGCCACCCTTGCAGCGGGACCCCTCTTTTCCCCCATCAACCTCTCGAGGGGGCATACCCTTCATATTTATCCATTATCTCTACCATAGTCATTCCCTTGCAGGATTGGGGCATCTTCATCCATTCCCCTGCTAATTGGACAGCTCAGGTCCCCCTCCCCACACTAGGGCATCATCGTCTGGTTACTTCCTCTATAAATTCATCTGCATCTTCTTTTCTTTGAAGCACGGTTATTATAACGGTACTTCGAAGAGGGGGAAAATGTAGAAATCTAAATTTGATCACTTCCATATGATCAAAATCCTCTACTTTATCTATCTATGTCATTAATAGTGATTAAATAATTTATTTAATTATTATTTCATTTTCTTCCTAAGGTTCCTAAATTATGTAGTTGAATAATTAAATACTTTACCTTACACCTTTTTCTTCTCTAAATTAAATAAACGAGACAATTTATTTAATTTAGTCATTTGACATATGTGAATTAAAACTAATTTTTAATTCCTCTTTTTCTCTCTCCTTGTCACATTCTCAATAACCCTCTTCTAATCTGGATTAAATTAATTAATCTAGGATTAGGATGTGCACCATTTAATTAAGATTAGTGTCACATCCTCCATAATCTCCCACTTGCCTCTAATCCCTCATTAATTATCCTAATCCCATGTTTGCACAATCTTAATCAAAGTCATTAGCCACATTTGGCTTACCTTTTCTGGTCAACCTTTCCACTTGTCTTTCTTGGCCTTGACCCTCTTTCCTATGTGAATTTTTAATTCACATTTATTTAACCAAGGCTCCTCTCTTCCCCATGTGAATTTTTAATTCACTTTTGTCTTTCCAAGGTCTTCCCCATCCCCATGCAAAGTTCTAGAAGGCTTGACTTGTCACTTTACATGTGTCAAGGACTTCTATAGCCTTTAACTTGTCACATCACCCACATGTGACAAATCTCCAACTTTTTGAAGACCTTTTTTTACCCAATAAACTCTCCAATGAATGTAAATTTTTAATTTGCATTTATTCTTCCAAGCAATTCCCCTTTTCCCATGGAGATTTTTGAGGAATTCTAAAATCCCTCAAAAGTCTCTTTCCTTCTCATTTTGGGACAAGAAGTTCTTTTTTGAGGAAATCTTCTCATCCCCCAATGTACTTACAAAGTACTTGTCCTTCATCCACCTCATGTACTTCTCTTCCACCTCATGCACATCCCTTCCACCTCATTTTCACATCACTCCACCCTAATACATCTCACATTCCAAATGTCAAGATGTGAGGGCTTGTGAGTCTTCAACTCACCATAGCCCTTCATCTTGATCTTGTTGGATCAATCTCAACTATTGAATTTTCTAGACAATTCCAATTATCCTATAAATACCCCCTCACTTCTCTCATTTTGGGGATCAAGTCTTTGGCTAACCAAACCCTTGCCAATTTACCATTTGAAGCTCTCATCTCATAATTGTCATACCTCCATCCATCTTGCATATCATTTTGCACATTCAATCTAGCTTGTCATCCAAGGAGCACACAACTCTTCAAGAATCAAAGGGCTAACCAAGGAAGGAGCAGTGACGAAAAGGTATAATAATTTATCAATTGGTTATCATTACTTCTTTGCTTCACCATTTTCTTAGGCTAATCTTATTGAGGTGTCCTCCTTAGTGCTATTTCTTTGTTATTGCATCATTATTTTTGGTTTAGCATCTCACATTAAGAGTAGCATTTTAAAGGGATCACACTAACAACTCGAACAAGAACAAGAACAAAATCGAAAGAATTTTTTCTTTGGTTGATGCAAGATTGCCAAGAACCAAGGACGCTCCTACATCAGACATCCAAGGTTAATGAAAATTGAGTCCCTCACTTTTCCAAGACCAAAGGAAAATCGAGATGGTCTACCTCAACATGAGAAATCCAAGAAGAATCCTCCACCGGTCTACCCTTCCATTTCACATGATATTCTTTGTACTACCTTCCATGAGTTTTTCTTCGATCTCTAACATCCAAAATCAATTCTATCTCATTTGATTGTTATTTAGGAAGTTTTTCTTCCAATTTTGATTTACTATCCTCACTGAATTCTTCTTCATAGTATTGATAAAGATCTGCAACATTGAATATAGGTGAAATACCCTTGTCATCTAGTAACTCTACTTCATATGCATTTCCTGAATCAAATTTCTTCAAAATCCTATAGGGTACAAACTTCCTCATCTTGAGCTTACTGTATGTGACAACTGTAAATCTTTCCTTCCTCAAATACACCATCACTTCATCTCCAACTTCAAATTCCTTATGTCTTCCCTTTTCATTTGCTCGCTCCTTGTACTTTCGGTTCATTTCTTCCAATTGTTGCTTCACTTAGGTATAGACTTTCTTCATATGCTCTATGAATTCCTCTGCTTCTGCACTCCTCTTGTCTTCTTTATTGATGTCTGATAATTTTGATATACCTTTAGGATGAATTCCAATAACAATCTTAAAAGGTGTCTTCCCAGTAATCCTACTCACTGAATTATTATAGGAAAACTCTTCTTGAGCAAGGACTAAATCCAAACTTCTAGTTTTCTTTGCAACCAAACATCTCAGCAAATTCCCCAAACTCTTGTTTACTACCTCCGTTTGTCCATCAGTCTTTGGGTGAAAATTAGAACTAAACTTCAAATTTGTCTTCAACTTCTTCCAAAGTGTTCTCCAAAAATAACCAACAAACTTTGTATCTCTGTCTGAAACAATACTCCTAGGTAATCCATGCAATCTGACCACTTCTCTAAAAAACAAGTCTTCTACATGTACTATGTTTGTTGTCTTCTTACAAGGTATGAAATGTGCCATCTTATAAAATTTGTCCACCACCACAAATATAGAATCATTCCCTCTATGTTTCTTAGGTAAACCAAGTATGAAATCCATGCTAATATCCTCCCAAGGTCTTTTTGAAATTACCAAAGGTTTAAACAATCCAACATTCTGACTACTCCCTTTTGCAAATTGACAAACTCTGCAACCCTGCACAAATTTCCTAACATCCTTATGAATTTGTGGCAAAACGTAGTTCTCACTTACCAATGCTATTGTCTTTTCAATTCCAATGTGTCCTGCTAAACCTCCACTATGTTTCTCTTTCACCAAGTTATCTCTCATTGAACTCTGGGATATACACAACTGATTTCCTCTAAAAAACATATCCTCTTGAATGAAATAATCCAACCACTAACTCCTATCCTCCAAAACTAGTTCTTTACATGCTCTCTAAGGTTCTACAAAATCTAGGTCTTCCTCATACAAGTTCTTCAATTAATCAAAGCCTAATAACTCCACTCTCATTTGTGCCAACAAATTCCTTCTCCTACTCAAGGCATCAATAACCCTATATGACTTTCCACTCCTATGTTTCAAAACAAAAGTTTAACTCTGCAAGAACTCTACCCATCTCATGTGCTTCTGACTCAACTTACCATAGTTATTCAAATATTGCAAAGCCTGATGATTCGTATACAACACAAACTCCTTAGACAACAAGTAATTCCTCCACTTCTTCAAAGCTTGAACTATGGCATATAACTCCTAATCATACACTGAATATCTTATCCTAGCATCATTCAAATTCTCACTGAAATAAGCTACTGGTTTTCCTTATTGACTCAAAACTACTCCAATTTCATTTCCACTTGCATCACAGTCTACCTGAAATACCTTACTACAATTTGGTAAAGCCAACACAAGCCACTTAGTCATCTTTTGTTTCAACAACTCAAAACTTCTATATTCTCTAGATGTCCATCTGAAATCCTTCCTGTCTCCTCTCATTTTTTTTGTCATAGGACTACAAATAGAACTGAAATTCCTAATGAACTTTCGGTAGAAACTAGCCAATCCATGAAATAATCTTACCTCTCCAATAATTTAAAGTGTATTTCATTTAACAATAGCTCTTACCTTCTTAGGATCCATCTTCAATACATCTACTAATATCACAAATGCCAAATATACCAACTCTTCCTTCATGAAACTACATTTCTTGATGTTTATCAACAACTTCTCTTCTCTCAACCTCTTTAAAACTTGTCTTATGTGCAAAAAATGTTCTTCTCTAGTCTTACTGAAAATCAAGATGTCATCCAAATAGACAATTACATGCTTACCCAATAATTTCTTCAATAACTCATTCATCAACCTCATGAAAGCACTTGGTGCATTTTTTATTCCAAAAGGCATCACCAACCACTCATACAATCCTTCATTTGTCTTGAATGTTGTTTTCCACTCATCCCCTTCTCTGATTCTAATATGATGATATCCACTCTTCAAGTCTGTCTTTGTAAAGTACTTATCTCCACTCAGACAATCCATAATGTCATCCATCCAGGGCAAGGGAAGCCTATACTTCACTGTGATCTTCTTTATGGCTCTTGAGACTATACACATCCTCCATTCACCGTCCTTCTTAGGTGCCAACATAGCAGGTATTGCACAAGGACTTAAGCTTTCTTTGATCCAACCTTTTCTTAACAACTCTTGCACTTGTGTGTTAAATTCTCCATTCTCTATCGGTGTCATTTGATGTGTTGCTTTATTAGGTAAACTAGCTTAAGGAATCATATCCATAAAATGACTAATATTCCTCATAGGTGGCAATCCATAAGGTACATTATTTGAAATTATGGCTTCATATTCTGTCAACAACCCCTTTATCTCCTCTAGTTGTTATTCTACATGCTTCAAGGCTTCAACCTTCTTAGAAAACAAGGCATAGCACATGATATCATGTCTCAATCCATCCAAAAATCCCCTTCCATCAACTAAATAAATTCGAGCAGTTATACAAATCTCAACTTTAGGGACATCCTCCAATGGAAATTTTTTTTGCTTCATCCCATTAGAAACTATAGTGTATATGTTCTTCTTTCCATCATGAATAGCCTGTCTATCATACTACCAAGGTCTTCCCAATAAAATATGGCATACATCCATATGCATGATATCACACAAAACTTCATCATGGTAATTTCCCATCTTCAATTTCACCAAACATTGTTCACTTACTAGTATCTTATGTTCATCATGAATCCATGCTATCTGATAGGGCTTTGGGTATTTCAATCTTTCCAAATTCAATTTGGTCACCATTTCTTCAGAAGCCAAGTTATTTGAGATTCCACAACCAATGATCACTTTGCAACATTTACCAGCTACCTTGCATCTGGTCTGTAACAAATTGTTTCTCTGCTATGGTTCATGCTCCATCTCACTTTGACACAATACTTTTTTGTTCAGCAACACTTATCCTTCAAGTTTATTAGATGATTCATCATGATCTTCCTCAGTAAAGGTTGCTCTCTTATTGTTCTCTATCCGCCTACTTGTTCCTTCTTGATTACATTCAAATTCTCTATGTCCTTCTCCTCCACACTTGTAAGAAGTTCCTCTCAATACCCTTTTCTCCTGTCCTTTGTCATCTTTTCTATATCCTTCATTCATGTAACAACCATATCCTCCTCTTTAGTGAGAGTTTACATCATCTCTACGATATGAGTTATCATTATTACTAACTTCCTTATCTTTATTCTGATCTATAAAAGATCCTCTTCCTCCTCCTGTAAATATTCTTCCTCTCTAAAATCTTCCACCTCTTCCTCTTTGTCTTTGCTCATTTCTTTTATTCAGCTTCTCTTATTCTTTTAGGGCACATTGATATGCCTCTTCCATACTCAACAACTTCATCAAACTGATCTCATCTTGTATAGATGACCTCAAACCATTCATATATCTAGCTACTTGTTCGGTCTCATCTTCTGAATGTCCAGATCTGATATTCAACTTGTAGAACTGTTCAGTATACTCTGTCACACTTTATTATTTCTGCTTCAGATTCTACAATTTTGAAACAAACTGATCTGATAGTCTGAAGGCATAAACATTGTCCTCAACTTGTTCACCATCTGATCCCATGATCTTATCTTCTCCTTACCTTTTCTTTGTCTATCTATCTAATAAATGTTCCCACCAAAGAGATGCATGTCCTTTCAATTTTTTACAAGCAAATTTCACCTTCTTATCTTCTATGGTTCCTTCAAAATCAAAGTAATTTTCCATCTTTTTTATCCAATCAAGCAATTCATTTGAATCCAACGTACAATTATAGTCTGGAGGATTGAAATGTGGCTTAGTGTTCACTCTAGTTAGGGATCTTATGAACCTCTCTTCTCCCTAATCTAGGACAAATTTCTCTTCTCTTGCAACTTCTTCCTGTTCTTCTACTTCTTCATCACTTACATCATCAACTGGTTGGCCTCTTCTTCGTGTCGTTTCAACTTCTTCCAATCTAGCATCAATTCCTCTCAACATTTCCATTATAGCTGGGTCTGCATTTCCAAGTGCTCCATTTCCTCTACCATTTCTTCTTTCTGCCATCTTTACACAAGCCCTCTATAGCTTTAGGTCAAATCCTCAATCCGCCACCCCACAACAAATCTTCAACAAGACTTTGCAAACTCTGATGATCTCGCAAGGAATGAATCTCACTCTGATACCAATTTGGTGCAACCACGATAGGAGGATCCTTACAGAGAAAAATCTGGACCGTGCAACAAGAGTAACACAAAAGAAGAAACACAAAATATGGAGGAAAATGAAGATAAAAATATTCTTATTATCATAAAAAAAATTTGTATATAGTCAGCCACATCTGAGCTTACAAATTTGGCTCGCAGGCCTGATACAACATGCTCAAAATATAGTGCTCATACATGTGAGCGAAAATATTACAGATCAAACTCTATATTATTCTTAATATACTTGATCTTGATTGATTTCCATCCTACTAATCTATTACAAGCTTTATATCATATCCACAGGTCAAGAAACATCCACGTCAGGGTATGTGCAGGATCATCATGGAAAAAACAAGCCCTTAAGTGGCAAAAAATTCAGAAAAACAGAGTTAGGCAACTTGACATAAAAAAATGAATAAGTTATCTATATTATTTCAAAAATATGTAAGAATATAATTTGTAGAAAATTGAAAATAGTTTCTAAATTACTAGGTTTATTTACAAAAAGATTAAATCTATTTGGTGAAAATTTGAAATTTCAATACAGTAGTACTTAAATTTCAACGAAAAAATAAGAAGTAGGTGTCTGTCTAACCACCCTAACCACATTAAAATGATATTATTTTTTTATAAGATTTTAGATATAAGTAGAGGACTCATGTCCCAATGTGATGCATATTTTTTTATAATTTTTTTCCAAGTAAATAATTAATTATAATTTTTGTATGACAAATTTTAAAAAATATAAAGACTCGTATGTCTAACTACCTTAACTTGGTCAAAACTTCATGAAATTCAATTTTTTATTTTTTAATATTATATTATGTGAAGCATAGAATGTGACACATTTTTTTAATTCAAAAAATATGATATTGTTTGAAAGCTATAGATGTTTTTCAATCAGCCTAAAAATCAGGACTTTATTTGTAATTCAATAGAAAATGAATAATAATTATTTATTAAATTCAAAGTAAAGCATAATTTATATTGGTGGAAAGCTAATAATCTCCTTTAAAAACCCTTTTTGTTTCATCAATTTTGGCTAAAAAAAAGGTTGTCAGCCACATACCCATCATATTGCCACTTTGTGGACCATCATGATCCTGCACATACTCGTCATCCAAAGATCATTTCAAACTCTGATGAAGGAAACACAACGTGCGCAAGAATAGGTCAGCCTCAAATTTGAATTTCTTCCATGGTAGATGCATATGATGAAGTGTGGACCTAAAATTAGGGTTGGGGGCACTCCAAGGAATAAATCAAAACACATCGTGAGGATCCACGAGTTACAAGAGAGATCCTCAATCAATCCAACTAGTCGTTAGGTTTGAAATTATTTTAGGGCCAATTCCAAAAACTATCACTTAAGCCAAAAGTGATAACTTGCCGAAAAAAGCTCCAATCAAGCTGAAAACTTGGAACAAGGTAATTTGACATGTCCACGATGAAACCATAGATCTACGAGGTCTAGTGAGAAAACATGAAGAAATACTGGATCTACCAACTCAAACAAGAATAAGAATTGAACAAGAACAAAATTGAATGAAAACATTTTTTTGGTTGATGCAAGATTGCCAAGAACCAAGGATGCCCCTGCATCAAATTCTATCATGCTCTTCCATCTGTGGTCTTGGATGGGAAAGGTTCATGAAAGGAGTCAATGCGAATATTGATATCCATGAGGTTGGTAAAGGATGGATGAGGTATGTCAAACTCTTGAAAGACATGAACAAGCTCATAGTCACTGGTGGTGATATTCATTAGAGTTGGTGTCACCATAATAGATGTCAGTATGATCCTCAAATTTCTCAATGTCTTCTAAAGTACTCACATCCTTATCTTAAAGCACCTTAGTACTTGGAGCACCAATATTAATGGGTACAAATCCTAACCTTGAGTTCTTCAACCACTTAAGAGGCATAAAGGGTTCTCTAATTCTATTTTTATGTATACCAAGTCCATTGATTCCATCATAATGCTTTTGTTTCATGAGCTCAAAACCTTTTCCATATTGTTTGGTTGGTAGCGGTGGCAGAGAATCCTCGTATTTGTAAATTGAAGATGAAATATTATCAATGTCTTCTTTGTTTATTGCTGCCCATTTTGTGAAGGTGGTGGTGGGAGTAACTTTAAAGAAAACATTGGGTTCTATATTGAAGCAAGGTCTACCATAAGACTCGGGAGACTTAGGTGGCTTTGTGATGCAATAGGTAGCATTTAGTTTATACTCACCACAACCTATGTCTTGGATCTTGATTTTTGGGTTGATGGATGGGGGTTTGGATGTGGATGATTTAATGAGGGTGGAGGGATCAAAATAACTGGATGAAGTGGATGTGAAATCTATTCGATTGATAGACACCTAGTGTTCAAAAACACCCCTTAAATTAGTGCAATATTGGAAGGGATTGGGGTCACCAATGATTGTGACTTTTCTGCCATTATATATAAATTTCAGGCATTAATGATAGGTGGAAGGTACAAATTTCATGGCATGAATCCAAGGTCTACTAAGGATAAGGTTATATGGAAGTTTAAGATCAAAGGATTGGAATGTGGTGTCCATAATTGTGGGTCCAAATCTAATAGGTAGTGTGATAACACCTTTGGATGACTGTTCTTTGTCATCATAGGCCTTGATTACAATTCTTTTGGTTGTGTCTACACATGTTTCAGAATAGCCCAATGTCTTGACCAATTTTAAGGTGCAAATTTTTAGTCCAGCTCCACCATCTACTAGGACTCATTTTACCTTGTGTTCATGGAAAAATAATTCAAGGTGTAATGGGTTGTTATGGCTAGACTTTTGTGTAGAGTAGTCTTTCTCAAAAAATGAGACATGAAGTGAATTAGCCATGTATCCAACCATGGCTTCAAATCGGTTGACCTCTAGGTTGGTAGGAATAGAGGTTTCCTTCAAAGCCTTATCAAGGATAGCATTTTGTTTAGGTGATAGGTGCAACAACTTTGTTCATGGGTGTTTCTGCACTTTATCAACACAGGAAGCACACAAGTGCACTACCTCTCTTGAAAGACAAATTCCTACAATGAGTTGCATAAAATTATCCCTAGGTCTCTTGGGTGTCAAGTCATGACCTGTAAAAACTGCTCAGTTGATTGATGTGATTTGTTGGTAATCACAAATGGAATTTATGGTTCACTAAGTTCGAAGGAGAGTGATCTTCAAATGGAGTTTCCTATGATTCTGAAAATGAAATGCATTTGCTGTAGATTCAAAACAATAGTCTAAAACTCCACTTTCAACATCAGATTTAACTTTAGGAGGATGCTACAATCATGTTTTCACTTCTATTCCAAAGAAAATTCAAAAGGGAAAAGCGATAGAAGAGTTCCTAGACCTACAAATACCGATGAATAGTGACAATGGAGGATGCTATAGTGGACAACCTTCCCAAAACTAAGTTCCACTTAACCAAAATGTTTAATAGTCTCGTGAAACTAGTGCTATCTCCTAAGGTCTGCAGATTTTTAACTATTAATTCACCATAAAGCATGAATAGAAGATGAAGTTTAAGTGCAACAATGGATCAATGTTCAGACTAGCTTTATAGTACTATTCATCATCAATAAACAACAAAAATAATGAATAGGAAAGGCATCAACACAATAGCATTCTTCAACATCAATGGACAACATGAAGTAAACTACTAAAGATAACTTGAAACATTAAGAACAACAAAGAAAATGCTAACTAAGTCTATCAACTTTGAGAAGATGAATCATGCAACATGTGAGAAGCACAAGAATCCACCAAAAGAAATGAGATTCTTTTAAAATTTATGTAGCATGTCTTTACAACAACTCAACTCTCATGCAAAACAATGAGACGGGACCCTTATTTATAGTTTTCAAAAAGAAAAATGAGTGGCTAGGATTTACTTGCATTATGTGGCCAAGATTCATTTTACATTAGGGTTTCACCTATCCCCAAATATATAGGAATTTAAAATACAACTTTGTCTCATTCTTATTCTGTCCTGTAGCGGTTGTCTTGGCCACTGTAGGTGTAGCAATTTTGTCTTCTAGTGGATTGCCTTCCTTTTCTAGCTACACTGTCAGAAACTCATCATCAATTATTGGTTTTACTGCCTCCTTTTGAAGAGTGGCATACTCCACAAATTTTCCAATTAAATCTTGAAGCTTATCCCAATCCATAATATCAGATTGGAGGATCTAAAAAGATAACTTCTTGAAACTTCCAGTGATTTGTTCCCATTTTTTTGTGCATTTAGGTGTGGCCTATTTCCTTTCTCTTTCTTTGTAGACTCTCCCGATGGTCCTACAACTGATTCCATAAATCTGGCATGAAAGACTATAGTAAGCACATTCATAAAGAATTAGGAAGCGTAGGCCGATCTTACAAAACAGAGGTCAGATTCACCAGTATATCATTAAAGCTCATAAAATTCACTTTCATTCCACATTTAGGGCTTGTTTGATTCAATTATGGAAATGTGGGCCCAAGGAGACAAGTTTCCCTGGGTTGGTAGCCATTTGGAGTGCTTATAAATAGGATGGCATTGCGGGCACGATAACTCTCAGATGGCCACCTGCACTCAAATTTCTGCACTTTAGAATTAGGGGTTGGTCAAGGCTTTGAGACATTTGGAGCATTGGGAAATCAGCCATGAAGTCACTTGAAAGCATTTGATTGATCGTTTTAGCCATGTGGGCATAAGGCATGTGGAGGGAGGGAACTTCAAGGCTTCTTTGGAGCTCCGCCATTGAGAAACAAAGGCCAGGAGGCAGAAACCCGCAAAGGGAAATGTGCATGGCCGAAAATGTAGATGGCATGGACCATTTGGGTTATCTCTTTAAGGTTTGGTCATTAAGAAGATTGCGGGCAGGGAGCCGCGGAAGGCCATCAGAATGGCATTTAGGGATGACGGCTCGATAAGATGATGTCTCACAATGGGCGACCCACATCAGTGGGTCCACAAACAAACTCTATATGGGTTACTTCACTTTAGAGAACATGAACAACGCAAGGGAGCATGGGCTCCACCATGTGGAAGGATGATGAGGCATGGTCGTTCATGAACAAGAATCACAGGATGGTGGGCCACAAACGACGGTCTACAATGATGGGCCCACAATGCATCAAGACTTAGTCATTTTCTTATAAGCGAGTCCAAGGGAGACAGTGAGGTCGAGACTCATAGTGTGGAAGGATGAACCTCCTTGGCTATTTTAGGAACAATGACATCAATAGGGTGGTTTGCAGACGACAGCCTGCATTACTTGGCCCGTAAAGGATTTACACTTGGCATCTTGGTTGCAACTTTGGGCGGCAAGGAGGCAAGCGGGTTTTGCAGCGTGGGTGGAAGCGAGGGATTCACCACTTTTAGGATAGTTGTCCACAACAAAGGCAAAGAGTGGAAAAAATTCCACTGGGAACAAGTTACGATGACACTTGTGTTAGTTCATTCATTCAATTTCCTTCAGCTAGGTGGAGCTCACAATGCAAGAAGCAAGCGCAGGATAGCTGTTTTGGAACAGTGACAAGGTAAGGGTCACCCACACATGGCGGCCCACAGAAGCCTCCTATTTTTAGGTTTTCTATTTAAGTTTGATGTTTTAGAATTTATTGAGATGGCGAAAGGGTGACGTCTGCCTGTGTGCGACGATCCGCAAGAGTGAATCTGCAATGATGTGATTCTTAAGCATGTAGGCTTAATTTATATTGCCTGACGATGGAGACAAGGATGCGGGCCACAAGGGTCATGCGGCTCTGGTGTAGAATGGCCATGGGAGGGTAAGGTTCTGCAAGGCCTTTAGAGGCCAAATTTAATTAATTTTTAGGGTTTCTTCATGTGGGTTTGTGCAAAATTTCAAGGTTATTTAGCCATCCTTAAAGATTTGAAGATTTTTCCTTAACATTTTAATCATTTTTAAGACTCAACTCAAATAATGTTTTCGGGTTGGGTAGAAACAAACTAAATTAGAAAACCAAGAGAAACTGATGAAGCTCACACCTTGAAACTTCCTTGAGGTCGTGCAGACGCGATGGAGGCGGTGGCAAGCTGGAGCTCTGAAAAATTCCTAACTAGTAGGTTTAAATTGACAATTCGAATGGCCTATTTATAGGAAATTAAGCATTAATGACCCGCATTAATTACAAGTATGATGATAGTTGGGATACCTGGGTGTGGATTTCAGAACAACGACAATGGGAAAGGCGGGGTTTGCAAAGCGGATGAAAGTACAACCACGACCGTCTGGGAGTTCGATGAAAGGGATGGCCATAGAGGATGCAGGACCTAGGCAGATGTCCTACATTAGCTGCCAGTGGAATGACAAAGGTGAAGCAGTGGCATGCAAAGGGAAGCCCGCAAGGGTGGACCCATAGAGGGCAAAGGGTGTTAGCCTAAAACGGAAAAGGAAATTTGTCAAGGGAAACCTATAGAAGCCGAAGACAGGAATATTTTGGGTGGTGAACTTGGTCAACTAAAGATGATGAATTTTAGGGTGCTTGACCATTTTGAAGCTCAAAAATAGGGGCAAACAAAATGAGACAAAGGAAAAAAGTGACCCAGTGAAGGCTAAAAGAGGGGGTCCTCGTTCTGAACGGGGTGTGTGTGTTATAGGCACAACAAGCTTGAGGATAGAAATGTATGTGGGTGTCTTTCCTAATTGGTCAAAACTATTATATTGGTCTTCAAATTGTGGCTACTTTGAAGAAGGACTAGATAAATTAAGTTTAGCCCTACAAGTAGTGACAACGCATTCAGGAACCTTTTTAATGGTGATTGTGTTGACATAGTCATTTGCGGCATGGAGGTGATCAATTATCTTTGATTAATCAAAGACATTCTTGGTATAATTGGCCTGATTGTCTATTTGTCGACCTGAGGTGGAGGGCTTTCTTGAACCATGGTCTTGTAGTGGATTCTTGAATATTGTATGGCCTTGAATGGGAGTTTCTTGTTGTCCTTCGACCTCTTTGGTGTCATTTTCAATTAGGTCTTGGATTATGTTCTTCAATTGATGACATGATGAGGTCTTGTGCCCTTTGATATAGTGGTATTCACAAAAGGCATTATCATCCCACCAAGATGATTTCAACTATCCTAGGTCATATGGTTTAGGTTCTTGGAGGTTTATTACATTTGATTGTATTAGCTTCTTTAGGACAAATTTAACTGATTCCAATAACATAGTGTATTGTCTTAATGGGTATTGCCTTGCTTGTCTTGGAGGTCCTCGTTCTTGATTATTTTTCCCCATGTTGGCTATGTGGTCATTCGTGTTGGGAAATTTAAGAGTCAGTGTGTGCCATGTTTTGTTCACAAATTTCACATCTATGACTCCATCGTTTGTTACATTCTTATTGCGAGACCAAAACTTTCTTTTTTCATTAGAGGTATGTTGGTTGTGGGTGTTCTTTTTGCCATATGTAAGTTCACCTTGGGTGATTAGGACCTTTTCTAGGGTCACGTCTTTCTCAAATAAGTCTGCAAATATGGCACACCAATGTACTTGTAGAAGGTGTTTCAACTTTGACTGAAGGTTTTCTATGAACATATCCACTTTTTGTTTTTCAGGAAGCTTGACAGGACATCGACTCGCCATACTACACCATATTTTGAAGAAAGTAATGAAGAGTTCTCCCTCATCTTGTGCCAAGTGGCATACAGTAGCAATCATGAAATCATTTTCAATTGTGTAAGAATAATTCTTCATGAATTTATTGGTGAGGTCATCCCATGACTTTATAGAACCTTTAGGTATCAATGCAAACCTTTCAAGTGTAGGCGCAGTAAGACTTCTAGGGAAGAGTCTCGAAAGATAGGAGTGATTGTATGCGACATCCACACAAGCAGTGGTGAATTATCGTATGTGCTAAAGAGGACATATCTTTCCCTTATACTGGTGAAAGTAGGGATAATATAGCTAGGAGGGAAAGGAGGCATGTATATGCTAGTGTCATATGGGTTTAAGGATGTAAATCATTTGATGAGTACATATTCTTGTTTGACACTTACATCCCTTCTACTTGCTTTTGTAGGGAAACCAACTCGGCAGTCAATGCATCTATTATGGGATTATTGGTAACATTTTTATGAGGTCACATATTTGTGTTATGTGGTCCCATGTTTTGTTGAGATGAATTTTTTTGGTTCAAAACATTGTGCGTATGTGGTGGATTTTGATTGTATCCATACGTATGAATGTCTGATGTTTAAGTTGATATGTGAGAAGTGGTTGAGCTATGTTGCATTTTTTGGGTGTGTTGTCTATGTAGTTGGTTGCCAAAAAGGACTCCTTGTGTGTAGCTATATGATATGTTAAGAGGTTGTGTCATTTTTTATCCTTGTCCTTGTTGAAAATGGTTATAACCATGCGATGTGTTTGTATTTTGACTATGTGGGGTGTTCATGGTTTGTCTTTACAAGGTGTTTATATTGATATGAGGACCTTGTGATATGGTGTTTGTGTTTTATTGAGGTCCTTGTGACATTGTGTTTGTGTTTGATTGAGGTCCTTGGATGAGAACCCGTCTTGCCTTAGGTCTACCAAGGATGTTCGATGTGGATGCCCCTATGGCCTGAGATGATGACCCAAAGGGATTAAATGTCAAGCCAAAGGGTTGTGTTGTGAATAATGGTTGCGATGTGGTTTGTGTCATGGGTTGTGACATAGATTGTGTCACAAATATGGATGAAGTGTTGGTATTTGTAGTATTTGGGAAAGTGTTGTTCCAGTGGGTATGGAAATTGTAAGTTATGGTGTAGATTGTCCTTGGATTGTTTGTGCGTTTTCCTTGGGTGAAATTGTTGTGCATAAGGTATTGACATCAAATCCTTGAGGTAGTTGAGTTGGACTTCATGTAATAGTTTGGTTAAATATCGTTGACTGTCCAACATGACAATTTCAACCACAAGAGAGGTAACATCAAGATTTTGTGCAACAACCTCTAATTCTATGGACACATTCCTATCTTCATCTCTAAAAAGTAATTGTTTGAAAGGATTTATTATATTTGGTTGATTATAAGATGTAGACCCCAAGTTTACATGGTCATGACTTTTAAGGTTGGTATTGTTGTGAGGATCATTAGTGGTATTGTCAAAGTTGAGGGTGCTAGTGTAATTGTAAAGGTCATCATCGTCATGAAAGAGATCTATTGCTCGATTTTTCTTTTGCAATCTAGTTTCAAGCATATAAGGCTTTCTCAAAATGAAGGTGGAAGGTATGAGACTAAGACTATGTTTTTGGTATTTTTGAAATAAGGTATGCCTAAATGTAATGCAACTATTATTTTGGTATTTTTGGTATCTTAAGCATGGAAGATGTCTAATGTATGCAACAAGACTAGAGTTTATAATGATAATGTTGGATGTTATTAGGTCTAAAGTGTATGATGATTCTCTTTTAGGTCTAAAATGTTGTGATATGAAGGATGCAAATGACCAAGAGGTGGTGGATATATATAGTGAACTTGAGGGCTTAAACACTTTTGAAAGATGTAAGAATAGGATCACTAACTATCCAAGGGTAAACCAATGTTTCAACTAGGATTGTCAAATGGCCTTTTTATAGGAAAAGTGAAAAGAGTGACAAGGTGAGTTTCCCAACTAGACTTGTGAGTGGGAAATTATCACCAAAATGACAAAGGACTAAGAAGTGCCTTGGTCAAATGACAATCCTTTTTTGAAGCAATGATTTGTGCCAAGGTATAAAGAGTTCTTCTATCCTAAAATTCCTAAGGTTTCAAGCCTAAAAGTATGAAAAAGGTAGACTAATGTGATGTTAGGATATGCAAGTAATGAGGATGCTAAGGTACCTAAAATGGTGACCTAATAATGGAATGGTGATATGCAAGGTGAATGGTGCAATTTTTTGGTTTTAAACATGAATCACAATATGAAGACTTTGTTCTAAAAATGAATCTCAAAGGTTTGAATCTAATTTTGGCAAGAGTTTGACCTGATTTTGATTGTTTTGTTTGAAAATATTGCTTAGTCGAGAGTTGTGAAGTGTTGTAATTTTTTATTGTAATGTTTGTTTGCTTATTTTTTTGAAAGAAACACACATAAAACATAATGTCTTGAGTTTGATATTAGTGTGAAATGGAAAAAACTTTGAAAACACTTAGTAGAACTCTAGGCTTCTCAAGAGATACCACTCATTAGATCCCCACTTAGATTTATCTAACCACTTAAACAAGGTGAACAACTAGAGACTTGGTGGCACTAGCTCCCCTCCATGACACTTACTTCTTGTGATCACCAAGTCTCAATTCCCCAAAGAGGAATTTTTTCCTCTACACATTCTTAGTGAAGACGTGGGGTGGCTTCAAAACAATCATTCTTGTGCTAGAAAGTGAAATGGATTCTGACCACTATAACAAAGGTTCTTAGTGAATACTCGAGGAAATCACACCTTGCAAGCGTCGAGTAAGCCACTTAAGGCTTTAATCACTCCACTAGGGGTTATTATATATTTTAGAGTAGTACCTTGTTTTTGAGTGAATATGCATGGCTAAGGCCTACATACCATGAGGACTTGACAGTTGAGTCTTATCCTTTTATATACTAGCTCGAGCAAAAAATTGGTTGGAGTTGTTCCCTCTTGTGAAGAAAGCCCCTCTAAATGTAACAAAATCAAGACAAGTATGTTGTTTTTGATCTCCAGGATCACACGAAGTGCAAGGAGAGAGCATACACAACACCTTTTTCTCACACTCGAATGGGGTTCATTTTAATGATAAATCCAAATGTGTGGGTGGTTATAAAAAATGTCTAAAGGTGTTTCCGATTCTCAAGATCACCAAATGGAATGAGAGAAGAGCATACACACCTAGAAATAAAATGCAAACCACAAGACAACACAAACACTACTAAATTTTAACCATGTTTATGATGTCAAATCAAACACTTAGATTATTTTTAGGATCACTAATCATTCTATGTGAAAAAGGCTCTCAAGATAAAGCAAAATCCCTGCAAAGCATGATTATTAGTCTGAACCTCCAATCTTTGACAAGTGAAAGTTTAGGTTCTAAGTTTCAAATCTTGGTTATTCGCACTTGCAAAAAAAAGGTCAAAGACTAGTCACAAATCAAAAGTAAACTAAAGAAAGAAAATGACATTAATATAATTAACAAAATTAAAGTTTAATCTAAACCTAAGTTAATCCCAAAAATTAATCTAAACTAAAACTGATCTTAAACTGACAAAACTAATCTAGGTCTAAGTTGACTATTCATTAATTTAGACTAAAAAGAAATTTATTTAATCTAAAGTAGTCAAAATCTAAATTAAATTAGAAAATATAAATTTAAATTTAATTTAATCTTAATCGAAATTAATCTAATAAGACTCAAAACTAAAATTAGGAAAAAATAATTTAACCTAACAATCTAATTAAATTAAAAATCTAAAAATCTAATCTAAATAAAATTAAAAATCTAAAATTTAATCTAATCTAAAGAAATTTAAAATCTAAAAAAATAATAATAATAATTTAATCTAATTAAAAAGAATCTAAAAATCTAAAAGTAATCTAAATTAATTAATCAAAATTGGATCTAAATTAATAAAAACTAAAATGTAATCTACATTAACAAGATTAAAATTAATCTACTTTAATAGATTAACCTAAATGCTAAAACAAAATTACCAAACAAAATTGAATGTAAATCTAACTACGAATATTAAAACTAAATTATTCTAAAAAAACATTAACATCTAAATTATAAAAAAAACCTAATTAAAATCAAATTAAAGTTTTCTGAAAGCTTTTCATCCATAACCGACCACGCCAACGACGAAGGAGATGGGATTTTAAGACTATAGCACACCAAATTGGACAAGTGAAATGTCAAGCAGAATTAATGAATGCAGGTCATGGGTTCAACTAACTATCAGCCGCCCATATCCGACCAAGTGTCGTTCTTAGCCACCGACATTCCTCATGTTGGACCTGTGCATCATAAATGTTGCATCTAACCTTATGCTACAATGGAAACATAATTTATTATATCTCTAGTTATAATTCAAATGTATGAGCCTATATTTGGTAGAGCTCTAAATCAGAGTGTCTCCTCTGTTCCCTATTCTTTTCACTTTAGCTCAAGCAGCCTATTGACTATTGTAGAAACTCAATTGAGGCTGTCAAATTTCTCAGAGATGCAACAAAACATGGGGAGAAGTAGAGCCATCGAAAGCAGGAAGCAACACACCAACTTGTCTTAGTTATTGAGGAAAAACAAAAAGCTACTAATTTCCATAGCTTAAGGATGATTCTACAATAGCATATAATGATGCTTAATGATGCTTCTACATTACCATTGTGATCATTAACGCTGTTCATAAATCAAGATAGATGATTGATCTATCTTCTTCTCATCAAACCCTTTTATTGTATGACTCTATTTTTGTATATATACAAATATTGTCAATCAAGATAGAGCCACCTGCAACAAGTCTTGTATACATAAATCATATCATGCTATATATTTTGTCATAGTAGGCACTAATATAAGGATTGCATACATAAATCATATCTAACACCATGGTATTTCAAGTAAACTATTAAATTTGGTTTGAACACCTTTTCCAGGCAATCATCAGCAATAGGACGTCGATGGGTGAGCTCTAATACCCAACAAAATTTGCATCTCAGATTGCTAGGTAGCCTTATCAACTTGAGATCAAGAAAACAGGTGTATGTTGGGTTACCCTAAGGCACAATTTTCCTTTTGGGAGAACTAAATTAAAAAGGAATTTGACACCAACCCAACTATGCTTATGAGGTGAAGATTAATACCAGAAAGGTATTGAGGAAAACATCGATCAACAAGAGATCCCAAGCTAGGAAAAGATTGATAATTTTCAAGGGTTCGCGATGCATTTTAAAGCATGGGTTTGCTTATTCTAGATACATATTTTATGCTTTATGCTTTATTTTATGCCTGATTAATATAAAATATATTTGATTGTCTTGTTGGCTAAGACACAGATTTTATGTTCTATGCTTTTTTTCTCGAATCTTTAACTTTCTATACAAAGGAAAAATATTATGATTTCAAGTGCACTGATGGTTCCATATTTTCCTCATTGACACTTATGGTTCTACTTAATTGAGTGAGTTGCAGGCCTGGAATTTGACGGCCACCCCTATTTGTCATATGAAATTTTTTTGACGGCTTGTTCATTTAATTGCCGGTCACTTTACGTTTTATGAAAAAATGTAACTGACAAAAAAATTTAAATATTAGTTTGAAATCTATTCAGAAATAATTATATTAAATTAAAAATAATTGAATCCTTATTGAACTCATTATCTAAAATTTCAACATGCTCACCAATAAAACACAAATGATATATTATCTTAAAAAAAATCAAAGCTCTCAAGTTTTTTTAATAGTTTAATCCTTAAATCCATCTATCTAAAACCATAAATTATTTGTAAAAGCCAAATGAAATTTCAACATGTTCACCAATAAACACAAAAGTTGTATTATCTTGAAAAAAATCAAAGTTGGAATCACTAATCATTGTAAACAAAATGTTAAGCTTGAATCACTAATCACTGTAAACAAAATGTTGTAAACAAAGATGCTATTGAAAAAACAATGAAAATTTGTGTTATGTTATTCATATGATATCCTATATATATTAAAAAATGTAAAATTAGAAAATATTGATAATTAGAAATAAATGTAAAAATCTTAAATTTACTTTACAATTCACAATAAGTTTTTAAATTCATATAGAAAATAAATCTTGTTAAAATATTCAAAAATTTAAAAAACAATTATATTCTATTTTGAAAAGATTTTGTATCAATATATATTTCTATAATAAATATTATAAATCATATATATTAATATAAAGTGAAATTAGAAAGAATTATTCCAATTCTAAACTAATTTATATTTTTATCGTAAACATTATGTGTGTGTGTGTATATATATATATATATATATTTACTATCATAAATTTTTACGATTTAATAATAATTTTAAGTGTCATATTTATGGTTATATAAAAATATAGCAAATCAAATGATACGATCTAATAAATGTTTAGGTTGTAATATACGGTCCAAAATGCAAAAAACGGTTAAATAGACCATCAAATTCTAGGCTTGGTCAGTTGTATGAGCGGACTTTATTACTCAAAAATATTGAACTTTCAAAATAATGCAGGCGATGATTGCAATGTTTCTTATATTTTTATGATTTCAAAAAGTACTTTCACTAAAACAAAACCGTTCAGCTAACAAAAACTCAAAGGATTCTACAAAACTTTCATCAAACAAAACCATTTAGCCAACATAAACTTGTTGAGCTCACGAAATGTAACTAGAGTAAATTTTTTAGATTAATTGCAAATAGCACAATAAATTAACCCCAAACAACAATAGAGCACAAAGGAAACTAGAAGCATAAAAAAAATGAAACAAAGTCACCTAGTCTTCAAGCCTCCATTGGCCTTCTCCATCTTGCTACAAATTGTAGGATTTCCCTTCGATTGAATTACAACTATAATCTATGACTAAGATCAGAAAAATAAGTATTTTATGCTTAGGTACTAAAAGTTCTCAAGGATGCTATGTGTGTCTAAATGTAAAATGACTTGAGGAAGACCTTTTTAAAGAATGCCAAATTGACAATGTATGGCCAAGATTAGAAGTTGGTAAAGCCCTAAGATAAGGATAGAATTCAATATGATGAGGAGCATAAGGGTTAGGGAAACATTATGTCAAAATTAGGGCAAGATTTGAAATGAAGGGTTGGGATTTAATTGGAGACAATCAGTGGTGGAGAATAAACGAGATAAAAAAAGAGGTAGTTGGAAAATCAAATAATAATAGAAATTATTTAATTTATGGAGGAAAGTTGACTTTTGGGTTTAATTCATAAATGAGAATAAGACAAAAGGTAGTAAATAATTATTTTAATTATTTACTTGGTGGGATGAAAAGTGGTTTAAATAATTAATTTTATTTAATTAAAGGATAAATTGTAATGTTATTTTAAATGGTAATTATTATTATAAGTGAAAATGAAAAGCAAGTAATTAAATAAATTAGATGTTTTTTTTAATTATTGGAGGGAATAAGGATTAATTGGGTATGTGTAGGATCATACGGGCCAAAAAATGGTGATATGTAAGTGATATGATGGCCCATGTGGTTGACGACTTTTTTTATCCAAAATTGATGAAACAAAAAGGGGTTTAAAAGGAGATTCTCAACTTTCCTTCAATACAAATTATGTTTTACTTTGAATTTAATAAATAACTATTATTCATTTTCTATTTGAATTATGAATAAAGTCTTAATTGATAGGCTGATTGAAAAACATCTATAGCTTTCAAAGGATATCACATTTTTTGAATCTGAAACATGCGTCATATTCTATGCTTTGCATGCTAGAGGATTGAAACAAAAATGAATTTCATGAAGTTTTGACCAAGTTAAGGTGGTTAGACATACGATTTTTTATATTTTTAAAAATTTGTAATAAAAAATTCATAATTAATTATTTACTTGGAAAAAAATTACAAAAAAATATGCATTACATCAGAACATGAGTCCTATACTTATATCTAAAATTTTACAATTTTTTTTATCATTTTATTATGGTTAGGGTGGTCAGATAGACACCTACTTCTTACTTTTTCCTTGAAATTTAAGTACTACTGCATTGAAATTTAAAATTTTCACAAAATAGCTTTAGAAAAAAAAAAAACCTAGTAATTTAGAAACTACATTCAATTTTCTACAAATTGTATTCTTACATATTTTTGAAATAATATAAATAACTTATTCAAATTTTTACATCAAGTTGCCTAACTCTAATTTTTTGAATTTTCATCACCATTTGAGGGCTTGTTTTTTCCATGATGATCCTACACATACCTAGTTAGTGACATATTTAAATAATCATAGAGGAATAATTAATACTTTAATTATATGAGGGAGAAGTGTGATCGTCATAAAAAAATATGGTTTGCAGGTCTAGATCATTTTTATGTGTCTACAAATACCATAGAAGAAGACATGCCAATTCAAGAGGAACATGAACTATTAACTCCATGTAAGAGAGATTTGGAATTGGTGATACCAAGACAATGTTGATGTAAAACCTCTGTGTAATGAGAAATTTGAATCACGTAGCTAGAGGCACATCATCTACCACATGGCAAGATGGAGGCACACCATCTACCGCATCTCAACTTGAAATTACATCAACATTCACATGTGAAGATGGAGGTATGCCATATTTCACATATCAAGTTCGAGGCACACCATCTTTCACATTCTAAGTTGAAGATACACCATATTTTTTGTCTCAACTTCAAGGTATGTCTAGTTGGGTTGGTTTATGCTAGGAAAGATTCTATTTCACACCCTAGCATGTCCAATAATTTCAAACTACATTATGCTGATGTTTTGTTTTAAGAGATCTAAATTTTAAAAAACTGACAAACTTTGACAAGTGTTTTCTCCAAAATTGTGGCACTTAGAAACATTATGTCTAAAATTATAGGGTCACATAGGGTACCTCCATAATAACCTCTTTGATTTTTTTTAAAACTCCAATAAATTTGGTTGTGGAAACAAATTTTCATACATTGCAAAAAACATCAAATGCATTGAAGAGAAAGTTGCAAAGTAACATATTTTTTGTTTTGTGCATGGTGGGGCCAAACCAATAGTTTCAAAATATTTGGTTGGGTGGGTTTATTCTAGGAAAGGTCCTATTTTTCACACTAGAATGTTAATTGTTCTATAATTCATTATGCTGGTGCTTTCTCTTAAGAGCCTTAAATGCCAAAAAGTGGCAAACTTTGACGGGTTGTTTCTTAAAAAACCATGGCACTTGGAAAAATTTCATCTATGGGTACAAGGTCACATAGGGTCCCTCTATGTAATAAAATATCATATTTAAAAAAATCCAATCCATTTGGCCATGGTGACAAGCTTTCACATGTTACAAAAAGTGTCAAATACATTGAAGAAAAAGTTGCAAACCTAGAATATTTTTTGTTTAATGTGTCACGTGGAGCCAAATCAATAGTGTCAACACTTCTGAGTAGGTATTTTTATGTTAGGAAATGTCTTATTTCACACCCAAATATGTCTAATTATTTTAGACTTCATATTGTTGACACTTTCTATCAAGAGACCTAAATGCCCAAAAGTGTCAAAATTTGACGAATTGTTTCTCAAAAACTATGATACTTAATTTTATTTTTTTTAAGGTACAAGGTCACATAGGGTCCCTCCCCAATAAAATCTCTCAAATTTTTAAAACTCCAATCCATTTGACCATGGTGAAAAGTTTTACATGTTGCAAAAAATGTCAAATGCATTGAAGAGAAAGTTGGAACATATCATAACTTCTTTTTTTTGTTGTCGGGCCAAACAAATAGTGCTAGCATGTTTGTGTGGGTGATTTTATGCTAGGAAAAGTATTATTTTACACCCAAACATGCTCGATCATTCTAGTCTACATTGTTTTGATGCTTTCTTTTAAGAGCCCTAAGTACCAAAAAATTCCAAACTTTCATGGTTTGTTTCTCCAAAATCGTGGCACCTATAAATGTTTCATCTAAAGGTATAGGGTCACGTAAGATCCCTCCACAATAACCTCTCTTATTTTTTCATATCACCAATTCATTTCACTATGGTGATAGTATTTGAGATGTTAGAAAAAGTGTCAGTTACATTCAATAAAAAAGTTATCAAGAGGCATTTTTTCATTCCTCAGATCATGGGGCTAAATTGATAATTCCAACATGTTGGGGTGGGTGGATGACTACTATTAGAGGTTTCATTTTTTCACCCAAGCATCTTGATCCTTTTGAGCTAAATTAGAAAAAAAAAATTCTTACTTCAAACATTGTTATCTTCAATTACTAACCGTTGAAGGTCCACATACATGAGTTAAAGAGGGATTAAATTTTTCTTAAGAGATTTTGCACTCAAAAAGAATAGGTCCATTTTAGGATTTTTGGTCAGCGTAGGTCTCTTTGTATGTTGTATTCCTTCATGTAGGCTAGGGTTATCTTCAAAATTTGATGGGAGGTATCTAAGAGGTTTATGCTAATTCTAACACCCCTGCATTTAGTTTCCATCTTGAAAAGAGTATTACAATGTCCATTTCATTATTTTATATTTTCAACACCTTAAAAAATTGGTTACAAGCTATGTTTCATGTGCAAATACACCTTCAATGAGATAAATAATTTCTTAAAAATGTTGTTTGATCCTTAGAGATCATTTTCCTTCAATCATGCAAGTGCATACAGCCATTTGAAAATGGATAAAAATGAGAATGGTAATGGCCACTAACTACATGTGATAGTTTTAAAATAAAATAAGGGCATACAGTTTTCTAAACATGAATATGATAAAATCCTCAAAGGAAAATTCATGAGTATCCAAATTAAGGATGGTTAAATAACACCTAAATGAAGGACTTCATGTAAGAGAGTGACAATCCCTATAAGCAAGTAGTCTATAATTACTTTGCCACCAAGGACACTAGAATGTACATGGACTTGTCGCATAGGGTAGAAGACAGTCATATGAACACCTATAGTCCAAGAAGAAAAAATAAACTATTCATATGACATTGGGATCATTTCACACAACACAATGAATCAAATGATGTAGAAGATGATAAATTCTATCACTCATGAATAGTGCATAACCCATGATAGTGGCCATTATGATGGTATGGAAACCACATCCTTGAGTCAACCCCAAAAATGAGAGAATCATTTCAAGAATGCAAAAAGAAACTAACATTGCATTGAAATAAAAAGACTACATTCCAAATAGTAGCAGTCCAAGAAGAAGAAAATCTCCAAAGGGAGAAGTCACAAAGATAGTAAAGATAACACAAGTTTAACAAAAAGTATTGAAGCAGGTTTGAGGAATGGAAATATTTTGTGATGATAGTCATGGTGATGACATCCCTAAATTTTTTTCATGAATATGACACAATCGTGAGTTGTAGGTTACATGATCATGTTAAACATAAGAGCACAACCATCATAGAAGGTAGATAATGACGAGTGTGTGACAACATTTCCGATGACGATGAATCCTTGATAAATGACAATGAAAAAGTTAACAATAGAAAATTGAATTGACAAAAGGCAACACATACTTGTTATGTTATCAAAGGGTAGATCTAAAACTATCAAAGATAGTAATTTCACATGAGATTAATATGGGTATAAGATGACTCCAGATGCATCTATGACAATCTTATTGGAGTTAGTGAATAGAAAATTTCTTAAACATGTATGAAATTCCTTCAAGACATGAGGGACATGGTCATAAGAGAAAATGACAAGTTGATCACACAGTTATTGCACAATGATTGGAAGGAATGAAAGACATCTGACTATAGAAGATACTATTTTAAAGATAGTGACAATGGTATTCATAGTGACCTTAACATTCAAGAAGGAAATAACCATGGAGACATGAGGCAATGTCTGAAGACCTCTTAAAAGTATAGTGAAAGGATGGCAGTTCAAGTGGGCAATGATAGTAAAAAATCCTCAAAAAGGAAGAGAACTATAGCATCATAAATTATCACCTTTGACAATTTGACACTAGATTTAGCTCCCCCCTATGTGTTTGTACCCAATTGTGCTCTTAAATTGCCTATTTAATGATTATATTTGGAAAATTAGAATTAAATTGCAATTATTGATTGAATTTTATTTTAGGACATTCAAAGGCCTAAAATAGGCCTAGTCTAGAGAACCATTGCCCTTGACCAACCTATATTGGCCCTAATTTGAATATATTATTTTCGACATTTTAACATTTATAAATTCAAATTTATTTGTTCGCTCACTTTTTTTCAATTTACATCTCAAGCATCCAATATATAGCCAGTACTAGAATCAAAAATAAAAATTGCCTCATTCAACTTGAGTCCTTTACTTGAATCTTATTTTCCTTTTTGATAACATGCTCATGAGAATTAAAAAATTTCCTTGATTTTATCCCGATACACACTTAACTCCTTTTCACGATCTTTCCGTTTTGACAACTCTTATACATCTAGCAAATTGACAAAGCTACATTTAAGAATTGCCATCACTAATATAGCTAGACAAAGCAAGACAAGCCATGAACCCCATATAGACCAGCATTCTAAAGGCTTGCTACTGTAGGAGTGACGAATAATGCCACTCCAAGTGGAATGCCCCAAATATTTGAGTGATTAATAAAATAAATAGACACAAAAGATAATTATCTCAAACATTAGAACCTATAAGATGCATGCCACATAATTCAAACAAAATTCTCCCTAATTCTCAACTAAATAATAAGAGGGAAAATATTTAGTTAGCCCCTAATTTGATAGTGAATCATTGAACAGTTTACATCAAATCCTTCTAAGTGATTGCTTAGGAATCGACTCATTTTCAACTGCATTTTCATTTGTTGAATTCAATAGCACAAAGCCGTCACATCAAGAATAACATAGAGCTTATCAATATGCACATCCATATAGGTGAGGTATTGCCATTTGTTTAAGCATATTAAAATTATGTACAATGAAAGACTAATACCTTCATCAATCGCAGTTTGTGCTGCAATATAGTACTCTTCAAAGTATGAAAAGAATATTTGAGTTAGCTCAAGATAATTTGACTTCAGCTGATCAAACAATCCATGTTCCTCCAAAAAACTCTTCAGAATGGCCAGCCTTTGCTGTGGAATTTATCTTCACCTTGAGGGGATTTGTTTGCTTGCATTGTATCCTTATTTGTAAAAATAATATTTAACGGTTCTATGATTTTATTCGAATTTCAGCATGAGATAGAGCAGAAAACGCAGAGAAAGTTCTATAAAAAGAATAAATGAGTTCTAAAATGACCTGTAGTGAAGTGCAAGGTTGAATTACTGCCCGAATTTCAATCTTTCAAAACCCTGAAGAAAATTATAAAAATATCATCAAACCTAATATAGAGCACCTGTTTCCACTCAAGCTAAAGCATTTAATTGCAAACGTTTCATGTAGAAAGAGTAAGCTTGAATTATTTGAGTAAACTGTAATACAAATGCGTGCCCCATACTCTGTAAAAGAACTACATTAGCATTTTGACATAGAAGATGAATTGAAGTGCTCAATAAGAGGGGCATACGTAACGGAGCCGCGGACTCAGATCTGGAAGCGATATTCCTAATGTTGAGATTGGATAGTAAAACACATTTAACTTTTGTTTCGCATGATATGACAAAAAAGATACAGCTCAGTGGTGGCATCTAAAACTTTAAGATTTAACGATGAAAAGAAAGAAGAATTTACAGAAATATATAAATTTAAATGGTTATTCATGACCTGGAAATGCATCAAATCAGAAACTTTGTGTGAGAAAGTGAGAAATTAGAAAACGGGCGTGTGTAGAAATTACATCACAAATTGGGTGTATGCAAAAGATATTAACTGAAAACTTGGAAATTAACCAATAAAGTAATCTAAACTAAAAGTATAATCCTGTGTATAACTGTTGAATCAGAAAAAGAGTTTGAGCAAAAAACGGGAACTCCCAAAACTAATGCGTAGACCTTCACTCTACAGTTTGCTTTCATTTGGATCGAGCGGCAGTTTGTGGTCGTTTTGGTTTGTTTCAACAAAAGTGCAGCCCGTCAATTTTCAAAATCAAGTGTTTCGGGCGTCGAAGTTAGCAAAAGCAGGGAGGCTACACGGCGATTATGTTTCACAGGGTTTAAAATTTCTGACAGGTTTAAATGTTGCGCGATTAGCTAGAACATCCAGATCAGTCTTTGGAGGGACTCCTTTTTTTTAAGGTTAGAGGAAAGTAATCCACATGTCGTTAGGACACAACAAGGAGATCCATTGGTTAAAACATCTGAGTCATACTCAAGTGGGCCCAATTGAAATATAAAGAGATAGGAAAAGTTATAAAGGGACACATCTCATCACGATATGCCTTCATAAAGATAATAGCATTATAAGGTGAAAGCAGATGCGCTATTAGCTATTGACAATGACTCATCACGCAAGTGGGTCTGATTTTCATTTTCGAACGACGTTTGTCAAATGGACACGTCACCACTGTGAAACTTGTAAGAGAAAAGCATCTGACATTTATATTTGTCGAACCATTGGTTATAAAGCAACAACATTCAAGGTAAACATGCATTGATCATGATCATTCTGAGGAAAACTAAATTAAACTAAATTAAATCTATCGCCTAAACTGCAATTTATTATGTATTTGGTTTATCATGCATGTCATGCCGTTGATCATGAATTCTTCAAGTTTTAGAGTTAATAATAAATCTATTCGTCAACAGAATGTATTTCGCAAAATGTTGTGTTACATAATACAAAAAATAAAAAATTACAATCTGGGTTTGTTTGAAAATCACAAAATCGCAAAACCAACATCTTTTAAAATCACAAAATGGGTGTTTCAAAATCACAAAATTATCAAATAGATGTATGAAAGGCTAATTAATTCAGACAACTGATAAAAAAAAATTTTACACAATTACAATCTATAAACTTAAACATTAATGATCTTGCACTGTGGAAACTTCATACTATTAATTTATAAAAATAATTTAGAAGAAACTTTACCAAACAGCCATATATACTCATAGGCAGGTTACAACGCCCGCAAATATGTTTAGCACCGCCTAGCCTCCTCAACCTTTTGTGGACAAGTTTAATGGTATTTGCAGTGGATACGCCGCCTAAGATTTTTGCAATGGCCAGATCTGCCAACACAAGACAATCAGATTCAGAGAAACACCACGGAGAGAGAAGTTAATTTGGAACAAAATTGAGACTGAAGTGGATTATTTGAAATTTTCTAATACATGTAACTGTTATAAACAAGTTATAACTTCTGTCTGATTTTAAATCTAATTATAACCTAGACAGATATTCTTAAGACAAACGAGACTCTTGAAACTGCCTATCATGTATGAAGCCGCTCTCTTGCATGATTTACCATCATCATTTTTACAAAATATTCTAAGGCCCCATTGAAAATATTATTAATAGAAGTTATTTTTTGTAAATTTTCAATATTGGCCTTACCATTGCAGCCAGCTTGCCACCAAAATCTCACTATGCTTCACGCTGACTTGGTAGAGCGTCTAGTTCTGTCGTCCTTTTATTTTGGTCGTCTTCTATCTTCTTCATTTTCAGATAATCTGGCCATTCAAGTTGTTTCAATGAAACCAGCTTGGCAAAACTTGGAAGGGCGACTAACTTTGGACAGCCACGTATAATCATGGTCTGAAGCTTTCCAAGATCATAAATACCTCCGATGTCCTCCAGGACTTCACACTTATCTACTTTTAAGGTCTCCACTGTTCTTGGCAGGGTTTTGATCGCCTTCAAATGACGATTGCGTTTAAGAACAAGAGTCGTAAGGAAGGGACAAGAGTCTTCAGAAATTGAAATCTCGTACACCTTCGTGTATGTTATCTGTATTTTCTTGATCCTAGACGGCCCAAAACTCAACTCGCTGCAATGGCTGATTGATTTTGGTAAACATGTCACGTTTGAACAGGATATCCACAAATCCTCTAAGAGATTAAGATGTCCAAGAGAATCCGGTAAACATTCAAGGTTGGGGCAAAGAGAGATACGAAGTGAAGTTAAGGAGGACAAATTCTCAACAGAGGTCAGCAAATATTTCAACCTTAGGCACTTTTTTATTTTAAGTGCAGTTAATGAGGACAAATTACCAATAGAGGCTGGCAAAGTTGTCAAGAAGTCGCTACTTATCTCCAGTGCTGGCAACTTGCTTAATTGACCAATATTATCTGGCAATTTACCCAAGTTGGTTCTTTCCATATAGAGCTCTGTTAAAGGCGCTCCATTGGGGAGGGGCAAATTTTCTAACTTCTTGCATCCATTAAAATTCAAGTACTTGAGCTTTGTCATATCTTCCAGAATGTCTAACTTATCTAACTCGACAGTGAGCTCAACACACTCCTCCAAATTGAGATATTGCAGGAGTATTAGCTGCTTAAAAGAAATAGGTAAAAACTTCAACTGAGGGCAATAGGATAGATCTAGATGCTGCAAGGTGGTCAACTTGCCAAAATCACTGGGTAGAGATGAAAGATTTCTACACCTCGACAATTTTAGGAGCTCCAGTGATTGGAGAAGGCAAAATTCTGCAGGGAGGCTCTTCATTTCGGATGATTCGGACTTTACCCTTATCTCCTTCAAATGGCCCAGCCGCCCTATTGACTCCGGAAATCGTCGGAAAACTCTGCAGTTCTTGATAACCAGCTCTCTTAACTGGAAAGGAGGCTGCAGCCAATTTTCGACTCAGTCAACATAGAATAAATATAAAAACTAATTCGTAGATAGTTAAATCAAGGTACTTACATTCGCTTCATCGTCCCACAAGTCTCTTAAGTTTCCCCCGCTAAAAAGCTGTAAAATTCTTAAATTTTGCAGGGAAAGCCACGACGGAATATCGCTGTGCTGAAATCTGTAACAGCGAAGCCAGACCAGTTCTTTTAACAGTTTTTCATTTTCTTGATTGAGAAAATGCCTTGTACCAACTAAAATCTTTAATCCAACCGAGCAGGGCTTGAAAGCACAAGATCCTTGACTTGTATTTACAATGATCTTCCCTTGGGAGGAATAACAAGATTCTCCCGTTGCGTTTAGTATTCCTTGAATTCATATTCCTTCCTGAATAGAAGAACAAAAACAAGAATTCTATGAAAGTCTTAAAATTGTTAGGGAGGAGGAAATTCCCATGTCATGATTAATAGAGCCACAAAAGAAAGCATTGACTTCACCTGCTGAGGCTGAATCTGGATAACCTGCCGTCGAAACCAAAGACGATAGGGTGACAGTTGATTTGCAATTTCCCTTCCCAGGTCTCTCAAATGATCATGCATTTTCATGCGATTCTTCTCATCTACTTCAACAAGACATTTATTCACAAGCCTTTGCCAACCATGTAGACCATTCCACTCTGATCCATCCCATACCGCAATCGCCCAACTGCTTCTCCATCCAATGAAGAAACATGATATATCCAGGAACATCTCCTTCTCTTCTTTATCTAGAGCATCATACCTAATTGTGAGCCTCAATTTGATGTCGTCTCGCAATATTCTAGACAATTTGTCTAATTGAGCCTGCGAATACTCTTTGTTAAACTCCCCATAGAGATGACCCCCTAAGACCTTGATTGATAAAGGCAGACCATGGCAAGCATTTATGAACTTCTTAACAAGATCCTCGAATCCCAACAATGGAGAGGGTTGCCAGAATGCGTGCCAGCAGAAAAGCTGCTCAGCATGAGTGGCATTCATAGCTTTCATTTCATAAATGGCGGAGATGCCCCAAGCTTTAAGAACACGCTTGTCTCGTGTGGTAACAATAATCAAACTTCCATCGCCAAGACTGTCCCTTGCTGGCGATAGAGCATCCAGTTGGTCTGTATGATCCACATCATCTAAAATGATGAGCACAGAAACAGATCTCAAACGCCATTTTAGAACCTCTTTGCCTTCATCTACATTGTCAGAAGCTGAACGTTTGCATTTGAGGTCCAGGTCCTCCAAAAGCTTTTTCTGTTTCTCGTGCAATAACTCCTTTCTTGCTGCTTCTCGAAGATCTGAAAGAAAACTTGACCTATCAATTTTCGAGCATTTCTTGTTATAGAGTTCCTTCGACAGGGTAGTTTTTGCCGGAACCGCCCATTCCCCAGATTCCAACAATTTTTATCGGCCCAACAGATTGAAGTGCAATGGCATCAAAGTCTTGTTCAGCTTCATCCAAACCCACCGGATGCTTGGCAACCTCTAAAGGTACCTTCTTCATTTCTTTCAATACACGATTCACCACATTCTTCAACTCCCTCTGCTCGTCACTGAACATGTGGAAGACAATTAACAAAAGGGAACAAACTGAGAAAAACCAAGAACCAAAATGCGTGATAGGGTCTTAGAGTAACAAAGATAAACTCGGAGGTAGGATTTTACTATTAGAATCACAAGATACGTGTAAACAGGGGTTACTGTTATACCATCTTAGGAGGAAGAGTACGTATACTTACTCAATATTATTGATAATGCCGCCAACACAACACGAAACTTCTTGGAGCGCCAGTTTCCAGCGCTGAAGCTCTTCTGAAGTGTATCTATTCTTCTTTTCATGCTCGGAGAAGGCATCTGCATATATGCCTTTGCCTCCAACCGCCCATCTTAGATCAGAAGGCTTAACATAATAGAAGACAGGGATTATTGTTTTGCGGGTTCCGACCATAAATGCCAGTTCGGCCAAACACCAGGGGGATTCTGCATAATGCTTGGAAAAAATCGCTATATGAAGTGATGCACCATCCATTGCTTCTTCTATAACTCTGGGGAAGAAATCACCTTTCTTCAATTCCTCTTTGTCCAGAAAAACTCGCAGTCCCGTAGCATCGAGATAATTGTAAATGCTGCTGGCCAGCGTATCTTTGACATCCTCTCCATGATGATTTATGAATACATCGTAGGGCGGGCGTTTCGTTCCCGATGAGGATGCAACAGAAGTAGATGTAGATGGCACTAATCTATCAAAAGCATGTCCAGCAGAGGCAGAAGTAGATGCCATAGACGTAAATTGAAAATCCAAACAAAGAAAGAAGACGACAGAGTAAGAAGTGCTTCCAAGGCAAAGGCTGTTACTGCCGCGGCAGAGACTAGAAAACTGATAAATTATCTTTACCATAGGTGACCGGCATTTTGATAACTGCGCGCAGTCATGTTGGCCCACCCTCATTCAAAAAGACTTTGAGGTGGGCACGATTACCATAAATTACGGCAGACATTTTGATGATTTGGTACGGAAAAGGCATCTCGATTACCTACTTTTTCGTAGGGTCCACTTTTAATAAAAAAAAAATTAGAAAAAGAGGGAAAGAAAATTGATAAAACAATTTAGTGCAAGGGAAGGATAATAGATAAAATAGTTTAGTGTAAATGGTTTGAAAATCTGCTGTTAAGTGGGTTTTTAAAAAAAAAAAATCTTTAACGAAAGGGGAAAGATCATTTGATAAAATAAAAAATAAAAGATTAGGGGAAAGCTTATTCTTAAATAGTTTAAAATAAATATCAATATCCTGATGACTCTTGTATGTTGATTCTTCAATTTTTTTGTGGGGTTCATTCTTCAAAATAAATTTTTTGAAAAGAGGAAAAAATAATTAATAAAATAATTTAGTGTAAATGGTATTTTTCTCATTTTGCACAAGTGTGTTGCTTATCTATTGTTTAGTGGGTTCCTCTTGAAAACAACCTTTAAAGAAAGGGGAAAAGATAATTGGTAAAACAAGTTAGTGTAAATGGTCAATATTTTGATTAGTTGTTAATTAGTGGGGTCCATCTTCAATCAAAAAGTTTTTAAAACAAAGGGTTTGTATAATGTGTTGTATATACATAACTCTATGTCAAAAATAAATGGTTGTGATTGGTATGAAAGGTTAGGGTAGAGCCAATTAATAAAAGACAAAACAAGAGAGTAGACCACGTTGAGTAGAAATAGTCAATATAAGTTTTATAGGAGAAGGTAGAGGAATGCAAAAGAATTATTTTTTATAGTCTCAATAATTAGACACGAAAGAATCGGGAGATGAACCTCTTTCATATCTAACCTCATCAGAATATAGAAGAATTGTGTTTAACTATCCCAATAAAATAAGACACAAAAGAATCTAGAGACAAAGCTCTTTTGTTTCTAACCTCATTGAAATGCAAAAGAATGTCTTTTACAGTCCCAATAATTTAAGACATGAAAGAATCTAGTGATGAACTTCTTTCATTTTTAACCTCGTCAGAATACAAAAGAATTGTTTTTTACCATCCTAATAATGTAACACAAAAGAATCTAGAGATGAAGCTCTTTTGTTTCTAATCTTATCTATCTTCCAACCTTTTCTTTTATTGGCCTCCTTCCATTTATATTCATTGAAAGAGTTGTCACCATAACCCTAAGTATATTTGGAGTAATTTTTTTGTGTACAACTTACAACATATGAGTTTGTAGTTAAAAGGAAATTTATGAGCTTAGATTTGATCTTAGATATCAATACCATGTTGATAAAAGGGTTCTGGTACAATTATAGTCTATACTAAGGGTTACATGTTCTAAGTAAAATTTGAAGGAGATGGGTGATAGCAAGTGGTCTCTATTTTTGGTATAACAAACAATTGTGGCAACATATTTGAATGGCCAAGGTTGTAAGTTAATGTCTATATGTTGTTGTTGAGTCCTAGTTTTGACAATAATGGGGATGGTGTTTAGCAAGAATAAACTCTACATTTATCAAGAACACTTTAGACACACTTAGTAGAAGTTGTTTGTGGCTAGAAATGGTAATTGGTTTTTTTGTAAACATGTAGGAAAAAATTTAGCAAACAATATAATGTATCAAGATTGATAGCAAAAATATTTATGGGCAATGTGCCAAAATATATTTAAAATATATCAAGTCTACTATCAATGAACATTAACACCCATTAAACTCCAACATTTTTTATGATATTTTACAAACACAATGATAGCCATTATAAATTTTGATGCATGATATTTGAAGCTAAATCTTATCATAAGAAAATAGCAAGAGCATAATTCAATTAAGGCTCGTAGTTTTGTTTATCAAATAAAGAACTTTGGAAGGTTGGACTACAAGGACACTGGAAACTATAACCTTTGACATAAATCTTCACTTTGGTACAAATTTTCAAACTTTCTATGTAAACACATATTGTGATTTTGTAACTACAAAGGTGTTAAATAATGTTTTGGTACCCTCCCTAAAAATCTATATTTTTTGTATATTGCCCTCTTAATTGGCCTAGCCTTATTTTCCCCATCATTTATAATTGATCATAGATTTCATTCAATGGCCCCCTTCATCAAATTTATGTCTATTATGATTTTTGCCTCTCTTCATGTCTTGGTTATGTGCTCAATTTACGAATATTCATAATAATTTGAAGTGTCAAGGTTTTTAAGTCCATTTTTAGTTATGGGTGAGTTTTCTAGATTTCCCTTTCTTCATTACTTTTTTTTCTCATGTTATGCCCCTAACCCTATAATTTGTATTTAGTAATGAGCAATCGAATTGTGGCTACCTTAGCTCTTGAATATGTTACATAATCATTATTACTATAATTTATAAAAAATTAATCATAGGAGTTATACATAAGTATCCAAGTCAAATTGGGTGATATCTAAGGCATAAGTATAGTATATATAGGACCTATATGTTAGTTATTATCATCATGTTGAGTATTGAGATCTTATTTAAAGCTACTAGAGGTATCCCCTTCAAGTGGATTAGGAGGATGCCCCATTAAGGGGTATATTATTTTTAAGTATTTGAAACATATTTCATATTATATTATATTATGTAAATTGCTCCATAACAAGTAGTATTAGAGCATGATGTTGGCAACATGAAGTCAAGGAATTTTTTTAATTTCGAAGGTCATTTTGGGAAAACCGTATCTCTCAAGTTTTGAATTTGTTTAAAAGGTTTGGAAGGACATATTAAACCTTCTCAATCCAAAGCTAAGATAATTTGGAGTATAACTAAGTGATTTATTAGAGTATTAGGGTTTCCACAAAATTCATTTTGGGAAGCACATATCTCTCAATTTTTGGTGAATTTTTTCCTAATTTTTGGAGCTTTTTTAAGGACACATTGTAACATATATATAGTCCAAATTTTAGGGAAATTGGAGAAAACGTATTGTGATTTATTGTAGAATTAGTGTTTCCACCAAAGTCATTCTCAATGATGCAAAAAAAAGAATTTTTATGAGATTTTTTTGGGAAGTGAGAGCAACAACCTATTACTTAGCTATAATAAAAGTTTAAGTTTGAATGAATTTAGTTTGTGTGATTTATTGTGAAACTAGGTTTAACACCAAATTCACCTCCAAGGCTATAAATTATTGAAGTTCTTAGATTTTTTTTGGGAGGTTAGTTATTCACAAAAAAATTAACAAAATAAGAAGAAAAAGCAGAGAAGTAAGAACAAGAACAAGAGCATGAGCAAGAAAACATGGATAAGAACACGAGAAAAGTAAGAGTAATAAAAATAACAAGAACATGAACTATTAGAAGAAAAAGAAGAAGAAAAAGAAAAATAAAGAGATGAAGATGAAGAAAAATATAAATATAAATATAAAGAAGATGAATATTTTACGCAAATGCATCCATAATTAATTAGCATTGAGGATAATTAGTTTGTAAAGAGGGGAAATTTTATGCACTTGACCCTATAGTGTGTATTCAATTGAGTAGTTGGCTTGTGGTTACATTAAATCTTAAATAAGTTATATAATCATTATTATAATTATCTATAGGTATTTAGGTCATCATAAGAGTTATACTTAAGTTTATAAGTTGGCTCCAGATATATCCAAGGTATAAGCATGATATATATGGGAGGTATAGTTTAGTTATTATCATCATGTTGTGTATCAAGTTCTTATTGAAGACTATTGGAGGTATCTCCCTTGAAGTGGATTAGAAGGTTGCCCCTTCAAAGGGACATATTAATTTCAAGTATTTGAAACATATTTCCTAATATATTAATTAGACATGTTTTTTATATAGTACCTCATATCCCTATTCCCAAACCCTCATATTGTCTTCCCCACCAAAGTTTCAAAAAATTTCATTCTAGTATCTATTTTCTCTAACCACCATACCTCCATGATTCCTCTTTTCTATCTATTGGTTTTCACACTGAGGCATTGAGTGTTAACAATTTTGAGGAGATACAATACATGGCCATTCAAATATTGACATTCTCACATTAACTTAGGTTCTAGAGGAATGTGCTAATATTACATATCCTTTATCTTCTCCTAGTTCTTTAGAGTTCATTGTAGAAATATTGTATACATAATCTTATAGATATATCTAGCTACTTGAAATGATTACTTGATAAAAATTACAAGTTTTTTTGTGAGTTTCATCTTGTAGATTTGGAGTGCTCCATTAAAGACATTAATCTCTAATTTGATTTTAGCTCCTATGGAGTTGCATCATATATTTTAGTTGTAATGAGGGAATATTAAAACACACTTATTTTTTCTCCACCTATTCATTTATCACAACTTGGTATTATCTTATAGATCCTTGAGAAAAAAATTATATGAATTTTATTTGTCTTTGAATCTTATTCTATATCCATTTCTCATAGGTTCTTGATTGTCACTTTCTTTAATTAGACTTTCGATTTTTGTTTGATTATGAAACCTTTCAACACTAACACATAATAATTAAGTAGATTATAGACACATCATATATATCATCTTTTCTTCCCTCACATTTCTTTAAATAATTAGAAGGTGTCTTATGTTCATCTTTGGCTTTGGAGAAATATTTTTTGATGATTTTGGATCATCTTCATTATTTGTTAACCATTCACAATAAATTCTAGTGATCCTACATTGAGATGGTGATACATAGTATATCTTATTCTCTCTTGTATGGAACTTATTTATCACACATGGTTTTATCATTCTCATACTTTGGGTAACATCTTGTATTTTTTTTCTTTTAAAGAGTAGTTTTCTCTCCTCTTTTTTTTGTGAGATTTTTTTTCAAAAATAGGAAACTCATCTAACCTTGTATCTAGGACCCACCAAGGAATATTTACATATTTTAATATTCTCCTTAAGTTTTATGTAAGGGGCATGTTGGTTTGGACAAGGTATATTACCTAGTTAGCTTCTCTCGTAGGCCCTTTCCAAACCTTGTTATATAAGTTTTACTTAGGTAATTCTTAGGGAATTTACTTTATGTGTCTCAAATAATGAGATTAAGACACATTTCATAATATTATGTTTTTTAATGTATTATTCTTCTTATGTATGAAATAGTTACTTTATTTTATTCATTCATTTATGCATATTTCATAATTATTTCCTTTGATAGAATAAAATTATTATCATTCTAGGTCTCCCTTGTGCTTTCATTAATTATCCAAGATGTTGTGTGGGTAACTCCATAGATAAATCTTTCTTACTATTACAAAATTCTATACAAACTATTACATAAAGTATATTTATAAAATACATTGATATATCGTGATACATTTGAATGAAAATTGGGCTTACTAGGCTATAATGCAAGGGATATATGAGCAATTTGAAATCCTAATTCCTCAATATTTCTTGAAAAGATACAAAAATAAGAATTATAGTAGACCACTTGGAGGGGGTGACCTCCTATAATCAAATAATAATATATGAATTTAATAATTAATGCTACAATGATATAGGAGAAACATCTTCTCATTATCTATAAGCTTAAGTATATAGGGACACAACCCTTTATTCTAGTTGTGCTACCAAAAAGTGTATACCTTGACACTTTTGAGTCATTTGGATCTTTTCCTATGGATTTTGGACCCTTTTCAACCTCATTTTACCCCTTTCCAAGCCTTGTGACGAAGTGTTGTAAGGTGTTTCAAACCATTTTCACACTCTCCTAGGCTTGTCATCACTTAAACTACACATTATTATGCCAAAATGACCCCTTAATTCTCATACATGACTTATTTTAGTGAGTTTTGTGAGACAATCCTTACAAAATATAATAATAATATTTTAATTACCAACATTCAATCAAAAATTCCTAGGTGGACTAGGTCGCCACCTTGGGCGACCTAGTCCCATGTGGCATAAAATACAATTTAAAGTTAATTTATGTCAGGATTTTGGTCTCTAAAACCGTAAGGTCGGTCAATATGAAGTTATTTCGGGAAATTTACCACATAACTTGTATAAATAACCTCGAAAAGCTTAATTTCTTATTAGGTACCCTCATTCTTCTCAACCTCTCTCTCTCAACTCCTCTTCCTCTCAAGCAAGCTAGGGTTTCATCTTCCAAGTCAACAAGACATCTTTGTTGAAGCATTTAAGGGTTGATTGCTACAACAACACAAGATGAACCATCAAAGGAAAGGTAAAAAATCTCTCATTCCATTGTTTCATGTTTCATTACATTATTTCTATTCATTTTGGTTTAGTTACCTGAAAGGGGTTTGACTAAGGCAAACCCCTAATCCTTAACAATCAACATTTTTCTCCTTCTATTCTTGTGTGGTTGTAGATTTAGGAACCTTGAAGATCTTTGAAGGAATTGAAGAATTTTTGAAGACCAACCCTTGCATGCAAGGTCAAATCATCCACCAAAAATCACTCTTAGACCTGAATATCGAAGTTTTAGAAGCGGGAAACTGTGAAGAACTAGGGTGCAAACCTAGGGCTTTCGTTTCCTCTTCAAAAACTCTAAAAATCCTAAAGAGGACTAGGTCACCAAGAATGGCGACCTAGTCCCTCTGGATAGGCCCTTTTATGTTTTTGACATTTTTGGACACCCATTTAGCAGAAACAAGCTCTAGACCAATTTTTGGGAATCTGGGACTAGGTCACCCAGATTGGCACAAGTGTCCTCAGCTTTTGCGACCTTTCCAGCAACATTCTAGACCTTCATTAGCTCCTTCTTCTATTCCCAAGTGCACACCTTCCTTTCTCTTCATTTCTATACTTGTTTGTTTACATTTCTTAGGTTATTTGTATAACATAATGTGTATTCAAACATAGTCTACATTTCATTAGTTTCCAGAACTTACACAAATTCAATCAAACACATTCAAAAACCCCTAATCGTAAACCCTTTCTTTGAATGAACACCCAAAAACACCAAAACCATTAAGGTGAAAGAGAGCCATTCATCCAAAAAGTTAGCTTCTAGGGTGAAAAACCCTAGAGGCTCATTAGGGGAATCCTCTTTGCCTTCTTGTGTGTCATTGATTTTGGTGGTTCATTTTGGTGAACCTGACCCTCTTACACCTTATTCTTGATTTGGACCTCTTCCTCATCCTATGATTAGCTTGCATTGCATCTTCCATTAGTGAAGTGCATCATAGGGTTTCAAACATTGCATTAGTGAAAAGTGCATTTAGGTTGCGTATTTGCATCTTAGAACACTAGATATTTATGCAATTTTGTATTTTTATGTTAAGTTTGCATTACCCTATACAAAAACCACCTATATCAGTCCAAAAATCCTGAAAAATCTCAAAAAATTCACTAGGAGGACTAGTTCGCCATTTTGGGTGACCTAGTCCCTTCAAGCTTTTGAAACTTCCCTTTACAAAGCTAAAAACCTTGTTTTCCAACCTCTGTTTTGTGCCATTACATACCTGTATCAATAGGTTTTTTTTCTGTTACATGTATTTTATTAAAATTAGCTTAAATTAGCTCATTTTATGCATTGTATATTTTCAATTTTGCAATTCTATTAAAGTTTCATTTCTAGATCATTGATAGTGTAATCAAAAAATTGCCTTCTTTTGCAATATGAAAATGAAATTTCCTTTATCTTTCATTGTCAATTCTTTAAACATATTCATATATTTCTTTTCTCTTTATATTATTTGCAAACTCTTTAAACATATTAAAAATTATTTCAATACATTCCCTAGTTATGAGAGTCTAGAAAATGAAAATGTTTATAATTGTCCCACGCATACACAACATTCTATCTCTCCTATTTGTGAGGATGATGTGTTAGAAGAAAATAGAAACATAGATAATTATGATGATCATAATTTTTTCATCTCTTGATACCTCTCCTTCTAGTGACGAAGGTATCTTGTTAAAGGAAGGGACAATCATAGAGCATCATGATGGTCTTTCTTGTTCTTCTCCTCATCCCCTTTGGGAAGATAGTTTAACACAAGAACATGAAATTATAAACACATTCTTAAACATTAACTTACCTAGTCTCCTTAACTATAATGATCAATCTTTCCCATTTTCTAATACCTCTCCTCAATGTAAAGAGGATAGTTTGGTGTTAGAAGATACCTTGCCCAAGGGTCATGAGACTATTTACCCCCCCTTCCCTAATGCTCCTCCCCTTTGGGGTAATCTATTTGACAATCATAATGGATCTTCTCTTGATTCCTCCCTCCCTTGAGATGAAGCATGTGATGCACCTCTTACATGCTCTCCTACTAGGGTAGATGGTATGGAACAAGAAAATGAGACCCTAGACCATCAAATAGACACCCCTCTTACCCTCCTGACTCTTCCCTCTCCCAACATTGATCATTCCCCTACTAGCGATAAAGTCCTTTTAGATGAACCAATCCTTGAATGTCAAGAAAATGAGGGTTGTATTACTTCTAAAATCTTTCCTCCTAGGGAGGATATCATGATGCCCACCATGGATAACATTGACTCTCCTTGCCAAGGCGATGGGTGATCCCACAAAGCTAGTTTACAATTTCTGAGAGATTCTGATTATTGCTTAAATCACAAATTTTTAGAAAATATAATGATTTAAGCCTTAAAAATTTCCATTTTAAGGATTCCAATTGAAGATGGTTTTATCAAACCACCTTAGATAGAACCCCCCTAGTTTTAAACCATACCTACAATGTAGTCTCCTTTATACTTATCAAAATGTTGATAAAAAATCACTTTTGATTTACCTTTTGGGGGATGAAATGAATTCATTTAAAATTTATTTCAAATTATCATGGTATTTCTCAAAACGATCTATCCAACGAATATAATTTTAGTATGTTTTGGTTTTATTGTGTATTTTATTTTTTAGTTTTATTAAACATAGGTTTTTCACTAAAAATCAAGATCTTTGTTCTGCACATGCTGAAAAATAGTAGATTATTAAAAAATAAAATTTAAAAATATGTTCAAGCTAGGTATTGATGTCCTTTATCTATTAAAAAAAATAAAATTGAATTTTGATACATACAAAAAAAGTTATGTTGTATACAGTTTGCCTATGTTTGAATTGTAATTGGTTTCACTTCGAATCTTGATTAAGGAATTGTTTTTTAATAAAACACTATGAAACCAAATGAAAGTGATAGATATCATAGTTACAAATATAAATTCGAAAAAAATAGAATTTTATCCTCAATACAAAACAAGTTATGTTGTATACGGTGAGCATCACTTCGTAAAAAAAAAAAAATTCAAAAAACTAGATGTCAAAGGAGATGGAAAAAGAAGTGCAATCTAATTCCAAAAAAATTGAAAAACATATGTTTAGAATCTATAGATAAAATTTCACAAATCGCTAGTTTTCATCATCTTCAAATTCCTCACAATTTAGCTGCTATAGGAGTCCGAAAGTGAAGATTTAGTTTTAAAAAATTAGTTTGGTGTCCAGTTTGCCCAACAATTGTAAACCAGTATTGTGGGATCACCCTGATGTTAATATTATTCAACTTTAACTCATCCTTTCTCCCCCTTCTAAACCTAAATTCATTCTCTCCCCACCTAAGCCTAGTGTGTTGCAGCAATTGAATCATAATATCATTGCTCATACACATTACACTTGCAACAACCCACATACTCAACCATCAACCTCAACACCCTTACCTTCCTCTCCTTCCATTCTTCCCATTGCCCCTCACTTCAATTCATTCTTTAGGGAGTATGACCTTGTTGATCAACTAAGGAATAATCTTGCTAAAATATCCTTATGGGACCTTATTCAAGTCTCCCCTCACTATCACCACTTGATGCAAGATGCCTTACAACAAATTCCTATCCCTTCTAATGTGAAAAAAAACAATATTGTAACTATGATCCAAGGCTTGAATGTTGACATTGTTTTCCACCAAAGTGAGCTCCCTCCTTTGGAAGTGCAAAAAAAAGTTGAGTCCTTCATGATCATATCTCAATACAACACAATAGGGATCAAACAAACCCTTGTTGATAATGGCTCCATTGTCAATGTGTGTAATGTCAATCTCTAAGATTGGCTCCATATCAATAGATCGCCCATCCAACCTTCTACCATATCCCTTGCCGGATTGACAATATAGGACAAAATCCTCTTGGTGTGATCACTTTGTCTCTTACAGTTGGAGTGGCCACATTAAAGACATCGATCCATGTTATGCCAAATGATGTTTCATCTAACCTCATTTTGTGTAGGCCATGGATTCATGCAATGAATGGTGTGCCTTCCACACTCCATTGAAAGATGAAGTACATCTACAACAATAAAGTACACAATTGACGTTGATCTTGAACCTTATAGTGTCTTACACCTTGAGAAAAACAAATCCAAACCCTTCTCCACTATGCCCACCAAGCCAGTGGAACCCATGCAACCCAAGTCCTTAGATGATGTTTTGGGTTCCTTAGACTTCTCCCGTCATTTATTAGGAGAATCCAAGTCCACAACCAAATAATTTCCAAAGGGAAATGTAGTCTTGGTAACACAAGACTTAGTTGATCCTTCAATAGCATCCACCTTAACTACTTCAATCACCAATGCAAACAATGACCCCTCACCCAATCCAAAGAAGCTAAAAAAGCTTTACAGAAAAGGTTATGAGATCATGAAGTAACTTGGCTATAGTGTAAAAGGTTGTGGTGCTAATGAAAAAGGTATTCACAACCCTATCGAGCCTCACACATAAACATCCAACCATGGCCTTAGATTTTTTCCTTCCATCGAAATCTTCAAACCTTCCTCCAACACCAACACTCTTCCTAACCACCCTTCTACCCACCATTTCCAAGTGATCCTTTGACACCAACAATAGACTCTTTTCTTATAGCCAATTTCATCTCGCAACCTCCTCTAGATTCATATTTTACACACTCCTCTAAAGGTGTATACAAAATCTCAAAATCTATAGAGTCTTGTGTAGGTATGACATCCCATACTAAGCAAGCCCCTTCGTTGTTGCAAACCCATGGACCACCTTCTTCCCTTGATCCAGAGGGTATCTTGTTGAGACTCCTCCAAGACCACTTGATCTCCCTTCCTCCCCAAACTCGAAAGAAATTTCTTCACAAACATTCCTTTTATGCCTACCACTACGTTCATGGTCGTCACACTAACGGGTGTAAGGATTTGACCAACACAATTCAACATCTTAAGGAACTTGGTGTTATTCCTTCTGTGGGGGCACCTCCTTCCCTTAATCGATCCTGAATTTTACCTCTACCTTACATTCCCTCAATCCTTTTTGCTGACTCTTGTCCTACACTAAGTGGGGGCAAGAGGTTAGTTAGCCTTTCTCCCTCATATGCCACTTGTCATTGTCTCTTTCGACTTATCGTTAACCTTTCATGAACATATAAGAGCAAGCTTTGGATGTGGATGACATGTCTTAAGATTGACTCGCATGTGACATACACCCCTCCTCTTCATGATGTAGCTTTTCAAAACCATATGACTCGACATAGGACTTTCCAAACAGGCTCTCATGTCCTCTTCCTCTTCTCTACTTTAAAGCAATTGTCCACACTACGATGATTCACAATTCCTTTAAAGTGGGGGCATACATCACCACTCACATTTCACTATGTGATCTTCTTTTTCTTCTGATTCCTTCTCTTGAAAACATTACACACAATGTTGTTGAAGATTGAGACATCTATATTTTTCCTCTTTTGCATACAAGATAAGCCCTTGCCTCTCTTGCATACAAGATGAGTACAATTTCACTTTTCCTCTCTTGATGACATTATGCATAATGTTCCTTAGGATGAGACATCACACGAACAAAAGAAAAATCCCTTTGAATAACATCACTTTATTTTGTGGTGCCTTATCAAAGTTATCACGAGGTATAACTTTGGTATGGTTTGAGTGGGAAGCCCAACAAGTGGAATGAATTTCCCCATAGACACCTTTGTGAGTACATACCAGTAGTGTGTATGTTTCTCACCTTTTGGGACAACTCACCCTATAGACAACCTAATGTTTTGTGGCCCCAGAGTGAGCACATCTTTCCACCCCGTTGTTCTCTCTTCAAATCTTGTCATTGCATGATCATGTATCTCATCTTGTTGTAATGCATTTACCTTTGAATGTCTTTGGAATTGATCTCGAGTTGACTTAGAATCTAGAATCCTTGGGGGCTTGACCACCTCCTTCTTCCTTCACGTTCTTCTTCTTTTTCATTCTTTGCCATCTCCATGGGGATACTTTAGTGTGATTTTGAAGCAAGTTCATCCTCTTACTAAAGTGGGAGCTAAATGTGTCGCTAGAAAGTGTATATCTTGACACTTTTCACTCATTTGGACCTTTACCTATGGATTTTGGACCCTTTTCAACCTTATTTTACCCCTTTCCAAGCCTTCTGACGAGGTGTTGTAAGGTGTTGCAAAGCATTTTCACTCTCCTAGGCTTGTCATCACTTAAACTACATATTATTATGCCAGAATGACCCCTTAATCCTCATACATGACTTATTTTAGTGAGTTTTGTGAGACAATCCCAAAAAACTATAATAATCATATTTTAATTACCGACATTCAATGAAAAATTCCTAGGTAGACTAGTCGCCACCTTGGGCGACCTAGTCCCATGTGGCATAAAACACAATTTTAAGTTAATTTATGTCAGGATTTTGGTCTCTAAAACCCTAAGGTCGGTCAATATGAAGTTATTTCGGGCAAGTTAGGGCATAAATTGTAGAAATAACCTCCAAAACCCTAATTTCTCATTAGGTACCCTCATTCTTCTACACCTCTCTCTCTTAACTCCTCTTCCTCTCAAGCAAGCTAGGGTTTCATTTTCCAAGTCAACAAGACATCTTTGTTGAAGCATTCAGGAGTTGATTGCTGCAACAACACAAGATCAATCATCAAAGGCAAGGTAAAAACTCTCTCATTCCATTTTTTCATGTTTCATTATATTCTTTCTATTCATTTTGGTTTAGTTACCTAATCCCTAACAATCAACATTTTTCTCCTTCTCTTCTTGTGTGGTTGCAGATTCAGGTACCTTGAAGATATTTGAATGAATTGAAGAATTTTTGAAGACCAACCCTTGCATACAAGGTCAAATCATCCACCAAAAATTACTCTTAGGCCCGAATATCAAAGTTTTAGAAGCGGGAAACTGTGAAGAACCAGGGTGCAAACCTAGGGCTTTTGTTTCCTCTTCGAAAACTCCGAAAATCCTAAAGAGGACTAAGTCACCAAGAATATTAAACTAGTCCCTCTAGATAGGCCCTTTTGTAGTTTTGACATTTCTAGACACCCATTTAGCAGAAACAGGTTCCAGACCAGTTTTTAGGAATCTGGGACTAGGTCACCTAGATTGGCACAAGTGTCCCTCTCAACTTATGCAACATTCCAAACCTTCATCGACTCTTATTCCCAAGTGCAAACCTTCCTTTCCCTTCATTTTTTTACTTGTTTTTTTACATTTCTTAGGTTATTTGTATAACATAGTGTGTATTTAAACATAGTCTCCATTTCATTAGTTTCTAGCACTTACACACATTCACAAACCCCCAATCTCAAACCCCTTCTTTGAATGAACACCCAAAAACACCAAAAACCATTAAGGTGAAAGAGAGCCATTCATCCAAAAAGTTAGCTTCTAGGGTGAAAATCCCTAGAGGCTCATTGGGGGAATCCTCTTTCCCTTCTTGTGTGTCATTGTTTTTGGTGGTTCACTAGTTAAGAGGGGTTAAATTATTAACTAAGAATAATTTCAATGCTAAGCATGCCACAGGTTCTTATCCTTTTTTAATAGGGAATATATAATATATGGTTATTACTATATGATGCTATAATCATAACATGTTTTCAATTAGAACCCTGGTTGAACATTAAACATCATTAAATGATTAAATACTACATAGAAAACTAATTTAGAGAGAAAATTATAGTAGACTAGATTTTCTTAATCACCTTAGGTAGAGGCAAGAATTTTAATAAACAGATAGAATTACAACAAACTTAACTTTCTCAAAATACTCAAATATAAGAACAAAATACCCAATAAACCTGTGAATTATAGACATACCATATTCATATTGAACTATTATCAAATTGGTAGGATAACCTATAGTTTAATAATCCTCCAAATATGGGATCTTCATTTAGGAGAGAAGATTAAAGATTCCCACTAGAAAGGAAACTCTTGGGAATAGAAAGATATATAAAATTGTTTTCTTATGGATTCCTTAACTATTTCAACCAAATATCAAATTAAAATAGGGTAAATTTACCTAATTTTTAAGGTAATAATAGATAAGAACACCTCAGACATTTTATAAATCCTATATATGAGTATGTAATTTAGGATGAAGATATCATGATAAAAATATTTGTATAGTCTTTAAATAAGAGAGTTAAAAATAATGGTACAATATTTTTGGTAGATAATAATATCGACTCATAGGATGAATTTTGAGATTACTTAAAATACAATATGGTGATAGGATGGGCTCTAAGTTTAACATCCTTGAATTTTTAACCATTAAAAAGAGAGTGAATATGGTATTCGTAGATCTTAACACTAGTTTTTGTAAGATAATTATAAAGGCTCCACCTAATTTGAAACCCAACGAATCAATGTGTTTGTAATGGAGAATATGTGTTTTTATTTAAAATTTTAACCTAAAAATTTAACATTTCTACACTACTCACTAGATAATATTATTTTTTCTATGTTAAATAATAAATTTTAACTCTAGTGTCATAAATACAAAGGTAAATAAAATATCATCTAGAATTATTTCCACTTTTCTACTTAGCTATGTGAAAGAGAAAGAGAGATATGTTTAAAACTAAAAATTATAGAAAATGTACTTACTAGAATACAAACCATAATATAAAACTAAACTATATATAAAATACAGAACCTAGATTTTAAATCTAAAGATATCTATTGAAGTTCAAGCCCAATGGGTGACTACATGTGTGCTGCATTGTATTATAACATATGTGTTATAGTTTACCTTACAAATTATCATCCTAAAATATTGTAGAACACAAATTTCCATGTTGAAAATTGAATTTATTAAATAAAGGGGACAAAACTCAAGAACAATATCACTCCATAATATACCAAAAAATGCAAGAAAGCTAAAGAGATTCTAAATGGATGGAAAAGATAAAAATAAACCTTCTCATGGTAGTGATCATAAATAAGCCTATATCTAAGAGAAGGAGAAAGATGGGGATTTTGAGAAGATTTCCATGAAGGGCCAAGCCCTTATTTTTTCCTATCAATATAAACAAGAATCCAATTATAATGACAAAATGAAATACATGAGTGTTCACCTAAGCTTTGTACTCTTCGAACTAGAAACATAAATTAAATGCTATAGAGATTACCTCTACATCTACAAGGATCAATAAAGTAATCCGTATGATTTTCAAATAGAAATTAAAATCCCAACAAGTGTAAAAGGATACAAAAATGAATTCAAAAATACTTGGAAAAATAGAAATAAAGTTAAAGTCAAACACCTCGCACCAGTAAGAGAGATTAAAAATCTACAAGAATTGGAAGTAGCGTGGTCTCAATGATGGAAGAACACAAACAGAGACCCAAGATGAATAGTAGTGTTTTGGAAGAGATTTGATATGCTAGTAATATCATTAGTTGAACATGGAACATGATAGCTTGAACGTACGAAAAAATTAACAAAAGGATAGATATAAATAAAATTTCATGGGATATATTGATTATTATTTTTAAAATAAAGGTATGAAGGAAGATAAAGAGACTATGTATTTAATTTTTCTATTAGGATTTCATCTTTAGGTCATCTACCAAACCTAGCCATGAAGAGAATGGTGGCAAAATATCACATAAATAGTCATTATATAACTATTTTTTTTGTTGATACTAATTTTTCACCCACAAGTTTACATGTTGTGCTAGAATTTCAACACACTCGACTTTTGAAAAATTGAAATCCTACAAAAACATGAAACAAATATAGAAAATGGACTAGTTACATAAAAATATAAGTAAAAATAGAAACATAAAACATAACTTGGCATCAATTAAATGAAAGGATAATGCATGGGTCAAATGAGCTTAAAAAACATGAAGAGATCTTTGAAAGATAAATTAAGCCCAAAAAATAATGTGAAAATTACAAGGGTATGCAAGTTTTGACATTATATTTTGACTCTGTCTTAGTAGGTTAATGATTCTATGAGAAGATATGTTAAAGTACATGAAATTAAAACCATTATAAATAGGATACTATAGAGGATATATAGAGCGGGCTTCATATAGATGAACCATGCCCCTAGGGTAAGAACCAACAAAATACATATTTTAACTAACAAAAACTATGCAATAACTAGCATTGATAAAATAATAGAAAATCTAAAAAATAGAGGGATTAAAAAGATATGACTTACAAAATAGTAATGTTGTAAAATAATATACAAAAATTAACATATATAAAAGGAACATAAGTATGTGAAAGGTAGTTATTTGGACCATGTTAGTTATATATGATATTTCTAGTTAAATATTGTTATTTGATATTATCTTATGAGATTATATGATGTTATTTGTTTCTATCTTGTTCTTAATTTTTAAATTATTTGTTTGGGTAAATATGTTTAGGTTGAAATTTCCCATCATATATTCTTTCCTATTATGAGATGTGCCATGTTTAACCTTGTGAAATATTGATTGAACTCAATGTTGTTTTTGGATTCTTGTGTTACATGTGTAAACCTAAAAACATGTTTGAAGTTTTTATGCAAGTGTTATCACATATAATTGTACCCTTCTAAATAGGGTTCAATATTCCAAATACATAATAGGAATGATATCAAAGTGTGGGAATTTGTAGGTGATATCAAATCTTTGAATAAGGTCGAACTCCTCTCTAACCTTAATGCAAGAGTGTTAGTACATCCTAATACTCAAATAACTCTAAACTAATCATATTATACTAACTTAAAGAGATAAAGAGAAGAGAGAAACACAATAAATAATGGGGTGGTGATCCACCTATATTTATTTTGTTTCTTCCTACCCAATATTGCATAGAGAATCAATAATATTTACTAAAGGACATCACACAACTCTTTATTTTAGCACCTCTCAAAAGTAAGCACGGAGTCTAAGTTTGAAGGACATCAAAAGGAGCATAAATAACCCACAGTCAACACCTACAAAAAATTAACATAGTATACAAACTTGGAAGAGACAATAAATCTTCATACATGCATAGAGGTAACTAGTAACATAAAGTACATACATAAAGAGGGGGTAAAATGATAAATTTTATTAATATAGAAGAATAGGCTAGTTTTATAGGAGAGATGTAGAGATATATAAAGCTCTCATGATGAGAACCAAAAGAAGAACCCCTATAAAGAATACAAAAGTTGATTTTATTTTGAAGTATAACTAAATTAATGTTACATACCCTAAACCTAATATCTTGCAGAGCTAATGATGAGAAACAAATATTTTTCAAGCCAATTTCAATCTATAGATAAAGAGAGAAAATCCATGAGGGTGTGTGGATAACCAAGCATAAATGGCTTGATAGGTTGTGTATGAAATCCCTTAAGAAATTTGTTGTTGAAGTGGTCATGAACATTTGAGATGAAAAAAAGCACTCTATAGTATGCCACAAAAGTATGGTCTAGCGTGATTTGATATGAAAAGCATTGAAGATCATTGAAGGAACCATGGAAATGTTACATGCTCAATAAAATTTAGGTGGGGCTTGTTGATAATTAATGAAATTTATCTGATCATTCATGAGCCTTTACAAGTTTAGGAGGTGTAACTAAATTAGTTGCAAGAACATGACCTCTATCACACCCATACGTGAATCAAGAATATCCATTGGGTTTGCAAAAGGCTTTGAGAATTGAACTTGTCAACATGAAAATCTCATAATCCATATGACCATCGAATTCCTAAAATTATTAAAAATTTGCTCTCATCAAAATACATGTGAAAAATATAATAGCATTGGAAACTTTAAACTTGGTCAAGTTCACTCAAAAATCCCTCAAAACTAGATAGAAACAAAATTCCCACAAAAGAAAAAAAATGGTTGCCATCAAGATCGTGGAAAGATGGCCTCCATATTCTCGTAAAGTTATACTTAGTTATTTTTCATGATCAGTCCAAATACAAAAATATTGTCAACATGAATACATCGTGGGATGAGAGCTAGTATATGAACTACACCTTTTACTTTCAAACTAATTCACATGGAAACCTCCACAAATCTAGATGCACATGAAACTTCCTTGAACCATCAACTTATGGGATTCTAACCTCAATCTAGATATATATAGGAAGTTGGTGTCCATTTTCCTACAAGGTTATACTTAGGTTAGAAAATCTCATCCTAAAGTATTATATAACACAAATTTTTTGATGTTGAAAATTGAATTTCCTACATAAAGGGACACAATATAAGCACAATAATGCTCCATTAAATATTCCCGAAAATATAACAAATATAAAGAAATTCTAAATGGATAAAAAAGATTAAAATAAAGCTTCTCATGGTTCTAATCATCAATAAACCTATAGTTAAGAGAAGGAGAAAGGTAGGGGATTTTGAGAAGCTTCCCATGAATGGAAAAACACATATTGTTTCCTATTAATATTGATAAGAATCCTATGATGAAAATAGAATGAAATGTGAGTGTTCACCTAACCTTTGTATGTCTAGAACTAGAACAACAAATTAAATTCTATGTAAATTACCTTTGGGCCAATAAGGAGCAATAAATTACTATATATTATTTTCAAATGGAAATGAAAATCCAAACAAGTGAAAAAGGACACAGATGAATTAAAAAATACTACAAAAAATAGAAATAAAGAGTAAGGCTTGAATTGAATAACCTCACACCAGTAAGAGAGATGACAACTCTAAAAGAATTGAAAGTATCACGGTCTTAATGATGGAAGAAGATAAAGAAAGACCCAAGATTAATAGTAGTTTTCTAAGAAAACTATGATATTACAGTAATATCACCAATAGATTGTTTCACATGAAGCTACCGTTGCACCAATAGATCGAATTGTTAATGCTTGATACATCCACTAGATTTATACAATATCAAGATCCACATGAGTTGGTTAAACCATGTCATGAAGCCCAAGTTCAATGCTGGACTATGCCTACCATAGGAAGAGGATACCAAGGGTCACATCTTGCAATAATCCCCCTAGTGCAAGCACGAGGTTCGAACCTGTGACCTTGGCTCTGATACCAATTATTGCACAGGTGGCTATTGTTGCTCCAAAATATCAACCTGTTAATGCTCGATAAAGCCGTTGGATTTATAAAAGATCAAGATCCACAAGAGGTGGTTAAACCATGTCACAAATCCCAAGTGTCGCATTGGACTATGCCTACCAAAGGAAGATGAGACCAAGGGTCACACCTTGGAACATAGATCATAGAACATGATAGCTTTAAAATTAAAAAAAATTCAAGAGAGAGATTGATATAAAGAAAATTTGAAGAGATATAACGTGTCCTTTTTAAAATTAAGGAAGGAGGTAAGATAAAGAGGCTATGGATTTGAATTAACTATTAAGATTTCACCTAGGTCAACTGCCAACCTAGCCATGAAGAGAAACATGGAAAAATATCATATAAATAGACACTATACAACTAATTGTTAGTGGATACTAGTGTTCCACTCACTTTTTTACATGTTGTGCTACCAACACACAAGAATTTTGAAAAATTGACACCCTACAAAAACATGAAACAAATAGAAAATTTACTAGTTTACACTGAAATACAAGGAAACATAGAAACATAAGACATAACATGGCATCAAGGGAAGGAAAGGATAATTCATGGGTCAAATGAGCCTAAAAAACACTAAGGGATCTACGAAAACTAATGTAAGCCCAAAGCATAATTTGAAAATTGTAAAGCTAGGTAAATTTTTATAATATAATAATGTCTAATGTAAATATAATTAAAAACATTATAAATAGGATACTATAGAGGATGTAGAGAGATCTTTTAATAGAGGAACCATTCCCCTAGGATAAGAACCAAGAAAATAAAAAATTTAATAACAAAAATCTATCGCACAAATATTGTTAGAATAACACAAAAATCTACAAACATAGGGATTAGAAAATATAACTTACAAAATAGTAATGTTATAAAATGATATACAAAAATTAACATATATAAAAGGGATATAAGTATATGAAATGTATTTATTTGGATCATGCTAGTTATATATATGGTATTTATAGTTAAATACAATTATTTAATATTTTCTTATAGGATTATATGATATTAGTTGTTTCTAGCTTGTGGTCAATTTTGAGATGAGTGGTTTGGATAAACATGTTAGAATTGTGAAACAAGCACAAAACCATGAGCCACATGATCAAACAAAAAACAAATACACCTTCCATGCAAGAAATCTGCAAACAATATGTGCAATATTCATCAATAAGAAAAAGCTACAGAAGAGACTTTCAAGAAGATATGAAAGCTCTAGATAATATCCAAGAGATATTTACAATGAGGGTTGAGTGCTTATAAGAGAAAAATCCTAAATGAGAAAGGTATCAAATCATGACAAGTGTCAACATCAAATGCGATGAGACATACTGATCTAATAAATTAACTCAATTAATAAATCATAAAAACACTCCTAAGTTTAGGTTAAGTGCATGAGAATAAATTAGACTAATAATCAATTAAATATTAATTAATTATTAGCTAATGTATGATAACTCTAACATACCCCCTTATGATGAACTCAGGGAATAACTAAAATCCCTAAAAAGGAATTCATGATGAGTCTCAACAAACAAGGCCTAGTTGTCAAGACCCATCTTTGCTTTCATGCATTTTGTCCTTAGTTTTTTAGCTTCTCCCTAAGTTCATATTAAGGGGGGGGATACCATGTTAGAATTGTGAAACAAGCATAAAACCACAAGCCATAGGATCAAACAACAAAAAAATACACCTTCTATGCAAGATATCTACAAACAATATGTGCAATATTCATCAACAAAAAAAAGCTACAGAAGAGACTTTCAAGAAAATATGAAAACTCTAGATAATATTTGAGAGATATTTATAATGAGGGTTGAGTGCTTATAAGAGCAAAACCCTAAATGAGAAAGGGACCAGATCATGACAAGTTTCAATATCACATGAGATGAGACATAATGATCTAATATTAACTCAATTAATAAAGTATAAAAGAGCTCATAAGTTTAGCTTAAGTGCACGAGAATAAATTAGACTAATAATCAACTAATGATTAATTAATTACTAGCTAATGTATGATAACTCTAACAAAACATGTGTAGGTTTAACTTTCCCACCTTATATTCTTGTGAATTATGATATGTACCATGTTTAACCTTATGAAATATTGGTTCAACTCAATGTTTTTGGATTCTTGTGTTACATGTGTAAACCTAAAAATATGTGTGAATTCTTTATGCAAGTGTTATTATATAAAATTGTATCCTATTAAATAGGGTTCAATATTAAAAAGATGTAACAAGAAGGACATCAAGGTGTGGGAGTTTGTAGGTGAGATCAAACCTTTAATAAGGCCAACTTCCTCTCTAAACTATATGCAAGAGTGTTGGTCAAGCCCGATATTGAATTGACTCTAAACTAATCCTATTCTACTAACTTAGAGAGGAAAAGGGAAGAGAGAAATGAAAAAAATAATGGGGTGGTGATTCACCTATATTAATAGTGTTCCTTCCTATCCAATATTTCATAGAGAATCATAAAAACTCATCAAAGGAATTCACACAACTCTTTATTTTAACATCTCTCAAAATTAAGCATGGAGGCCAGGTTTAAATAAAATCAAAAGGAGTAGAAATGAGTAGTGATCACCACCTATAGAAAATTAACATAGTATACATACATAGAAGATAAAATAAATCTTCATGCATGCATATAAGTAATTGTAGACACATAAAATGTACAATTCGATCTGACATACTTGATCTTGATTATTAACAACATTTTTTCTTAAATTACACTCTCAGCTTATTATCACCTTTTGTCTGTTAATTAGATAAATCATTATTTATTTAATTAGGTTGTTCTCCCCTATTGATTAAATTAATCAATTTAGTCTGATTAACCCTTCTATCTCTCTTTAATTAAATAATTCATTTTATTTAATTAAATCCCTAAAGTCCTCTCATTAAATTGAATAAATTAAACCTTATTTAATTTGATCTAACATTATCCCCTTTAGTTAAATAAATCAAATTATTTATTTAATTAAACCTTTTCCTCTAAATTTATGATTTAAATCAATATATAAATTTGAGTCAAAATTGTCAAATCATCTAATCCTTCATTAAATTGATCAAATATTGATTAATTTAATCCCAATCACTAAAATCCTCTAGAGAATGCAACTTGTACAATAAATCAATTAATTTGATTTATTAAAGTACCTATTTTCTTTCAACAAGGAATAAAGGAGGAATATTCCCTCAACTTTGAAATTCAAAGATCCAAGTGGATGGGTACTTCCAATAAGGCATTCACTTCTCTTACATGTCCTTGTGCATTGAGCCAAGTGAGATTTATTTCATTTCTTTTTCCCTCTCACATGTCATTTCCTCAATTTCAAATTCCACCTAATTGCATTTATTGGCACTTTGGCCAAAATGTGCACAACCTTCAACCATTCACATCTTGACAAGTGGCACTTGGCCATTGGATGTTGAATGATCCCACATTGCTCAATTTCACTCTCTTTTCCATTTTGGAAATCTATAAATGAAAGGTTCTTCCTCTCATTCAACATCTGCAATCTCATGCAAAGTTACTCTCTTCACATTGAGAGTCAATTTTGTGCACTTCTCTTCATGTGTTCATCATTTTCACAATTTCATAGCTAGGTTATGCCAAAATATCATCAGGGAGATTAAAATATCCACACATAATCAACATTGAAACAAAGGAGCTGGGAAAGGGCCAATTTCGACACATCAATTGGCACCAATTCCCTCATGGGATCAAGAGTTTTCTTAGTTTAGATAGATTTAATTTGGTTTATTGCATTGTTCTTGATTTTCCTTTCTATCTAAGTTTTGTAAATGGATTTCATGAGGAATCCTTGTTTCACCTTGCATTTTGATCTAATAATGTGTTTGTTTGTTGCTTATGTGCAGGTTTGAAATTAGGGTTCACAATAACTAGGTTCACATAGAGTGCAAGCATAGAGAAGAGGTAAAACAATAAATTTTATTAATGCATAGGCATTGCCTTATTTTGTAGGAGATTTGTAGAGATATAGAGCTCTCATGATGAAAATGAAAAGATCCCCTACAAAAAATACATAATTTTCTTTTATACTGGAGAAAAAAATAAATGTTGCAAACCCTAACCCTAATCTCTTATAAAGAATTATAAGAAAAAATATTTGGCATACCAATTCTGATCTACAAAAAAAGAAAGGACACCCTTGATGGCATGAGGATATTTGAGAGTTGGTTGTTTGATATGTTGAGTATGAAATCTCCCATTAAATCTACAATGGATGTGGCCATGGATGTTTGAGATGATAGAAAGCGCTCTGCAAGATGCCACAAAAATCATGGTGTTGTGTGATTTGATATGAAAAGTATTAGAGAGCATTGAAGGCACCATGAAAGCGTTATAGGCTCAATAAAATGCAGGTAGGGGATGTTTAGCATTGATGGAATTTATTTGACCATTCAAGCACCTTTACAAGTTTAGGAGGTATAGTTGAATCAGTTGCGAAATAAAGACCTCCATTAGACCCATACATAGGGAAATAATCTCCATAGAGTTTGCAAAAGGCTTTGAAAATTGAACTTGTTAACCTTAAAATATCATAAATCTAGATGAACATCAGATTCCTAAAATTCTTAAAAATCAACTCCCATCTACTCCATGCAAAAATTCTAGTACCATTAGAAACTTTATACTTGGCAAGTTCACTCAGAAATTCCTACAAAACTAGATAGACATTAAATTATCCACAAATGCAAAAAAAATGGTTACCATTGACTTCACAAGAAGATAGCCTCCATCTTCTTGCAAAGTTATACTTAGTTATTTTACATGACTAGTCCAAATGCAAAAACTTCAATGGAATTGATAACTTGTTAGATGGGAGATAGTAATGAACTACTCCTTTTCCTTTCAAACTAGTTCACATGGAAACCTCCAAAATTATAGATATACATGAATCTTCCGGAAAAGTGCACCAAGATGGTTCCCCAAAAGGGGACTTAAGTGGACAACTTTTTTCTGAAATCAAGATATATTGACCTTGGACGTGAAATTGAGGATAGTTACATTCAAAATTTTGAGCTGGAACAAAAACAAGGATCAAAGTGCTCCAAGTCTACTTTATAAAATACTAATTTATTTTTAAAATGGTTGAGATTAAGGGGTTCAAAAGAGGTATGTCCACAAATTGGTGTTGTTTTTTTCAGAAAAACATAACGTAGCAACTCTTGTATGACCCTCATACGGTGAACTTTTTTTTAGTATTTTTAAAATTGCAACAGCTAGAAGTTAGATAATAGTATGTAGTTGATGCATGATTTTTCTGATAAATTTTTAATAAATATTTGATTTTTTAGTAATTTTCGAAGTGGACACTTCCTATAAATAGAATTTTGGCCATGCTATCGCTACAAATTTTTGAAACTAATTGATTTTTTTTTTTTTTTAAAATTGTATAATGGAGTCTATTTTCTAAAAATGTAATTTATAACGAAAAAAAAATCAAACACTGCTTTTTGGGAAAAAAAGAGGCATACAAACAAAATAAATTATGAATGAAAGGCTTAAAATTGTTAGAAAGTTAAAAAAATTACATCATTGGATAGCTAAGAGAGAACCCAACATTACCCATGTGTTCAATTTTCTTGATATTGAACCACATGCAATCTTGACGGTGAGCATGAACCTGATTATGTGAAAAATTGTAGAATTTGCAAAAAAACGTCTCTGGTCATTGAGAATTCCCTCCAATCCTTTGGTTTGGTATTCCAAGAAAAATACCAATGCTAAGGATTGGGGATTCCCAAACAAATATATAATGCATGCGCATTATATCTTAGTTTTGACATGTTTTGTGAATGCATTGAAAAAATGTGAGCGCATTATAACACGCTCATATTTTGGTCTACATTGAAAAAAAATTCTTCTCTTTTACTTATCTCTTTCTTCTTGTTATATTTAAGGGAAACTATATACATGAACATTTACTTTCTTATACTTTAAGTTATATTTACATATGGACATTTAATTTCTTATACTTTAAGTTATATTTCATGTATATAGGTAGAATTTTTGAGAGTGGTTTTAGATCTCTATGAGTTATAATGCAAATTCTAGGTTTTGGGAGATCATAAAATTTTAGACTTATTAAAATTTCAGTAATCAGCATGTCAAATATCAATAATCAGGATATCAAATTTTAGTAGTCAGCAAGTTATATCATCTTTCTCTCTCACTCTCTCCTTCTCTCTACTCTTTATCTCTCCATCCCCTCTCTCTCCCTTCCTCCCTCTCTCCCCTCTCTCTCTCCTAGTTTCTGGAAGATCTCACAGATTTTAAACTTAGTCAAATTTCAATAATTAGGAGGTCAAATTTTAGTAATTAGAAAATTTTATTATTTCTCTCTCTATCTCACTCATCTTTATCCCTTACACTCTAGACATCTCTCTCACTAGCTCTATCCCTTTTTATAACTCTCTCCCTTGATCTCAAGAACTCTCTTTGTCTCTCTCTCTCCTTTTCCCTCTAATTATCTCTACCTCTCTTCTCTCTCCCTCCCTCCCTCCTTCCCTCTCTAATTATCTCTATCTCCCTCCCTTCATCTCTCTCTCTCTCCACCTACCTACCTCTCCCTCTATCACTCCCTACCACTATCTCTATTTATCTCTACCTAACCTCTCTCTCACCTCCCTCTCTCTCCCTCCATACTTCTCTCTCCCTCTTTTCTTCCCTATCTACTCTTTATCTCCCAATCCATCTATCTACCTACCTATGTATCTATCAAACCTTACCACTCTCTCTCTACACCTCTCTATCTCACCTTTGTCTCCCTCCCTACCTCTCCCTCCCTCCCTCATTCCCTCTCTACTTCTCTCTATCTCGCCTCTCTCTCTACCTCTCCTTCCATCTCTACTTATCTTTATCTCCTCTCTCCCTCTCTCTACCTACCTCTCCTTCCACCACTCTCTATTTTTCTCTATCCCACCCCTCTCTCCCTCACTACATCTCCCTCCCTCTCTCCCTCCCTCTCTACTTATCTATATCTCCCCTCTCCCTCTCTACCTATCTCTCCATCCATCACAACCTACCACTCTCTCTCTATTACTCTCTATCTCACCTCCAACTCTTTTCATCCATACCTATCCCTCTCCTTCCCTCTCTACTCTCTACCTCCCTAATCCCTCTCTACCTACCTCTCCATCCATCACTCCCTAACACTCTCTCTACACCTTTCTATCTTTCTTCTCCCCCTCCCTCCCTCATTTCCTCTCTACTTATCTCTCTCTACCCCTCTCCTTCCCTCTCTAATTATTTTTATCTCCCCTATCCCTCTCTATCTCTCTCTCTCTCACTAGATGTCTCCCTCCCTAAATTTTCCCCTATCTACTCTCTATCTATCCTCTCCCTCCCTCTACCTCTCTCTCTATCACTCCTCCCTCACCCTCTTTCTCTCACTTTGTCCTCTTTATGTCACCATTCTCTCTTTCCCTCTTTGTAACTCTCTACTTCTCTATATGTCACCATTTTCTCTCTACATATCTTTATGTCACCTATCTCTCTTTACTTCTCCCTTCCTACCCTCTCTCACCCACCCTCTCTCCTTCCCTCTATCTTTATCTCTCTTTAATTCTTTCTATATCACCTATCCCTCTCTACCCACATATCCATCCATCACTCCCTACCACACTCTCTCTATTTCTCTCTATCTCACCTCTCTCTCACCTCCCTCTATCCCCCTCCATACCTCTCCCTCTCCTTCCCTCTCTACCTACCTCTCCATCCATCACTCTGTACCACTCTCTCTACACCTCTCTATCTCACTTTTCTACCTCCCTTATTATCTCTCTACTTCTCTCTACCTCTCCTTCTTCCTCTAATTATCTTTATCTCCCCTAGCCCTCTCTCTCTCGCTAGATGTATCTCTCCCTACCTTTTCCCCTATATACTCTCTATCTCTCCTCTCCCTCCCTCTACCTCTCTCTCTCACTCTCTCTCACTCCTCCCTTAGTCATCCCTTGCCTTATTTCTCTCTCACTCCCTCCTCTCTATCTCACCATTCCCTCTTTCCCTCTCTATAACTCCCTCCTTCTCTATGTGTCACCATTCTCTTTCTACTTATCTTAATCTCACATATCCCTCTTTACCTCTCCCTTCCTCCCCTCTCTCTCCCACACTCTCTCCTTCCCTCTATCTCTATCTCTCTTTACTTCTCTCTATCTCACCTATCCCTCTCTACCTGCATATCCCTCTATCACTCTCTACCACACTCTCTTTATTTCTCTCTATCTCAAATCTCTCTCACCTCCCTCTCTCTCCCTCCATACCTCTCCCTCCATCTATCCTTCCTTATCTACTCTTTATCTCTCATGTATCTCTATCTCTCCTTCCCTCTCTTCTTATATTTATCTCCTCTTTCCCTCCCAACCTCTCTCTCTCTCCCCAATCCATCCCTCCCCCTCTTTCTCTCTCAGTATATGAGGGTTGAGGGTGTAAGGTTTAGTGTTTAACGTATAGAGTTGAGGTTATAAGGTTAATTGTATATGGAATAGGGTTTAGGGTTTAGGATATTAGGTATAAAGTTGATGGTATAGGGTATAGGTATGAGGGATGAGGGTTTAGGGTTTAGGGTTTAAGATAGAGGGTTTAGGTTTGAGGGATAGTGTTTAGGGTTGAGGGTATAAGGTTAAGTGTATAGGGTATATGGATTATGGTTTAGGATAGTGGGTATATTGTTGAGGTTATTGGATTGAGGATATTAGGTTTACAGTTGATTGTTTAGGGTTTATGTACAAGTTTGAGGTTCAAGGGTTGAGGTATAATGTTCTAGGTTGAGGGTATGAGGTTAAGTGCATAGGGTATAGGGATTAGGGTTTAGGGTGTAGGGTTAAGGCTTGAGAGTGTAGGGTTTTCTGTTTAAGTATAGGGTTGAGGGCTAATGTTTATGGTTTAGGGTATAAGGTTAAGGGTGTAGGCTATAAAGAAGAGGCTTGAGGATTTAGGGTTTAAGGTTTAAGGTATAGAGTTGAGGGTTGAGGGATAGTGTTCAAGTTTGAGAGTATATGGCTAAGTGTATAGGGTATAGGGTTGGGGGTATTTGGTTTAGGATTGAGGTTTAGGGTATAGGGTTTGGGGATGATGTTCAAGGCTTAGGTTATAAGGTTGAGGGTATATGGTATAGCGATGTGGGTTGAAGGTGTAGCATTGAGGTATAGTGTTCAAGGCTGGGGGTGTAGGGTTAAGTATATATGGTATAGGGATTAGGGTTTAGGATATTGGGTTTAGGGTTGAGGGTTTAGGGTTCAAGGTTTAGGGTACAAGGTTTAATGTAGGATTTAGTTTTTAATTATAGGGTTAAGGGTTCAGGGATAATTTTTAGGGTATAGGGATGAGGATTAAGGGTGTAGGGTTTATGGTTTAAGGTATAGTGTTGAAAGTATAAGGTTAAGTTTATAGGGTATAGGGATTAGGGTTTAGGATATTAGGTATAGGTTTCAGGGTATTGGGTTGAAATTTTAAGGTTAAGTTTATAGGGTATAGGGATTAGGGTTTAGGAGATAGAGAGAGACCTGAGAGAGGGTAAAATTGGCAACCTAACTTGTCTTGTTTGAAAAAATGGGTCCAAGAAATAGGGTCTCCCAGTGATTTACATCACCAAAAGACTCCATTTCTTGGACCCATTCTGACAAAATAGGCCACTACATTACCAATTTCACTGAATTACCAAGGCAATGGGCCCACTAGCTTGGCAATTTAGTGAAATTGGCAACCTAACTTGCTTGTTTGAAACAATGGGTCCAAATTTCACCAAGAGACCCCATTTGTTGGACCCATTTTTATCACCAAGAGACCCCATTTTTTGAACCCATTTTTTCAAACAAGCAAGTTAGGTTTCCAATTTCATCCAATTGCCAAGCTAGTGGGCCACTAGCTTTCCAATTTGGTGAAATTGACCACCTAACTTGCCCTGCTTGAAAAAATGGGTCCAAGAAATGGAGTTTCCAAGTGACTTACATCACTGAGAGACCCCATTTCTTTGACCCATTTTTTTCAAATAGGTCACTACATTGCCAATTTCACTAAATTAGCAAGCTAGTGGGCCCACTAGCTTGCCTTTTTTGAAAAATTGGGTCCAAGAAATGGGGTCTCCAGGTGATTTACATCACCAGGAGACCCCTTTTCTTGGACCCATTTTTTCAAGCCAGTGGGCCCACTGGCTTGCCAATTTAGTGAAATCGGTAATGTAGTGGCCTGTTTTGAAAAATGGGTCCAAAAAAATGGGGTCACTAGGAGACCCCATTTCTTGGACCCATTTTTTCAAAACACGCCACTACATTACTAATTTCACCAAATTAGCAAGCCAATGGGCCCACTAGCTTGGAAATTCAATGAAATTGGCAACTTAACTTGCCTTTTTGAAAAAATGGGTCCAAGAAATGGGGTCTCTCAATGATGTAAATCACCGAGAGACTCCATTTATTGGACCCATTTTTTTCAAAAGAGGCCACTACATTACAAATTTCATCAAGTTGACAAGCCAATGGGCCCACTAGCTTGGCAATTCAGTTAAATTGGCAACCTAGCTTGCTTGTTTGAAAAAATGGGTCCAAGAAATGGGCTCTCTCGGTGATTTACATCACCGAGAGAGCCCATTTCTTGGACCCATTTTTTTCAAAGAGGCCACTACATTTCCAATTTCACCGAATTGGCAAGTCAGTGGGCCCACTAGCTTGGCAATTCAACGAAATTGGCAACCTAACTTGCTTGTTTGAAAAAATGGGTCCAAGAAATGGGGTCTCCTGGTGATGTAAAGGGTTAAGGGTTTAAGGATTTATGGTTTAAGGGTTAACGGTAGAGAGTAGATGATTTAGGGTAGACGAGAGAGAGATAAAGGGAGTGAGTGAGAGAGAGAGACCTAAGAGAGGGAGAGGGGGTAGGAGGGAGAGACTTGAGAGAGAGAGATGGAGGGAGTGGGAGAGAGATAGAGGGAGGCATGGTTAAGGGTCGAGGGTATATGGTTTAAGGGTTTAGGGTTTAGGCTTAAGGGTAGAAGGGAGAGATAGAGGGAGTGACTAAGAGTGAGAGACCTAAGAGAGGGAGAGGGGTTAGCAGGGAGAGGGTTGAGAGAGATTGAGGGAGTGGTGAGTGGGATAGAGATATAGGGATGGAGGGTTAAGGGTATAGGGTAGAGGGTTTAAGATTTAAGGGTTAAGGGTTAAGGGTTTAGGGTTTAGGGTTTAGGGTTTAGGTTTAAGGGTAGAGGGTTAAGTGTTTAAGGGTTAAGGGTAGAGGGGAGAGAGATAGAGGGAGTGAGAGAGTGAGAGAGAGACCTAAGAGAGGGAGAGGTAGTAGGAGTGAGAGACTTGAGAGAGAGGGAGGAAGGGAGTGGGAGAGAGATAGATTGAGGGAGGGTTAAGGGTAGAGGGTAGAGGTTTTAAGGGTTTAGTGTTTAAGGGTTAAGGTTTAAGGGTTTAGGGTTAAGGGTAGAGGAGGGAGAGATAGAGGGAGTGACTGAGAGAGAGATATCTAAGAGAGGGAGAGGGGGTAGGAGGGAGATATTTTAGAGAGAGAGGGAGTGGGAGAGAGATAGAGGGTAGAGGGTTAATGGTAGAGGGTATAGGGTTTAAGGGTTAAGGGTTAAGGGTAGAGGGGAGAGAGATAGGAGTGAGAGAGAGAGAGATACTTGAGAGGGTCTCCCCTCTACCCTTAACCCTAAACCTTAAACCCTTAACCTTCAAACCCTAAACCATTAAACACTATACCCTCTACCCTTACCCCTCTACTCTCTATCTCTCTCCCACTCCCTCTCCCTCTCTCTCTCAATTCTCTCCCTCTTATCAACTCTAGCTCTCTCAGGTCTCTTTGTCTCACTCACTCCCTCTATCTATCTACCCTCTACCCTCAACCCTAAATACTTAACCCTTAAAACCTCTACCCTTTACCCTTTATCTATATCCAACTCCCTCCCTCCCTTCCTGTCTCTCAAGTCTCTCCATCCTACCCTCTTTCCCTCTATCAAGTCTCTCTCTCACTCAATCAGTCCTTCTATCTATCTCCCCTCTACCCTTAACCCTCTACCCTATACCATGTATGCTCCACCCTTAACTCTCTACCCTTTATCTCTCTCCCACTCCCTCCCTCTCTCTCACCCACTCCCTCTATATCTACCCTCTACCTTTAACCCTAAACCCTAAACCCTTAACCCTTAAACCCTCTACCCTCTACCTCTTTTTCACTCCCTCCATATCTCTCTATCTCTCTCTCAATTATCTCCCTCCTACCCCCTCTCCCTCTCTTAGGTCACTCTCTCTCACTCACTCCTAGCTCTCTCCCCTCTACCCTCAACCCTTAACCCTATACCTTTAACCCTTAAACCCTCTACCCTCTATGCTCTATCTCTCTCCCACTCCCTCTCTATCTCTCTCAAATATATCCCTCCTACCACCTCCCCCTCTCTTAGGTCTATCTCTCTTATTCACTCCCTCTATCTCTCCCCTCCACCCTTAACCCTAAACCCTTAACCCTTAAACACTAAACCCTTAAACCCTCTACCATCTACCTTTAACCCTCCCTCCCTCTATCTCTTTCCCACTCCCTCCCTCTCTCTCTATCAAGTCTCTCCCTCTTACCCCCTCTCCCTCTCTCAAGTATTTATCTTTCTCACTCACTCCCTCTATCTCTCTCCCACTCCCTCGCTCCCTCCCTCTCTCTCAATTGTCTCCCTCCTACCCTCTCTACCTCTCTCACATCTCTCTTCCCTATTCGCTCTCTCTATCTCTCTCCCCTCTACCCTTAAGCCTAAACCATAAACCCTTAACCTTTAAACCCTAAACCCTAAAACCCTCTACCTTTAACCCTTCCTCCTTCTATCTATCTCTTGCTCCATTCCTCTCTCTCTCTCTCAATTATCTCCCTCCTAACTCCTCCCCATATCTCAAGTCTCTCTCTCTCTCTCTTTCACTCACTCTCTCTAACTCTCAACCCTCTACTCTAAACCCTCTACCCTATACCCTTAACTCTTAAACCCTTTACCCTCTACCTTTAACCCAAAATAATTAACCCTTAAACTCTCTACCCTCTACCCTTAACCCTCCCTCCCTCTATATCTCTCCCAATCTCTCCCTCTCTCAGTCAACTCTCTCCCTCCTACCTCCTCTAGCTCTCTTAGGTCTCTCTCTCTCTTAGTCACCCCCTCTATCTCTCTCCCCTCTACCCTTAACCGTAAATCCTTAACCCTTAACCCTTAAACCCTAAATCCTTAAATTCTCTACCCTCTACCCTTAAACCCCCTCCCTCTATCTCTCTCCCACTCCCTCCCTCTCTCTCTCAAGTCTCTCCCTCCTACCCCCTCTTTGTCTCTCAGGTCTCTCTCTCTCTCACTCACTCCCTCTATCTCTCACCCCTCTACCCTTAACCCTCTACCTTATACATTGGATCTTCAACCCTCATCTATATCTATACCTCCCTCCTCTTCTCTACTTATATCTCTCACTTCTCCCCCCATATCTCACTCCCTCTGTCCCTCCCTCTCTTCCCTAATACCTTAACCCTATACCCTCAACCCTGAAACCCTTAAACACTCAACCCTAAACCCTTAACCATTAAACCCTAAAACCTTAAACCCTCTACCCTCTACCCTCAACCCAATACCCTCTACCCTCAACCCTATATCCTCAACCCTTAAACCCTTAAACTCAAGTAAACTCTCTACCCTAATCCCTGAACCATAAACCCTTAAACCCTCAACCCTCAGCCCTCAACCCTCAACCCTCAACCCTCTACCCTATACATTGGACGCTCAACCCTAATCCTTCAACTTATACCGTCAAACCTATACCTCAAACTATATTCCCAATTTCACTAAATTGGCAAGCTAGGGTAGAGGGTTTAAGGGTTAAGGGTAGAGGGTAGAGGGTTAAGGGTAGAGGGGAGAGAGATAAAAGGAGTGAGTGGGTGAGAGAATTGAGAGAGGGAGAAGGGTTAGGAGGAAGATAATTGTGAGAGATAGAGGGTAGAGGGTTAAGAGTAGAGGGTTTCGGGTTTAAGGGTTTAGGGTTTAGGGTTAAGGGTAGAGGGGAGAGAGATAGAGGGAGTGTGTGAGAGAGAGAGATATATAGAGAGAGAGAGGGAGTGAGTGGGAGTGAGATAGAGGGTAGAGGGACCACTAGCTTGCTTAGTGAAATTGGTAACCTAACTTTCCTTTTTTGAAAAAATGGGTCCAAGAAATGGGGTCTCCTAGTTATGTAAATCATGACGAGACCCCATTTCTTGGACCCATTTTTCCAAATAGGCCACTACATTGCCAATTTCACTAAATTTGCAAGTGAGTGTGCTCACTAGTTTGGGAATTCGATGAAATTGGCAACCTAACTTGACTGTTTGAAACAATGGGTCCAAGAAATGGGGTCCCTTGGTGATTTAAATCATAGGGAGACCCCATTTCTTGGACCCATTTTTTCAAATAGGCCACTACATTCCCAATTTCACTGAATTGGCAAGGTAGGGTAGAGGGTAGAGGGTAGAGGGTAGAGGGTAAAGGGTAGATGGGAGAGAGATAGAAGGAATGGGTGAGTGAGAGAGAGACTTGAGAGAGGGAGAGAGGGTAGGAAGGAGAGATGTGAGAAAAAGAGAGAAAGGGAGAGCATTGGAAAGAGATAAAGGGTAGAGGGGAGAGAGATAGGAGTGAGTGAGTGAGAGAGAGACTTGATAGAGGGAGAGGGGGTAGGATGGAGAGACTTTATAGAGATAGAGGGTAGATGGTTTAAGGGTTTAGGGTTAAGGATAGAGGGGAGAGAGATAGAGGGAGTGAGTGAGAGTGAGAGACCTAAGCGAGGGAGAGGGAGTGGTAGGTAGAGACTTGAGAGAGAGATTAACAGAGAGAGGGATGAGTGGGAGAGAGAGAGAGTTATATAGTTAGGGTGGGAGGGAGAATTGATAAGAGGGGGAGGGGTGCGAGGGAGAGACATGAGAGAGGGGGAGGGGGTGGGAGGGATAGAGTTGAAAGAGGTAGAGATGGAGAGAGAGAGAGAGAGAGAGAGAGAGAGAGAGAGAGAGAGAGAGAGAGAGAGAGAGAGAGAGAGAGTTTTTTAGTTAGGTTGGGAGTGATAGAATTAAGAGATGGAGAGGGGGTGGGAGAGGGAGAGAGATACTAGAGAGAGAGATGGAGTTCTCTAGTTAGGGTGGGAGGGAGAGACTTGGAAGAGGTGGTGGGAGAGAGAGATTTCTCTAGTTAGGGTGGGAGGGAGAAACTTGAGATATGGAGAGGGGGTGGGAGGGAGGGTGAGGGAGGGGGACAAATAAGGAGTGGGATATAGATAGAGAGAGATAGAGAGATAAATATGGAGATAGACTATGGGGGTGTGAGGGAGAAACTAGGGAGAGAATGTGTGTTCTCTAGTTAGCGTGTGGGGATGGGAGGGAGAGACTTGAGAGAGAGAGGGGGTAGGAGGGGGATAGTTGAGAGAAGGGAAGGGGTTGGGAGGGATAGAATTGAGAGAGGGAGGGGGAGGGAGGGATAGACCTCAGAGAGATGGATAGAGGGAGAGAGAGGGATAAATAGAGAGTTATCTAGTTAGGGTGGGAGGGAGAGACTTAAGAGAGGGAGAGAGAGAATTCTCTAGTTAGGGTGGGAGGGAGAGACTTGAGAGAGGGAGAGGGGATGGGAGAGGAGATGGGGGAGAGAGACTTGAGATATAGGGGTTGAGAGGAAGAGAGAGATATTCTCTAGTTAGGGTGGGATGAAGAGACTTGAGAGAGGGAGAGGAGTTGGGAGGGAGAGAACTGAGAGAGAGAGAGAGAGAGAGAGAGAGAGAGAGAGAGAGAGAGAGAGAGAGTTCTCTAGTTAGGGTGGGAGGGAGATACTTGAGAAGAGGGGAAGGGGTGGGAGGGAGAGACAAAGATAGTGTGTGTGTGTGTGTTCTCTTGTTAGGGTGGGAGGATAGATAGAGATAGTGTGTGTGTGTGTTCTCTTGTTAGGGTGGGAGGGAGAGACCTAAGAGAGGGAGAGGGAACCTAGGAGGGAGATACCTGAGAGAGAGATATATGGAGTGAGAGATATACCTAAGAGAGAGAGAGGGGGTGGGAGGGATAGGAGGGATAGACCTAAGAGAGAGGGGGAGAGAGAGGGGGTTGGACCTAAAGCCTAAGACATAAACCATACAGCCTAAATCTTAAACCATAAATCCTAAACCAAAGAGAGAGAGATGGGGGAGGGAGAGAGTGTGTGAGAGAGAGAAATACAAATGGAAGGAGGAAGGTTGGGAGATTAAGAGAGATGGAGAGAGGGAGGGAGAATGAGAGGTAATTAGGGAGGGAGAGGTAGAGATGGAGAAAGGTAGAGAGAAGTATATAGAGAAGGAGAGATAAAGAAGGGGTAGGAGGGAGGGATAGAGGGAGATAGAAGTGTGATAAAGATAATGAGAGAGAGGAGGGTAGGAGGAAGGTGGAGATATTGAGAGAGAGAGGAGGGAGGGTGAGAGATAGACTGAGGGACATATTAGATAGAGAGAAGTAGAGAGTCAAGGTGGTTGGGATGAAGAAAGAGAGAGAGAGGAGGGAGAGAGAGAGAGGTAGAAAGGGATACGTTAGATAGATTGAATTAGAGAGGGAAGGTGGGTGGGAGGAAGGAAGAGAGAGAGGGGGGAGATAGAGAAAATTAGAGGGAAGGAGGGAAGGAGGAATGGAGGGAGGGATAGAGGGGGAGAAAGAGGCTAGATAGATAGAAGTACAAAGGGAAGGAGAGAGAGAGTGAGAGAGAGGTATAGAGCATAAGGGATAAAAAATGAGTGAGATAAAGAGAGGAAGATGATACAGCTTGCTGATTACTAAAATTTGGCTAAGTCTAAATTTTTTGAGATCTTCCAAAAACTAAAATTTGCATTATAACTCCTAGAGATCCGAAACCACTCTCAAACATCTTGCCTATATACATGAAATATAACTTAAATTATAAGAAAGTAAATGTCCATATGTAAATTTCATGTATATAGTTTCCCTAAAAGATAACAAGAAGAAAGAGACAAGAAAAATTTCAATAAAAAATTTCAATGTACACCAAAACACGAGTGCATTATAACATGCTCAAATTTTGGAAATGTTTTTTTTATTATTAAAAAATGCACATTTTTTGAACTTAAAATGAGCACAGTTTTTGAACTCAAAATGAGCACATTTTTGGAACTCAAAATGAGCACATCTTTTAGAATTTAAACAATAATCTTAGCACGTTATAACACAAGCAAGTTATAATGTGCTCACTTTATGGCTTGGTAATGACTGATCCTAGGCTCGATCATTACCAAGCCATAACGCGAGTGCGTTTTACTATAACATGCTCGCATTTTTGCTATTTCAGGATGAAAAAGTAAATTGGCCACAAATTGGCTACCCATTTCAATGCACCTACCCTTCCACGAACCCTCTACTAATGGGTTTCTAACCTCAATCTGTATCTATATAGGAAGTTGGTTTCCATCTTCCTTAAAGGTTATATTTAGTTGTTTTTATCATTTTCTTTCCCTTTCAGGAAAATAAGTAGATTTTCATTTTCAGAAAATTAAGGTGGTGAGATGTTGTGGGGACATGAAAAATATTTGGATGAAGATGAAATATTTACAACTTCATAATTTGGCCATTTTTTGTCAAAAGTTCCCCAAATTTTAAATATGGGTACCCATTTGGTTCTATTAGATGGAAAAATCTAAAGTTGCTAACACTAAGTCAATTTTTAGATTTTTTTCTATTTGGTTGAATGACTAAGGGAAAGGTAAGAAGAGACCATAACACATAAGCATAAATTACCCAAATACCCACAAAGATCTCTCAAATCAAATATTAGCATTGGGAAAATAAGGGTCACAAAAAGTGTCAATATTTTTGTGAATTTTATATGATGTTTCCTAATAAAAATGGGAACCTAGAAGCATTAGGAATCCATTGGGCATAAAGTCATAGGGACTGCAAAAATTAAAATAGTTCATTCCTCAACACAACAAACTAGAATGTGCAAGATGTAGTTGGAGGAAGAAAAAAATGTAAAATGTGTATTCCCTTAAGGAGAACATACATATGTGCATCAGAACTTTTGGAAAACATAAAAAAGCTAACCTAACTAAAACTATCCAACAAGAATATTTATAGACAAATAAATTGATTGGCTTATCAAAGTAGCTATCTATTCTAATAAACTTGAGTTTTTTTACATGTTCATGCAAAACTAAATAGAAAATAAAAATTTGTGGGCATCCAATGCCTCCAAAATATTTAGAAAAAATATATCTTACCAACTTGTAGTGATTATGACTATAGTTAGATTTTAAATTGGATGGGAGAACATATTTCTCTCTTCTCTATAATCATCTTCATACTTAGGAATAATCATTATCTGAGGTGACCTATTGATCTCCAACTAAGCTTGACCCTAAACCCTAAACCCTAAAACCTAAACCCTAAACCCTAAACTTTAAACACTAGATTGGGGTGTGGGCATTACCTCTTTAATTTGTTGCTACCCATTAAGAATTGGTTTTCCTCACTCATATTGAAGTATAGGGACCTTGTCCTCTTGTTTCTACTACTCATTATCCTCTAGATTAGGAGATGATGGATTGATGTCAAGGTCTAAGAAAAAGTGCCCTAGCTTATTGTAGAATAGGTCTTCATCTATCTTGTCCTCGTTTCATTTTATGAGATGACTCATCATTTCATTATGGAAGCCTCCTTGTTGATTTAGAGAAACCTCAAGGTTGTTCCTCAAGAATATAGGATCTAGTTTAATATCATTCTCAAACTAGTGAGGAACCTCTTGTAAATTAACCTCCTCTTCCTTTAGATTAAGACCATCCTCATGAGATTCTTCAACCTTAGACCTATCTTCATGTTGTTGATGTTAGGGTTCAGGAAGGTTGGAGCAATAAAAATTAGCAATTATATGCAAATTAAATAACCCAAAAATAACAATGAAGAATAACACAAAAGTGATCAATACAAAATTTTAACTTGGTTCACCCAATATGGGCTACATCGACATAAACTCAAGCACCCATTGATTTTATTATCTAGTGCAAAATAGATTAAAATATTGCAAACAGACTACTGCAACATACATCCCAACCAAGTTTGTAACCATATTTATTTGGAACCTTCTAGAATAAGGGTTTTACAAGGTCATTTTTCATTTGACGTGTTAATGAGAAAACCTCGACATGTCAATAGGAAAAAAACTTGACGTTTCAGCGAGAAAACCTTGACCTATTAACCATTTTTTTTATTTGCATGATCATTCACCACATACCAACAGTCTCCCACTTAGAGACTGATCAGGCTCCACACCAAAAAATCTCCCACTTGAAGACTGATCTTGGATGACACCACTGCACTTACAAATCCCACTGGATTACACATCTGGTTGGTTTCTTGTGTCCACCATTATCATTCATGAAGGCCAATGGAAATTGATGAGGAAACTGGTTTCTCCCATGTAACTGCCTTTTTCAACATATCTATAGGATTCTCACTTCTATGAATTTTCTCTAATTTCAATTGTCCATCCTCCAAAACTAATTAGATGAAGTGGTATATGAGCTATATGTGCTTATTTTTTGAATGCAAAGATGAATTCTTAGTAAGATAAATGACACTCTAGATATCAATGTACAAAGGGGTATCTTCTTATTGTTGTCTCAATTCCTCCAAAAAAAATTGTAACCAAATCGTCTCCTTGCTAGCTTCCGTAGCAACAACATACTTAGCTTTAGTGGTTGAAAGCACAACCTTTTGCAGTCTTGAAATCCAACTAGTTGCACTACGTCCTACAATAAAAACATACCTTGTAGGACTTCTACTATCAATATTACCCACCAAATCAAATTCAACATATCCTTTTAGAGCAGAATAAATTGTTCCTCCAAAACATAGTTTCTTTGAAGTAGTACCTATTAAATATTGGAGAATCCATTTTACAACATTCCAATGTTCCATTCTCAGATTGTTCATATATCTGCTCACAAATCCCACTACATGTGCAATATATGGGCTTGTGCATACCATTGCATACATCAAGCTACCAACTGCTAATGCCTATAGTATCTTAGACATTATGTCTTCCTCCTCTTGTGTCTTTGGACACATCTCCCTAGTAAACTTAAAATGACTAGGCAAAGGTGTACTAATTGATTTTGCATTCTGCATGTTAAACCTTTTCAACACTTTCTCTACATACTCACTTTGAGACAACAATTTTTTTTTTTTGTCCTATCCCGTGTGATCCTCATACCAAGGATTTGTTTGCTGCACCCAAATCCTTCATAGAAAATGATATTTCTAATTTCTGCTTAACTTCATTAATATGTTGCATGTTAAACCCAACAACAAGCATGTCATCAACATAAAGCAATAGGATAATATAGACGCCATTACCTAATGTCTTAAAATAAACACAATAATTAGAATGATATATTTTGTAACCTTGTTCAACCATAAAACTATCAAATTTCAAATACCATTGTTGAGGTTCTTTCTTCAAGCCATACAAACTCTTCTTTAACCTGAACAAAAATGCCTCCTTACCCTTGACCTCATATCCCTATGATTGGTTTATCTATATTTTCTCTTCCAAATCCCCATAGAGAAATGTTGTATTCACATCCAACTATTCAAAATGCAAGTCTTCCATAGCCACAAGACTTAGAATAGTTCTAATAGAAGTCATCTTTACAACCAGAGAAATAATTTCATCAAAATCTATACCTTTTTTCTATGCAAATTATTTTACCACAAGTTTGATCTTATATCTTTTATTGCCTCCATCTTATTCCTTCAATGTGTAAACCCATTTATTTGGCAATGCCCTTTTACCTACAGGAAATTAGACTAAGTCCCAAGTCCGATTCTATGACAAGGAATCCATTTCCTCATTCATGCCTAGCTCCCACTACTTTTTGGTATCTACCTACATTGCTCCTTCATAACATTTAGGTTCTCTGGAATCAATTAATAATATAGAGTATAATGATGGAGAAAATATTTCGGGAGGTCTAGTTATCCTTGTAGAATGTCTAACACTTGCAGGAGTCTATAGGAGTCTGTAGAATGTTGAGCATCAGGTAACATTGGCATTTTATTTTTTGGAATCTCATCCAACACCACATACTCCTTTTTGTCTTGTTCATGCTTCTTTTAGTGTAGTTGATACTTATACATGAACTTCTCATTGAATATAACATCTCTACTCCTAATGATTTTATGATTTTCATAATCCCATATCCGATAACTAAATTCATCTACTCCATATCCAATGAAGGTATATTTTTTAGACTTAGCCTCAAGCTTGGTTATGTTTTGAATATGAACATGGATAAAAGCTTCTCAACCAAAGGGTTTTAAAAATGAATAATTTACCATTTTACCCATCCATGCCTCCTCTGGAATGCCACCATCCAAGGGATTTGAAGGTCTCCTATTTATTAAATAAACAATGGTATGTACAAGATCTACCCAAAAGTTTAAGGGTAGTCCAACATGTAATCTCATGCTCCTTGCATGCTCCGTAATGGTCCTATTCATCCTTTCAGACTAACCCTTTTCTTGTGGGGTTCCAAGAACCATTTTTTGTCTACGAATTCTATTGTATGGACAATAATTTTTAAATTCTCTGCTGCAATGCTCCTCCATTATCAAATATAAGATACTTCAACCTTTTTCCTATCTCATTCTCAACAAAATCTTTCCACTTTTTAAAAGTTTCAAATACTTTCAATTTTTGGTTTAGGAAATACACCCATGTTTTCCTAATTGCATCATCGATAAAAGTAACATAATAGAAAGAGCCACCAAGAGAAGATACCTGAGATGGTCCCCATACATCTGAATGCACAAGCTCTAATTTCTCACTCTTCTTCTATTTCCCGACTTTTAGAAATCAAAATATTTATTGTTTTCCATAAACACAATTTTCACAAAACTCCAAGTCAATCTTGTTCAGACTTGGTAGCAACTTTTTGGATTGAAGTATCTTCATCCTTTTCTCACTCATGTGCCCAAGTTTATGGTTCCACAATTCCATTTTTGTCCCTTTAGCAAGTTTTGTAACTGTCTCAGTAGTAACTATTTATGTAGTAGCTAAGGTAGAATAAGTATTACCAGTACACAAATACAATGTGCCTACCTTTTCACCCTTAGCTACTACTAATGCACCTTTAGTGACTTCCAAAATTTCTCTAAAAAGGTAACTATGCAGCCTTCACTACCCAGTTGTCCTATAGAGATTAAATTCCTTCTCAAATTTGGAACATGCCTTACCTCCTATAGAAACCATTCATTTACATTTGCAACTTGATTTTTATCTTTCATTTTCCAACAATCTGACTAAGTTCATCACCCAAATATACCTATCCAAAATCACCTTGAACATAATCTACAAAATATTTCCCATGAGGGTTGGCATGAAATGAAGCCCTTGAATCTATTACCTAGGAATCATTAACATTATCTAAACAAAAAATTAAAACATCTTGCAATTTATTACTTGCAGAATTAGCTTCCTTACTTTCATCATGTTGTTTGTCTCCTTGTTTTCCCTTTTGAGACCAATAATCCTTCTTCAAGCAGTGCCAACAACTAATTCTTCCTCTAGATTTAGATATACCTTTCTTCAACTTCCCTTTTCACTTCCCATGATTTGTTGGGATTTTTCCTCTCTCCTTTATTCTTACTCTATTCTCTATAGTCAAAGCATTACTTAATGTTGAAGTCTCTCACCTGTTCTTTTATGTCGCATTTCCTTGCAAAGGACAACACCAATAAAATCATGAAATTTCAATTTATTTGAACTCAAGACAAAGCTACAACAATTACCAAGCGATTCCAATTTTTTGGAAAAGAACATAAAACCAAGGGAGCCCTCACCTCTTCATCAAAAATCACTTTTTCAATTTAGCTAACTGGTAATCATATTAAACTCATTTAAATGATCTATCATAGATCCACCTTCAATCATTTTTAGATTAAACAAATGCTTCATGAGAATACCTTATTTGAGGCTGAGGGTTTTTCATACAATTTAGCCAAAGCTTCCATGAGATCCTCTATTGTCTTTTCTTTTGTTATATTGAACTCCACAGATGGTGTCAGGCACAACCAAGTGGTTCCCAGTTCCTTTCTATCCAGAATCTTCGAATCTTCATCAAAAATCACTGCATCTTTCTTTTATTTTCCTTGCAATGGCCACCGTAGATTCTTTTGATACAAATAATCTTCCATTTGCATCTTCTATAATTGATAATTTTGGCTATTGAACTTCTCAACCTTGAATTTTCCTTCTTCCATTGTTGCCACTCAAATCTAGAGGTTTCCTATGAATGAATCACAATACACATGGCTCTGATACCAGTTGTTAGGGTTCATGTAGATTGGAGCAATAAACATTAGCAATTATAATCAAATTAAATAACCCAAAAATAACAGTGAAGAATAACACAAAAGAGATCAATTTGTGGTTCACCCAATATGGGCTACATCCATAGAAACTCATCCACCCAATGATTTTATTATCAAGTGCAAAACATATTACAATCTCATGAACACACTACCGCAACATAAAATCCAATCGCTTATAAAAATATTTTTTTTGGAACCTTCTAGAATTAGGGTTTTACAAGGTCATTTTAACAAGAAAACCTTGGCGTGTCAATGGGAAAAAACCTAGACATGTTAGTGGGAAAAAATTGACGTGTTAACCATTTTTTTTAGGGCGATGCCCTGAACCCCATGATACGTTATGAGTACAATATTTGCATGATTAGTCGTGCCACATACCAATAGTTTTTTCTCATCAAGATCCTCAACATCCTCTTGTATCACTAAGACATTTTCTTTTTGTGAAAACATAGATATGTTTTTTCATCCTCATTGTCAATGGAATAAGGGAGCTCATCAAATGAGAAGATTAATTCCTCTTATTCACCAACATTCTATACTTTCTCTATTCTTTGATGCTTCAGTTGATTCTCTTCAATTTTTTCTTACAATAGGTCTATACTTTCATTCTTTAGAGCACATTCTGACTCAAAAACAATAGGAATTATCTCCCATTCCTTAAATGTCTCCCTCTTTTCCTCATCAAAGCAACTAACTTGATAAATGATAGGTCCACCTTTGAAGAGTGAAATAGTGTTAGGACAAGAAAACTAATTAGGTATAGATTTCTAAAAGGGAGGCAAAGGGGTTTATTGAGTCTCTTAAAGAGAAATAATTCTATGAGAGGGTTTGAATCTTATGGGAAAAAATAGTGAAACTACATAAGTACATGTTGTTGCAAGGAAAGTTGAGGGCCCCTAAAACATGGAACTTTAGAAACAAGAATCATGAGGAACTATTTTAGCCTCCTACATGAGCTTCTTCTCCCTGGCCACCAATAGAATTATGTATTCATTTTCAACAACAATCTATCTTGCAAGGAAATCCTCATATTGTTCTCTATGACTATCCATTTATTTCTCATTCCCCTATTGCATCTCTACCTCTAGCTGGTGAAGACAAGTTTGTTGATTACACTCTTCTTTATATAAGTCATACTGAGACTCCCACTCAATAGCCTTTAATTGTTCTTATAAATTCATTACTATATATTAGATGCTAATTTTTTCCAAGTTTTTCATGCTTTGAGGCTAAATGGGAGGGTAAAACTATTGATTAGAGGTGCAAAAGGCCTCTTGAGGCATATGATAGGCATTTGTAGGCTACCAAGAAGGCTGAGCAAGGGTGGGTGGGAGGCAACTATATGAAAAATATTGATAACATGTTGGAGTATGGTTGTGTGGAATAAAACTAACATTTATAGTTTTATATTATTGGCAAGAAAGGGTATAGTCTATATTTTCATGAAAGGGAGGAGAGAAATTTTATATCCTTAATATCTTGACATGTTTAACCATAAGGGGAGCTAGAAAAATAAAAAAATGATCAAAATAGAGAAAGAAGGTCTACTCAATCCCAAGACCTAGGTACTTACCAATATAATCACCTTAATTTAATTATAGTCACTAGGTGTTTGAATAACTACCTAGAATGCTAGGATATAGTGAACAAAAAACCAAATTCTTCAATGGGTGATGTATAGCTCATGAAATTGGTCCCATTGGGTGTGCCAAAAAATGTTATCACATAGAATTCCATATTTTTGAATTTTTATCAATATTTCAAGGACACAATGGTAATGTTGTCAAGTTGTGGGACCTTGCAGATGAGATCAAAACTCTAGATAAGACCATCTTCCTCTCTAACCTAGATGCAAGAGATTTGGTCCAAAATAGAACTGAATTGGCTCTAAAATAATCCTATTATACCAAATTGGAAAGGGAAAGGAAAGAGAAAAAAATAGAAAATAAAGGGTAGGTGATGCACCTATATTAATGGTGTTTCTTCATCCCAATATTGCATAGGGGTGATCCCACAATATTGGTTTACAATTTTTGGCCAAACTAGATAATGAACTGATTTTTTTAACTAAATCTTCACTTTTGGGAACCTATAGTGGCTAAACCATGAAGAATTTGAAGATGATGTAAACTAGTGATTTGTGACATTTTTTTCTGTAGATTCTATATATATATATATATATATGAATCATATTTCATTTCTTTTTCCATCTCCTTTGAAAATGAGTTTTTATCAGTAAACACCATTTTTAAGGAGTGATGCTCACCGTATACAACATAAATTTTTTCTATGAAGGATAAAATTCTATTTTTTTCAAATTTAGATTTGTAACTATGATATCTAACAAGTTCATTTGGTTTCATAGTGTTTTATTGAATATTTTTTTCTTAATCAAGTTTTGAAGTCAAACCAATTACAATTCAAACATAGGTGGACCATATACAACATAAGTTTTTTTGTATGTATTGAATTTCAATTTTTTTTACCGGATCCAGGACATCAATACCTAGCCTAAACATATTTTTTAGAATTTTATTTTGATAATTTACTACTTTTCCTCATGTGCAGAACAAAGAGCTTTTTTTTCAAGATACATTATAAAACCAAAACATATTAAAATTATATTCAATGGATAGCTCATTCTGAGGACTACCATCATCCAGTTGGGTCTGTGAAGTCTCCTCAATTTTCATCCTCAACCCAAGTTTCCAAGGGAATTTTTTTTCAAAAAATTAGTACAAGAGGGGGAAAAGATGGCAAAAGGGGGGTTCGCTCGAACCCCCCTTCGATTGAAATCCCCTTGACCTTTTGAATGAAGGAGGGTTCACTCAAAGGGGGATTCGAGCGAACCCCCCTTTTTTCAAAATTTTCCTTTGTTTTCAATTTGGGAAACGTTCAAAATGTGGGACCCATCATTTAAGAGGGTTCACTCAAAGGGAGTTTGACTGAACCCCCTTTGTGTTTGCGTGGATCATAAGTTCATTCAAACCCCCCAAAACCCAAAATTTTCTTCATATGAGCATTTTTAACAAATTTACATCCTCAAATTATGGAATTGTAAACTAGTTTTGTGGGATCACCCATAAAGAATCAATGAAATTAATTGGATGAATTCACACAAGTCTTTATTTTATTAAATCTTGGAATTAAGCATAGAGGTCAAGACTAAACTACATAAAAAGGATTGGAAATGACCATTCTCAACATGTACAAAAAATTAACATATCATATAGACCTAAAAGAGATGATCAATCTTTATACATGTACATAGGTACCAAGATTCACATAGAGTGGAAACATATAGAGGTAGAATGGTAATTTCTATTAATATAGAGGCATAGGATAGTTTTACAAAAGCTAAGTTGTAGAGATGCAAAGGTCTCATGAAAAACTCAAAAGAAGAACCCCTAAAAATAATATAGAAGCTGATTTTATACAAAAGCATAACAAAATTGATGTTGCAAACCCTAACCCTGACTAGGGTGATCCCACAGGAGATCTTGATTTTTGCTTAAATCACATATTTTTAGAAAATATAATGATTTAAGCCTTGAAAAGTACCATTTAAAGGATTCCAATTGAAGAGGTTTTGATCAAACAACCTTAGATCGAAACCCCCTTGGATAGAACCCTGCTAGTTTTAAACCATACCTATAATGGAGTCTCCTTTACACCTATCAAAATGATGATAAAAAACAACTTTTGATTCACCTTTTTGGGACCAAATTAATTCATCTAAAATTTATTTGTAAGTATGTAGTGATTATTATAAGATTCCCAAAAAGTATAATTTTAAATAAATTTAATTTGATTATTATATTTATTTTTTATTTCTTGTGAATGTAGGTTTTTCACCAAAAATCAAGCTCTCTATTTTGCACATGTGGAAAATAGAAAATTATAATTTTTTTTTGAAAAATATCAATGCACTAGATATTTATTTCCCCGATCCAAAAATAGAATAAAATTCAATTTCGATACATACAAAAATACAATGTTTTATCCAGTAAATCATGTCTAAAGTGTAACTCGTTTGAATTTGAAACTTAATTAAGAAAAAAAAAATCAATGAAATGATATGAAACCAATTCCATGCACTAGATATCATGGTTATGAATCTAAATTCAAAAAAATTATAATTTCATCCTTCATAGAAAAAAAGTTATGTGTTAGCCAGTAACGTCACTCTTTAAAAATGGTGTTTACTATTAAAAACTATTTTTTGAATGAGATGGAAAAATAAGTGAAATATGTTTCTGAAAAAATTGAAAAAATATATTTAGAATCTACAGACAAAATTTCACAAATCAGTAATTTGCATCATCTTCAAATTCCTCACATTTTGGTCGCTATCGATGCCCAAAAGTGAATATTTAGTTAAAAAAAATCAGGTCAATGTCTAGTTTGGCCAAAAATTGTAAGCCAATATTATGGGATCACCCACTACTTACAAAGAATGAAAAAAAAAAAAACACATGGAAAACCAAATTCAATCTATAGACAAAGATATGACATACTTAATGGCATGAGGATAGATCAATATTGAATTTTTGATAGGTTGAGTATGAAATCCCCTTCCAAATCTATTATGGAAGTGGTTATGGATGTATGAGATGACAATAAATAAATCAATAGGACACCACATAAGAACTGTGTCCTATGATTTGATATGCAAAGAATCAAAGAGAATTGAAGACATTGTGGAAGATTTAGGAGCTTAAGAAAATGTGGGTAGGGGAGCTATTGAGCATTGATGACATTTATTTGACTATTAATGCATCTTTATGTGTTCAAGAGGTGCAATTGAATTACTTGAAGGAATATAAACTCCATTAACCACATATGTGGGTTAAGAAAATCCATTAGGTTTGCACAATGATTTGAAAATTCAACCTATTAACCTAAAAGTTCTCATAAATCTAGATGACCATCAAATTCTCGAAATTACAAAAAAATTGACTCCCATTAGACCCATGTGGAAAATCCAACAATATCAGAAGCTTTAAACATGGTCATGTGTTTATGTGTTCACTAAAAACTCTTGCAAAACTAGATATGCATGTGTAGCATTGTAAATTGTCACCCTTGAAAAATCCACAATATTTTTTTCTCCTGTAGTATAGAAAATTGTGTCCTTGCTTCATTCAGGAATAATTAATGATAAATTGAACTTAATTTCACCTTGATATATTATTGTGAGGTGTTTTACACACCCACATTAAGTCTTAGGCCCTTTTTAAGATAAATTAACTCTGCCTTAATTTAATGTTGTAAAATGTGTTTATTCACATCTTCACACTGAATTCAGGATGTTTGTAAACTAAAGTGTACCTAATCTAGTTTTGTAATGTTTTATACACATTCATATTAGATTTAGGACCCTTCTAAGCTAAATATACCAATTTTTTCCATAATTTAGTGTTGTAAAGTGTATTTATTTACACTTTCACATTGGATTTTGGGCCCTATTGCATTTATAACCTTTATATAATCACTAATAGGCCACTATGACCTCATATTGTGCATCCCAAGGAATATTATGATAAAACAACTCAACAATATCAACACATAAGCATAATTTCTTCACTCCTCGACATCCTAGCTGGAAAATAGCCCCTATGGGACCCATTTAGCACCTTGTTAAAATGAGTCCCATCTAGGTGGGACTCATTCACCCATGATGGTGAATGAGTCCCATTTGAGCTATTTTTTATGTTTGAGTGAGAAAAATTGGGTTTTAACTTTAAATTTCTTCAATGTCGGCCTTGGGGATCAAATTAATAGTCATTTGAGTGGCTTTCCTATATAAACAAGCTTCCAAATTATTATTTCACCCTAAGAAATCTAGGCAACATCAATCCTACATGTTATCAAGTCGAGCATTCAAGAGCTAAGTATTCCAAGGTCATTAAGATAGCTTTCAAGATCGTTCAAGGGAAAGGTTATTTATCAATTGTTGTAGAAATTCAGGATCATCATCATGTCAAGAATATATCAAGCATAAATGTTTTTAGTGATCTAGTGTTGTGATGTAGCATTGAAGATCTAATACCAAGCATTATTCGACACATATTGTCAAAGATCAAGATCTACATCCTTCATGGCCATTTCATGTTGAGTTGTAGATTTGCAAGACACCATCTACAAGATATCATTAATTGTATTATTATCCATGATTCTTGTTCTTTATTTCATGTTTCATGCCTTCATTTCATTATTTCATCATTTGGTTTAATTACCTAAATGAGGTTTGACCAAGGCAAATCCCCATTCCCTAACAATCGAAATTTTCTCTCTCTTTCTTTATGTTATTGTAGATCTAGGTAACTTTAAGGCTTGTAGATAATTGAAGAATAGGTTTCAAACATTTTGGAGTCATCTCCCTACTTGCAAAGTCATAATCTTCACAAAAAGTCACCTACAAATCCAAAATTGGTAGTTTCAGATCTGGACACCTAGAGGAACAAAAAGAGTAGACTAGGAGGTGCAATTCAAAACTTTGAATTTCTAGAAAATCCAAACTAGAATCATTCACCAAAAGTGGGGAATGAGTCCCATTTTTGGTCAATTTTGAGATTTTGGCATTTTCGGATACCCTTTTCTGAGAAACTTGTTCCTATGCAGAAACCCCGATCTAGGACTGATTCAACCAGATTGGTGAATGAGTCCCAGTGGGAAATTATTTTAGAATCAACAACATTTCCAATCTCCATCCCAATCTCAACAAGTTTCCAAGTGCACACTTTCAGTTTTGCCGCTTTTAGTTTTTTTCATTTGCATTTTTAGGTCATTTTGCATATCACATTGTTTTTTCCAACAACTTCTTTTCGAAGTCTAAACTTGGTGGTGAACCCCTCATTTGACATCATTAAATCTCCTTTGCTTTAAAATATCAACGGTTTGTTCTTGAGTGAAATGCCCAAGAAGAAAATTGACCTCTCTCCTTTTAGGTTTAAAACCCTAGAAGCCCTAGAGAGTGGTCACCATTTTCTTCATTTCATTTTGGTGAGTCTACATTCAGAATACCTTTTTTTCTGATTTGGAGTCCATCATCATCCTAGATTTGGATTGTATTAAAATTGCATTAGGATTTGCATCGGTTAATTTGTATTCTAGGGTTTCAATTTTTTCATTAGTGAAAGTGCATATAGGTTGCATTTTTGCATCTAAAATCATTGAAAATAACCTAAAAACTATATTTGCATTTATGTTATACATCATACAACATAAAAAGCATTAAAATTGATTGAAAACTTCTGATTTTTTTAAAAACAATCCCTACTAGGACTTATTCGTCACCTTGGGAAAATCAATCCTTGTGCACCCCTGAAACTACCTTTTACAACATTGAAAACCTTATTTTTAAGCTTCTATTTTCTGCCATTAATTATCTATTTCAGTGGGTTGACTTTTTGTTTCATGCATTTTATAAAATCTAGCATAAATTGCTCCATTTATAGCATTTGTTAATTTAAAATTTGCATTTAAAATATTTTACTTCTAGATTATTGCGTAGTGTAATCAACAAATTACCTCAATCGCATTGCACTTTCTTTAATTTTCTATAATAGCATGTTTTCTTTCAAGAGATGTGGCTTTGATATGGTTAAAAATGGATTGCATAGGTACAACATCCCTTCTTATGAGCTCAATTTAGATTACACCAATGAGATCATTAAGACACATGTTCATCATCAAACCATTGACACAATCCTTAATATTACATTTCCCATTGGTGAGGATGGTAGTGTAGATAATCATAACAATCATACTTGTTCTTCTCTCGATGCCTCTTCTATTAGTGACGAGAGTATCTTTGTGAAAGAAGATACAAGCATTGAGAGTCTTGATTGTCCCTCTCCTCATCCCCCTTTGGAAGATCTTAGAAAACAAGAAGATGAGATCATAGAAACATTTCTAACCATCACTTTTCCTAATCTCCATTAATCCCTTGATCATGAGAATGTCTTAGTGAAAGCGGATGATATCATAGATCAAATTTTTCCTTCTCCTAATATCCGTCCTCAATGCAAAAAGGATAGGTTGGTGTTAGAATATATACCTATTGAGGTTCATAAGAATCTTGCTCCTCCCTTCCCTAATGCTCCTACAATTTGGAAAGATCTATTTAGTAAGCATGAAAATCATATTTTTCCTTCTTTTGATTCCTCCCCTACTTGTGATGAAGCTACTACAAGCTCTCCTATGAGGGTAGGTAGTATGTCACAAGAGAATGCAACCTCTAAGAAAAAGGACAATCAAATAGAGCCTTCTCCTAAACAAGTTAATCAAACCATTGATAACTCCCTTACTCATCATAAAGTCATTTTGGAAGAACCAATGCTTGAGTGTCAAGAACATTTGGTTTGTACTTATCCTAAAAACTCTCCTCCTAGGGAGAATATCATGGTGCAAAAAAAATAAAGCACTACACCCTTAGATGAAGAGGATGAAATAACTCTAACTCACTAAGGGATGTTAATATTTTTCAACCTCAAATCATCCTTTACCCACCTTCACATAAACCTCAAACTCAAAACAAACCTAAATTTATCCTTTACCCTCCTAAGAATAATGTGTCATTGTAGTCGATTGATAATACCGTTTCTCATACATACAACACTAGAAACAATTTGCAACCACAAAAACCAACCCCAACAACCTTACCTTGGCCTAATCATATCTTACCTAGTCCTCCTCATTTAATTTTTCATCATGGGAAGGAATATGATATTGTTGAACAACTTAAGAATAATCCTACAAAGATATCCATATGGGTCCTAATTTAGAATTCACCTAATTATTGCACTATTCTTCAAATAGCCTTGCAACAAGTTCCTATCCCTTCTAATGTGAAAATTAATGATATAGTAGTCATGATTCAAGGACTAAATGCTGACATTGTTTTCCACCAAAGTGAACTCACCCCTTTGGAAGTGCAAAAACAAAATGAAGCTATCATAATAATATCTCAATACAAAAGGAAAGGGATAAAGAGAACCCTCATTGACAATGGCTCAACCCTTAATATGTGTAGTGTGACCCTTTTGGATAGGCTTGGCATCAATCAATCAAACATTCAACCTGATTCTTTATCTATTAAGGGATTTGACAATGTAGGAAAATAGTCGCTTGGTGTGAAAACTTTTCCCATTATAGTTGGGAAGGCCAAATTAGAAACACCAATCCATGTTATGCCTTGCGATCTTTCATATAATATTATTTTAGGTAGACCATCGATTCATGAAATGAATGGGGTTCCTTCTACTCTTCATCAATAATAACAAAGTGTACATACTCAAAGTTGACCCTGACACCGATAGTTGTTTAAAATTTGAGAAAGGCAAGGATAAGCATTTGGAAACATTAACACCAACCACACAAGTGGAACCCATGCAACAAAAAGACAAACATATTGAGGAAGTCACAAAGCTATTAGATGATAATTGGGGTTCCTTGGATCTCACACCTAGCTCTGATGGGCAACCAAAGATCATAACAAAGAAGGGTGAAAAAGAAAAGGCAGTAATGTCAACACAAAACTTGGAAGACCATTTGAAAGCATCCACCTCAACTATGCTAGACAAATAAGAAAATTACACAAAAAACTTCGATGAAATCAATCATGAACAACCACCAAATCCAAAAGATATGAAGAATATTTATGGAAAAGGCTATGAAATGATGAAGCAACTTGGTTATGGTGGAAAAGGATGTGGTGCTAGAGAACAAGGTATTTTTGTCGCTATAGAACCCCACACACAATAAAAGACTAAAGGTCTCAGTTATTGTCCCTCGAAAGAAACAAACAAGCCTTCATTTAATATCAACACTATCACAAAAGATTCCTCTAAGCTAGATTTAACAGTAGTTCATCTTGAGTTGATATACACTAGTGTTCTTGATTGTCATCATTTGAAAGAAACAAAACAAAGAAATAAATATTTTCTTAATGTCAATGTCATCTTGCAAAACACTAATGATTTGAATTCGTTAGATTTTACATCCTCATTTCAAGGAGAGAAACAAATCTCACAATCTAAAGAGTCTTGAGTAGGTATAACATCTTGTACTAAGCAAGAGATATTTTTGTCACAAAATAATGGAACATATTCTACCATTGATCAAGAGGGTATCTTGTCAAGACTCCTCCAAGATCACTTGATATCCCTTCCTCCAAGAACATGAAATAATTTCTACTAAAAACATTCATTTTGTGCATATCATAGAGTTCGTGGTCATGCTACTAATGAATGTAAGGCTTTGAGTAGTAAAATCTATCATTTTAAGGAGTTTGGTGCTCTTCCTTATGTGGGGGCACCTAATTCCTCTAATTGATTCTAATTTTCACTCTATCATGCATCTCATCAATCATTTCAGCTCACCTTTGCCTTGCACTAAGTGGGGGAAAGGGGTGATAGCCTTGTCCTTGTATGTCATGTGTCGTTGTCTCTTTTGGCTAGTTGACTACCTTTCATGAACATATAAGAGCAAGCTTGGGATGTGGATGCCATGCCTTAACTTTTCTCACATGTGGCATACTACCTTTTTCATGACATAGCTTAACATAAAAATATGACTCAAGGCATAAGGCTTTCTGAATAAGCTCTCATGTCTTCTACTTTAAAGCAATTTCTCACAGTAATGGTGTTAGCAAACTGCTTTAAAGTGGGGGCATACATTGACACTCATGTTTCATTGTGTGATTTTCTTTCTTCTTGTGATGTGTCCTTTTCTTGCTTGCATCATTGGGCTTGATTTCCTCCAAGAGCATGATATTTATTTGACTTATTCTCTCTTGGACACACTAGGCACAATGTTCCCTAAAAGGAGACCTTGCATGAATTAAGCAAAATCCCTTTGAACAAATGTTACACAATTTTACATTTACAACGAAGTCTTGCTTGCTTCATGGAGCTCGAAGATCATTTTTGTGGAACCTTATTAAAGTTATCAGGAGGTATAACCTTGGTATGGTTGAGTGGGAAGTCCAATCTAATGCATGACTTTCCCCATAGCCACTTATGTGTGTGTGAGCACATACCAGCCATGAGTGTATGTTTCTCACCCTTTAGGACATATAACCTGGTAGATAGCCTTAAGTTCCATCACCTCAAAGTGATTATGCATTTTTACGACAAACAACTTAGATTTGATCCACATCATGTTGGACAAATGGTCGAAGCTTGATCCACCTTTCCATTTTTTCAAGTATTTTTGTTCTTTTTCTAATTATTGACATTCCATGATCACGTACCTTGTTTTTTTGCTAATCATTCACCTTGTGTGTGTCCTTTTGTGCTTATGTCAGTTTGACTTGGGATCTTGGATCTTGGGGCCTTGACCACTTCCTTGATCTTTTTTATCCTAGACAATCTGCATGGGTACGATTAGACCCCTCTTGAATGTCTACTTTAATGTGAGTTTGAAGTAAGTTCATCCTCTCACTAAAGTGGGGGCTAAATGTAGTGTAGAAAATCGTTTCCTTGCTTGATTCAAGAATAATTAGTGATAAATCAAACTTAATTTTCCTTCATCTAGTGTTGTGAGGTGTTTTACACATCCACATTAGGTCTTGGGCCCATTTTAAGATAAATTAACTTAAATATGCCTTAATTTAATGTTGTAAAATGTGTTTATTCACATCTTCACATTCAATTTAGGATTTTTGTAAACTAAAGTGGACCTAATCTAGTGTTGTAATGTTTTCTACACATTCACATTGGATTTAGGACCCTTGTAAGCTAAATATACCCAATTTTTCCTTAACTTAGTGTTCTAAAGTGTATTTATTTATACTTTCACATTGGATTTTGGGCCCTATTGAATTTATAACCTTTTTATCATCATTAATATGCATGTTTGACTTCATATTGTGCATGCCAAGGGATATTATGATAGAAAACCTGATAATATCAACACAAAAGCTTAATTTCTTCACTCCTCGACATCCCAGCTGACAAAATAGCACTTGTGGGACCCATTCACCGCCTTGGATGAATGATTCTAATCTAGGTGTGAATCATTTGCCTAGGATGGAGAATGAGTCCCATTTGAGATATTTTTTGAGGTTTAAGTAAGAAAAACTAGGTTTTTAGTGTAAATTTATTCAATGTCGGCCTTAGGGATCAAATTAACAGTCATTTGACTGGCTTGCCTATATAAAAAATCTTCCAAATCGTTATTTCACCCTAAGAAATCTAAGAAATCCAACCAACATCAAGCTTACATGTTATCAAGTTAAGCATTCAAAAGCTAAGTATTCCAAGGTCATCAAGATAGCTTTCAAGATCATTCAAGGGAAAGATTTGTCATCAATTGTTGCAACAATTCAAGATCCATCATCATGTAAAGTATATCAAGCATCAATAATTTTAGTGAGCTAGTGTTGTGATGTATTATTGAAGATCCGAGACCAAGCATTATTCTACACCTATTGTCAAAGATCAAGATCTACATCCTTGATGGCCATTTCATGTTGAGTTGTAGATTTACAAGAAATAATATACAAAAAATAATTCAAGGTATTATTGTCCATGATTCATGTTGTTTTTTTCATTTTTCATGCCTTCATTTCATTATTTCATCATTTGGTTTAATTACCTTAATGGGGTTTGACCAAGGCAAACTCCCATTCCCTGATAATCAATATTTTCTCTTTATTTTGTGATTGTAGATCTAGGTGCTTTGAAGGCTTGGAGATCATTTAATAATAGGTTTCAAACTTTTTGGAGCCATCTCCATACTTGTAAAGTCATAATCTTCACAAAAAGTCACCTTTAGGGCCAAAATTGGCAGTTTTTGATTCAGACACCAGGAGGAACAAAAAGAGTAGACTAAGAGGTGCAGCTCCGAATTTTGAATTTCTAGAAAATTCAAACTAAACTCATTCACCATAAGTGGTGAATGAGTCCCATTTTTGGTCAATTTCGAGATTTTGGAATTTTTAGATACCCTTTTCCGAGAAACTTGTTCATGTAAAGAAACTCCAATCTTGGACTGATTCACCTAGATTGGGGAATGAGTCCTAGTGGGAAAAAAATTTAGAATCAACAACATTTCTAGTCTCCATCCCAATCTCTACAAGTTTCCAAGTGCACACTTTTAGTCTTACAACGTTTCGTTTTGTTTCATTTGCATTTCTAGGTCATTTTGCACATCACATTATGTTTTCCAACATCTTCTTTTCCAAGTCTAAACTTGGTGGTAAAATCCTCATTTGACATCGTTCAACCCCTTAGAACATTCCCTGTTCTAGATCTCAATCTCCTTTGCATTGAAATCTCAAGGGTTTGTTCTTAAGTGAAACACCCAAGAAGAAAGTTGACCTCTCTCCTTTTAGGTTTAAAACCCTACAAGCCCTAGAGGGAGGTCACCATTTTCTTCATTTCATCTCCCTTAATTAATTGGACTTGATTGAACACCTAATTTCCTAAACTATGCATCTCATGGCTCGTTTTATCACTAAAAAATTTGCAAGTACAAAAAAATACATTCGTTTAGTATTTTTCCCTTGAGTTTGAAAATCCCAAAAAAATAGGTTTGAGACATTCACGCCTACGGAACCTATGTCCCCCTATTTTAGATCCAAATTAAAATATTTATAAGGTTTCCTTTTATTATTTGAATTTCAAATATGTATTATTTGTCATCGAGATTTAATTTGTAGGAAATTAGAATAATTGCATAGAAATACCTAGTTATTGCATCATTTCAAATCTATCTAGAAAAACATGAAAATTAAGAGGAAGAATTATTGTCAAGAGCATTATCAAGCAAGTCAAGAGAAACATTTCATTGATTTATCAAAGTAATTTAGATCAAATAATTATGTCAAAGTGTGTATGAGTTTATTCAAGTTTATATTATCATATTGTTTGTGAATACTAACCCTTGTACATCTCCAAGCAATTCAAGCAATCAAGATCCAAGCCTTGAGGATATTTGTATGAATTCAATATTTCAACAAAGCCATTGAAGGGTGGTGAGTTATAGTCCATTATTGATTCACCATTCCTTTCCATCAGTTGATCCTATCCCTCAAAAGGATAAGCATTTTATCATTGACATTGTCATTGTGGGAGTGGAAACACTAACATATTGTTTGACTAAAGCAACCACTAAATGCCACAACCCTTCCTCTCTCTTTGAATGTGTAGGATTTAGGTCTAAATAAGATTGGAGGAATTTTTAAGATAAATTATTTATTGTTGCAACCAAACCCTATGCCTTGATAACTCACATAAACTTAGTTATTTCAAAATCTAACAGTGATATTACAATGTGATAGGTGAAGAAAAAAAGCTTTGGTCTAGAACTAGAGGAATATGACATAGGAACCCTAGGTTCTTGAGTCTTGCAAAAATAACTCCAAATATTTATCACAAGTGCACAGTTTCTTGCTTAGTCTATTTTGCAGTCTATTTATATTTATTACTTTCCAAATCTATTATTTTCACATCAAAACAATCATTTGCATCATTAGGTTATTTAAATTAATGCATTTCATCCTTAATGATATTTTATATTTGGTCAAGGGAATTTTGACTCAATTTTCAACTTGTAAATCAATCATATATCTCACTCAAATCCATCAAACCTACTACCTCAATTCCTACATGAATGTTTAGGAAAAGTTCCTAAACCCCAGGGTCAGATCCTAGGGTTTTAGTTTTTCTACATTTCAACTTAAACTTCTTGAAAATATAAAAATCATCACCATTAGAATCACAAGAAGATGGCCTCCATCTTCTTGCAGAGTTATAAATTTTTTTACACATGATTTAGCCAAATATGGAGATTTCATCAACATTGAGAACTTGCAAGATGAGATCCATCATTTGAAGTACACCTTCTTCTTTCAAATTGGTTCACATGGAAACCTCCACAAATCTATATTCACATTAAATTTCCATGAACCCTCAACTTATAGGCTTGTAACCTACATCTAGATCTATGTGGGAAGTTGGTGTCCATTTTCCCACAAGGTTATACTTAGTTTTTTCTGTGACTTCCCTCCCCTTGTAGGTAAGAAAACAAGATCTTCTCTCCACAAAAAAATGAGGCTATGAGGAACTATGAGTAATCAAAAAAGATGTGGAGTGACATGAAATCTCTACAACTAGATAATTTCACCATTTTTTCTCAAAAAATCTCCAAATTTGAAATTTGGGTACCCATTTGGCTGCTCTATAAGATGGAAAGGTCAATTGTTCCTAACACTTAATTAGTTTTAGATTTTTTCATTTGGGTAAATGACTAAGGGGAAGGCAAGGAGATACCCTAACACATAACAACAACTAACCTAAATTAGCACAAATATCTCCTAGATCAATTATAGAAAATGGGAAAACAAGGGTTGCACAAAGTGTCAAAATTAAGTTTACCTAGCTTCCATATCTCACATTTATTAGTTTTTAATAAGTTTATTTGATGTCTTTGAAATGAATAATATGATATATGTATTAACAAGGAGATTATTTATTGAATGCAATAAATAAGTTGATATGTAATTATAATTAATTGTACTATATTGAAAAGGAAATATAAAAAATATATAGTTTTATTTAAAATGAAATGTAGGTATTTTATTTAGAAGTTTATTATTCGTTTGCATTTGAATGCTTTTAGAAAAAATAATGTATTTTTTTTAAAGAAGAAAGGATAGGTTGTCTTACTATTATACTAATTCTTGAGAAAAAAGGCTAAGATCTTCGATTATATTTCCTAGCACTTTCTTGTTGGATTAGAATAAGAAAAGAAGGAATTTTAATATTTAGAGTTGGTGTATCTCAAAATAATTTTTCCTTATTTCCAAATCTCATACATTTTATTTTGGATAAACTCATTGTTCACTGCTCCCTTAATAATTTGATTTACATATGTTTTGTTTAGGTATAATTATTTAGAGGCTACTATTGAAATTTTGTGTTTTGTAATTTTTATAATTATAGGTTTCATTTTGGAAAAGAACACAAAATTCCTCTAAACTATGGAAAAATGTTGTAAAATTGTATTGGATGATGCAAATGAACCCCCTTTTATAATTATATTTAAAAAACATATATCTAGTTTCTTAATATTAAGAATTCTAATTTTTTTTCAAAAATAAGGTCCATTAAAAGAGGAATTGAATTTCTATAGTTTTGATGTGTATTTCAAATGCATGGGTCAAGAAAAGATGCATCATTGGAAGACTTGTGAGAATGCTATTTTGGGAAGAGTTCAGAAAAAGTGTCAGAAAAGAAGATCATTGTAAAGTTGAAGAAGATAAAAGTAAGATTGGATTCCCTTGAGGAAAGCTTGGGAATGAAGAAGAAAGCTATAGTTGAGGAAGATAAAAAATTAGATGAAGTTAAATTAAATTTTTTGTTTCATAAAGATTTTTCAAGTAATGATTTGTGTGTAAGAAATGAAGAAGGAAAGGAAGTTGTAATACATGAGAAAAAAGAGAAGAAAATGGAAAAATAGAGGTTTGGAAAAAATGACAACAAAAAGAAGAATGTTGAAGTGTAGTGTTGCAGCCCTATGGTGGAAAGAACATGGAGAGAAATACATGTGGGAGCAGCCCACACATATTTAGTTGCAAGAAAGGAAGAAAAGAAGAGAAGCACACAGAAAGAATGAAGAAAGAAAGAGGTATAAACTCCTATGCATCTTGTTAAAGACATAAAAGAGAAGAAAAATGATGTTACATGCACATAGAACAAATTTGTAGCAACAAAGACATAGGTATTATCTCCTTATTTTGAGTTCAGCAAAGAAATTATTAATGTTGATTTATATGTAGAAGAGGTAAAGGAAAGTGTTGGAGAAGATAATTTTGAAGTTGGGGTAGTGATTGGTTATTGGAAGAACATATATTTATTGAAGAAAATGAAGCAATTGAGTGCAAGGGAGGAGATGGAAGAAGAAAAGAACAAGAATACAACAAGTTTTACAATGAGGAAGAAAAAGTTGGAGAAGTAGTAGAGAAGCAAGAGAACATATACCTATAGAAGGTCACTTTTTTGTTATTTGTGAAAATGAGTTTGATGTTACATTATTTTTAAAGGAAATTAATGAATTTGGGGATGTAGAAAATGATGTTACACTAGTAGAAAATGAGGAGAAAATAAGAGTATATAATGATTTTACAAAATTCATTGAAGTTGAAGTTAAAGATAATTTTTATTTTGATGAAATTGTGAAAGAAAGAGAAATGGGAGAGATGGCTAGGATTAGCAACAAAATGTTTTAGGTTGAAAATCTATTTGGCATGCATAGTAAAAATGGCCGATCTTTATTGCACTTAAACTCAACAATTTTCTATTTGTTGGCAAAGGAAGTAGTTAGTTTATAGTTCATCACCTCTATTTTCATGGAATAATTTCTGTTATATCCGATCATTCTAGAAAAGGGTGTTGAGAGTTATTTAAATCCAGCTAGTGAAGTTTTTTGAGTCAATACCTATTACTTGTTGAAATTTTGGGTTGTGGGTATTGTTGATTCAATGGTGGTTTATGTAGTTGCATTGAAGACTCTAGCATGTTTGCATAGTTTCAGGGTGAGGGTAAATATCTACAAAAGGGGCTTATGTGGCTTCTTTGAAAGTGTGTCTTCTTAGTTTTAGGGAGATGGGTAATTTATGCTTTGGGGTGGTAAGAGTTATCTAATTCTGGGTGGTGGGTATTCTCGCTTTAGTGGGTGTTGTGCTCATGGGTGCAATGTTCAGATGGTCTTCTTGTTCCACCAAGGTGCTGTATTTTCTACAATTTCCAAATTCAAGAGTTATCTATTTGGGTGGTGGGAACAAATCTACTTTATGGATTATTAAATGATGGAGTATTACCCTAAAAAATGTAGGGTTCCCTTCAAAATTCAAAGGTGAGAGAGATATTTTCCAAATCATCTAAAAAATGTAGAGTTGGTAGAAGTCTTCAATGTCTTTTTCCCCAATGTGGTTGAATGTATAGAAACTCTACTTGGTCATCCACATGCCCCTCATTTGATTTTTCATTCATAGATTTCATCAATCTTTGTGTCAAATGTTCTTGACTTGTTACAACCTTATGAATATTTGGAGGTCATAGTCAATGATTTTATGCATTTGTAATTTCTAGAGGGTAATTCACTTCTTCATGCTATTCAAATGTATGATTTTGAAAAAGGAAAAGGGTTTGTGGGTGGTATTTTTCCAATATTTTATCTTAGGTAGAAGATGGTTTTTGCTGAATTATATGATGAAATCAAGGAGGCCTTCAAAATGAATTGTCATAGAAACCTGTATAGATTTCTTAAAAAAAATGCATATGGTATTGGTTTGGTAATTATGAACAAGGCAAAGGACAATTTTTTTGCAATCACCTTTGTATTACCTCATTTCATACATCATAATCATAATGTTCCCTAATTTCCAATGCAGGAAATTAATGAAAAAAATTTAGAGGAAGGGCAAGATGAAAAGTATGTGGGTGATAATATTATGGAAGAATAAATTTGTGTTAACATCATAAATTTTTTGGTTTGTATGTAGTTCAACATACTTTTTGGAACATATAGATTATAAATTTTTAAATGTAGTATTTCTTTTTAGCCACTGTAATTCGAAAATATGTATTTCTTTTTGGCATTTTGATCTGCAAATTTTCTAGTACTATAATTTTGACATGATATGTAAATATATTATATTATATTAGTAGATAATACAAATTATAGGCTTCAGTGTTTTTCCTAAAACAAAATATTTACTATAATTCATCAACATGTGTCATTGTTTGTGCCTTCCTTTTTATGTGAATGCCATCTTAAGAATTTTGGTCTCTTTGTTGAAAAATGTGATATAAAAAATAAAAATAGAATGGATTCTCACCAACGAAAGGGATGAAATGAAACCAAGGGATGTGGCATATGATAGGAGAAACAATCATGACTAAAATTGAATGAGATTTCAAATATGAAATACATTTAATCGATATAAATATGAATCTAGTATCAAATACCATATTTAGGGTTAGTGGAATGATAGTGAATGACATTATCACAACTCTTTCATGTTATTGAAAATATTGTTAAGACCCCTCTATTGTGGACATGATAATATTACATTGGTGGTTGTCATTGCACCAAAAGATCAACATTTCAATGCTTGATATAACTGCCAGATTAATGTAAGATCCATAGGAGGTAGTTAAGCAATGTCACAAACCTAAGTGTTGTGCTAGACAAGGGAGACCAAGGGACACACCATCTTACAACAATCCCCCCAACGCAAGTGAGGAGCTTGAACCTATGACCTCAAATCTAATACCAATTATTCCATTGTTGGTTATCGTTGCACCAAAACATCGACCTGCCAATGCCCAATAAAACTGATAATCTATGTAAGATCCATAGGAAGTGGTTAATCCATGTCACAAACCCAAGCATCATGTTGGAAAAGGAATACCAAGGGACACACCATCTTGCAACATATAATAATTCTCAACTCCATGCAATTGATATTAGTATCATAGTGATGACACTCCATAGACCTATGCTTTTTGTAGGCTTTATTTAATTTAATTATGTTATTTATAATCGAATGTTGTTAGTGAAAATAATTCATATCCATTTGGTTAGATTTTTTAGAAGCCCCTATGCATGAATTTGTGTATATTTTATGTATGAGATGTGGTTAATATGGGTGATTGTGAAATTCTATATTTTATATTATTTGAATAGATAACCTTTTAGTGTATAGCCTTGGTCTTTAGTGGACCACATGGTCAGGTGGTAAATAATCACTATTCTTAAGGATAGTTAAATTATTGGAGACATATATTAGACCATGGAAGCTTCTTATAGCTATTTTTTTGTAGTTTTCTATTTGTGTATATTGAGAAATTTGTAAAGTCGTATATTTTTCTTCTTGATTAAGTTATGAACTTTATATTATTGAAAAAAATTGCATTGATATTAATTCATCCAAATAATTGGGATGTGGACACTAAATTTTTATCACATGATAATCATCATTTGATTTTAAAATGTATATTGATTTGTCATAGTCTTATGATGTGTAAAGTCAATACTATATGATGTGTAGGGCCTAGTATACATTGAAATTACAAAAGGGATTATTCATAATATTGTTCATTTATATTCAAGCTATGATTAGGTTGAACTTATTTGTAGGGTGATGTTACACTCAACTGTAAGGATTTTCATGTGCTTCTTATGTCACATTGTAAGGAAATGAATATTCATTATGAATAAAATTTTTTTGCAAACAATTGACTTTTGTGGAGTTTAATTATGGTATGTTGAATCTTAGCCATGTTAAAATTTAATGGTTTGAGATAATAAAAATATTAGTCAAAATGAAGAATTCATGCCCTATTTAGTGTGTACTGGTTCAAAATTCAAACTACTTCCTAAATGGTGAGAATTGTTCATGTATTGAAGGTTGAAATTTAGTTATATATTAAATTAGATGTTAAAGATGTAGATTATATCATTTTCCATCTTAGGTGCTAATTTAGGAGTCTTTTAATATCCCATTATTTGAGCATTATAAAAAAAATGTATGCTGGTTGGGGGTGATCCAAACATAGAAAATGTGATATCCCAATATAGCTAAGGTGATCCTAGAATCAATTGAGTAGTTATATATTGATAATAGGGAAGGTTGAAATCTAAAGAAGTGATCATTCAATATTTTATAGATGTTGATCTATTTTGAAAAGGTTTGATAAAGGAAGTTTGACCTTCAAGGCCTATCTTATATACCTATCAACTTGATTTGATGATTGTTTCATGTCCTATATTAGTTCTTCTTCTTTTTGTTTCATAAGTTGTCCCATGTGAGAAAATAGTTAGTCTCTTGCTAGACAAGATTGACGTTGTAATTGTCCCAAGAGTATAACTTTCTAGATAAGTGTTCCTGATGGTTTTCTTTGATGTTTCATATCATTTATCATATGATAAGTATGTCTTAGATTATAATGTGCAATGAGACAATGCTTTGGTTTCCTTGGACTAGGTAAGGGATGCTTTTTCTTATTTGGTTCCAACTTATTTATAAGAAATGGGGTTAGTGGTCTAGTAACTTATCACCGTGGTTAGAGGAAACTCTACCTTCTTTTATGGGCATTGTCATAATGTATTCAAACAAGAATGTTAATAATTTTTCATATGAAATCATACTTTATATATTGGTGTCATAATATCTCTAGTGTGTAGGTGTGCGTTGTGACACATTTTTGTTATATATAACTATGTTGTGAAAAAAAAAATCATTCATTCTATAATTGGTAATTTCTTTGTGAAGTCTTTGGGAATGGCAAATACTAAGATCATAGTAGAAATAATTTAACAACATATAGTCAATGATAGATTTAAAAGTGGGACATGTCAATCAACAATCAATAGAAAAGTCTAAAAAATAAGATATGTCAATGTATGCTCAAAATAAGAATGTTGTATCAAACAAGATGTAACAATATCAAATTATATACAAATCTAAAAATAAAATATGTAAATATATATAACTTAAAACATAAAACAATAAAAATATTGATATAACAACATAAAATCAACAATGTTAATACAAAACCATAATCAAAATACTTTGAATAACATAATATGCTGTCATATTTTGTACAGTATGATTGTTTTTTTTGATTGCAGCTTTAGCTGGTCGTAATTTACTTTATGTTAATCCAATACATCAAAAAATAAATATACTAAAGATAGCAAACAATAACAATAATAGACCATAGCACCTAAATCATAAGCAAGAGTAACCATCACGAACATCAATAATAAGCAGGGTGAATACCAAGATTCAAGAAAGAAAACAAATGGATGCAATGATGAGGATCAAATATTTCCCCACTGAGTAAAATGGATAGAAAGAAACCAAGCACGATGAAGAAGAAAGATGTCAAAGATAAAAGAACTGGACAAAACAAAAGATAGATTCTAATCAAAATAAAGCAGAAGACAAATTTACGTAAATGGGGATCTCGGCTGTACCGTATCATTTTTTTAATGATAACAACTGTTTCTTCTCTGAGTTTGATTAATAGATACATTATTTATGTATACGGCAAGTCATGCATGTGATAGGAGGCTATACTTTCCTCTTTTAAATTCATATGAAATATGTATAGTTTGGATCCTTGACATATGTATCGTAATGACTCCTCAGTAGTAAGTGTCACATATCATCATCTGATGTAGGAAAAGATAACAAGGCATTGATAGTTTCTATAGTGTCATGGGAGGTATGTCAAAACACCCCTTTTTGTGTCGAGAAGATATGGACCTCCTTTTGCTTTTGATTCTTTGAGTTAGGAGTTTCTCTCATTTATGCTTTGATAAAATGGTACTTTTCTTGTAAACAAGTTGATGGTGATATCATTGAGGTCCTACGATGGAGTTTGCATGTAAACTTTAATATGTTAAGGTCAAGCTTGAGTGTTTTGTAGAAAGCGTGGAATTTTAGAGTTCTCATTGCAAATATGCACCTCTTAAAAAATACATTAACTTTCACCTTTTGTTTATAATGATTTTTTTTTTTTGCTATTAGGCTGTATAGATGTAAGTATTATGTTGGATCCCTAATTTCCACCATTCAATATAGAATTTTTTAAAGTTCGTGTATCTCACCTTTCTATGAAGTTAGTTTTTATTGTTTGACTTGTTTTAGATGCTCATAGCATTTGTTTATGTTGGTTATCTTTAATGACATTTCAAAATTAGCTCTGGTCACTTTGTTGATGTTTATCAGAAATTTTTATACTACATAATAAAGACTCGCATTGTATCTGATATACTGGAGAATTATAGTCAACATTAGAGATAGGCTATAGATGGAACATACAAATGCAATAAGATCTAAATACTATTCAACCTCAGGTTTTAAAAATAAGATATGTAGACTAACACTCTTGCACTAGCAATGGAAGTTGAAAATTTCAACCCTCTCATGAAATTCAAGTCATATGAGACAATCACTAAATTTTAAAATTTGGATATTATGTATTAGGTAGTATTTTTGTATTGTATCAAATTATGTAATAATGTGTCGACAATTCTATGTAGTTTCAAGTCAATCTTCATTGAGTCATATTATGTTATTATGTTCAAATCTAGATGATTTGTGCTCAACCATCTATTGAAAGCTAGCTTTTACAACTAAGTTTAGATTCTAGTTAATTTCTCAAGCCTAAGCTTATAGAAATTATGAAATAAGAAATGAAGTTATGATGTTTGTAATTCTTCTCTCTTCCCTCTTGTTTGTCATTTTATATCTAATTTATTGTTTTGCATGGAAAAGAGAAAGTCTATTTATTTTGGTTCACTTAAATTTAAACATTAGGATTTTTAAGGTAATTTATTTTTTGGACAAATCAAATACTGATATGGTAGCTTAGGGACCATGAACTCAGGGTATATTTACCAAAAAAAATGAAGAGATGGGTAAATTGTGTCTTATTCAAGATGACCCCAACACCACATGGGTTTATAAGGACACATGTCAGTCAATTATAGATATCTTAGAGAAGATTAGATAAAAATTTAATACCACACATGCTTATTTTGCTGACACTATAGTAGCTATTCTTGCTTAGATGTGACAAGAGGTTAGTCGCCAGGTTTCTCTTGCAGAAGTTCATCTGCAAGTCCCAAAAGAAATTGTTAATTCATAATTTTTTCCATATTACACTACAATATCTAGGGTTAAGGGATATTAGGTGACTCGATGTGTCGATCCTCAAATAGTCCCTTTAATATACCCATTATTTCTTGCAACACGGGGTTATTATCCAAATAATGACCAAATTCATTTATACATTACATAGTAGTTGTATGTTGAGGTTCATTTGGGCCTCAATGTCAACTACTCGGATATACCAGAGTATTATGGTTAGGGGTGTGGTAGGGTTGCTGATAGGGCCCCTTTTCATCGACTTGATCAAAAATGTCCAACTCATCATGATTTTTTTGGGCAAAGATTGCCTATTGTCTCCCCAACCTTGGTGTCTATTATAAACTAGATTGTCATTGCTTCCTAAAGGGAAGCAATTTATGGTGATGGTGATATAGTGCATGTTGCATCTACGATATCTAATGATCATGTGGGGAGATATTTGATGATTCATTTGCATGATCCAGACAATCGGATCATGGTATTGATCCTTATGGTATGGTGGGTGTCCCTTCACCCTCAGACATAGATGGTTTTATAGGGTACCAAATGATTAAGACTACAACTCATTATTTTTCGGTCGACCTATTGGAAGCATATTATTTCATTATGTGAAAGCTTAGGATCCCACTACATGAGGTCAGTGGACATGTGGGTAGAGTTTGCCATTCACATCTCAGATCTAGCCAAGCTACATGTCCTTCACAACATTCTCATCACCCTGACAATTTGCACATCCTATAGATCCACCTACAAACCATTTAGATGTTGGAGAGGAGGATACACCAATTGGTCCTTTTGAGAGTGTTCAACATCATGCATCCCAGGGATTGGATTCACTTGAGGATAAGTTGTAGATGAGTGGATCATCAGGTTATGTGGATATGCTAGTACATGGAGACTTGTCATCAATGCCATCTCACCTTGTTAGTCCACTACGCTCATGAATACTGTAGCTAGTTAGGGAGACTTGTGATACAAATGAGTTGATAGATAAGATCATTGCAACCGTTTCTACACCACCTAATATAAAGGTATGCATCTATGTACACACATGCACAATTTAAACTTATTTAAAATTTAAATTGCTTGTTTTAATTAAATGATAGTTAGTCCTAATGTACACATTTATGTTATATATATATAGTAGAGGGAGTTATCTCATGTTTCACCTATTCCGAGGATGGAGCACATAAGTAGGTGTGATTTAGTTGATGTGACTAATGTTAGTGGACATGTGATTTTAAATTTTTAAATCATGTACTCATGTATGTATACAATTTGTACATATGTATATAGATATATAACATTATTCTAATTTCACATAATGCACTTAGATTGTGTATATGTCTTGTACTATCTCTAGGGCTTGACATCCATCAGAGTAGGATTCTCACTAAGAGGGTCACTCGATTTGGAGTTGACATGATGACCCTTCTGGAACTTGAGTTAATTAAGAGGAAAATTTGTAGTCTTCAATACAAATTTTATTCAAAAAATATTCAATATATATTTTCTTCCCCTTTTGACATCTATATGAGGAGACTTTTAAGAATACAATGATATTTCTCATTTTGAATATGGATGAAATTGATATTTTGAATCTTCCTTCTTGAAGAATAAATCTTCTATGTTTATGTGTCCATTTTATAACTAAATATTGTAGAGGGATTCTTAGGTGAAGATCACATTTTTGAAATCTGGCACTCACTTTGAAGGTATATGACAGGTTGTTTAGGACATGCGAACAAATAGTGAGAGTTATTAATATTAAAAATCCTTTACTTGTGAGCCACCATTATCTATTGAATCCACACTTATGAATCAAAGGATACATAAAGTAATGCCTTGAGAACCAAAGTATTAGTTTCCCTATCCAAATATAGTGGTATGCTATTAAAATTGTTGATAATCTCCAAGTCCTCTACCAAGAATGCATAGTGTAATAATTGTGTTGCAAGGTGTGTGCTCTTGGTCTCCTTATGCTATGCAACATAGTACTTGGGTTCCTCACATGGATTAACCACCTCACATGGATTCATTAACTTTCGTGGTTGTATCAAGCATTAACAAGTCAATATTTTGGTGCAACGACAACTAGTTGTGCAATAATTCATATCAGAGCCTGGGTTGCGGGTTCAAACCCCTCACTTGCACTAGGGTTTATTGTTGCAAGGTGTGCACCCTTGGTCTCCTTGTGTTGTGCAACTCAAAACTTGGGTTCACTACATGGCTTAACTGTTTCTCATGGATCCATTCAGTCTAGTGATTGTATCAAACATTGATAGGTTGATCTTTTGGTGCAATAAAAACTGTCTATGCAAAAAATTGTTGGTAATTTTTAGAGCATAGCATCTTGATCTCTTCATTTTTACATATGAGAAAATATCTTGTAACTTTCATGCATCACCACTGATCTCTCTATTACACATAGGATTTGTATGGTGTTTAGTTATTTAATTAGAGTGTGGAATTAATCTCTTTCTCTATTTTTGTCTTATTTAATACATTTAGTTTCTTATATGTGTTATGCTTGAGTACGCCTTTAACACTATATTTGAGACTTGATTATGATGTTTTTTGGTCTATGCACACACAAGCCACTGGGCATAACATTATGTTTTTGAAATGATTAAAATGTGGTTTGGATGAAATATGCTATCATATGGTTTAGGACATAGAGCATACCCAAACTTTTCCAATTTCATTCAAAGGTAACCGTTGAGATCTCTTTGCAAAGGAGAAAGAGATCTAGCTAAGGGTTGTCCTAGGGGCTGAATTTTATCTATTGAGGGGTTCACCACCAATTTTTGACATGGAAAAGAAAATTAGATAAAAGATGTAATGCCAATCCTTAATTCAATGCAAACTAATACTAGATGACCTAGAAAATGTTCAAAATGAAACAAAAAATGTATAAAACAAAAAGTGTGCACCTAGCAATCTTGAGAAGGCTAGATGGAGGTCTAAATTGCTGAAAATTTTGTTTTCATACTTGATTGGGACTCATTCACAAAGATGGGTGAATCAGTCTTGTTTCTAGGAAAATGTGTCAAAATAGGTTACAAAAAAATGGGTATCAGAATCTAAAAAGTCCTAAAATTTGATTGGTACTAAGACTCATTCACTAGAAGTGTAAAATTAGTTCAATCTAACTTTTTTGTAACTTCAAAATTTTATTTTGTGCTCCTCAGTCTGCTCTACTCTTCTCAATTGGTTTCGGAATCCGAAACAATAATTTGTGACCTGTAGGTGATCTCCAAGACTCTTCAACACTTGATGACAATCTTTATAACTTAGAATTATTTTCAACACTTCTCCAATATTACTTCCTATGAAATATGCAACCTATCCTTGTACACCACACATAAAGGAGAGGGAAAAATATCGACGGGTTAGTAGATAGGGGTTTGCCTTGCTCAAACCCCTTGTTGGAAATTAATCCTTGAAATGAAATCAAATATGAAAGGAGAATAATGAATGAACAAGATATGATTCTACAACTCACCAAATCCTAGAAATAAGGTGCTACAATTATGCTTAAAATGGTTGTAATGGATGTGGTTCTTGATTCTGGCTTGAAGGAGATATATCTTTAATGCAATTCTTGCTTGAATCACAAACCCTATACCACAATTGTTAACACAATAACAAAAATGATGCAAGAGATCTTTGACATGATGCTTGATGCTTGAAGAATGCTCTAAAATTTTGAATAATCTACCCTTGAATGCTCTTGAATGCACTTGAATACTCTTGTGAACTTAAATTCACTATAAGGATCCTTATTCAACTTGCTAGGCTAGAAATGAATGAAATAAACTTGTATTTATACTCAATTATGCAATAATTCCCAAAACTACAACACTACAAGTTGACATTGAATCTTGGAGAATAAAATCCCACCAAAGATTTCAATTAAATTTTATTTTGAGTTAAATGGGAAACATTTTCCTAGAATAGTGAATGAGTCCCACCTTAGGAATGTGAGGTGGTTTTTGGGATATTGGAGTTTAAAATGCTTGTGTCAATACTATCCTTGAAAATACACATAAATAAGGCTTGCAAATGCAAAATGGGGCCAATTAAAGCATAATAGAGCCCAATTTTTGATGATAAGCCTAGAGGAGTGTGAAAGTGTGCTACAACATTTTAAAATACCTTGGAATAAGGAAAGGTCAATGATAAAAAGAGTCTATTTAGGTGTAATTACTTATCAAGACCTTAGAAAAGTGTGAAAGTGAGTTACAACACTTCACAACACTTGAGTAAGGTACCATTTGAATCCATTTAATTCACAAGGGCCCAAAACCTAATGTGAATATGTTAGACATATTGCAACACTAAATTAAGGCCAAGTTAAGGGGACCTTTTTCTGTCATTACATCTAGCCCCTGCTTTACTGAGAGGAGGAACTTGCTTCCAACTCACACTAAAGTAGACCAAATGCCATAATGATTAAGTAGGTTCAAATGTACCAATGTCAACAAGATAGGACAACCATGACCAAGGGGGCTTCCCAAGCCCCTAGGACAAAAGTCCCATGGAAAACCAACATTAGCACAAAGGAACACACATGAGAATGATAAAGATCAGTAACAAGGCATAAACATGAATTGTCAAAGTGTTGGATTTTGTGGTTATGTTACTGATATGTGGTTGTCATTGATGTCAATACTATTAACATTAATGATGCTTAAGGTTGTATATGTCAAGGATATTGAGAAAATTGTAAAAAATAAAGTGCAGGCAACCAATGGAGCTGAGAAGGTCAAAATGGTGGAAAGAGATTTAAGTTGCTAATCTGAAGGTGTTCTTCAAAGGGTATGTTATTGAATCTTTCTGGTATGTTGTTCAAAATTTTCAGAGGTTCACATCAAGATTTGTGGAAGTTATGAAGATTTGTGTTCTTACAGTTATTTAGTTTCTATAGATGCTATTCTTGGATGAAATGGATGAAATTATAGTAATTTCATGTGCTACACATGTAACTATGACATTCATGGATGAGTCTAGATTTTTTTCTATCCTTGTTGTACATCTACATTGATAGGAGTGTTCATGATCAAATATTTTTCCGATGTGTGTTCGATTTTTCATGTTCTTGGTCGACATGATGATGTTAGCATGTTGCAGATCCATGAGGATTAATATTTTATTGTTTAGAATGTTTGGAGGTGTTTTTTTGGGTCCTCACTATGTTGTGACCAACTTGTGTTGGTGTGCATTGAAATTTATTCATGTATCAAGGCCGACAGTTGTAATTTATTTTTCATTTGTGGCCAATTGAATAGTTGATGTAAATCCATGTAGCAGATATATATATGAGATTTTTTTCCTTATTTAGAAGAAGTGCTCAGTTTGTGCAAGTGATGTACATGTGCGAATAAAGATCAAATCTTTCAAGAGCATAGCAAAGTGTGAAATTGATTGAGCAAAGTGTGGAAGAGTGTGTAGAAGTTTTTGTGCACCTAACTAGAACTATAATCGAAATTTTAGAGAAGCTATTTTCTTAGTTCAAATTCATCATATGGATTTAATCTTATTACTATATGTAAGGTAGTGAGCCTTCCCTCTAAGTAGTGTCCTCTAGGTAGTGCACCTGAATGCAAATGGATTCCCTTTTATTCTTTATTATACTTCTAATAGTGTATAATCTTGTGCACTAACATCCACAATGGTTTTTTCCCTAAAAAGGTTTCCACATATAAAATCTTGGTGTTCATGTGTCTCTGATGTGTTGTTGATGTAATTCTTGCACTATTAATTATCATATCTGAAATTTAAGGTTGATTAATGTTGTATAAGTTTGATTTTGGTAACTACTGATTCACCCCCCCTCTCAGTTGTCTATCCTTGGTTTACCAAAAATTGGTATTGGAGCTAGTTCCTCTAAAGAAGCCTAACAACTTGAGGTGATTTGAGATGGCATCATACAAGAATGATAGTCCTATATTCGATGGTACAAACTACTCTATATGGAAATTCAGGATGGAGTGTCATTTGAAATGCATTGGTGAACCCTTCTGGAAGATTACATAAAGTGTGCATACAGTATTCCTTAGAATGGTCCCTCCACTAAAGATGAAATCAAGCAAGCATAAGCAATACCAAGGTTGTAGAAGCATTGTTGAGTGCTTTTGAAAGATTTAGAGATGACAAATGTGTTAGGATTGAAGACTGCATACCAGATCTAGAAAAAGTTAGAAACATTGTATGAAGGAGATGCACTAGTGAAAAGTGCTAAGCTACAAAGTTTGAAAGGCAAGTGGGAAGACTTGAAGATGAGTGAAAATGAGAACATCCTCTCTTTCTCTCGAAATATAAATGAACTAATGTTGAGAATTACATGTGTCGGTGGAGTCTTAGAAGAAGAAGAGATTGTGGCTAAGATACTTAGATCTGTGCCCCCTTCCTACAAAACAAAAGCTCATGTTATTGATGAACTCTAGATAGTGACAAATATCACAAGAGACATGTTGATTGGAAAACTTGTTGCATGAATTAATTAAATTTGGTGAGTTTTATCCTAAGACTGAATTTGCCTTCAAGGCCACTGTATACGGGAAAAGAAAGTAGAGATATGATATGGGAGAGAGTTCCAAGAGAACATTCAAGTATGAAGATTGGAAGAAGAAGATTGAAGATGAAGAAAAGGAATTGGAAGAACTGGAAGCATTGATTGTGAAAAGAGAATCAAGAGGTCATGGTAAGTACAAAGGAAAGTTACCTATTAAATGTTTTTCTTGTAGTAAGATAGGTAATTTTACATCTAGATGTTCTGAAAGAGTTTCAAAGTAAAAACCTGAGAAGACTAGATTTCAAAAGAAGTGTTACTATGTTGAACAAGGTGTAATTAATGAAGAATGTGATAAAGAAACTGGAAATGAAGATGAATGGGTATTTATTGCTATCAAAGAAAATGGCTAGGTATCCACTGAATCTACTAGTAATATGAGTGTTGATAAAGTTCTTGCAACAAAAATTGAAGAAAAAGATGAGTGGGTAATTGACAATGGATGCTCACATAATATGATTGGTGACAAAAGCAAGTTTATAAGCTTGAAAAACTATGATGGTGGTGTTGTAAGATTTGGAGACAACATTTTTGGTGTGATTTGTGGTAGAGGTACTATTTATTTTGGTGGTTAGCACAATATTGATGATATTCTTTATGTAGAAGGCTTAAAGCATAACTTGTTGAGTGTTGGATAGATGGTAGACAAGGGTTACAATCTAAAATTCAAGGGTGGTAAGTGCAGAATAAGGGGAAGTTCTGGAAACATGATTGCTTCAGGCACAAAGACAAAAGGTAATATATTTAATTTGAGTTCTACTAGTGAAAGTTGTTTGATTTCCCAAATTGATGTAAGTTGGCTATGGAATAGGAGGTTGTGCCATGTGAAATTTGATAACATTTTCAAGATAATCTCTACTCAAGCAGTAAGAGATTTTCCTAAGTTAGTGAATCCTACTAACACTGTGTGCAAGGAATGTCAGATGGGAAAGCAAACAAGAAATTATTTTCGGAGAAAATTGTATAGCTCTAATGGAGTATTTGATTTGATACATATTGATCTATGTGTTCCATCCAGAATCAGAAGCCTACAAGGTGAAAGGTATTTTATGTTGCTCATTGATGATTATTCTAGAATGATATGGGTTGCTTTCTTAAGAGAAAAACATGAAGAATTAGAAAGTTTCAAAGTTTCAAAGTTTCAAAGATATGACAGAGAATGAGATAGGTCAAAAGATCAAATGTCTAAGGTTAGATAGAGGTGGTTAATTCACTTAACAAGAATTCGACTATTTATGTGAAGAGCATGGAATCCAAAGACATTTATCTTCTCCCCGTACCCCTCAACAAAATGGAGTTGTTGAAAGGAAGAATAGAACTATTATAGACACTGCTAGAACTATGATGTTGGAAGAAAATATTCCTCATTTCTATTGGAGAGAAGTTGTAAGTACTATTGTGTATACCATTGATAGGGTGAATGTCAACAATAATTTTGGTAAGACACCTTTTGAGCTATGGTTTGGTTATAAACCTACTGTTAAGTGTTTCAATTTTTTTGGAAGCAAATGCTACATCAAGAGAGATGATGATATAGGTAGTTTGATGCTAGAAGTGATGAAGGAATCTTTCTAGGATACTCTACTAAAATCAAAGCTTATCGGTGCTTTAATAAGAGGTTGAAGAAAATGGTTGAAAGTGCAAATGTCAAGGTTGATAAAGATATTGATAGAACATCTAGATGTAGTGGATATGATTCAAATGATCAACATGATAGTGCTAACAATAGAAATAATGTTCAGGCACAAAATCAACTTCAAATTGTTTCGATAAACCAAGGGAATCAAGAAGAAGAAACTAGAAAAAGTGCAGAAGAAAGAACACTAGAACAAGAGGTTAGATAAAATCTTAAAAATCCCAAGTATGTGAAGCAAAATCATTATGATAATAAGATCATAGGAAATAAGAGAAAGGTGTGCAAACTAGAAGAAGAATTCTGGAAGAGTATTGTCTAATTTTTAAAGTTGAGCCTAGCAAAATCATTGAAGCATGCAAAAATTAACATTGGATGGAAGCCATGAAAGAAGAACTAATGCACATACAAAAAAATGATACATGGGATCATGTTCCTAGACCTCAGAACAAAAATGTGATTGGAAGCAAGTGGGTGTTCCAGAATAAGTTGAATGAACAAGGTGATGTGGTTAGAAACAAAGCAAGACTGGTTTGCAAAGGGTACTCACAGATGGAAGGTATTGATTTCAAAGAATTTTTTTCCCTTGTCACTAGAATTAAAGTTGTAAGATTATTTATTGCTTATGCTACTTTCAAGAATTACAAGGTTTATCAGATCGATGTAAAGTCAACATTTCTAAATGGTGAACTAGAAGGAGAAGTTTATGTTGAACAACCAGATGGATTTCAGTTGACTGATGAAAAGGACATGGTATGCCGATTGAAGAAATATCTATATGGACTTAAGCAAGCTCCTAGAGATTGGTATGCTAGACGAGATAAATACTTTTTGAAATTTGGATTCAATAAAGGTAATACTGACAACAATTTGTATTTCAAATTGGATCAGAATAAAGAATTGATCATTGAAGTCTTTGTTGATGATATTATTTTTGAAGGTGATGATGATTTGTGTATGAAGTTTTCCAATTAAATGAAAAGTGAATTTGAAATGTCAATGATAGGAGAGCTGAAATTATTTTTAGGATTGAAAATCACTCAGTTAAATGATGGAATTTTTGTATATCATTCTAAGTATGTGAAAGAGTTACTGAAATTTTTTGGCATGGAAGATTCAAAGCTAGTTGGTACACCTATGGTGACCGGATGCAAACTTACACAAAATGATGATTCTCCCAAAGAAAATTAGACAAGATACATCTCAATGATTGGTGGATTAATCTATTTGACAAAGACCAAGCCAAATATCATGAATGTTGTATGCATGGTTTCTAGATTTCAAGCAGATCCTATAGAGTCTCATGTGACTTTTGTAAAAGTAATTTTTAGATACCTGAAAGGGACAGTTGATCTTGGTCTTTGGTATCCTAAGGATGATGATCTTATCCTGAGTGTTTTCACTGATGTTGATTGGGCAGGATATGTGGATGGTAGGAAGAGTACTAGTGGTGGTGCATTCTTCTTATGGAATAAGTTGCTATCTTGGCCAAGCAAAAAGTAGAACTCAGTTTCATTATCTATTATTGAGGCAGAATATTTTGTTGTTGCAAACAGTTGTACCCAAGTGTTGTGGATAAAGAAAATTTTGAGAGATTTCAAAATTGAGTATGAAGATCCCATTGCCATATTTTGTGACAATTCAAGTGCCATTAAGATTTATAAGAATTCAATGATGCATTCAAAGACAAAGCATATATCCATCAAGTATCACTTATTGAGAGATAAAGTAAGTGACAAAGAAGTTAGATTGGAGTACATACCTACCAGGGAGAAAATTGCAAATATATTTACCAAGTCATTGCCTAAGGATACTTTTGAGTACCTTAGAGGAAAGCTAGGGGTGATTTCCCCTCCTAGTCAGAACTAAGATGCAGGTATTTGCATCAGTCTATGAATTCATAGCCATATCTTATTATGGATTGATGTTGTGGTGACTGCTACTCAAGGGGAGTAGTTAGATGATTAAAATTTGTGATCAGAGCATGTGTACCTTTTCCATTGATGTCAAAGGGGAAGATAAACAATGTGAAAAATGTGGGAGAGAAGAGAAATGAAGGAAACAAGAAAGAGTGCACAATCTTAGGGGGAGATCATTGGAAAAGAGTTAGTTGGGTTTTATTGTAATATTTTTCACATCATGTGTTGCCATCAATGCCAAACTAGGATATTTTTAGATGTTGTGGTTATTTTTCTGATATGTGGTTGTCATTGATGTCAACACTATTAGCATTAATAATGATTAAGGTTTTATATGTCGAGGATATTTTAAGAAAATTGTAAAAATATAGTGCAGGTAGCCAGTCGAGCTGAGAAGGTCAGAATGGTGGAAAGAGCTCTAAGTTGCTAATATGAAGGTGCAATTCAAAGGGTTTGTTGCTAAATATTTCTAGTATGTTGTCCAAAAGTTTCAGAGGTTGGCATCAAGATTTACGGAAGTTATGAAGATCTATGCTCCTATAGTTATTCAATTTTTGTAGATGGTGTTCTTGGATGAAGTGGATGAAATTCTAGTAATTTTATGTGTTGCACATTTACTTGTGACATTCATGAATGAGTCTAGATTGTGCTCTATCCTTTTTGTATGTTTGGATTGATTGGAGTGTTCGTGATCAAATATTTTTCTGATGAGTGTTCAAGTTTTCATGTTCTTGGCCGACATGATGATGTTAGTGTGTTGAAGATCCATGAGGATTAATAATTAATTGTTTGACATGTTTGGAGGTGTTTTTTTGGGTCCTCGCTATGTTTTGACCAACTTTTGTTGGTGTGCATTGAAATTTGTTCATGTATTAAGGTCGACAGTTGTAATTTATTCTTTATTTATGGTCGATTGAATAATTGATGTAAATCCATGTAATGGATATATATATGAGATAGTTTTCCTCATTTATAAGTTATCAGTGTGTACAAGTGATGTAAATATGTGAATAAATATTATATCATTCAAGAGAAGAGAAGACTACGAAAGAGATTGAGAAGAGTGTGGAAGAGTGTGTAGAAGTTATTCTTTTCCTAACTGGAACTGTAATCAGTCTTTTGCAGAAGCTATTTTCTCAGCTCAACTTCATCAGATGGATTTAATTTGATTACTGTATGTAAGGAAGTGAGCCTTCGCTCTGAGTAGTGTGCTCTAGGTAGTGTGCTTGAATGCAAGTGAATTCCCTTTTTATTCTTTATTATACTTCTAGCATGGTATAATCTTGTGGACTAACATCCAATGTGGTTTTTCCCCTAACAGAGTTTCCATGTATAAAATCTTGGTGTTCATGTGTCTCTAATGTATTGTTGATGTAATTCTTGCACTGTTAATTATTAGATATGAGATTTAAGGTTGATTAATGTTGTATAAGTTTGATTTTGGTAAAAACTAATTTACCCCCCCTCTCAATTGTCTATCCTTGTTTTTCCAACACAAAGATGAAAGGAAAAGTGAAATAAAAAGGTCGGATGAAGCTTTGACCATTTTTCAATCATGATGTGGATCAAATCTAGGTTTTTTGTCCATAAAAATGCATACTCACTTTGAGGTGACAAAACTCCAGGCTATTCGTTCGATGAGAAGACCTAAAAAGGTGAGACACATACACTCATGGATGGTATGTACTCACACACACACTCAAGTGTATATGGAGAAATTCATGCCTCGGTTGGGCTTCCCACTCAAACCATACCAAATTTATACCTCTTGATAACTTTGATAAGGTGCCATGCAAAAAAAGATTTTTGAGCTTCATTAGACAAACAAAATTTCATATTCTTGGAGCTCATGAAGAAACACGATGTCTCTATAGGCATGCAAGTTGTGTTATGCATGGTGGTCATATAAATACAAATGAAACAATAAGTAATGTTCAAAGGAGTCTCGCTTAGTTCATGTGAGGTCTTTAACTTAGTGAACATTGTAGCTAATGTCTCCAAGAGAGGATTGATCAAGCCACTAAGAGGAATGCAATATGCTAAGAGAGATCACACTCATGAAGGAAATCACACCCAATGTCATCCAAAAATAAAAAACACATCATACAAAGTAAGAAGATTCCACCATGAACCATGAAACAAGAAAAATGCAAAAGGATAATGCCAGTGTATGCCCTTGCTTCAAATGAATTGCTAAACACCATACTGTTAGAAATTACTTTAAAGTATCCAATGATAAATGCAAACAATAAAGAGTACATGAGAGCCAACTTGGAAAGCCTTATGCCAAGTCATATGTTTCTAAGTAAACCTATGTTATGTGAAAGGAAAGAGAGGGGTTGCCCCGAAAATGAAAACACCAAAAACTTGAGGGATATATGCATTTGGGGTCAATATTTTCTTGCTAGAATATTTTTTTTTAGAGGTTCAGAACTATCATCATTCCCCAAATACACATAGAGCTATAAGAATGATAGAAAAAGAGAAAAAACAAAGAACAACCTTTTTCGATCAAAATGGAAGAAACACAAATGTGTTGATGCCTTGTGTCATCCCGAAAAGGAAAACACAAGACAAAAAAGAAAGATGAAAAATATTTTGGATCAATATGGAAGAGACATGAATGTCTCAATGCCTTGCATCATATTGAAAATTAAAAACAAGAAAAAAAAAAAAATCTTTTGGGTCAACATGGAAGAGACATGAATGTATCGACACCTTGTGTCACCCACAAAAGGAAAACAAAAGACAAAAAAGAAAGATGAAAAGTGAAAAGTAAAATATTGAAGACATAGAGAAGAATGAAGGTACAAATAGAATAATGTCACAAAGATAGACAACATCAAACAAAATATCACATGGGATCACATTACGCACGTGCAATTAAACAAAGGAAAAAATGAAAAAGACTAGTAAGGCATAAGCAAGTCAACATATGAGTAGATCATCCACCTCCCAATCATGCTTATTTGCATATTGTAGGTGGAAAACTAACCAAAGGGACAAGAGAAAGTTCTGAACTAGGAGGAGCACCATGTTTGTCATCTAAGCTCATGGAAGTAAAAAATAATGTATTCAATTTGTTATGCACCTCTTCATCAATTTTAGCAACCTCGTCATCATCATCCAAGTTGATCACAATAGGAGGTCATATGATAATATCCCTAGAATATTTTAACTCTTGTTGTGGAGGTTGTATTGGATTGTCTTCATTCAGTAAAGAGGGAGGCTAGTCATCTACTGCTTCAGTCAATTTTGGATTTTGATTTTGATTGTTTAGATCTTCATTTAACTTGTGAGCAATATCATGAAATCTACAACTATGCAATCTAGAAACTCAGTTTCTTTTATTCTTGTTTTCAAGTTGTACTTATGTAGGAGTGGGCTGATCAACCATAGGTTTATTTTCTTCTCTAAGCCTAGGAGGAATGAAATAAACCTCGGGAGGTTGCGCAACTGATTTCTCTTTGACCTTGTAAGATTGTTAATTTTAGGAGGTGTGGCAGGATTTTTTTCATTGTCTCTTAGTATTTTATAGGAGGTAGGTGAAGGCTTCATCTTAGGTTGGTCCTGGTAAAGCATGGTTTCATCAAGAAAGGTAGGCTCAGTGGTAGAACTGGGGATATGTTTCAAAGGGATAGCTATGCTATCTTCTTTGTCTTGAACTTTTGATAGGACAAGAAAAAGAAGTCTTCATGTGGTTTTATAGGTTCCATAGGTTTGGGCCAAAAGGAATCTAAGGAAAACTTACCTTTAGAGGAAAAAGAGTTAAAACCACTATGGTGGATAGTAAATATTTCATTGTCAAAGGGAAACTTTATGCATTTATGCACAAATGAAGGGACAAATTTCATGGAGCAAAGCCATGGGTAGCCTAACTTCACATGAAATTGGTTTGACTATTGGATGATGGCGAAAGATGTTTCTACAATTTTTTGGTCCTTTGCAATGGTAAGGTGATCGATCCAATCATAGGGAAAGAAAAACCATTATGTGTCTTGATCCATGATTTCATTTTATCATAGATATCTTGATAGAGATCATGCAAGACTGAGAATTCCTCAGTTATCACATTCTCTCCATAGGCCAGATCTATGAGTATCCTATTAGTGGGATTGTCATAGATAAAACCAACTATGTAGAGAGGACCATCAAGTATATGCTTAATTATTTTTTAGAAGAGAAATAAATGTCAAGGGGATTTTTAGGTTGGCTCTTATAAGGGATGACATCTATCAGTCCTACCATTTCATCTATAGGATTACTTTGAATGGAATCATTGTTATCATCATCTATATCAACATTCATCACATCATTATTTTTAATTTCACTATTTTTGACAGATGAAATATTATGTTTTGGCATGGGGTTAGTAAAGATTTGCAAGTTTTGTTTAGGAGAGGTAATATAATTATTTCCTTGATCACTAACACCTCCAACAAAAAGATAACCAAATTCAATGAGGTCTTGCACCAAATTTTTAAGATGCTTACAATGTTCCATGTCATGACCATTTTGTCAGTGATAGTGGCAATAAGAATTTGATTTAAATCTCAGGGGTAAAGGCTTATTAGGGTCGGGTGTTTTGACGGGAGGCAAGGTAATCATTCGTTGTTCTCAAAGTTAGGACATTATGTTATGAAGGGTATCGAGTAAGGTGGTGAATTGTCTTTTGGGGTCCCCATAGCTAAAGGGTATTGAGGCTTTAACAAAAACTACTTGATTATCAAGATTTTGAGTTGTTTGCTGAGGGGGATTAAATTAAAGGAACCCTTTTTTTTGTCTTCTAACCGGTTGGGAATTGTTTTAGTTTGCAGGCTTATATTTCTCAAATCAGCTAGAAGTGGACTTTGTATCTTGACTCCTAACCAAATTTTGATAATCACGGAGGGTAGTACACAGGTGTATGAAGGAGGGAATTTAGTCATGGTGATATTTTCTTTAACCTTGATTTATATATTTTCTATGAACATCTTTTGAAGGTGAGGGTCAGGAACCTTGACATCTATTTGGGAATAAAGAAATTGATAGCATGAGATAAAAGCAATTATCTTTTCTTATTCTCTTTGCTTACATCTCATCAAATCGGCCTAGGTCATTTTAGGAGTCATATTCACTTGGAAGTGGTTGTGAAATGCAGCAAAAATTTCATTGAATGAACAAATCGAGTTGTTTGGTAAAGAGGAAAACCATTCCAAGGTGGTGTCTTTCAAGGATCCAGGAAAATGTTTTTCCCAAAGTTTATCATCTAGGATAAATTCACTACATAAGGAAGTATAAGCATTGACATGGTTAGACGGATCTCCCTTCCCCCCATATTTCTCTAATTTGGACACCTTTATACCTTGTGGTGTCGGTGTTCACAATATCTCTATGGGAAATGGACTACTTTTAACATAATATGTCTACAGGTGGACCATTTTGATTGTGGTTGATGGTGGTATTTTTTTTTTTGGAGAGATGAAACGATTTGAAAATGTTTTGTTATGAGAGGATCATCACTTGAGTTATGATAGGGAAGTGAAAGTGGTGAAGGAGTGTATGTTTTCATGGGACAATTAAATGGAATGCTTATATGTGGTAAGGTGGTAGGAGATATGACTTGTGATGCAACATAGGAAATAGGGATTGTAGCAGGAATACCAAGGGAAGGAATCGCATTACTAACTTGTTGCATTGTTGTTGTGACTTGAGGAGTGGTATAGGTAGGTATTGAGGCAATTATTGAGGGAAGAGGAATTTGAGTTCCTCCTTGGCTTGTGACATTGTTTGTTGGAAAAGGGCAACTAGTGCTTAGAGTGAGATGTTTTCAAAAGATTTGAACTATGTTCTTTACACTTTTCAAGCCCATCTTCACTTTCAAGAAAGCGATGAATGTTATCTATAGTAGGAATGGCAGTAGATGAGATGTCATTTTGCACTTGATGTTGTACATTTTCTAGGCCTTCATGGAATTGAATTATTTTTTCTTGCGAGACACTACCATTCCTTTTTTCAACTTACATACTACTTGAAGGAAAAGAGTTGTTTAGGGTATTATCCATACTTAGTGTACTAGTGTCCATACTAGGAGTGAAAGAGATTGATAACCCAAGATCCAAAAATTATTGTGCTATCATGGGATGACATGAGTCTTGAACTTCATCTCGCTATAGTATTAGCACTAGGACACCAAATACTCATGCAAGGGCTACTAAATGCAATGCAAATGCAATATAGGCTAAGAACAATGAAATACTTGTAACAAAAAATTGGGAAATTGAAATATAAATATAATAAAATCAAATAGAAACTCATAAACTAAATTCTAAATGCTAGAAAATTCAATGAAAAATATGTAGAGGGACTAATTCATCCAGGGTGGTGAATGAGTCCCAAGGATGATATTTTTCAAATTCTTTCAGAAATTTTGAATTGAATTTTATCATTTTTATGTTTTCTAATCTAAATCTAAGATGTAATTGTATAATTTTAATGATTTTTAATGACACTATATGCAACAATGCAAGATATATGAGCTTTCACTAATGCATGATTTGAAACCCTAGAATGCAAATTAACCAATGCAAGTCTTAATGCAATGTTAATGGAAGTTAAATCTAGGATGAAGATGCACTTCAAAATCAAAATTTTAGTGTTCTAAATGCAAGTTCACCAAAATGAAATGATGAAAATGTGGTTTGAATGAAATATTCTATCATATGGTTTAGTACATAGAGCATACCCACACTTTTCCAATTTCATTCAAGGGTAACCCTTGAGACCTCTTTGCAAAGGAGAAATAGATCTTGCTAAGGGTTGTCCTAGCGGCTGAATTTGATCTATTGAGGGGTTCACCACCAAGTTTTGAATTGGAAAAGATAAGTAGATAAAAGATACAATGGTAAACCTTAATTAAATGCAAACTAACACTAGATGACCTAGAAAATGTTCGAAATGAAATAGAAAATGTGTAAAACAAAAAATGTGCACCTGGGAATCTGGAGAAGGTTGAATGGAGGTTTGAATTGCTAAAACAAATTCTATCATAGTTGAATGGGACTCATTCGCCAAGTTGGGTGAGTCAATCCTATTTCTAGTAAAATGTGTCGATATAGGTTTTGGACAAATAGGTATCAAAATCTGTGAAGTACAAAAATTTGACCTGTATTGGGAATCATTTCCCAAAAGTAGTGAATTAGTCTAGTTTGACTTTTTTGGAACTTCAAAAGTTTATTTTGTGTTGGAATTATTTTTCTCTTCTCTTCTTGATTGGTTTTAGGATCTAGAACAAAAATTTGTGACATGTAGGTGATCTCCAAGACTCTTCAACACTTGATGAAAATTTTGAAAACTTCTCACATCTTGCTCCCTATGAAATTTGCAACCTGGCCCTACAAATCACACATAAAGGAGAGGAAAAAATGTTGGGGGGTCAGTGGATAAGGTTTTTCCTTGGTCAAACCCCTTGCTGGAAATCAATCATTGAAATGAAATGAAATATTAAAGGATAATGATGAATGAACATGATACCATGCTTTCACTCACCAAACCCTAGCAATAAGGTGCTACAATTATGCTTGAAATGTTTGTAATGGATGTGGATCTTGACTCTAGCTTTAAGGATATATATCTTGAATGCAATGCTTTATTGAATACTAAACCCTACACCACAATTGTTAGCACAATAACAAACATGATCTAGGAGATCTCTGACATGATGCTTTATGCTTGAAGAATTCTCTAAAATGTTGAATAATTTTCCCTTGAATGCTCTTGATTGCTCTTGAATACTTATCTAAACTCAAATTCACTATAAGGATTCTTATTCAACTTTCTAGGTTAGAAATGAATGAAATAAACATGTATTTATACTTAATTATGCAATAATTCACGAAATTACAACACTACAAGCCAACATTAGATCTTCGAGAATAAATTTCTACCAAAGATTTAAATTAAATTCAATCTTGAGTTAAATGAAACTCATTCGCCACCCTAGGCGAATGGGTCCCACCTAAGGGGACTCATTCGCTCAAAATGGAAAATGAGTCCCACCTTAGGAATTTGAGGTGGGTTTTCAAGATTTTGGAGTTTTAAATGCTTTTGTTTGGATTATCATTGAAAATGCACATAAATAAGTCTTGTGGATGCAAAATGAGGCCAATTAAAGCATAATCAAGCCCAATTATTGATGATAAACCTAGAAGAGTGTTAAAGTGTGCTACACCACTTTATAACACCTTAGAATAAGGTGAGATTAATGATAAAAAGAGGCTATTTAGGTGCAATTACCTATCAAGACCCTAGAAATGTGTAAAACTAAGTTACAACACTTCAAAACACTTGAGTAAGGTACCATTTGAATCCATTTAGTTCACAAGGGCCCAAGACCTAATGTGAATATGTTAGGCATATGAAAACACTAAAACATGGCCAAGTTAAAGGGATATTTTTCCATCATTATAGTTTCATACTTAATGACAAGATTGTTGCAAATTTTTAAAACCATATTCCACAAAAAAATTGATAGTTACATTTCAAAGGTACCAAGCAATAAGAGAACATTGGGAATCTCTTCCTAAGAAACCACAAAAGCTAACATTTTATCTTTTCTTGAGTAGGTAGAACTTAAGAAATTAATGAAATATTTCTATTTAAATGTGAAGTACATTCAAAATTTCATGTCATACAAAATTTATGTTTATTGTATATTCTAAAAAGGAATTGCATTATAATATTTAATGTTTGAAGGAACATGGAAGCATTCATTTTCCCAAAATTTATGCAAAGTAATTATTAATAAATTATAAAGGGCATGTGAATTAGAATAGAAAATGGTGCCCATTTGGCTAAATTCTCTCTTCATAGCATGTCCAATCCAATTTTTTAATTCCTTATTCACAAATATAGATGTGGTACCACCTATTTTATTAGATCTATTTAATTTATTGTATTTCTTTTTATTTATTTGTTCTAGCAAGAATAGTGTGATTCTTTGGGATATAAGTGATTATGTATATGTATGTTCATATTGGTAACATTGCACTAAAATGGAAATACATGTGTTGTAATTATAATGGTACACATGTGATTCATAATTTTTTTGATCTCTTGGTAGTGCTACAAGTATCGATGTTGTTTGCACAAAATCTTGACATTACTAGCTCTGAAATTTGTGTGAAGCAAAGTGCTTCAAAGAAGAAAGATAAGTTTGAAGGTACTTTGGTTTATAATTTTCATGCTAAATAGGATAAGAAATATTGGGTTGTTGATAGTGGCTTCTATAATCACATGACCAAAGATACAAGTAATTTTTTTAAACTTGAAAAGTATGATGGAGAATTAGTTAAATTTGGAGATGATTCAAGAGCTAAGATTTGTGGAATAGGTTCAATCAGTTTTGATGGAAAGCATAATACTAAAGATGTTTACTATGTTAAAGGTTTAAGGAATAATATTTTGAGTGTTGGAAAAATATGTAGTAAATGATATAATCTTATGTTTAAGGACAAAAAAAATCAGATCAAAAAAGGGTTTGGAACTATGATTGTTGTGTGTAAGAGGACTAATGGAAACACCTATTAGCTCAATGGTGTTGATGGTCATTTATTTATGTATTATATTAATGATAGTTTTTTATGGAACTAAAGGATGTGTCACATGAATTTTGATAATTTAGTTAGAATTAGTTAAGTTCATGTAGTAAGAGACCTACCAAGAATCATAAAGCCTATCAATATCATTTGTAAAAAATATCAATTTGCAAAAAAAATAAGGAGTGGTTTCAAGAGAAAAGAACAATCTACTATCAGATTACTGGAATTAATACATACAAATATTTGAGTTCATATAAGGGTGAGAATTATTAAAGGAGAGAGGTATTCTATGATTTTGATTTATGATTACTCTAGAATGACATGGGTTACCTTTCTTAGAGGGAAATTTGATGCTCTAAACATATTCAAATCATTTAAAGCTATTGTTGAGAATGAAATGGATTTGAAAATCAAATGTTTGAGGTTTTATAGAGGCCGAGAATTAACCTCTAATGAGTCTAACATGTTTTGTGAAGTTCATGGAATAAAGAGACATTTGTTTGCCCCTAGAAATCCTCAATAGAATGGAGTAGTTGAAAGGAAAAGCATGACTATTTAAGAAGATGCAAGGACTATGATGAAAGAAGCTAACCTACTGAAAGTATATTGGAGAGAAGTAATTCATACTGCTATCTACATACTTAACAGAGTTCAAGCCAATGCCAACAACACAATGACTCTCTATGAGTTGTGGTATGGAAGGAATCTTACTCTCAAGTACTTTAGAGTATTTGGAGGAAAATGTTATGTCAAAAGAGATGAAGAAAAATTAGGAAAGTTTGATGCAAGGTCTAATGAAGGTACCTTCCTTCGATATTCTACTAAAAGAAATGCTTACGGACATTACAATAAAATGCTAAGAAATATTGTTGAAAGTGAAAATGTTAAGGTTCATGAAGATTTGCATAATTTAATTGCTATAGATGGATATGTGTCAGATGAACCTTCTTGTAAAGAAGAAGAAGAAGAAAAATCTAAAGAAAAAGAAGTGAAGAATGAAGAGGAAGAAGCTTTAGAAAAATCCCTAAGAATTCTAAGTATGTGAAAATAAATCATTCCAAAGAATAGATCATTGGATACAAGAGGAAAGGAGTATTGACAAGGAGAAGAGTTGATGAAGATGAGGTAAATCTATGCTTACTTTCTAAAGTTGAACCTAAAATAGTGGATGATGTATGCAAATGCGAACATTGGATAAAGGTAATGGAAAAATAATTTATGTAATTGAGAAAAAATAGACTTGGGAATTGGTTCCTAGATAGGAAAATAAGAACATAATTTAAACTAAGTGGGTATTTAGAAAAAAATTGAATGAGAATGAAGAAGTAGTAAGAAACAAGGCAAGGATTGTGTGTAAGGGTTACTCAGAAGTAGAAGGAATATAATTTGAAGAAACATTTTCCCCTGTGGCTAGAATGGAAGTAGTTAGAATTTTTTTGGAATTTTCAACACATAAAGACTTTGAAGTTTATTAGATGGATGCGAAGTCTAATTTCATGAATAGTGAGTTGGAAGAAGAGATTTACATGGAACAACTAGAAGGATTTTAGTGTTTAGATCAAAAATATATGGTTTGCATATTGAAAAAGGCATTATATGGATTGAAGCAAGATCTTGGAGATTGTTATGCAAGATTGGACATATATTTGACACAAGGGTTCAGTAAAACCACTACAGATAGAAATATTCATTTCAAATTTGAGGAAGACAAAATATTTATAGTGGTTGTGTATTTGGATGACATTATGTTTGGAGGAAATGAAGCTATGTGTGAGAAATTTGGAGAAGAGATGAAAGAATTTGAAAATTCAATGTTTTCGGAAATTAATTTCTTCTTTGAGCTACAAATCAATAAAAAAAAACAAAGGTATATTCATTTCATAGTCAAAGTATGTCAAAGAGATGTTGACAATGTTTGGAATGGAAGACTCCATACTGGTATGTATTCTTATGGTGATTGGCTACAAATTAAGCAAGGATGGTGAATCACCTAAGGCTGATAAGAGAAAGTATAGATCTATGATTGGTGGATTGCTATATCTTACTACTATTAGACTGGATATCATGCATGTAGTCTATCTTGTGACTAGATTTCAAGAAGATCCTAAAGAAACACATGTTCGAACAGTGAAGAGGATATTCAGATACTTCAAGGGCAATCTGAATCATGGCTTATGGTATCCTAAGGATATTGATTTCACATTAAGTGCATACACAGATGTAGATTGGGTTGGTTGTTTTGATTATAGGAAAATAATATGAGTGGTGGTACATTATTTCTTAGATGCAAATTGGTGTCATAGTTGAGTAAGAAGCAAGATTTAGTTTCTTTATCCACTATAGAGGTCAAGTACATTGAAACATCTTGTTGCACACAAGTATTGTGGATGAGAAAGACTTTGAAGGATATCAAAGTAATGTATGATGAGCCCATTTCTATATTTTTGGATAATACAAGTGTAATTAACATTTCAAAGAATCTATTGATGTATTCAAGGACAAAGAATATATCAATTATGTATCACTTTTTGAGAGAAAAATTTATGGAGAATGAGGTGAATCTTGAATATGTACCTACAAAAAATCTTATTGCTAACATAGTCACTAAGGCTCTTCCAAAGGATACTTTTGAGTATCTTTAGGAGAAGCTAGGGGTTATTTCCCCTCCTTCCTTGAACTAGATGTATATAGAGATGAATCAGTCTATTGGATCTATGCATTCATCTCTTGTTTAGAATGATGTTGGTGGCTACCCCTCAGGGGAGTAGGTCTAGTGTCATTGTTGTAGTAAGGAATATGTGTTGTCATTGTGTAGAGTTATTGATTTGGTTTGGTTTCCTCCTAAGGATGAGTATTCAGAGCACTAAAAGGGAGAATAATGCAATATCATTTTTCAATGTCAAAGGGGGATAACAATACAAAACTCTTTATCTTTTGCCATTGATTTCAAAGGGGGAGAAAGAATCATGTGAAAATGTCTATCTACACAAGGGGAGAGAAATTAAAAAGAAATCATGACAGAGTGTGTTCAATGCTATTGTTTTGTCACTTATGGTTTTTTGTATCATGTTTTACACTCAATGACAAAGGGGGATATTGTTGCACGTATGAAGGTGTTATCATTAATGTCAACACGATGGTGTTGTCATCGATGTAAAATATGTACTGAGGAAAGTTGTGTGCATTAATAGTTGGGATATTAAGTGTTGTGATTACTATTGGAAAAATATTGTCATTGATGTCAAAGGTGCCATTATCAGAAGTTTCAATCATGTAAATGCAAATAAAACTTAGTCATGGTGTATCGAATTGAAATGTTATATTTCCTTATTGACTTTCTATAACTGGTTGCAGGTTACCTTGAAAGTGACAACTTATGTCATTGAAGTCATAAGGTTGACTAGCCCCTCTGCCTAGCACTTTAAGGTTATACATCTCCATCACATCGACGAGACAATAGTGTATCAATAGGAGTCAATTCAATGACTCTTTGATGTCCTAATGATCATCTTATCAGTGAGAAATTGGTGTATTAGTAGGAGTGTAAGAGGACTCTCTTCGACAAAGTGATGAGTATAGTTATTGACATGAGTGAATGTTTCAATGGGAGTTTTTAGAGGTCTCTTCGATGTAGCGATGACCTTCCCATCGATGAGACAAAGTGGTTTCAGTAGGATGTTGAAGGATGTCTCCTTGACAACTTGATGACCATCTCATTAGTGAGACATTGGTGTATCGCAAAGACTATGGAGCTAGTCCCTACGATAGGGCAATGGGAGAATGGATGTTGACTGTGGGACCCAGTAAGGTCAATGTTGTAGTGAGACCCAGTAAGATAAGGATGACATACATTGATGGTACTATCATAAAGTGAATGGTAGTATGACACGTGATAGAAAGCGATAGTGGATGGTGACATGTAGTGACACAATGGTGTAGGGACCACTTATCTACATCAACAAATGGTATCAGTGTGACAACACCATATCGATGGGAATGGAGTTGATGTCTCTTTGATAGCCTGATGGCTATCTCACCAAAGTGGCATTCTATCATTGGTAGGACTCTCGAGGTAGTCCCTTTGATCCAACGATGATAACCTTCATCAGGTGGACAAAGTGATATCACTAGGACTTTGAAGCTAGTCTCTTCGATATGACGATGGAAGTATGTAATAAATTTGGTGGGACCTGATAAGATAATAATGTTGTGCACATGGAAGGAAAATAGAATGACGACACATGGCAAGTGATTATTTAATGATTTTTCATTGTTGTTGCAAAATCAAGATTTAGTCCAATGCTGAAATGAATGACAAGATTCTCAAAGTGAACAAGGGATGAGATCGATCTAAGGAAGTGGATGATCGAATATAATTTGGTACATAGATTATCAAGTGAATATCTAGGAAGGATTTTTTCTAGCTACTGGATGATAATGTCCAATCTAAGGAAAAGATAGATACACAATTTTAACTTGAACTCACTAGATAGGAAAATGGTAAAATGACATGTAAAACCTAGAGATAGCCCGCTAAAATGAAATGGTTCAAGTTTGAATTTCAATTATAGTTATATGGTGGTTGGTGTTGCTTCTCGGTGAAGACACAAATTTATATAAATATAACAATTCAAAAATGTGAAGTGGTTGGTCAAGTGACTGAAGTGTGTTATTGTATTTGTGTATCAAAATCTGAATATATATTTGAATCTATTTACAATGGGTGTGAGAGTGAACAAAGAGAGAAGTGTAATGTACTGAATTGGTACATTATATGTTTTGAAAAACTAGCTTTATGTGTACTTGAAAGTGTAAATCTTTAGAGGTTGTAGCCTCATTGTACTGAATTATAGCTCAAGTTAGGTGATTTTGGTCTCCTTGGAGTTGTAGCTCCTAAAAGAAGGTGTTGTTGCATCTTTGAAGTTGTAGCTTCTAAAACCAAGGATTTGAAGCTTCCTTAGAGTTGTAGCTCTTAATATTGTAATTGGATTTCATTTCTTGTGAGACTAGATCAACATAGTAGATCCTAGCAACATTTCTCATTGTGGTTTTTCCCATCTTCGATTTTCCATGTATATCCAGTGTTATGTGTTGATCTCTTTTGTGCATGTGGTCATTATATGTTCATGGTTCAAGTTGCACATCCGAGTTTAAGTTTTAATTTGAAAAGGTTTTTAGGTCCAAAATCTTTTAACATGTACTGATTCGCCCCTCTCTTAGTAGATCATTTTGTTCTAACAAGTACATGGAGCTATCTTTATACTCCAGTGTCTAGAGATGTGTTGGAATAATGTAATGTGCTAATATGGTGTCTTTGTTACTTGGTTTCTGATTTCTTTTGATGAAATTTTATAAATAGAGAAAAAAGTGTTATGCAAGTGCTCAGAACATGATTTGGGATGTGCTCCACATTTCTTCTATATTGGTCCTATGTTTGTATGGATTTGATATATTTTTTAAGGTTGTTAGTAGTTTCTATATCCAAAATTAGATGGGTTTTTGCATCACTATGCAGAGTGTGAGGTGTACACTAGTTTGTGAACTATATTTTTCAATTTTATTTTTTGTGGGTTGGGAGAAATGTATTTACTATGCATTACTCTAAAACAATTCTTTAGATTGTGCAAATCTAGGAACTTTTTCAAGTTGATTTTATCTTTCAGTATTCAAGGTTTATTTTGATTTGGTGTAGTACAATGTGTGTTTCATATATTAGAGTGCATATGAGGTTAACTGGATGTTCTAGGTTGAGGTATTTTTATGAAGTGACTTTGGATGAAATCTTTGTTGTATCTCAAGTAGTTTGTGGATTTCTATAGATCATGTAAAAGATCTTTCTGTGGTCCACATGTCTTCATTAAGTGGGAAGTGTCATACCTAATGATTTTATGGTGTTTAGCATGGGTGATTGACCGACCTGGTGTTTACCCTACATGTGAAGCTTGTGGAAGTGTGTTGAGATGTGTTGGAATATATTTGGCTCCTAACTAAGGTTTTGTATAGGTCACCTTCATTCCTATCCACCGCAAGAATATTTCGGTGCTAACCTAATTTGAAATTTTAAGTGTAAAGGATGTGTTACCAACCTTGGAGAAATTTTTTAAGGTTGAGGATGATATAAATAAAGAGTGGTGTTGCTGGAAGATCTCAAGATAGAGGTGTGTGATGTGAGTAATGTTAATTCCATAAGTGTAGATGTGAATTTAAGCAGAGTAGTGTGAAATTCAAAGTGATGGACTTCTCAATTTAGTGTTTTGAAGGCATCCACAATATTTCAAACAAGGATGGAAAAGTATTGAAGTATTTGTGGTGGATTCCCTGTTGCATTGAGATAGTGTTCTTTGTGTGATATTTTTCTTCTATAATATTTCATATTCTAAGTAGTGAGCTTTGGTTGTGATCCCTATTGGATAGTGTTGTCTATTCTCAAAGTGATCCCTTGTACTATTTTTGCAATTACTTATATTGTGAGTTAATTCTTACTATGGTTTTTGCTTCATTGGTTTTTTGATGTAAATCTGGTTCTCTCTTGTGTATTGTGTTGTTTTTCAAATTTTGTTATATATTCATTTCATGGTTAATCACTATAATAGAATAAGGGTTTAATGGATGCTTATGGACTTGATTATTGTTGATAGTTTTTGAAGTTTTATTTTGATAAAAATGACTCACCCCCCTCTTAGTTGTCTTGTTTGTTCAACAAGAACAATGTGAAGAAATGATGTGATTACCATTAGATCATATTTTTATTAAACTATTGATTTTCCTCTATCACATATCGTGCAAACACTAGGCCATGATAGCCTTTAGACTATGATGTACACAATTCTTGTTGGAATATGGAATGTAAGTGTTGTCATTGATGGAAACCCTAGAAACCCTGGCAACCTAGGAAACCTTAATGAAATTTGGTCTGCAGTATAGTTTTGGCATCTACTGACATAACAGAGTGAATAAAATGGCATCTACTTACAGGCATAAAACTTGATCTGAACACCTCACCGGACATATATTTTAGGTTGTGGATCTCTAAGGAAGGTCCACAATACCTTGATGATAGTTTTCTTATGTGCACTCACTGGTATGTGATCTAGGAGATCTGGTGTACAAATTTGTTAGCTATCTGTGCTAGAAGGCCGACCCAAAAAATATAGTAATCACGGATGTATAAGGAGTAATTGATTAAATGTCTTCATGCTCGATTTTTTTTTTTTGGGTCCTCTCTTTGTCTTAACTAACTTTAGAGGATGCACATAAAGAATTAATGATGGATCTGGCCAACAAGATGAAGGTAACTTAATATTTTACGAGGCTGACTGATGAATGAGTAAATACTTGTTAGCAGATATATATGAGATCAATTCTATTGTGTAAGGGTGGAAAAAGTATGTGATTGGAAGTGAAGAAGTGTGTAAGCAAGAAAATATGTGTGTTGTGTGAGATTCAACAAAGTAATAGTGTGAACTTGTCCATGTGTGATACAAAGAGTAGGAAAGAGTAGAGTACAATAGAGTGAAGAGTAGGATCAATCTACAGATCTAGAATTCAATCTATGAACTTCACCAGAACTATCACCTAACATAAATAGATTCTATCAAATCAATTCAACCTTCGAATGGTCTTAATCTGAACTTTTGTATGACAGTGAGCCTTTTTCTTTGAGCAGTGAGCTCTAGGAAGCGTGCCTGAATGCAAGTGCATTCCTTTTTTAAACAATTATATTTGAGTACTCAAATTGTGGATTAGGTCCACCATGGTTTTTCCCGTAATAGGGTTTCCATACAAAAATCTATGTGTTATGGTGTCATGAATGATTACTTTGAATGCATACATATTTTCTTTAATGCAATGTTGAAATGGTTCAAGTTTTAGATTGATGAATTTTTAAATTTGTTGAGCACTGATTCACCCCCCCTCTCAGTGTTCCCTTGTGTCCAACAATTGGTATCAGAGCACAATTCCTCTATAGAAGTTTAGCATCTTGAGGTGGATCTTGGAATGTAATGGAATTTGATGGTCTTTAGAAACAACTTATGGTGGCACTTGATGATCTTGATCAATCCAAAGTAGAAGTTAATGAATTGAGAGAGAATCTTAAAGATGAAGAGAAAATCATTCAATCATTGAAAGATCAAATTGTTAAATCCAAGGAGAAGAGAAATGATCTATGTGATCAGATACAACAAAAGGAGACAAAAAATATGGATGATGCTCACTTGAATTAGACCTTGAAGGAAATAATCGAAGAATGTGAAAATCTTGCTAGAGACAATACAAACCTAAAACATGAGAGGGAATCTATGACGATGAAGATGACTAAGGAGATTGAATAAAGGAAGAAAAATGAATAAAATATTGCTTAGACCTTGAAAGAGAAATTTGATGAATGCAACAGAATAAATGGGGAACTTACTCAGGTGGAAAGTCAATTACAAAGAACAAGAAATAATGAAGAAGATCTTGGTAAGCAGATTACTACTCTTAGGAATGATCTTGTCATTGCAAATTAATACAAAGAAAAGTTTAAGATCAGATTAGTAAAACACGATGAGATGAATCAAGGATAGAAGAGTGGAAATGATAACAGAGGTCATGGATATGAAAAGGGAGAAAGCTCCAGATCAGGACAAAAGAATTTTAGACATAATACAAATGGAAGGTATCCGGAAAGAAAACATAATGCACAAAAGTTTAATAGATATTATTTTTCTTGTAATAAGTTTGAGGATATGGTTGTTTAGTGTAGAAGTAAAATGAAGCCAAAAGTTATCATTTTCTGGTCATTATTTCAACTGCAAAAAGCTTGGTCATAAATCAATTGAATGTAGAAATGTTGAATGCTATACATGTGGAAAATTTGGGCATGTTTCTAATCAATGCAGATCAAGAAGAAACCAGTGGAATAGACAAGAAAACATTGTGTGCTATAACTGCAATAATTATGGTCACATTGCAAGATTCTGCAGAAACAAGAACACTGACAAAAGAGGTCTGGTATATAGAAACAAAAATATAGAAAAAAATGATAAAGCGAAAGAAAAGGTGACTACAAATGAAATCAAAGATCAGATGAAGAAGACATGGATAAGGAAGAATGATTCTAATGTTGGAAATGGTTTCATGTCAATACCTGCTTCTGGTAATTCCTCCATAAATTGATTTTAGGCCACTGGCCTAGGGGGATTTTTTAAAGAAAATATTTCGTCCCCTATCTATGGATGGTATTGGAATGCAAAAAAAATTTAAGAAGATGTATTTATGGTGTACATAAGTTTTGGATAACTTTTGCAAAAAGAATTCAGACAATTCATAGGTCCGTGGAATATTTTTCAATTACTGCTTGGGAAAATAGAGTCTCTGGAAAATTTAGGGAAAATATACATTTATTGGACATGTGCCAACTATAAAAGTTAAGTTAAAACTGTCATTTGTCACTTTGCATCGAATGAGAAAAGGATAGCACTCAGTGATTGGATTTTAAAGTAGTGAAATTGATTCATAGGCAATTCTTAGAATCTACCAGGTATTTCAAATTGATCAAAAATAATTCATACAATTCAACATGTGGTTGCGAACCCTAAACATGAAAAAAAAAATGGATCAAATAAAAGGATCAATCACTCTAGATGAGTATAATAGTGCAAAGATTAGGTGAATGAGAAATTTGTTACTACCTAGGTAATGAATTGAATTAATTGAGCGAAGCTAAACATGGGAATTTAGATATTTGGAATGATTTTTCGTACTTCAAAATGCAAAATTCTTGAAATTCATATTGAGCAGATTACATGATGATATCTTAACTTTGGACAAACCCTACACTATTTCAAAGGAGGTAATAAAAAATATGACAGGATTTTTTAAGGTCAGAGATATACCAAGGAAGAAATTTATCCAGAACAAAGAGGTCAAAAGCCTAACTGAGATAATCGGAGATTAGAGAGGTTTGATAATTGTGACAATCAAGAATCTCGTTACAAAGTACATTGCACATGGAATAACATACAAAATATGTTACATAAATTGAGAATGAGCGACATCAACTAGTGTAGTCTATATTTCTCACAAGATGATAATTGAAGGTCAATACTTTGACCTGTGGCTATGTGCAGGATCATGATGGGCCAAAAAGTGGTGATATGTAACTGATATGATGGTCCATGTGGCTAGCAACTTTTTTTTTACCCAAAATTGATTAAACGAAAAGGGTTTTTAAAGGATATTCTCAGCTTTCTACCAATATAAATTATACTTTACTTTGAATTTAATAAATAATTATTATTCATTTTCTATTTGAATTATGACTAAAGTCCTGATTGATAGGATGATTGAAAAACATCTATAGCTTTCAAATGGTAGCACATTTTTTTAATCAGAAACATGCATCACATTCTATGCTTCACATACTATAGGATTAAAAAATTGAATTTCATGAAGTTTTGACCAAGTTAAGGTGGTCAAACATACGAGTTTTTATATTTTTTAGAATTTGTAATAAAAAAATCATAATTAATTATTTACTTCGAAAAAAATTACAAAAAAATATGCATCACATCGTAACATGAGTCCTCTACTTATATGTAAAATATTATAAGAAAATTTTATCATTTTATTGTGGTTGGGGTGGTCAAACAAATACCTACTTCTTATTTTTTCCCTAAAATTTAAGTACTACTCCAGGTTGAAATTTCAAATTTTCACCAAATAGATTTTTTTTTTTTTTAAACCTAGTAATTTAGAAACTCTATTCAATTTTCTATAGATTCTATTCTTACATATTTTCTAAATAATATAGATAACTTATTCAAATTTTTACGTCAAGTTGCCTAACTCTAATTTTCTAAATTTTAATTGTCATTTAAGGGCTGATTTTTTCCATGATGATCCCGCACATACCCCTATGTAGGTTGCTAAAGGATCAGCTCATTAAGAATGTAAAACTGACAAAGGAAATATGCTATCCTTTTAGGTTTGGCACCTTGATTACATGTTTAGTAATTTATTTTTTTATTTTTTTGCCGAAACTTGACAATGTGCTCTAGAAGACAAGATGTATGCAAACAAATATACTCCTATTCTAAAAGCTTGGCTAATTGGGTTTTAAAATTTGAAAATTTCTTTAAGAATGTGCTTGAAAAGTATGGTTTAGTCAATATTTTTCTTCTGGTAAGATCAATTAAAGTTGGTTCCTCTTCCAGTAGCACTGATAAAGGACTAAAACGAGGAAAGGAAATTGTTGAATACAGTCCTCTTGAAAGAAAAGTTCCCAGAACTGAGGGAAAAGGAAAAGAAAAATAAATTGTGGATATTAGGGGCAAATAATCTGATGAAGAAACTAAGGATCCATTGAAAAATGAATCTAAACAAGAAAAAGGTAATGAGTAAGAAGATGATTTGATAGAAGAAAATTTGTAGTAGATTATTCAAGGAGAAGGTGGAATGCATAAATTAGCTAAGTTATGGTCTGTTAGACCATCATTGATCAAGACATGATTCTAAGTGTGTTAAATGCTCATGTTGAGAAATGCAAGATTATATTGGAGACTTTGTAGAAAATTCTGCCTGATGAAATTATTGAGTGCAATAGAGAAACAATGAATTCTGAAGCACAAGAAAAGGAAGTTGGTGAAGTTATCTCTCACTTGAAGGAGTAATTCAAACTATCTCTTTTCAAACTGAAGAAGAAAATGAATGAGTTAAGGAAATGCATAAACTCAGCCACTAACATCCACAACTATTGCATCCGTTGGCCTCATGTAGTCAACAATTACAAAGAGAAGTTGGATCAGATTGAAACAAAGTTGAATAGAATTGTAATTTTTTTTGATATATCTCAAGATCTAGATGGCACCATTAGGAGAAAAATCTAGAAGCTACAGTCAACACACACAAAAATTCAACTTTCCAAGAACACTCTTGTGGATAATTTTTGGATGGTAAAGGATCTAACTGAATGAAGGTTGGAGTAGATGGTGTAAATATTGAGGAATGGTGAGAGACTAGAAGAAGCAATTACAATTCCTAAATCTCTACCTAAAATTGTCAACAAGACTTCCAAGAATAATAGTTTGATCATTATCATTGGAATCAAAATAGTTTCTTGGAAGAAATTCCTTCCGGAAGTGAAGAAAAACCATAAGATAACCTTCTAAAGATAGGAGTAAATTTTTTTCAATTTTTTGAAGTTTTGATCAAAGAAGGAGAACTGTCAGCATATATGTGTTTTTGAAGCATTGAGGATTTTGAACACATGTTTTATCACTTTCTATTGGCATATAAGTGTTTTGTCACTATTTTTTCACTGTTCACTTTTTCTCTTTTTTGGCATATGGCATCCATGCTTTGTCATTCATGTCAAAGGGGGAGATAAAGCAATGAAAAATACCCAATAGAGGGAGAAACAAATGCAGTATAGGGGGAGATAATGCCTTATAAGTTTTAGGGGGAGAAATTATAGTAAAGACTTGGCAGTATCACTATAATGATTCTAACACTTAGTCAATTTGTCACTAAGTATTGCCATCAATGCCAAAGGGGGAAATTGTTAGCATATGGCATGTAAGTGTTGTCATTAATGGAAACCATGGAAACCATGGAAACCTAGGCAACCTTAATGATATCTGGTCTGCAATATACTTTTGGCATCCATTGATAGAACTGAGTGAAGAATAGGGTATCTAGTTACAGGCATAAAAGTTGATTTGAACACCTCACCGAACATATATTTTGGGTTGTGGATATCTAAGGAAGGTCTACAATACCTTGGTGAAGGTTTTTTTTTATGGACACTCACTGGTACATGATCTAAGAGATCTGGTGTACAATTTTTTTAGTTATTCGTGCTAGAAGGCCAACCCAATAAATATAGTAATCACAGATTTATAAGGAGTAATTAATTAAATGTCTTCATGCTCAATTAAGTTTTTTTGGTTCCTCTCTTTGTCTTAATTGACTTTGGAGGATGCACATAAAGAATTAATGATTGATCTGACCAACAAGATGAAGGTAACTTAATATTTTATGAAGCGAATTGATGAATGAGTAAATCCTTGTTAGTGGATATATATATGACATTGGTTCTATTGTGTAAGGGTGGAAAAATAATGTGATTGGAAGTGAAGAGGTGTGTAAGAATGCGAATATGTGTGTAGTGCGAGATTCAACAGAGTAATAGTGTGAACTTGTCCATGTGTGATGCAAAGAGCATAAAAGAGTAGAGAAGAGCAAAGCGAAGAGAAAAATCAATCTACAGATCTAGAATTCAATCTATTAACTTCACTAAAACTGTCACCTAGCATAAATAGATTCTATCAACTGAGTTCAACCTTCAGATGGTCTTAATCTAAAATTTTGTATGGTAGTGAGATTTTGTCTTTGAGCAACGAGCTCTAGGCAGTAAGCCTAAATGAAAGTGCATTGCTTTTGTAAAAAAACATATTTGAGTACTCAAATTGTGGAATAACCTCCATTGTGGTTTTCCCCTAACAGGGTTTCCATGCAAAAATCTATGTGTTATGGTGTCATGAATGATTACTTTGAATGCATACATCTTTTCTTTAATTCAATATTTAAATGGTTTCAAGTTTTAGATTGATGAAGTTTAAAATTTATTGAACACCGATTCATTATCCCCCTCTCAGTGTTCCCTTGAGTCCAACAACCCTCATGATACATTTCCCATCACATATCACACAAATGCATGTAGTATATGAAGAGTATAAAAACATGATGTGAATAGTTGTCATGATGCACAACTGATAAACTTTAGCACAAGTGGGTTGGTCACAAAATGGCTTAAATGACTTAAGTTTTAACATAAGTGACCTGCAACCACCTATACACAATGAACATAAAAAGATAAATTCTATTCATTGTCATGATTGCAACACTTAGGATTTATCTACAGAACCCTAGTTCTATCTTAGAGAAAAATAAAACAATTCTGAGCTTGATACATGTCATCCAAATTTCTAGGTCACATCAATGGAAATCTCTCCAAAAACACACTTCAAATATGGCACTAGTTTTCTCTTTTGACTTCTAGAACTAACCTCTACAACAACATGCCAATATTGCATGAGAAATTTGTAACATACTGAGCAACTTTTCAATACTTATAGAACACGCTCTCCTCTCCATCATACATCACCAACTCTTCTAGAACCTAATCCATTGAGCTCAATGGAAAACCCTTTGAAATAAATGACACCTTTTGACATTAATGAGAACATAATGCTAACATTGATGACATGAGGATAAATGAGCATTGATTATTTTATAGGTTGAGTATGAAATCCCCTTCTAAATCTATTGTGGAAGTGGCCATGAATGTCTAAAATGAAAAAAAAGTAATCAACAAGATACCACATAAGCATGGTGTTGTGTGATTTTATATGCAAAGGATTGAAGAGAATTCAAGACACTATGGAATATTTAAGAACTTAAGAAAATCTATGTGGGAAGCTATTGAGTATTGATGCCATTTATTTGACCATTTAGGCATCATTTTTGGTTTAAGAGGTGAAACTGAATTATTTATGGGAATGTGATCTTCATTAGACTCATGTATGGGTTAAGAATCTTTATTAGGTTTAAAAAAGATTTGAAAATTGGACCTATTAACCTAAAAATTATCACAAATATAGATGACAATCAAATTCCTGTGATTATAAAAAAATGACTCCCATAGGACCCATATGGAAACTCTAACATCAAATACATTAAACTTGGTCATGTGTTCACTAGAAAATATTACAAAACTAGATATGCATGTGTAGCATCATAAATTGTTTCCCTTGATAATTCACACTATGTTTTTCTCTCCCTTAAGTAATTGGACCTAATTCAACACCTAATTTCCTAAATTATGCATCATATGGATTGTTTTATCATTTTCCAATGATTTTCAAGTACAAAATAAATGAATTGATTTAATACTTTGTCCTTGACTCCAAAAATCTTGAAAAATAGATCTAGGAAATAGGTGCCTAGGGCACATATGTCCCCTATTTTGGCTCCAAATTCAAACATGTCTGAGGTGCCTTTTATTATTTTAATTTCAAATATCCATTATAAGCTATGAGGATTTAATTTTTGGTAAATTAGAATAATTGCATATAAATACCTAGTTATTGCGTCATTTCAAATCTATCTAACAACAAGTGAATATTAAGAGTAAGAACTATTGTCAATGGTATTATCAAGAAATCAAGAGTAGAATTTCAATGATTTATTACAAAAATTCAAGATCCAAGTATCAAGTAAAAGTACATATGATTTTATTCGTGTTTATATTATCATATTATTCATGAAGGCTAACCCTTATAGGTCTCTAACTAATTCAAGCAAGCAAGATCCAAGCCTTGAGGATATTTGAATGAATTCAATCTTTCAAGTAATCCATTGAATTGTGGTGAGTTACAATACATTGTTGATTCATCATTCCTTTTTATCATTTACCCCTATCCCTCAAAAGGATAGTTTATCATTGACATTACCATTGTGTAAGTTGAAACACTAACACAGGGTTTGACTAAGGAAAGCCCCTAAATAGTACAACTCTTCCTCTCTCTTAGAATGTGTAGGTTTTAGGTATAATGAGGATTGGAGGAAGTGTTAAGATAAATTATTAATTCTTGCAACCAAACCCTACACATTCATAACTCAAATAATCTATGTTATTTAAAAATTCCATAAAAATTGAACAGTGCAATAGGCGAAAAACAAAATCTCTAATCTATCACTAGAGGACTATGAAATCATATATAGATTATCCCTACAAGAACATAGGTTCCCTAGGTGCCTAAGTATTTCCAAAATAATTCAAAATTTATATTATAAGTGCACAATGTCTTGCTCAATCCATTTTCACAGTCTGTTTATGTCTATTACTTTCTAGATCTTCTATTTTGCATTAGAATGATCATTTGCCTCACTAGATTAGTTGAAGATTAACATTGCATTTCATCCTTAAGTACATTTAATATTTTGTCAAGGGTAGGTTAAGTCATCTTTTAGGTTGTAATTCAATCATATATCTTTCTCAAATCCATCAAACCTGCTAACTCAAATCCTATAGAAAACATTTAGGAAAAGTGTCTAAACCCTAGGGTCAAATCCTAGGGTTTCAATTTTTATACATTTCAGAAAGAAATACTTGCAAATATAATAAATGGCCACCATTAGAATAAAAAAAATAAGGCCTTCATCTTCTTGCAAAGTTATAAGTTATTTTGCATGATTGAGCCAAATGTGGAAATTTCATCAGCATTGAGAACTAGCAAGATGAGAGCCAATATTTATAATACACCTTATAATTTCAAATTGGCTCACATGGAAACCTCCAAAACTACAGATGCACATTAAAATTTCATAAACCCTCAACTTTTAGTTCTTTAACCTCCATCTATACCTATCTCGGAAGTTTGCATCCATTTTCCCACAAGGTTATACTTTGTTTTCTTATGATTTTCCTTCCCTTGTAGGTAAAATAATTGGATATTCCTTTTCTAGAAAATTGAGGCTATGGGGAAATATGAGGACTCAATAAATATGTGGAGGGAAATGAAATCTCTACAAATCTATAATTTTACCATTTTTTCTCAAAAAATCCCCAAATTTGAAATATGGGTACCTATTTGGCTACTCTATAAGATGGAAAGGTCAAACACTTCTAAAACTTAATCAATTTTGTATTTTTTCATTTGGGTGAATGACTAAGGGGAAGCAAAGGAAATACCATAACACAAGAAAAATTGACCAGAATCCCCACAAATATATCTCAGATCAATTATAAAAAATGGGAAAATAAGGGTTGCACAAAGTGTCAAAATTAAGTTTACCTAGCTTCATTATCTCAAATTTTTTAGATTTTAATAAGTTTATTTGGTGTCTTTAATGAATAATATCCTATATGTATTAAGAAGGATATTATTTATTAAATGTAATAAATAAGTTATTATGTAGTTATAATTAATTGTACTATGTTGAAAAGGAAATACAAATATATATGTAGTTTTATTTTAAATGAAATTGTTAGATGCACAAGGCAATTGAGAGGGGGCGGGATGAATTAGTTGTATTCTTTGAAACATTAAAAACCTCTTTAACATTAAGATCTACATTAGTCCTTAAACCCTTAAAAAACACTAAACCTTTAACATGCACTAGCAAAATATAAACTTATAAAACAATAATGCAAACACATCCAAACAAAGAAAACAAAAATTACGTGGAAAACCCAAGAAGGGAAACAACCAACACTGATCCAACTTTTAAACTTGAATCACTAAAAAGTGACATATATGTTTTGTATTTTTAAAAGATGTAAACTAGTAAAATATGTATTTCTTAGTATGTTTTATGTTTGTATTTTTTTATGTTTTAAAATACTTTAAACTAGTTCTTAATAAATTAACACTATAATTTAGTTGTTGATAAAATGCTGAAAAATAAAGTTGCATGAGATGTCAAACTTGTTATAGCAAATTTAATTTTTGTTCTTTCATTTTTTTTGTGTGTATTTATAAGTTGAAACTTTAGTGCATGGATATATTTTTTTACAAATTTTGATAAATATATATTTTTAAATAAATATTAAATTTACATGAATCAAAAAATAGTTGTTCCATTGGACTTCAACTTTCATATGAAATATTTATCTAAAATGGAAAAAAATTATACCATCTTGAAATAGACTCTTCTATGTAATGCATCATTTTTTATTTTATTTTTAATAAGTTTTAGTATTTTCCTTGGCATGGAAATCAACCTAATATTTTTTGCTAATAATTTTTTTTTAATAAAATATAAATAATAATTAAACTATTAAAACAAATGTTTTTTCGAAAACTACACTTGTATATCTATAGAAGGGTATTTTTATATATATTTTTAAATATTATTTACATTAGTAGGAGAATTATTGAAACTTCAAGTTTTTCAAATGATTTTTTTTTGGTAAATTGGACTCAAAATGGTGCTTCATATATTTTTAGCCAAAAATTTTAGCTTAAAAAGTTGTGGAAGTATCTAACTTAGCTAGAATGAATCTTATTAGATCATATGTTTGACCAAATTTGTTTTTTTAGTTAGAAATACTTAAATTCAGTTGTACTTATATGTTGGCTAAAAGTGTGACACAACTTTGTGCTTTTATCTATGAATTGCAACACTAAATACAATAAGACACATTGCCAAGGTCTCATTTCCCAAAAAGATAAAGAAAGGTTCATTGTCAATGGCTAACTACCAAAGGACTCACTGTCTAGAAGAAAGAAGAATAGAGGAAGGGATTCCTCATTGAAAATTTGAACTGTTAACAATGCATCTCTCATATGTTGAAGGTATAGTTCCATTGAAGAAAAAAATACTCATAAAACAAACTAAAATGTATACACATTCTTCTCAATCCATTAGGAAGTCATATGAATCAAATATTGCACTCAAATCAATACACTTGATCACTTTCACATCTTTCACATTAGACACTATTATCTTAATCCACACAACAATTATCCTTTCATTTATACCCTCAATGACCTAAAAAAATCTCAATTAGGTCAGCCTTAAGGAAACATAAACAAATCAAATATGCAACATCAAATAGGTCAACACCAAACACTTCCACAATATAAAGAAGTAAATCCAAACCTCACCACTACTTAAGTAGGACCAAAATCTACACTGAAATTCTTCTCAATACTTCCTCAAAAAACAATTATCCTCTACAATTAGCACTAACACACCACAATGACCAAACATGTATTAACAACATGGGTAAGTGCACCAAGATGGTTCCAAAAGGGGGGGTTAACTGGCCACTTTTCTTTTTTTTCTGAAATCAAGAAATTCTGACCTTTGATGTGAAATTGAGGATAGTTACACTCAAAATTTTGAGATGGAATAAAAATAAGGATCAAAGTGCTCTAAGTCTACTTTCTAAAATACTAATTTATTTTGAAAATGGTTGAGATTAAGGGGTTCAAAAGAGTTATGTACACATATTGGTGTTGTTTTCATCAAAAAAAACATAACATAGCAACTCTTGTGCAACCCTAGCACAATCAACTTTTTTGTAGTATTTTTAAAATCACCATAGTCAAAATTTAGCTAACAATCTGTGGTTGATGCATGATTTTTCTAGGGAATTTATTTTATTTTTTAAATTTGTAGAATTGAGTTTAGTTTCTAAAATTGTAATTTATTTGAAATTTTGATGAATGGTTAATTTATAGCTAAAAAACACTAGACATTTCTTTTTGGCAAAAAGGAGACATAAAAACACAAGAAATTATGGATGAAAGGCTTAACATTGTCAAAAAGTGAAAAAAATTACATCGTTGGATAGCTAAGAGAGAATCTAACATTACCCATGTGTTCAATTTTTTCGATATTGAACCACATGCAATCTTGATGGCGAGCACGAACCCGATTATGTGAAAAATTGTGGAATTTGAAAAAACATGTCTCTAGTCATTGGGAATTCCCTCCAAGCCTTTGGGTTGGTATTCCAAGGAAAACACCAATCCTAAGGTTTTTGGATTCCCAAAGAAAGATATAACACGAGTGTGTTATAACACGCTCGCATTATAACGTGCTCGTGTTGTATCTCAGTTTTGACATGGTTTTTTGCTTCTATGGGAAACATGTCAACCAAGACATAATGTGATCATGTTATAACACACTCGTTTTATGTCTTCCTTTATATTAAATACCACTCTATTGAATCTATGTTGATATATTTGTATGTTTGTATGTACATGTATGCTTGTATGTCATGTATGTATGTATGTATGTATGCATGCATGCTTGTATGTATGTATGTATGTATCAATGAATTTATATTGTATGTATGTATATATGTATGTAAGATTGTATCTACACATATATGTATGTATGCTTGTATGGATGTAGGATTGTATGTACATATTTATTATGCTTATATGTACATAAGTATGTATGTATTTATGTATGTCTTTAGAGGGAGTGAGTATTTTAAGAGAGAGAGAGAGAGAGAGATTTTTCTAGGTAGGGTGGGATGGGGAGAGTGAGAGGGAGAGGGAGAGAGAGAGGGAGAGAGAGAGAGAGAGAGAGAGAGAGAGAGAGAGAGAGAGAGAGAGAGAGAGAGAGAGATGTAGAGGGGGTGGAAATTTTAATTTAAGAGGGAGTGGGAGTGGGAGAGAAGGGTTTAGAGTGAGAGGGAGTTAGCTAGGTAGGGTGGGAGAGAGAGAGATAATTGAGAGAGAGGGAGAGAGAGAGAGTGGGAGAGAGAGATAGTGAGATAGAGAGATTTATGTAGGTATGGTACCAAAGGGAGAGACTTAAGAGTGTGAGGGGGGTGAGAAGGAGTGGGAGAGAGAGGGAGAGGGTGTGGGAGGGAGTGACCTAAGAGAGGGAGATAAAGAGAGGGGTGGAGTGAGAGGGACTTATTTAGCTAGGGTGGGAGGGATAGATAGAGAGAGGGAGAGAGAGAGTTACCTAGGTAGGTTTCCAGAGGGAGAAACTGGAGAGAGAGAGGGGGTGGGAGGGAGAGACCTAAGAGAGAGGGAGAGGGGGTGGAATTGAGAGTTTAAAAGAGAGGGAGTGGGAGATAAGGGGTTGGATTCAAAAGGATTTAGCTAGGTAGGGTGGGAGGGATAGAGGGAGGGAGAGAGATAGAGAGGAGGTTGGAGAGAGAGAATCGAGAGAGAGGGAGAGAGAGAGGGGGGAGAGAGAGAGAGACAATGATAAAGAGAGATTTACATAGGTAGGGTGCCAAAGGGAGATACCTAAGAGTGTGAGGGGTGAGAGAGAGAGACTTGACAGATAGGTAGTAAGAGGGAGCGCGAGAGAGAGGGAATGGGAGAGAGAGGGAGTGTGATTGAGAGACCTAAGAGAGGGAGAGGGTGTGGGAAGGAGTGAATTGAGATAGGGAGAGAAAGATGGATGTGGAGTGAGAGGGAATTATCTAGGTAGGGTGGGAGGGATAGAGTTACCTAGGTAGGTTGCTAGAGGGAGATACCTGAGAGAGAGGGGTGGGAGGGAGAGACCTGAGAGAGAGGGAGAGAGAGTCCTGAGAGAGGGAGAGGGGGTGGAAGTGAGAGCTTAATAGAGAAGGATTGGGAGAGAAGTGGTTGGAGGGAGAGGGACTTAGCGAGGTAGGGTGGGAGGGATAAAGGGAGGGAGAGAGAGAGAGAGAGGGGGTGGGAGAGAGATATATGATTGAGTGGGTGGGAGAGAGAGAGTTGAGAGAGGGAAAGGATTTAAGTGTTAAGGGTAGAGGATAGAGGGTTAATGGTAGACTAGAGAGAGATAGGAGTGAGTGAGTGAGAGAGAATTGAGGGTATAGGGTTGAGGACTTATACGGTTGATAGTTTAGTGTATTGGGTTGAGGGTATAGGGTTTAAGGGTTTAGGGTGTAAGGGTTTTTGGTTGATAGTTTAGGATTGATGGTAGAGGGTTTAGGGTTTAGGGTTTAGGGTTAAATGTTTAAGGGTTTAAAAGTTGAGGGTTTAGGGTTGAGGGATTAGGGTAGAGAGGGAGGGATGGATAGATAGAGAGAAGGAGAGAAGAGGATTGAGGGACAAAGATATATGAGGGTTGAGGATCCAATGTATATATTAGAGGGTTGAGAATTGAGTGTATAGGGTTGAGGACCTATAGGGTTGATGATTTAGGGTATTGGGTTGAGGGTAGAGGGTAGAGGATTTAAGGGTTTAAGGGTTTAAGGGTTTAGGGTGTAAGGGTTTAGGGTTGACGGTTTAGGGTAGAGTATAGATGATATAAGGGTTAAGGGTAGAGATTAGAGGGGAGGGAGATAAGATTGAGTGAGAGAGAGAGAGAGACTTGAGAGAGGGAGAGGGGGTAGGAGGGAGAGACTTGAGAGAGAGGGAGGGAGGGAGTGAGAGAGAGATAGAGGGTAGAGGATAGAGGGTATAAGGGTTAAGGGTAAAGGGTAGAGGGGAGATATATAGGAGTGAGAGAGAGAGATATTTGAGAGAGGGAGAGGGGGTAGGAGGGAGAAACTTGAGAGAGAGAGTTGAGAGAGGAGAGGGTGTGGGATGCAGTGACCTAAGAGAGGGAGAGAAGGATAGAAGAGGAGGGAGGGACAAAGATATATGAGGGTTGATGATCCAATGTATAAGGTAGAGGGTTGAGAATTGAGGGTATAGGTTTGATGAAATATAGGGTTAATGGTTTAGGGTATTGGGTTGAGGGTATAATGTTGAGGGATTAGGGTTGAGGGTAGAGGGTATTGGGTTGAGGGTAGAGGGTAGAAGGTTTAATGGTTTAGGGTTTAAGGGTTTAGGATTGAGGGTTTAGGGTTGAGGGTATATGGTTCAACTATTATGGTTGAGGGTCCAATGTATAGGGTATAGGGTATAATAGTTGAGGGTTTAGGGTTTAAGGGTTGAGGGTCCAACATACAGGGTAGAGGGTTTTGGGGTTAAGGGTTGAGGTTTTAAGGGTTGAGGGATAAATGGTTGAGGGATAAATGGTTGAGGTTTGATGTATTAGGGTAGATATTTTACTTGGCTTTAAGGGTTTAAGGGTTGAGGGATTAGCGTTGAGGGTAGATGGTATTGGATTGAGGGTAGAGGGTAGAGGGTTTAAGGGTTTAGGATTTAAGGGTTTAGGGTTGAGGGTTGAGGGTTGATGGTTGAGGGTTGAGGGTTGAGGGTTGAGGGATTAAGGAAAGAAAACATGTGCAAATTCCTTCTTAATGCTAATTCGAAGAGGAATAGTGTAGATTACAGGTTCAAAAACAATTACAGTTTAATAAAATTTAACATTACTAGAGACAAAATAGACAATTAAGCATACAAAAAATTGGACCTGAGTATTTAATGTGGGAAAACCCTTACAAGAGAAAAACCCACCACATCAAGAAAAAAATTGTATTATAGTAAATGACAATTACATACAAAGTTGCAGTTCCCCTTTGCAAATATCAATTTCATAGCAACAACATTTCCCTGATCAACCTTGTACAAATAAAATCTTGATTACAGTTCTATGACTCACTGTTACAATTCTTATACAACATACAATGAAGAACATAAACTATCAAATGTTTAGAACCCCATCACTAGTACAAGACATTGCAATATATATCCAACAACCATGGTCGATTTGATCTCTATATAAACGGTTAAGTTCAGTTTCCTTTGTAGAGAAACTATCTATCTTACTAGTCAAGGAGCAATCACTACCAACTCAAGACAGTCCTCCAATGACCATCATATAACTCAACCAGTAAACCAAGTTAGCGTTCGTTCAATCATGGTCCACCTTTGAGTCCATCGGCATGACCAACACTATCGATGAGAGGTTGGAAAATCACATCAATATCCCATGTATCCCTAACGTCCCAAAAGAACCATCCTGACCATGCACATCACCAAGAGTCTCCCCAAAATCAACCAAATAGCCTTATCGGTAAGACAAAAATCATTGTAGATAGTCTAAAATGTTTCACCAAGGTCCCAAGTCATATCAATGACCTTTAGTTCAAATGCAGTTTGAAACACCTCATCAGTAGGAGTCACATTGATGTTCAACTAGAACAGACTCATCAGAAGAAAAAAAGTGCTTCAGAAGAAGTTCAAAATGTCTCATAGAAGTTCCATGTCTCCCTCATGACCCAAGTTGGATGACCTTTTCTCGAATCGACAAAAGTCACACCAACGTTCAATAGCGATCGACAAACCACAAAAATTGGTATAAAATTCTCACGTCCAACTGAAGGCCAATGTTACCTTGATGCCACTGAGATCAGTAAGAGTTTCCTTGATGAAACTTCTTGGCTAGACTTCTAACATCATTGTGGGTCAGGAAACTCACACCGACAATTCAGGTCATATCGTCGGCTTCCATCAGCAAGAGTCTCTTCGGCTAGACTTCTAGCACTCACATGGGTTAGAAAACTCACATCGATAGTTCAAGTCCCATTGATAGCTATCATTGGCAAGACCAGCCACATGTCTCACCAATCTGAACACTTCAAGCCTTTAGAGATAAACTACTTGTCGGAAAGACATCCCACGTTTCTCACTGATTTTTCTCTTTCATGAGTTTCAGGTTAGAATATTGAGGCACATGTTTCCAACAGAGAGTATAGGGTTGATGGATTAGGGTAGAGAGTGAGGGATGGATGGAGGGAGATATGGAGGGACAAGTGAGATAGAAAGGAGAGAAGACAAGGGAGGGACAAAGATATATGAGGGTTGAGGATCTAATGTATAGGGTAGAGGGTAGAGAGTAGAGGGTTTCAGGGTTAAGGGTGTAATGGTTTAGGGTTGATGATTTAGAGTTGAGAGTAGAGGGGAGAGAGATATGATTGATTGAGAGAGAGAGAAAGAGTGGAGAGATGGAGATGGACTAGAAGGGAGAGACGTGAGAGAGAGAAAGGGAGGGAGTGGGAGAGAGATAGAGGGTATAAGAGTTAAGGGTAAAGGTTTTATGGGAGAGAGATAGAAGGAGTGAGCGAGAGAGAGATTTTAGGGTGGGAGAGAGATAATTGAGAGGGGGATGGAGAGAGAAAGAGAGGTGGGTGGGAGAGAGATAATTGAGAGAGAGAGGGGGGGGAGAGAGACAGTGAGAAAGAGAGTTATGTAGGTAGGGTGTCGAAGGGAGAGACTTAAGAGTGTGAGGAGGTGAGAGGGAGAGGGGGATGGGAGAGAAAGAGGGGGGGGAGAGAGAGACGATGAGAAAGAGAGAGTTACATATGTAGGGTTCCAAAGGGAGATACTTGCGATTGTGAGGGGGTGAGAGGGAGAGGGGTGTGGGAGAGAGAGAATCGGGAGAGAGGGGGAGAGAGAGGGGGAGAGAGAGAGATGATGAGAAAGAAAGAGTTATGTAGGTAGGGTGCCAAAGGGACATACTTAAGAGTGAGGGGGTGAGAGGGAGAGATTGGAGAGATAGGTAGTGGGAGGGAGTGTGAGAGATGGATTGGGAGAGAGAGGGAGTATGAGTGAGAGACCTAAGAGAGGGAGAGGGTGTGGGAGGGAGTGACCTAAGAAAGAGAGGGAGAGACTTGAGAGTGTGAGGTGAGTGAGAGGGAGAGAGGGGGTGGGTGAGAGATAATTGAGAGAGATGGAGAGAGAGGGGGGGAGAGATAGAGATAGTGAGAAATAGAGAGTTATGTAGGTAGGGTGCCAAATGGGAAAGAATTGAGAGTGTGAGGGGGTGGGAGAGAGAGAGGGGGGGCAGAGAGAGAGACGATGAGAAAGAGAGAGTTATGTAGGTAGGGTTCCATAGGGAAAGACTTGAGAGTGTGAGGGGGGTAGCAAAGAGATAATTCAGAGAGAGGGAGAGAGAGAGGGGGGGAGAGATGGTGAGAAAGAGAGAGTTATGTAGGTAGGGTTCCAAAGGGAGAGACTTAAGAGTGTGAGGGGGGTGAGAGGGAGAGATTGTAGAGTTAGGTAGTGAGAGGTAGTGTGAGAGAGGGAGTGTGAGAGAGAGGGAGTGTGAGTGAGAGACCTAAGAGAGCAAGAGGGTGTGGGAGGGAGTTTTGAGAAAGAGGGGGTAGAGGGTTTAAGGGTTTAGTGTATAACAGATTAGGGTTGATGGTTTAGGGTAGAGGGTAGAGGGTTTAGGGTAATGGTTTGAGGGTATGTGGTTGAAATTTTAGGGTTGAGGTTCCAATGTATATGGTAGAGGGTATAGGGGTTGAGGGTTGAGGGATTAAGGGTTGAGGGTTGAGAATTGAGGGTTGAGGGTTTAATGTGTAGTTTAGAGGGTAGAGGTTTCAAGGGAGAGATGAAGGGAGTGGGAGAGAGGGAAGGAGAGGGAGAGTGGGAGATATAGTTGGTTTAGGGAGAGAGAAAGAGAGGGAGGGAGTAGGAGAGAGGGAGAGAGGGAGAGAGTGGGAGAGAGTGGGTATAGGACATAGGGTTTAGGGAGAGAGGGAGAGGAGAGAGGGAAGGAGAGGGAGAGAGTGGGAGAGAGGGAGGTAGAGGGAAAGAGGGAGAGATGGAGATAGGTAGGGAGTGGGAGAGTGGGGGAGAGGGAGAGAGTGGAAGAGAGTGGAAGAGAGTGGGTATAGGGTTTAGGGAGAGGGAGAGTTGTAGAGAGGGAGGGAGTGTGAGAGAGGGAAAGAGTGGGAGAAAGAGATTGGGAGAGAGGGAGAGAGGCAAAGAAAGAGGGGGGTAGAGGGTTTAGGGTGTAACAGTTTAGGGTTTAGCATAATGGTTTGAGGTTACATGGTTGAATTTTTAGGGTTGAGGGTCCAATTTAAAGGGTAGAGAGTATAGGGGTTGAGGGATTAAGGGTTTAATGTGTAGGGTAGATGGTAGAGGGTAGAGGGTTTAAGGGAGAGAGGCAAGGAGTGTGTGTGTGTGTGTGTGTGTGTGTGAGAGAGAGAGAGAGAGAGAGAGAGAGAGGGAGAGAGGGGGAGAGGAGGAGAGAGACAGAGGGAATGAGTGGGAGAAAGCAGAGTGGGGAGAGGGAGAGAGGGAGGGAGAGGGATTGTGGGAGAGAGGGAGATAGAGTGGGTTTTTGGTTTAGGGAGAGAGGGAGAG
>CM021100.1:235348790-235381127 GCA_007115665.2 Sequoiadendron giganteum | reverse complement strand
GAGGGAGTGGGAGGGAGGGAGGGAGAGGGAGATAGTGGGAGAAAGGGAGGGAGAGGGAGAGTGGTAGAGAGGGAGATAGAGTGGGTTTTGGGTTTAGGGAGAGAGGGAGAGAGGGAGAGAAAGAGAGGGAGAGAGGGAAAGAGTGGGAGAAAGAGAGAGAGGGAGGGAGGGAGGGACAGGGAGAGTGGGAGGGACAGGGAGGGAGAGAGGGAGGGAGTGGGAGAGAGGGAGGGAGAGGGAGGGAGTGTGAGAGACTGAGGGATTTGGAGAGAGGGAGATAGTGGGAGAGAGATAGAGGCTAAATGATAGAGGGTATAAGTGTTACAGGTAAAGGGTAGAGGGGAGAGAGATAGAATTAGGGTTTAGGGTTGAGGGTATAAGGGTTAAGGGTAGAGAGATAGAATTAGGGTATAAGGGTAGATGAGAGAGATATAGAATTAGGTTAGATGGTATAGACAAAGAGAGAGAAAATAAATCTATTAAAAACCAACTTTCTCATTACATGAGTGCCTTTTGAGGAAGTAGAGATATCATTGTTTTTTGCAAAAAATAACGCAAGTGCATTATAATGTGAGCACATTTTGGCTTGCTCTAAAAAAGGTAATAAAAATTAATTTACCTGTGATCTCAGCTCACATTCTATATATTCTCCTAGTTCTACGTGTGCTCCGAAAAAAAGTATCTTTTTGATGATGTTGTGAAGTGTGCATGCATGTGTTTCACATTCCACCACCTTTTTCGTGATCTTTCCACCACCTTTGCATGAAATAATAGAGTTTTCACGTTGAAAGGCATATAATATCAATTCAAGTTTGAATTCCAATGAAAACTGATATACAATTGAATTTTGGAGGGGAACAAGCTTTTGAAAAATTCAAATTGTTGAGGAGTTTGAAGAAAGAATAAGTAAAGGCTACATAATTGGGTAGAACTCCTCCATTTGAAACTCTGGGTTTTTAGGTACATGAATTCTTTACACATTTTCTTTCATTTTTGTTGTTTTGGATATTCCATGTTGATAATTGTTTGTTTTTCATTACAACCTTAGGTTGTCAATGGACATTTTAAATTACATAATTCTATACACTTGTCAATTACATTTTTAAACCACCTCTATACAAACCAACTGATTTCCTTTTCTATGCTACCAAATTTTCCATACAAGTCTCTAAAAAATTGGAATATACTCCTCCCACATTGATAGCATCGATTTAAAATATTTTGGTTTTCATCTCTATTTCTAAATTACCTGATTATTAAAGCTACCCCATCACCTATTTTGTCATATATTTTAAATGTTTCCTTGATTAGTCTACCTATAAGGGATTCTAACCCTTCTCTCAACTGTTTCAAGACTCTTTATTCAAGGACAAGTTAGCAAAATAGGGAAAGGTGCAGCCTATCTTACAGAGCATCTACACAAAAAAAAACCATCAAGTGTAATTTTATTAAATTCTAGAGGAATAAAACAACTTAACTCAATATCACTCCAATCAAATTATCAGAACTAAACCATATCTCAACTTGTCCATTCAATTAGAACTCCTTTACCTTCACAAAACTCATGGATATAAGACATCAAACTGAGATCTAAGCACACAATCCCTTAAAAACTTCTCAAACACTTTAAAATACATCAATTTAATTGGTTCAACCCAATTCCCAACTTTGATATATCCAATATGAAAACTTCTCAAAATAGACTCTCTTAATCAGCAAACAAGGCCCTTTTAGGCCCTATCAATCAGAAAATTCTCAATTCCAAGCCTATTTCCACTTCTTAATGCTTCAAACATGCATAAGTATCTCTATAGAACATGAAGGAATCATTCTCCAAACTTACTTCATGATAATTCATCAAACATGTATCCTAAACCACCATTTTTGATTGAAAATTAAGACAATTACATCACTAACATGGCAAGATAGTCAGTAAATGAACTTCAAAAACTTGAAAACTCACCAAAAAAAATCTTGAAATAGATTCAAAATACCCCTAAACACCTTTTAAAAACAATATCTTCAATAAGGAATCAAAAACCATAAACAAATTCTTTAATTCTCACTGGACACTATTCTTTTTCCTAATTTTTCACCAAAATATGGCCTAGGGCATCATGATTTTAAAATCTAACTATCACCACTCGGTATAAAAATTTGAGAAATGAAGGAGTACACAAAAAAATACATTCTTACTAGATTTCAAGTAATTCCATTGGTTAGAATAAGAGAAATGCAATTTTCGTTTAATTTTGTTTACCCTAGCAAGGGTCTTGAACCATCTTAAGTAAACAAGCCATAACTTACTCAAATCTGCATAAAATTGAGTAATACAAAAAGGATAATGTTGTAGGATCATAGATTAATTATTCTAAAATATTTCCCCATGAAGATATTTTTGTATAGGGCTGCACAATGATTCACAATTTTCTTTTACCAGCAAAAACACAAAAAATTGAATATAAAACGGGGTCTCTTTATTGTTTTCTCCATTATTTACATCCCCTATACCTCTTGCTTGAGGTTCTCCATCAATTTAAATTTTTTATTGACCATATAAAATGACCCAAACCAACCTTTCACCTACTTGACTCTTAAACTTCCAAATTTTTCCATTTGTCAATTTTTGCTTTTTTACCTTGACAACAATTTTGCAAGATTTTCTTTTTTCCCATTTTTGAAACCCTCAACACCTAAGAACCACCAAATTAAGTAGTTACATGATGAAAAGGTCCACCAAGACCTTTTTCTAATAACAAAACATCTAGAACCTATTTTGGACCTCTTTTTACAATATTTAACATTTTTTGAAAATTGGATAAAACAACCTATCTAAATGTTCATCTAATGACTCAAACACCATGAACTAATATTCATCTCATTACTATGCTACAAGTAAAATTATCCACCATGCAAAATAAATGAATGAGGAAGAAAATAACAAACGAAGAGCTCCAAACCTTCAAAGAAAAGGAGAGAGAACGGTTGAGGGCATATCGTGAAAAGAAGAAAATGGAAACAATTGACGAAAACAAGCCAATTGAAGAGGAACCTCAACCGTAAAAAAAGAGAATATAAATTGGTAGCACAAAGGGCACAAATATGAAAGTTTCATTGTAGGATAGATTTAGATATTGTAGTTGGAGACACACCCTCTACCGAAATTGAATACAAAGGGGTTACACCATTAAGCACAAGCGAATATAGAGGGACACCATCTACCACAAGTGAATATGGAGGGACACCATATACCAAAATTTAATATGGTTGGACACCATCCACCCCATATCAAGTTTAGAGTACATCATCACTTGAAATTGACAAAGAAGGTATTATATCATCCCCACGTGAACCTCAAGGTATATCTTCTACTCCATCCTCGATCGAAGGTACACAATCTAGCCCACCTCAATTAAATATTGATGAAATTGATAATGTTGAGATGTATGTGCCTAGGAGAACACCACCTAGAATTTTATGTAGAAATACAAAGTATTTGATTAATATTTATGAGGATATTTTGCAACACATGGAAGTTAAGATTCCAACATGCACTTGTAGAAGATATGTTGATAAGATTTGGCAAATCGTCTTTGAAATTATAAATGAGACCACAAGATGTCAACTATTTGTTTAAATGATGCGGGGTTTAAATTATAGAAACATCATGAAGGCTCTTGGGTTGAGAACATCGAATGCATCAAGTGAAAACACTATTGTGAAGAATCTAATGGATTCTTATGAGAGTGTGGATAAAACCTCACACTCAAAGGATAGTAATGTCACCCAACATGTCATTACATAGACTTTGGTAATCTATCAAACAAAGAGATCTCGTCTCATTAAAAATATGAGTGAAAAAATGAGAATTAGTAGAAAAACTTTATCAAAATCCATTCAAAGGCAGAAAAGAACTAAGGGCACTGATTCCAATGAATTATGGGCATTCTCAGGGAGACTACCACAAAAAGATAAAAAAGTTGTTGAAGAATTGAGAACTCTAGTTGAAGAATTGAGAACTCTAATTGAAGAGTATTGAAAGAATAAAACAAGGCCATCTCTGACTCAAAGGGATGTCATAAGAAGGAGAATCGGTATTCGAAACTGTGAGCCACATCCAAAGCATTTTTTGGATATGACTCAAACATAATTTTTTCAGAAATTTGAAAATGGTTATCCTCAAATTAGTATTTCTAAAAGATTTCTTGAAATTCTTTAAAATTTTTATGTCAAAATTAATCACACATGCACTACTTGCATTTTTAGACTACATATTGAAGTCTCTAACCATTATGATGTTTATCGTTCTATATGTTTATATTTTCATACTAACGATGTTTTGTAGGATTGTGACATAGAAGCCCCACAAAAATCTTCAAGAGAGTTCTTATCAAAAAAATTATGTGAAATAGAGGATGGCCAAATATTCTACATGACAACATTCTTGGATGGTTCATGCGAGCGTTGTGGTGGCTTGCAACTTATGCTAGTATGTAAACATATGGAAAGCAGAGATGAGGTGGGATAAAAACTAGTAGAGTTCGAGAAGTATAAAATAGTGGCATACGTTACAAAAGATGGGTCTCAAGAAAATTGGTGTGATTTGGTTATTGAGAAGATTCCAGTGTATCAGTTTATGTCCATGTTTCATGAAAATATAGTTTTTGAGTATGCAAGGCATACCAATAGAACCCGATGGCTAGACATGCAATTCAAGCTATGCAAGAACACCTTTCTAGTTGGTAGCATATTATTAGTGCTTGAATTTTCAAAGAACTACACTCTATAGCCACAAAATGAGGTGCAATCAAAATATTACAACTCTACATAGGTTTTGATATTTGTACACATAGCATTCATTCATGCAGCTGATAGTACAAAGGACCAAAGGAAGGTATTGAGGGACTATCACTTTCATAATAGTGATGATCACATGCATTCTCTAGAGTTTGCATAAGGTTGCTTTCAGATGTTCTATAGTGATTTGGCTCATAGGGGCATAGCATACGGTCAGCATATAATATGGTCAGATAATTATGCAGTACAGTTCAAGAACGTGCACATGTTCTACTGGTTGTGCAAGATGAATCTCACTATAGGTATTCAACATATGTGGAAATTTTGTGAGGATGGGCATGGAAAGGGGGAGCATTATAGTGTAGGAGCATGCGTGAAAAGAGCATTAGCATGAGAAGAGTTAAAGTATAAAGACAGTGCAAAGTTGACAGATGCAAGATCAATCATTGAGTGGTGTAATGCTTTGATGGGTCTAGGTAATGAAGGTACATATTTAGTTCATAGATTTTTTTGGTTGATGGATGATACTAATATTGCACCATATTAGGATTATTGTACACTAACAGGATCAAGTGATCTACACTCTTTCCTTAGCTCAAATGCAGGTTCATGGAGTATCAATACACATAATATGGCAAGCTTTTGTTCTTCATGTAGAATGCAAGCCTGGAATGGTTGTGAGTCAAGGGAGTGGATTGACAAATGGTTGACAAGTTATGTTATCCCACTTCACATATATCACCCTCTAATGGCATTGGAACTAACATAGATGGAATCATCGATCGACTTTGACCACATATCAGATCTAGTTCAACTAGGTAATATATCTACTTGCTTAGTATTTGAAATTCCATATTGTTATCTTACTTTGTACTATATTTGTAATGTTGACTAATTTCAAGATATTTATTGCACATATCAATGTAGGGCATGTTTATGTAGTTATTGTAGATGAAGACAATGAAGAGGGAATAAACTACTACTTGTGTCATTATGTTGAGGCCAAAACGAAATTGGAGGCCCCAATTATAGATGGAGAAAATATCGAATACCCTACAAGCTCAGTTATTGTTACTAGAACATGGCTTAAAAGGTACCCACATAAGAATGTTAAACATTGGTTGTTTCAGGACTTTTAAATGCATCGTAAGATTCTTCATTACTTGAACCTTGTCATGGAATCTAATATTTGTTTGAATAAATATGGGGGTAAACCTTTGAACAAGACCTTGTGGAAGGTCCATGAGTCTGACCATGAGGCAATACTTGACACAATAAAGAGTAGAGAAGACCCGAATGGTTTGTTGGATTAATTTGTAAGTATATACACATTGGTTCTTATTAATTTTATACTTGTATGTAAATTAATTTGTTTGATGCCAATGTTATCATCTTATTTTACTTTGCCTATTTGTAAGTAACCTGCTAAACATTGATTGGTGTCCCCTTGCAGAAAATGCAGATTTATGAGCCATCCAAGAGAATCTCAACCAGAAAAGCAATGCAACATCCTTATTTTGATGATCTTGACAAATCTCAATTATGATTTTAAGCCATTAAAAAAGCGTGTGTGAAACTTGGTGAGGGAATTTCAAGTTATTAATTTGAATTTAACCTTATCATGATCACCTATGATTTAGACATTATAAGGGCATCTCAAATTTCAATATATTATATTCATGAGAGGTGTTGTGTGCAATAGGTATCCTGAAACTCCCAGTGAAGATGTATGACCAAGAGTGACTAAGTTGAGAGACTCCCATGCTCCAAATTCGTGTGATAAAAAAAATTACTCCAACACATCCCGATAGGTACGTTTATGCTAGGTATGGTCCTCTTTCACACCCAAACACATAAAATTGCTCTAAGCTACGTTCAACTGGAATGATCCCTTATGATGGCATGGAAACAATTGAAAAGAGAAACATACACATGATGGCTAAAAATTTCGAGTTTTCCAAAAAAAAGTGTATGATCATTGGAAACTTGAAGTTAGTAGTTGTTGAAGAGTTTGAAGGAGAATATCAATCAAATATCTTTGTTTCTTTGTTAGTTTATGTGCAATTTCTTCATTTATAGCCTATGTACAGGTCTATATAGTAGGATTTTTCTCTAACATGATATGAATCTATTGTAGAATGGTTTTAGCTTTGATTAGAATCCATTCTTGTGAAATTCTATTAAGTTCCAATCAACTTAGAAGTAGATTTTTGAAATAGGTTTGAACTTGCTCATACAAGGTTTTGAGTGTAATATGTTGAAATAGGCCATTCCACCTATTGTTCAGGATGTGTCTCAGTGGAATGGGCCTGATTTAAGTAGGATAGGGAGTAGGAATAAGAAAATAGCATTGGTAAAGGCATTGGAAGATATTACTAATGTTGCCCCTATTGAAAATTGAAAATTTAGGCTTTAAAAGTAAGGGTAGAAGAGGTGAAAAGAAGAAATTGCTTGAGAATAAATTAGAATAGGTTGGAAAGAGAGTGAGGTTGTGGATTTTGATGTGTTCAAAAGTTTTTGAAAGCATAGGGGAAGTCAAAAGTATGTTATGGCATCCTGCTCGAGTTTTCATTAATGAAAAGGAGAGATTTGAGGGAGTAAAAGTGGGTAAAGTCAAGGGGCAACATAATTTGGTGGTCAATTAAGTTTGTGTAGGAAAAATGAAGCGCGCTGGAAGAGGTTTTTAGGTTAAATGAGGTTTGGGTTCAGGTTCAAGGGTTCGGTTCACTGATTCAACCAATATTTTTTGGAGGGGGGTTCGGTTCAATTTGGCTTTGTTTGTACAAAAAACATGTAAAAATAATATATATGTATATGCATCCTAGAAGCATGAATTAGGATTAGAATATCACATAACATCATATAAAAAACAAAACCACCATAAAATTGAATCTCATTTAAAACATGCATGATCAATATTCATCGTTGAAACTTGAATTGTGGTAGTTTGTTATACACAGTCTATTGATGTCAGGGTTCAATTTGTATGATTTTGAAAAAAGAAGCCAACTAAGTAGAGTTATTAGAATTCTTCATAAATCATAAGAATTTGTTTAGTACACTAGCCATTTTGATGTCTTCTTGTAGTCTCAAACATTATTTTGCATCATTGTTACATTGGTCTTGAGAGTGGTAGCTTAATATAGCTCCATAATACAAAATCTGGTTTACCTATGCAGTGCAACAATGACATAGGCAAATTTTTCTTTGAAAGAAACAAAGGATGACTGGACAATTGAAGTGTATAAACACATATCTTTTTGTAATATCAAGGATACTTTTTGAAATCTTTTTATGAATCATTTCATGCAATACCAATTGAAAATGTGTTTTTTGCTTTTACATAAAGTTGATTAGCATCAATCAATTAATATTAAAGAAAAACCATGAAGGACAACAATAATCAATGCTAGGGATAACCAATTAATAAGTATACATGTGAATAAGTCAAGAATATACTTATGAAATAAGGGAAGCACAAGTACTCAAAAACACATAAGCCTTGAAGTATACACATGAATACATAGTATACATAAATTAATACAAAGTATATGCACAAATACAAGGTATATGCATGAAAACATGTAAGTCACAATGTATATATTGGAACACACGTAAGTCAAAAAGTATACACATAAGTTGTAAAGTATACACTTGAATACACATAACTCATATCTATTGAACCATGAATTTAAAATGCAAATATGGACACCATCGATACAAAAGATTTGCATTAACCAAATAGCCATGTAGGCATACATCAATATATGTCGATATAAGTATTAAATATAGGTACAAAATAGCCATATAGGCTTATGAGAATGCCATATAGGCATACAATGTCAAATATATCCAATACAAAATATGTACAAAATTGTCATGTAGGAATACAACGAACGACTCTAGAATCAAAAGTCATTGCTCTCCATGCTCTTGAAATAAACTCTTTCCCTTTTCTTGTCAATCAGATGGCAATACATATGTCACTCAATTTTGTTGTTCTTGAGGAATACTTCTACTACTCCTCCTAGTGTTTAGTTCTTGGTGAGGTTTTATTTGTTACAATAAGAAGTAAATACATTAATATATAAAAATTACACTATAAAAAATGATATATTTAACAAAATAATCACTTACTGTCATGTCTAATGATCACTTTCCATGAGGGAAATATTCACACACCCAGGCTAAGGCATGTTGGAGCCTTGTATAAACCATCGAGTTAGAAATTAAACTATGAATCAATAATGGTTTTCTTTTTCACTAACTAACATCTATAACAACGAATATAAATTGAAATTTAGTAATTTGCCTCATACCTCCCTTGTCAGAGCCATCAAGAATTCTATAGCAGATGAAACACTGATCTCCATTGTCCTCGTCACATTTAGAGGTGTTTCTACTTGCAACAACTAATTATAAAACAATAAATTATTCAATCACAAAAACTACAATAGTGATCCACGTCATGACTTATAATGTATGAGATAATAAACAAAATTTTGAGCAATTATTAAACTATATATTTCTGACTATCATGTTTACTATTTTCCCTATCCATATCTTGTTCGAAAACACATTTTTTTATACTTTTACCCATAGAAACAAGCTAGTGAACTGTTTGATAAAATTCTTTTGTAGACATGTACGATAACTGTGGTGGCATAGAGAAGGTAGTGAGTTGTTTGAAAAAAATTCCTCAAAGAAATGGGGTCTCGTGGTGATGGAATTCCATTACAAACAAATGCATGTCACAGGGCATTCCATCGTCATAAGACAATATTTCTTTCAGGTATTTTTTAGACAGTTTATTGCCTTCTCTATGGTATTATTTCTTACTATTATGCATTGATAGAATTTTTTCCAAGCATCCATAGTTTTTTGGAAAGAACCTGTTTTAGGCTTTTAGCCATAGCAGCAAGGAAGTGAGTAGTTTGATAAAATGCTTTTCTACACATGTATGGAAAATGTGGTATCATAGAAAGTTTGGTGAGTTGTTTGAAGAAATTCCTTGAATAAATGAGGTCTCATGGTGATGGAAAGGAATTCCATCACCATGAGACCGCATTTCTTCGAGGCATTATTTCAACCTACTAACTACCTTGTCTATGTTATTGCTTACTATTATGCTTTGATAGATTTTTTCCAAGCATCCATAGTTTGTTGGAAAGCACATTTTTTAAGATTTTGGCCATAGCAGTGAGGAAATGAGTTGTTACATAAAATTCTTTGGTAGATATGTATGGAAAATGTGGTAGCATAGAAAAGGAAGTGAGCTATTTGAAAAAGTGGTGAAGGTGCACCCTTACAAGAGCATGCCTCCATGAGGAAAATTTAGGATTTTGAGGTTGTATAGGTATTTTCATGATGTAATAAGGCTTAAATAGTCATTTTTGAGTTTATAATGGTCTTTGGTAGTCATTTTAGGAATAAATTGTAAAGTTGCAAAATCTTAACAAAAGTTGTCAATCAATGTTGTAAAAATGCAAAAAGGTGCCAAGTGGAGGAATATAAAGAGTCAAGGTAGTTGCAAAGGAAATATTAGGCACTTAGGAAGTTGAAATTATTGGGAAAGTGTTTAAAATATGTGATTCATCATTTTTAGTTGTTGTTGAAGCATTTTGAAGGAGAAAACTAATAAAATATCACTGTTATAATGTTATTTTCTATGTTTTCGTCCATCATCTGCCAGTGTATGGTTCCATGAAGGTGGTAGTGCATCTGTAATGTGTGCTAATTTAAGTAGTTAGGTTTTGGAATCAATTTGAAACTAATTTGAGCATTTTATATTGAGTTTCAAGTGTTTGGTGGCCTAATTTCTCTAGGTAGTCAGAAAATAGGGGCTAAGGGTTTGATTGCCCAAATGATCTAAACATTCCATTCCACCTTTCTGTAGCAAATATTCCTTGGTGGAATGGACCAGTTTGAAGTAGGAGTAGGTGTAGAATTTAAGGAACTGGTTTGGTGGAGTTTTTTTGTGAGTTCTCCTTGTCGCCCTAGTAAAAGACCAATTTTGGTGCCTTTTAAACAAGGCTAGAGTCAGTGAAAAGAGGATAGGGGTTTAGAAATGGATAGAATCCCCTAAAATTTTTTGGATTGGGTGAACTAGAGGGTTTTTAAAATATCTAAGAGGTTTTAAGTGGTCAGAGAAGTTAATAAGTGAGAAACCCTAGGTGAAAGAGGGTGAAAACTAGTGAAAAGGAGTGATTTTGTGAAGGAAGTGTATGTAGATCTTTGGGGGAGCACGATTTGAAGATGGAATGAGCAGGAAAATGAATAAATAGGCCTAATTGAAGTGATTATAAGCTTGTGAGAGGTCAGGGCATAAGAGTTTCAATAATCCCTAATTAATTGCAAGGAAAGTGAGGGTTTTATGAAAAAGGGTCTAAATGAGCAAGAGGAGACATGAAAGTTGAATAATCTGAGGTTTTCTTGGTTGTATTTTGATTTTTTTGAGGTTTCAAGTGTTTTTTGTGTGTTTGGAGAGGTAACTCTTTGAAAAAGAGGCCTAATTGTGGCCTAATTCAATGTTAAAAGCTAGATTTGGGATAGTTGCTCCAAAAGAGTTGCAAGTGAGTTTCAGATATGTGCGAGCAGTCCATAATGGGTGCCTAGTTTGGAGAATAGACAAGGTATTGAACTATCTAAAAAGATGCCTCAATAAAATGTGGTCACATGGAATGTCATGAAAAGAAAATTTAATTAGAAGTTTCCCCTACACTTATTACTTATGCTATGTGAATTAATTGCATCACTACTTATGTTGACTTTCTAAAAAACTATATTATAGTTAAAATTTTGTCATCTATCAACATCTAGTTACTATTTATGGAATGTGAAGTAATGATTTGATTTTGAATGATGTGCAATGCAATGTAATCAATGATATGAATACAAAATACACAAATCTATTAAGTATAATTTATTAGTTAAACTCTTTATTATATTACTTGCGTGAAGGTTTGACTAAATCCACTAGCACCAAGAGGTGTTCCCTCAAAACCTCCAATATTAGCCTATTCAACATCCAAAATCACATATTAAAATACCATTCGTAAAATAATGTTATTAACATGTAATAAATTTATAATTGTTTACTTATTACATACCCCATCGATAGGTGTATTACATAAACAAGTAGGTTTAGGGTTGGTGTATCCAATATCAACACTGTGACCCTACATGTTTATTAAAATCATAAAACTAAACTAGTTAATCTTGCATTTCAAAATCAAAATTTAATAAATTAAATTCAATGAACATGCTAACGTTTACCTCAGTATCAATGCCATACATGTCATTGAAAATGTCAGTTGCCCTCTCCATCTCCATAGCTACAGATGGATCATGCACAGTAGCCTCCTGAGTGTCGGTGGGGTCATATGAATAGTCACCTCGCAAGATTGAAACACATGGGATCAAAGCCCACCTATCAAATACTCCCTTGGATGGCATTGTACAAGAGGGATATCATGTTGGATGACACTCTGCATCAAATAGTTGATGGCCTACAAAGTCTCTATGTTGACACTCTCCTTTGCGACAAAAGGGATGACAATGTGCTCATGAGGTGGACTAGCGAGAGGTCATTTCACTTGCCACGTAGGATCCAACTATGGATTGGGTCTATCTTTTGTCAATCCCCCATTTCTACCCTGGAAGTCCCCCATATCAAAATAATTTGGGATTTTGTTCAAGATGAACTTAGCATATAGTTTCCTAAGGAAATATTGTGGGACTTCACAATTGTTGCATGGTGAATCATCAAAAACTATGTACCACCCATCCCAAAGATATTTCCTAATCTCTTGGTGGTGGCACCAATGAATAGGAAACCTCTTCACATTGAGGGAGAGATTTCCATTTAACTGTGGGTTAGTGAATAATGCACAAAAATCACCTTTTGTAATTTTTAAATCTTTTACTTTTTTGTATGATAATTTATCTTGGTAAAGATCCCTAGCCTCTTGCCTCCTATCTTGCCAACTAGTTAATTGTTTGTTGATTAAATCTACATTTTTTAACATATCTTGCAGTGAAGTTTCTAGGGTCATTCTTTCTATAGTTCAACCATTTGGATTGTTCAACCTCCCGATTAAATCCTCAATTTGTTTTTTATTGTTCTCAATTTCGCCCAATAAATTATGTTGAGTGTCAGGAGGGTATTGAGGAATTAGTGGAGGATTTTGTTGTTGTGGTTGATGATTTTGTTGTTGAGGATTTTTTTCTTGTTGTGGATTTTGAGGAGGGTTTCCAAGTTGATTAACATCTCCTACAAATTAAAAAAATAAATATCAAATACAACCTAAAACTAACAAATTCAAAAAAAAAAGAACAATCCTTACCTTTTTGACCTCCCCGTCGACGTGGTGGCATATTGATGATGAATCAACAACCATTGATGAAGATTTTTGTAAAAAATCTCCTAGAATGCGATTGTGGAATTCTGGGGTTTTTGGCCATGAGCAACAAGAAAAACATAGTCATAAATGAAAATGAATTCGACATATATATATATTTTTAACATGTCATAACACGAGCACGTTATAACACACAAGCGTTATGGGCTTGTGGTGGTTGAGCCTCGGGGTCAACACACCAATCCATAATGTGAGTGTGTTATAATGTGCTCGTGTTATGAGTTTTCAATTTTTTCTTAAAAAGTGGCCATAAAATCGCTACCCATCTTCATGTGCCCAACCCCCTTAAAAATTAAGTTCATTCTTAACTAGATCTAAAAACAACTTTGTAGACCCCACAAAAACACTCCACAATATCCATAAAACATCTCACAATATTCTAGCATCATCAAAATATTTTCCATGACTATTGCAACCACCTAAAACTCAAGAACACCTTCAATTTGTGCAACCAAATATACTAGCATAGACATCCAACACACCAAACAACTTTGTGGAACAACTCAACACCTAAAAATCCAAGGGAAGCTAGGTACAAACATTGTAAGAACATTCCTAGATACACAAAACTAGAAAATTCACTACAGAGAAATGCAAAGCAATCTCATTTCTCTTAGACACCTTGTTTCACTAGAAAAACATGATGTCAAACACATCTTCCATTGTAATACGATCCAAAATCTAAAACTATGGACATAACACCTCTGAATGCCTCTTATCATCACATCCAAACCACATGGGCATATCTTAAATCATGAAGAAATGTGGAGGAAGACACTAAACACAACTTTATCACACTTAACTTTTGTTTATTCAAATTTTTTGAAAAGAACTTGGAAACCAATTGAATCAAATTTTATCAGCAACATTACTAAAATATTTGCAACACATCTACACCATCTTCAACATGCAACACTTTTCAACTACAACAATCTCCCCAAACATAAGTCAAGCCAACAACCTCTGCACCTATATTGAATTAGGACGTCAATGACAACACCAACATGTGTTGACATCAATACCAACATGTGTTGACATCAATACCAATAGAATTCGAATACTCTCTTTATACAGGTGGTTGGCATGAATTACAACACCCAAGAAACTCACAAAAACTCAAGTTTCCAACATCTCGATACTTTGAAAAATAACATAGGTATTTTATTTAAAATTGTATTAATCTTTTGATTTTGAACACTTTTAAAAAAAAAGGAAAAAATTAATATATTTTATTAAAAGAAGAAAGGATTCCTATTTTCTTACCATTATAATAATCCTTGAGAAAAAAATATAAATCTTGGAAAATAAACCAACTTTCTTGAAATTCTTGGATAATATTTTTTAGCCCTTGCTTGTTAGATTAGAAGAAGAAAAGAAGGATATTTAATATTAAGAGTTAGTATATCTATTTTCAAATCTCTTCCATTTTGTTTAACAAAAAATAAAGTGTAATTATTTAGAGACTATTATTGATTTTTTTATTTTTTTTTTCATTTCAGTTTTTAGAACTATAGGTTTCATTTTGGAAAAGACAAAATTTTCCTCTAAACTACATGGAAACATTTAAAATTGTATTGGATGACTGAAATGAACCCTTTTTTATAGCTATATTAATAAATATAGCTAGTTTCCTAATATTAAGAATTCTAATTTGTGAAAAAAAACTGAGGCCCTTTAATAGAGGAATTGAATTTCTATAGTTTTGATGTGTTTTTCAAAAATTAAAAGTTTTGAATTTGATTTTTTTAGGGGATAATTAGTTTTCATGTATGAAAATAATATTAACTATAATTTATCGACATGTGTCATTGTGTGTCCTTTTTTTTTATGCTAATGCCATTTTAAGTATTTTGTTCTCTTTGTTAAAAAATGTGATATAAAATATGAAATGGAATGAATTCTCACAAATGAAAGGGTTGAAGTGAAACCAAGGGATGTGGCGTATGATAGGAAAAATAAAAATAAATTAATTAGATGAGATTTCAAATATGGAATACACTTAATCAAAATAAATATGTATTTAATATTGAATACCATATTTAGGATTAGTTAAACATGATAGTGAAAGAAATTTTCACAACTCTTTCATGTTGTGGAAATGATAATAATTTTCAACTCCATGTAATCTTAGTATCATAGTGACGACACTCCATAAAACTATACTTATTGTAGGTTGTATTTTATGTAATTATGTTATTTATAATCAAATGGTGTTAGTAAAAATAATGCATGAATATTTGGTTAGTGTTTTGAGAAGCCCCTATACATTATTTTTTGTATATTTTATGTATGAGATGTGATTAATATGAGTGATTATGAAACCATTCTATTTTTTATATGTTGGAATAGACAACCTTTTAGTTTACAGCCTTGGTCCTTAGGGACCCACATGGGTAGATGGTAAATAATCACTATTAAGGATAGTCAAATTATTGAAGATGTATATTAGACCATGCAAGATTCTTGTAGCTATTAATGGTTGTAATTTTTTATTTTCGTATCTTGAGAAAGTTGTAAAGTAATATATTGTTCTTCTTGATTAAGTTATAAACTTTATATTATTGAACAAACTTGCATTGATATTAATTCATCCAAATTTAGGATGTGGACACTAATTTTTTATCACATGATAATCATCATTTCATTTAAAAATGTGTATTAATTTTTCATAGAATAGTATGACTTGCAAAGTCAAAATTATATGATGTGTAGGCCTAGTCTACATTGAAATTATAAAAGGGATTTTTCATAATGTTGTGCATTCATACTCATGTTATGATTAGGTTTAATTGATTAGCAGGGTGATGTTACACTCAACTCTAAGGATTTAATAGTAATGATTATCCATGTGCTTCTTATGTCACATTGTAAGGAAATGAATATTTACTTATGAATAGTATTTTTTATTTTTTTATTTTTTTTTGAAAAAAATGACTTTTTTGGAGTTTAATTATGGTATGTTGAATCTTAGTCATGTTTAATTTTAATGGTTCAAGATATATAGAAATATTAGTCAAATTGAAGAATTCAATCCCTATTTAGTATTATTTGGTTCAAAGTTCAAACTACTTCCTAAATGGTGAAATTTGTTTGTGTATTAAAGGTTGAAATTTAGTTATATAATAAATTGGATGTTAAAGATGTAGATTATCCTTTTTCCATCTTTGGTGCTCATTTTTAAGTTTTCCAATATTTCATTATTTGAACATTATAAAAAAATGTATGTTGGTTCAAGGTGATCCAAACATAGCCAGGGTGATAACCCAATATAGCCAAGACAATCCTAGAATCACATGAGTAGTTATATATTGATAATAGGGAAGGTTCAATTCCAAAAAAAGTGATTATTCAGTAGTTTATAGATGTTGATCTATTTTGGAAAGGTTTAATAAAGGAAGTTTGAACATTGAGGCCTATCTTATTTACCTATCAACTTGATTGATGATTTTTTTGAAGTTATTTTATTAGTTCTTCTTTTTGTTTCATAAGTTGTCCCATGTGAGAAAATAGTTAGTCTCTTGCTAGACAAGGTTGATAGTGTGATTGCCCCAAGTGTATACATTTCTAGACAAGTGTTCCTAATGGTATTCTTTGATGTTTCAAATCATTTATCATATGATATAAGTATGTCTTAGATTATAATGTGGGATGAGACAATTCTTAGGTTTTCTTGGACTAGGTAAGGGATGATTGTTCTTGTTTGGTTCCAACTTATTTATAAGAATGGGTTAGTGGTCTAGTACCTTATCACCATGGTGAAAGGTGGAAAATTGGGTGTGCTCCCACATTTAGGGGTTTAGGACCTAAAAGGGGAAATTTTAACTAACTTTCACTAAAAACTAAACCCTTGAGATCTCAATGCAAAAGAGAAAGAGATCTTGCAAGAGGGTTGTTCTAGGAGTTGAATATGATCTAATGAGGGCTTCACCTGTAAGTCTAAAGTTGGAAAAGACAATTAAATGCAAGATGAAACAAAAAACCCTAATTCAATGTAATGAACTACAAAATGGCTTGAAATGCAAACAAAATAGAACAAAAATGTAAAAAGATGAATAAGGAGCACCAACAAATCTAGAAGTGGTTGATTGCAACTCTAAAACACTACAAATTTTGAATTTTTGACCAACTAGGACTCATTTGCCAACCTGGGTGAATCAATCCCACATCTGGATTACTGCATGGAAGCTTGTTTCAGGGAAAAAAGGTATCTAAATCTAAAAATAGATATGGAAAATACCTATAGTGGGACTCATTCGCCACTCTTGGTGAATCAATCTCATTTCACTTTTTTGGAAATTCAATGTTTTGATCTGCACTTAAACACTTTCTCTTCCCTTCCAACTTGAGTTTCTGATTTGAATTTGTGAAAATACCTGCAAAACATAGTATAATTTTGATTTTTGTAATGGGGGATTTTCCTCGGTCAAACCCCTAGTTTGGTAATTAAACCTTGATAGAAATAATGAAATAAACATAAAACCCTAGCCTTAAGTGTGTCTAAGACTAAGAAAATTTGAAACATGATGCAATCCTATTCTAATGTGTAAGCATATGATGCAATAATGGAGATATGAAGATGAATGACTTAGTTGAGGATATCTCTAATCACCCCAAAAGAGCCTTAATGGTGCTTGTACCTTCCTTAGGCTGAATGTAGAGTAATAATGGAGGATGTAATCACTTAGGAAATAAGTCTTTAGGCTTGGCTTGATTTCTAATGACATCTCCCAACCTAGAATCCATCGTGATTCACCATAGACAACCATGATCAACCCTTGATAATGCTATATCTTGAATAAAAGTGAGCTTAAAGACCTACAAAAACACTTTAATGTTTCTCCTAAGCTTTAACTTTGTTGATTACTTTCTCTTGAATACTCTTGTGAAGAATCTTGAGAATGATTGCATAGATTAGCTAGAAGATAAAAATGATTTGAAAAATTTGTTATGTAGGCATTAACACCTAATTGACCATTATTTAGATCTCAAAGGTTGGCATCCACCAAAAATTTAAATTAAAATAGTGAATTTCCCCCTCAAAATTGAAAAAGACCCCAAATAGGACTCATTCACCACCCTTGGTGAATAAGTACCACCTAAGGGGATGCATTCACCCAAGGTGGCGAATGAGTCCCACCTTAGCTTTTTGAGGTTGGTTTTTTTATTTTTGATGTTTTAAGTGATTTTATGGGGTTTTTAGGTGAAATAAGCTTCAAGAACTGAAATAATGGGTCTTAGGGGCCTATTAATGATGATTTTAAAGGTCAATTAATTCAAGGGTGCCAAATAAGTCCAAATTAAGTGTGAAATTGCCTTGTTTTCAGGATAATATAGTTTTCTACACTATAGTTAGCCCCCACTTTAGTGTCCATATGACTCTGCATGCATATGCAAGCTAAAGGACTCCAATAATAACCTATGTTTCATAAAAGGATACACATATATGGTAGAATGAAGGCTCCACTATATCTATCTGCAAAACCACAACGTTAGGAACCACATCTTTCAAAATGACTTCGTTAGTTGTCCAAAGATCCTCTTATCCAACTTCTTCTAGAAATTGAATTTGAGAGTACATGTATGCCCCCCCTTGATTATGCTTGCTTAACGAAGGTGGAATGAAGGTAGCATTCTAGCCATGTTGAATAAAGTAGGTCATATCATAGGGTATTTCCAATTACCATACTGCATGATGACATACATTTTATGAGGATGTGAGTGTAACCATGATTCCCATGCAACAAATGGCATAAAAAATAGAGCTCTCTAGCACCCATTATGTTGATTGGAATGAAATGGAATTTTTAACCCTAATATATTGAAATTCGTAATTTTAACTTATATAAGAATAAAAAGTGAAGGAAATTCTAAATATTTTGTCATTTATCTTTTTGTAGGCTTTTTTTGTGAGTGACAGGGATTGAAGATGCTGAGCTGCCGAGATTATTTGCTTGTGAGACTGGACATCCTACGAGACTAGGTGGCCCATGCTAAGCACTATCATCAGGTGAGTTGATTTTAATGCCTTAGCTTTGTCCTTGCACATTTATTTTATGAATTTATGCATTTCTACGCTAATCTAGGGCCTTGGAACAAAAGGTGGAAAATTGGGTGTGCTCCCACATTTAGTGGTTTAAGATCTAAAAGGGGCAATTTTAATTAACTTTCACTCAAGAAAAAACCCTTGAGATCTCAATGCAAAAGAGAAAGAGATCTTACAAGAGGGATTTTCTAGGGGTCAAATATAATCTAATGAGGGATTCACCACCAAGTATAAACTTGGAAAAGACAATGAAATGCAAGATGCAACACAAAACCCTAATTCAATGCTATGACCTATAAAATGGCCTAGAAATGCAAACAAAATAGCACAAAAATGTAGAAATATGAATAATGTGCACTTCAAAATTTGCAAGTGATTGATTTCATCTTTGAAACATTAGAAATTTTAACTTTTTGACCAATTGGGACTCATTTTCTAACCTAGGCGAATCAATCCTAGATCTAGATTATTGCACAAAAGTATGTTTCGTGAAAAAGGGTATCTTAATTTGCAAAAACACTTGCATTGGTACTCATTTTCCACTCTTGGCAAATCAGTCTAGTTCCACTTTTTCAGAAATTCAAAGTTTTAATATGTACTTCAACACTTGCTCTTCCCTTCCAACTTTATTTTTGGATCCAAATATGTGAAAATACTTGCAAAATATAATATAAACTTGATTTTTCTAATGGGGGTGTGCCTTGGTCAAACCCCCAGTTTGGCAATAAAACCTTGATAGTGTTAAAAATCTTGAATAAGATTAAAAACCAGAATCTAAAAGAGAGATCTAAGCTACATAAACTGAAATGCAAATGAAAGCAAACCAACGATTCCGAGAGACATGCAAAAGTCGAAGAGACAAAATTGCATTAAGAGCTCAAAGCAAGAGAATGGCAGAGTAACTACACAATGCATTCCATATTGATTGAAAATACAAGCTAGGTAGCGTGTTTATATAGGCAAGAGAGAGGGATGTAGGTGGCAACACCGACCAATGAGGAGCAACCATCTATCAGACTAAAGATAGCAAGGTATCTTCCCAAGATAGAAAATGGATGCTCACATGTAGGAAGGTGACACCTCATAATCCTCTCACCTAATTAAACATGCTTTATTAACCTAAGCAAGATTAAAAAGGTGTAGGAAAAAACTAGTAATAAAGGGAAAATAAATATCCCAACTAGGAAATAAAAACCTACACTAACACCCCCCCTTAAGCGCTGCTTAGGTGGGTATAAAGAAGGGTCCCGACTGATGGCTATATTAGGTACCCATGTACATAGGATGAAAATGCAACTAATCTCCCACTAAATGGAGAAAAAAGGGGAAAACCCAATGGGAAGAAAACCCCTCTCTGAAAAAAAGGAGATGAAATGCAGAAAGGTGATGATTGGAGGACTCAACATCATCCCCCCAAGGACAACAATCATCACATGGATACAATACAATCAATGCCCCCCCCATAGGAGGGAAATAGAGAGACAATATAGTCCCCCCAAAATATGTGATCACCTGCAAAAAAAAGGTAAGTGTATGTAGACAAAACATGATCCAATGTCGACAAACAACTTGTGTCGCTTTCGGAAGAAACAAAACCAGGTGCAAGTGCAGAGATGCTTCCCATTCCGGATACGAATTGAGGGAAGGATGGATGTATATGAATGTTGATGATATCTCTGAAAGTTGCTCATGTGTCTCCTTGCCTGATGAAGATGAAGATGCCACAACCCACTCAGGTACATACCCAATCAATGTAGAAGGTGACAAATTAGGACGATGCGGAAATAGATGCTAAACAAAATCCAAAGACTGCATTGTGATGTTCCTTCCATCGAAGAAATAGATGGAGACTTGATTGCCCCCCCCATAATGAAGTGTCCTCAAAACCATTGAAAGAAGACTGAAGCCAATCTAATGGTAGATGCAAAAGAAACTCCGATGAAGATGGAGGAAGTCTCATATATGAAATCTCTGAAGAGAAAGAAAGGGCCTCCAAGATAGTCTCAAGATCTCCAAGAAAGGTTGAGACACAAAACTGAGGAGACTCTAGAAAAATCTCCAAAGTATGATCTAAATAGAGGAGTGATATCCCCTCAAAAATGTCCTCCAAACCAGGAGGGGGAACAATATTATACAAATTTGACAGCAAATGAAGCCATCGAAGATGTGTGATCATACCATTTCTCCATTGTGTGTAGTTTCCCCATTTCAACATGATCAAAGCAGGATGAAATGAGAACCCCATAATGAACTATGATGCATAAAATCATCTTTCTAAAAGAGAATATGTGCTAACAAGAGTCAACACAATGAACCCCCCTTTTTACTCAATCAAAGAAACCCCCCCAAAAAAAATTTGCTTGGCACTTTATAGATCAGTGCGTTTACAATGCTGGAGTTATTTTCTAGAGTTATACAAATGTCCAAAAATGGACCCAAATACTGAAGTAAAAAAATTATCTTTGAATAATGACTTAAAACCTACACCAATGTGTTGTGCTCGGAAAAATATCCACTTTCAAAAAAAGAATGACCTCAATCCGAGATCATATGAGAAAGTTATAGCAGTTTGAAGTTCAAAAATCGAGAACTGTCCTTCAGATCTGATGAGAAAACTTAAATTCTGGAAAAATGAGGTCACTTGAAAAAAAACCGATTATACCACTGTAAAGAGCATGTGATTCCACCCTTTTTCAAAAAAAATTTCACTGAAAATTACCTCCGTATGGCTGAGAACAAGCCATTTGAAAATCAGGTGGAAAAATGAAAATTGCAATGGTGAGGGGTCCAGCTGAAGCTTTCTGATGCGATTTCCGCACAATTAATTGCCTGCATAAAAAAACTAACTGATACCCAGATGGTTTTTCGATGCAACGAACAAAACTCAGAAGACGTTTTTTTTTACCACATGTGCAAGTTGTAGCTGTAGTGTAAAAAAACATCTTTTACAAGGAAAAAAATGACATGCAAAGCTCCCGGTGTCCGATCTGCATGCACCTTATATGGAAATGGGGGTTTTGGGGCCTTCCAGACACAATAGAAATGTTTTTTTGGCTTGAAAATACCCTGTTTGAAAGATGCTTCATAAAATATGAGCATCAAACCCCCATTTGCAACTTTTTCACACGATCTCCAAATCAGATGAAATGAAAGCAATTTTTGAATTTCTCAAGCCTCTTAGACATGTTGGAACAACCAGAAATGCTGCAATCACCCAGATCTCACAAAAAATTGCATGCAAAAGAAATGGGTTAATGGGTCTTGTTATATCCTTTCTGATTCTCCAGATCATTATAAAACGCAAGAGAATAGCATACGGGATTGACAAGATCTTACAGAACTCAATCTCTCAATCAGGAATCAAATGAACCTAAAACTCTCAAACTACAGCTCTGATACCATGTTAGAAATCTTGAATAAGATTAAAAACCAGAATCTAAAAGAGAGATCTAAGCTACATAAACTGAAATGCAAATGAAAGCAAACTAGCGATTCTGAGAGACATGCAAAAGTCGAAGAGACAAAATTGCATTAAGAGCTCAAAGCAAGAGAATGGCAGAGTAACTACACAATGCATTCCATATTGATTGAAAATACAAGCTAGGTAGCGTGTTTATATAGGCAAGAGAGAGGGGTGTAGGTGGCAACACCGACCAATGAGGAGTAACCATCTATCGGACTAAAGATAGCAAGGTATCTTCCCAAGATAGAAAATGGATGCTCACATGTAGGAAGGTGACACCTCATAATCCTCTCACCTAATTAAACATGCTTTATTAACCTAAGCAAGATTAAAAAGGTGTAGGAAAAAACTAGTAATAAAGGGAAAATAAATATCCCAACTAGGAAATAAAAACCTACACTAACAGATAGAAATTATGAAATAAACATTAAACCCTAGCCTTAAGTGTGTCTAAGACTGGGAAATCTAAAATATGATGAAATCCTATTCTAATGTGTAAGAATATGATGCAAGAATTGAGATATGAAGATGAATGAATCACTTGAGGAGATCTCTAATCACCCCACAAGAGCCTTAATGGTTCTTGTACCTTCATTAGGTTAAATGTAGAGTGATAATGGAGGATGGAATCACTTAGAAAATAAGTGTTTAGGTTTGTCTTGATGGCTAGTGGCATCTCCCCAACCTAGAATCCATCATGATTCACAATAGATAACCATGATCAACTCTTCACAATGTTAGATTTTGAATAAACGTGATCTTGAAGACCTACAAAAAAACTTTAATGATACTCATAAGCTTCATTTTTGTTGATTGCTTTCTCTTTAATGCTCTTGTGAAGACTCTTCAGTGCTTAGATCTTGAAAATTGATCTTGAGAATGCTTGCATAGATTAGCTAAATGATAAAATTGACTTAGAAACTTTCTTATATAGGAATTAATACCTAATTGACCGTTAATTAGATCTGAAAGGTTAACATCCACCAAAAATTTAAATTAAAATGGTGAATTTCTCGCTCAAAATTGAAAAATACCCCAAATGGGACTCATTCGCCACCCTTGGCGAATGGGTCCTACCTAAGGGGATTCATTCACCTAAGGTACAAAATGAGTCCCACCTTAGCTTTTTAAGGTGGGTTTTCAAGATTTTTGGTGTTTTAACTAATTTTATGGAGTTTTTAGGTGAAATAAGCCTCCAAATAAAAAACAATGGGTCCTAGGGGCCTGTTAATGATGATTTTAAAGGATAATTAATGTAAGTGTGCCAAAATAGGTCCAAATTAAGAGTGAAATTGCCTTGCTTTCAAAAGCACACAATTTTCTACACTACAAATGGTTAGAGGAAACTCTGCCTTCTTTTAAGGGCATTGTCATAATGCATTCACACAAGAATGTTAATAATTTGTATATGAAATCATACTTTATACATTGGTGTCACTATATCTCTAGCGCATAGTTGTGCATTGTGACACATTTTTGTTATATAACTATGTTGTGAAAAAAATCATTCTTTAATTGCTAATGTCTTCATGAAGTCTTTGGGAATGGAAAATACTAAGATCACAGTATAAATAATTTAGTGGTCTAGTACTCTATCATCATGGTTAGAGGAAACTCTACCTTCTTTTATGGGCATTGTCATAATGCATTCACACAAGAATGTTAATAATTTGTATATGAAATCATACTTTATACATTGGTGTCACAATATCTCTAGTGCGTAGGTGTGCATTGTGACACATTTTTGTTTTATAAAACTATGTTGTGAACAAAAAAATCATTTATTCTTTAATTGCTAATGTCTTTGTGAAGTCTTTGGGAATGGAAAATACTAAGATCACAGTAGAAATAATTTAAAAACATATAATCAATTATCCATTTAAAAGTAGGACATGTCAATCAACAATCAATGGAAAAGTCTAAAAAAATGTTACTTCAATGTATGCTCAAAATAAGAATTTTGTATCAAACAAGATGTAACAATATAAAATTATATACAAATCTAAAAACAAGATATGTAAATATATAATCATGATATAAAAAATTTAAACATAAAATGATAACAATATAAAATTTAAAACAACTGATATAAAAATATAAAATCAACAAAATATTTTAAATTATAAAACACGTTTAATGCAAAACCATAATCAAAATACTTTGAATAACATAATATTGTGTCATAAATACAAATACTAAAATACCAAACAATAAAAATAATAGGCAAGAGTAACGATCACGAACATCGATAATAAGCAGGGTGAAGTCCAAGAATCAATAAAGAAAACAAATGGATGCAATCATGAAGATCAGATATGTCCCCACTGAGTAAAAGGGATAGAAAGAAACGAAGCACGATGAAGAAGAAAGATGCCAAACATAAAAGAACTTGACAAAACAAAAAGATAGATTCTAATCAAAATAAAGCAGAAGACAAATTTACGTAAATGGGGACCTCGGCTGTACCGTATCATTTCTTTAATGATAACAGCTGTTTCTTCTCTGAGTTTGATGAATAGATACATCACTTATGTATACGGAAGTCATGCATGTGAAGGGAGGCTACACTTTCCTCTTTTAAATTCATATGAAATATGTATAGTTTTGATCCTTGCCATATGTATCGTAATAACTCTTCAGCAAATCTCATATGTCATCATCTGATGTAGGAAAAGATAAAAGGCATTGATAGTTTCTATATGAGAGGACGATAAATATTATCATGGGAGGTATGTAAAACATCCCTTTTTGTGTTTGAGAAGATATGGACCTCCTTTTGCTTTTGACTCTTTGAGTTGGGAGTTTCTCTCATTTTACAGTGTTGAGTTTACTTAGGAGAATTTAAGCTTTGATAAATTGTATTTTTCTTGTAAACAAGTTGAGGGTGCTATCTTTGAGGTCCTAAGATGGAATTTGTGTTTAAACTTTCAAATTGTTAAGGTCAAGCTTAAGTATTTTGTAGAAAGGTAGAATTTAAGAGTTTCCATTGTAAATATGTACGTCTTACAAAATACATTTCAATTTCCACCTCTTGTTTATAATAGAAATTTTTTGCTATCAAGTTGTTTATATGTAAGTATTATCTTGGATCCCTAACTTCCACAATTCAATCTAGAATTTTAGAACTTTTCTTAATAAATAATGAAACTTGTAAGGGTGCACCTAAACCTTTGATTCTTTCTATATGACTAATCTCATAGAAGCGAAACAATACAAAATTTGTAAACTACACTTACAAGTTTCAATCTCTAATGTCTTAAAGCTAGTAGACTTTTAGAGGTCTACATCATATTTACAAATACTTATAGAATCTTGTTGGAACTCTCCTATACCCCCTAATGTAACACAATTATTGCAATCTTGCATCTCATATAAATTATTTTTGATCTCTCTTGAGCTCGCAGTTCCACATTTCATCATTACATTCAATAATCAAATAATTTGAGCTTCTTTTCGCACTAATACAAATTTTGAGTTCCAATTATAAGCTATTTTAATTTTTGGTGTCAACACCTACAATTTACTAGATGGTAAAGCTTTGAAGTTGAGCTAGGGTTTCAATGTGTGTTAGAAATGGAGGTGAACAACTAATAAATGAGGGTATAATAGGGTGCAAAGGGTGGGAAAATGGAGGTGTGGTTTCATGAAACCATGATTAAGGGTGTGATTGTTGCACCTATGTGTCATGAAGTGATGCTTGCATCTAAAACCATGCTTGCATTATAAAATTGTGCCAATGTGTCACCAATCGCTACCTTTGGGGGAAAATGCACTTGTGCATGAAATTGTGCTTGTGGCTAGGGTTCCACTGCTTGCATTGGTTGAAATGGTTTTATGGTCTTAGATCTCTTAAGAGACTACACTAAGATAGTGCACTTTGAAATGGTCGAGTGACTTGGAGAATGAATTGAGCCCTTCCCTAGTATTTAACTTCCCACATGAATGTGTTGGAAAAGCCAATTTTGGTCCAAGATGTATGAAACAAAAAATATGTTTCTTGCCAAATTTGACTGCTCTCCACTGAAAATTTTTCCAAGTACACATTTTAAGATGGAATGGAAAAAATGGTGTTGATTTGACCAAAACTAATGGAAGTTAATGTGGAGGGATGCATTATTGACTTGTATGTGTAGCTGAAATATTCATAGGTTCCATGAGCTCCAATAACCACATCATTATAGTTCAGAAGATTTTTCTCTTAGGGCTCTTAAGAGACTATGTTAGAATAGTGCACTCTAAAGTGATCTAGTGACTTGGAGAATGAAAAGAGTCCTTCCCTAGTGTTTATGTTGGTGTAGAGAATGGGGATTGACTACTCACAAGTCTCGTTATTCAAAAGAGATTCCCAAGGGGCAAACTACCCTAAACTACCTCAAGGGACACAATGAGAGTTCTAGAATTAGAAAGAGTAGGTCACAACAATATATTAGACACATTAGTGATCTTTCATTCAAAGGACATCAAATTGGAATAAGGATGATAGTGCACTATGTCGGAGTCCTAGAGGCACGTTGGCATCTCGTATAGACCACAAAGCGAGAATATCCCAAAAAACAACTTAGTGGCTACTAATAATCAAATTGCTAAGAACTTACATAATGCGGGAGAGCAACAAAAAGTAGTAGAATTGAGAATAAAGTAAATTATAAATGATAAAGATAAAGAGAATAAATAAAGTGCTTACAACCACCCAAATAATGATGCCTCCAACAAGGAAATATCTTCAACACCTGCATATATAAGATCAGGAGAAAATGTTGGGGTTGTATAGGGTTTTGCCTTAGTCAAACCCCCGTTTTGGTGTTCCGAACTCCATGGATAGCTAGATAGATAGAGAAAGTGAGTAGAGTAAGCAAATATGAATTGATAAAAGCAATCCTCGCTCAAGGAAGAGAACCTGTATCACGAAGTAGAGATGCAATCAATAGGTGATGTGATAAATCTCAAGATGCTCACAAGCACAAGGTAAGAGAGATATCAACTACAAGGCTTTAGGAAGCCAAAGAAAGAAAGGATGAAAGAGAGGGTTGTGAGAACCAAAAGAGCTACAAAGAGTGTTGTAAGAGATTAAGAGTGCTTGGAGCAATTGTAACAAGTGAGAGATTTGTGCAAGCAAGAGAGTAAAGACGGAAAGGAGAGTGTCTCCAAGAGAGAAAGCTCTAGAGGGACAAAATGAATTGAAAGAATGGATTAAAAAGAGAGAATAGGAGGGAAAATAAGTTTCTCGAGCGGTTACAAGACATACCGAGTTGTTATTGTTAGAACTAGAAATTTCCTTTAAAATTATAGGGTCTTTTATTCACTTACACCTATCATTTTCCTACCATTTTCATGAGATAATTCAATTTTCCCCTTTCATAATTATAAAACACCTTATACCGCCAACCACATTTGACCTTTATAAGTCTTTTTCCTCACTTACCACTTTACCGTGGCCTACCACAAAGGGCCAGTGGTATGGCAGTAGCGGCTAAAGGGGCTGGCATAAAGTTCTTACCGCCACACCATGCACAATCTAAACTTAGACCATGGTATCACAGTGGGCGGTAAGTCACAGGCAGTAGTGAACGAAGATCGTCACCATGGTACCACCACCGGTCTACGAGGAGACGATGGTGACCGTGGTAAAGGCTTAGCAGGTGACAACATAAGAGTCACCACGGTACCGTGCGCGGTCAAAACATGGACCGCGAAACCGCAGTGGGTGGTTAGTAAACAATGATGGTAGCTGTCAGAGGAGCCACCATGATACCATGGAAGGTAAGAATGTAGACCGCGGTAATGCGGTAGATGGTGAGGGAAGAAGCCAACAGGCTACTGCGATACCACTGGTAGTCAGGCCATTGACCACAGTAGTGCAATGGAGACTTAGCAGGTAGTGTGGTGGCGGTAGAAAGTGGTTATCGTGATACCGTGAGGAGGCAACAGGGGGGGGGAGGGGGGCATGGTAGCACAATGGTTGGGAGTGAAGCTACAACATGGCTACCGCTTATACCGCGGGGGGCTCCAAAGATGACTGTGGTGGCGCGGTGGAACCTGATAGGTAGTGCGGCAACGATTGAAGACATTTACCGCTATACTGCAAGGGGTCATCTCGCCGACCACGGTGAACTTCAAGAAGTGGAAAAAATGGATATCGCAATACCACAGGGTAAAAACAACGAGCCTACGGTAGAGCGGTCAAGGGAGCAGTCAGAGTCAAATACTTCCATACTGCGGGAGGATGTGACGTTGATTGTCGTGGAGTGGTAAGGTAAAGAGAAGGCCATGGAAAAATTAAAACCTCTGGTAAAGCAATGAAAGTGAATAATGGTTTCGTGGAAATATTTGAAGTAAAATATAAAGAGCGAAATGAAAGCAGGAGAAAGTATAAAGGGAAAAACATGTGTAGGATTAATGTAAGAAATATTTAATTTGTTGATGAGGCAATAATTAAATATTTTATTTTGTAATAGAATGTGAATGGTTGTATCAGAAAAATGAAGGGTCGTGACCCTTGGGATACCATGTATAAATATTTTGTAAAATCAGTTAAAAGAGGGGGTAGTAGATTTTTAGGTAGTTGGATAGGGTGAACAGCTGTTGAAACAAAGTATCATGATGTACATTGTAAAATATTTTCAAATTATGTAATGGAGATGAATTCATAAATTTGGTGTTCCAATTATCGTGTCAATTGTTTATTGAATTTATAAAAAATATTATCCGGTTGTCTCCAAGGTTTTTATTTCCCTATTATTTAAATTGATATATCAAGGATATTTTCAGTTTATCAAAGCACATTTTCTACTCTTGTGTGGTTCAATTAATTGGCTCCTTCAAGGAAGGATTAAAGTCATTTAATTAATCACAGTAATTGGGAAAAGGACATTTGGATCAGTAAGAATAATTTGATAATTACATCCTTGCAAGTTTATGCCAAACATAAACTCATAGAAGTGCCAAACAATTAGAATTGTATCGAGAAATAGGATTCACATATCATTTACATTTTGACTCCATTTACGCAATAGAAGTAGGCACTGGTCATACCAATTCCATTTTAGTATTTCATAAAATCTTATCCATACATTCATATTTTAAAACATCATTAGGAGTAGAAATAATTATTAAGCTTTTGTTTATCCCTCACAATTTTCCATTAGGGATAGATCACATAGGTGGGAATCATACTAAGTCTGCATCACTTCCATAGGTACAACCGCCTAGGTTTAGCATAGCCTAAAGAGTAGAAGATTCAATTACATGAATTGGCCTTGTACATTGGCCAAAAACCATTGTGAGAGCTTGGAAAACTCTCGTGGTTCAAACCTGTATTTTTGAGAACCAATAGTTACCACTGATAAAACTAGTTGATAAGTGGAAAACATGCTCGAAAATGATCATTTAAATGTTGAATCATCATAGGACACTTTTGTCATATGTAGACATCTGCACAACATGCTAGTGACAAGACACATCATGCTACAAAATGACACGAAAGGTAAAAGCACAAGGTTTGACGCAAAGCTGATGCACAAAGGTAGCTACTAAAAAGGGGCCCTAAGCATCTTGAGAGGGAAAAAGTCTAATGCAAGGGATAAAATGAGCCTACACAAGTTCTAAGGGAGTGAAAACTAAAGTGGATACAAGAATGTATGTGAAATTGCAAGGGCAGAAATTTTATGATATTATATTTTACCCCCATTTTAGCTGGCATATGAATCTACCCAATATGCACACTAAAAACAATCTACTAAACATAAATAAAATCATAATGAAAAAGGATACTATAGAGGAAACAAATAGCTCTCCAAACCAAGGAAGCATGCCCCCAAGCTGAAGACCGACAAAACAAATACATTTGACAAGAAATATCTACACAAGACAACAAGGTTAGAACATAAAATCCACCACATCACGAGTTAGAACATATCCATGAATAACACACACACAAAGGCACATAAAAACTAAAGTATTTGAGTTAGAAAAGTTAAAGAGACCTCGATGTAGAAGGTTGTATCAATACTATTTGTCATCCCCAAATTAATAAATCACATGGAAGAATTCTAAAATAGAGAGAAGAATGTAAGGGTCAATTGCTTCAAGAGAAGAATACACCCAAAAAATAGGGAAGCAATCAATTTTGAATGAATAAGAACACATCTCTTCATATAGATTTTGTGTTGTCATTGATGTCACCATGATATATGAGTTACAAATACAAGACTCAAAGTCAATATTGATCTGGTATTTTGAATCGATAATGCATATATGTCTTCTATTTTTTTTGTCTGCATTTCCCCTCTGGTGATCGTCATTACTCACAGTCTTGGGAAATGGCTTGTGGTCAATGAAAGCATGCATGGAGAAAATATCATGTGTATAGATGCTCACGTTCGTTATTTTTTACATTTTTTTGTTTACATTTTGTCATTAGGTCTATCTCTAGTTGACCTAATAAGTGGTTGAAGGTGTAATGGATTAAATTTTGTTTGAGTGATCCATGTTGACATGATGTAGCATGCTACATGCTTGAGTTGTTTTTGAGAAGTTCTTGTATTTACTTGGAGCTGACCCACTTGATACTTGTGGAAAAGTCAGATATATATAGGACAGTTTGGAGATTAAAGAATGGATATTGAGTATGCAAGTGTTGGTCGATTGTGTGTGGATGCAAAAAGAGTGAATATTGATTTGCTAGCATGCGAATTTCTTGAGCTTCAAAGGAACCGAATCAACACTTGTGAGGTGTATCTTCATCAGTTCATTATCTAGTTGTAAGCTATTTTGTTACTATATCTTTTGTAGGTATTGAGCCTCTCTTTTGGACATTGAGTCCTAGTAGTGAGCCTCCCTTTGTAATATCTTATAACCTGTTATAATATATTGTGAGTTAACCCTCACCATGGTTTTTTTCATTATGGGTTTTCCACATAAAATTCTTGGTGTTCATGTGTTGTGTGTTTCCATGTTCTGTAAATGATTTTTATTATCTTAACTCTCATATTAATTGGAATAATTGGATGGTATTTGTTCAATAATTTTAATAAGATACTGATTTACCCCCCCTTACAGTATCTTGGATATTCAATAATTGGTATTAGAGCTTCATTCCTCTCGACAAGCCTAACAACTTCAGTGAGATCTTGAAGATTGAACAAATGGATGATAAAGCAAAAATCCAGAAAGCCCTTGATGACCTTGATAAAACTAAAAACGAAAACAAAGATCTGAAAGAAACCTTGATAAAGCAAATGAATGCATCTAGAAGTTGAAAGAGGAATTGAAAAAATTCAAAGAGAGACACAAAAAAGTTAGTGAGCAATTGAAACAAGAAAATGAAGATGTTATCAGACTAAAGGTGCAAGTGGAGGAAAAAAAGAGAATTGAAGAGCATTTGAATGTAGTAGTTCAAAGCAAGTTTGATGAGTGTTCCAGGCTTGAACAAGAAGTGGTGAACTTGAGAGTAGAACTAGAAAAGGCAAAAGTCTAAGAAGATAGTTTCAATACAAGCTCTATCGGGCTTGATGAACTTATTGCAGGATAGAAAGAATCTAAAGCTAAAGGTGGATTGGGGTTAGAAGCAGGTGAAAGCTCAAAATATATGAACAATCAAATGACTCAAGGTAAAG
>CM021100.1:235222225-235347336 GCA_007115665.2 Sequoiadendron giganteum | reverse complement strand
ATGATCAATTATTGTGTACTGACAAGCCCCATTTGATAACTAAGGAAGTGATCAAGGCAATCGTCAGATTCTATGATACTGGACTGGTTCCAATGTTGAAAGCAGTGAAAAATGAAGTGGTGATGGAACTCACTAGTGCAAAATATGATAAAAGGGATTTTACAACAAAGCCTATCACTAATCCAACTGTGAATTATGCATCAATAATCATCAGACATAAAATCTACTTCACTAATAGAGAGAAATCTATGTCTGCTACATCAATCTATACTAGCTTTGATATGGCTACAAATGGTGCAGATTATGATTTGTGTGAGATTCTTAAACAAAAACTATTTGAGAACCTAAAGATGTCAAAAGAGAAGAAATATCGTTTCAATTTTGGTTCATTGATTGGTTTCTCATTGTTTTATTTCCTTAGAAGGCTTCTAGGAAAAGATGAAACAGTGTTTTGGGACCCATCTCGACCGATTGCTCATCAATTTTTTTATCATTTTTGCAAGTTGGGTGATTTGAAGAACACGAATAATTCCCTGACAACATTATTTGTTGTATTCAACAAAAATATGAATGAGAGGGATAAAATTCTAAGGAAAATTGTTGAGAAGTATAAGAATGACATCATATTACATGTTTCTTTTGATGAATGCATGGTCGAAGTGGATGAAACCTGAACTATCTAGACTCAACCCTTGGGATATGAAATTATAGAACAGGAAGTTAAAGGCTATGTGCAAATTTTATTGAAAATCCCAAAAGATTCCAATGAACCTAGAATTGATACATACGCAAAAAAATCCTTCGAAGTTCATTTGGAGCACAAAAAACCTACAAGGAGAAAAAGAGTAGATGAGGCACTTAGAAAATTTATTTTTACTGCTCAATTGATAGCACAAGGAAGAGCTTTGGGAGAATAGAAGTTTGGCTCGAATCATCAGGAGTAAGGAGATTTGATAGGATTTCTCCTTCTATACTAGCCTCTACCTTGACTATAGTAAAGTTTGAACCCAATGCTTCAAACAAAGGAAAATGCCCAACCCCTTGGGGACCTACTACTAGATCAAGCAAGAGAAAAGGTTTTCCTCTAGTAGTGTCAGCTAACTGAGGAAGAAAATAAAAATCGACAAGGGAGAAGAATCTCAGTATGACTAAAGACTAGGAGGAAGAGGAGGAAGACCCAACTTCTAAGCTGATAAGAAGGAAAAGAGTAATAATTTCCTCCAGTGATGGTGCTTCTCAAGAAACTAGTGTTGGATCAAAGAGAATTCATTGTATATCATCCTCAAAGGATTTTGATGAGCATGACATTATTGATCATGAAACAAAAGAAAAGAAGGAAAAAGTCACAGAAGAGGTTTCTTTGGACTAGGGAGAGTAGAATGTTTCTCCAATAAGACCTGGTGCCCCTCTAAAAGTAGAAGCCTTGGTAAATGGTATATTGCATTATGAAAATATGTTGAAACCCATAGCAAAAAAATTGAATCAAGTAGGTGAAGGGGATAGGGAAATATTAATGATGGCTAAAATTAAATATATCATTATTTTGGAAGTTAAGTGGGATGATGTTAAGGATGATGTAGCTAAAAAATTATGGGAAGCTATGATGAAGAGAAGATCAGAGGTAGTTGAAATGGAAGAGAAAATAAGGGCTAAGACATATAAGGAAATTGGATCCTCTCTGACTTTGGGTGATCTAGAAACCTTGAAGAAGCTTTTTTCTACTTTGTTCCAGATGAAGAAGAGATTTAATATTTTAATGACTAGAGAAAAGAGGTTGTTCAAGACACTAAAGAAGGAAATTTTAAATACAATTAGAAGTATGGTATGCTTGGTGCATCCGGTTCGGTACCTGAATTAGGAAAAGAAGATTCCATAGAAGTTAAGGAAGACCATCCTTCTAGTACTAATGATGCAAATGTACCTCTGGAAAAGAATGACTCATATATATCCATCTGGAAATAGGTGGTATAGATGTTCTTCTGGAAATTAATGTTGTTGATGAGCCTCTAGAGACAAAAAAATAGATTGAAGAAAATTTTGAAGAAGAAATACATGATGTTGCTCCTCTAGTACATACTATAGAGGAAAGAGATAAAGTTGAAGAAGAAGAGGACAAGGATGAAAGTGATAGAGAAGAAGAAAAATAATAAGAGAAGATGGAATAAAATAAGGCCGATGAAGAGAAAGTTGAGGAAGAGGAAATAAACGAGGAATTAGGTGAAATTTTTGGAAAGAATGAATAAAGAACTAAGTAGGTAGTGGAAGATCACAAAAGTCCTTCAGAGAGTCTTCCTCTGATGATGATGTTTTCAAAGGCCTGCTATCTAAGCAGATCAGATTCCAACCAGTAATTCCTCCAAATCTCCTATATCTTCCCATGAATCAAGGCTATGCGGATTTGGACAAGATTTATCCTATGCATAAAGTTGCGTGAGATGATGTATTTCATGCATCCAGTAGAATATAAATCTTGGAAATGCATCAAAATGAAATTGAGCTTATCGAACACACCATTAAGGCTTTGCAAGAAGTCACACCTGATATGTTAGTGGACAGATCTCTCACTCCGATAGAAAATCTAAAACTTCTATTGGACTCCTCCAATGAGTATGCCACCAAACTTAGTGAGAAAAAAAAAAGGAAGTTGAAGAGAAATTGGATGAGAAAAGGCTATTGGTCATTCATGAAAAGTGTGCTCTAGCATAGACCAATGTAGAAAAGAGCCTTGAATCTGAAGCAAATTTTGTGTTTTCCTATTGCATAAGGTGTCGTGATTCCACACAAAGTATAAGAGATCTTATGGACTCCATTGAGTCCCAATTGATAGCTATTTCTAGCACATACAAATTATCCATGGATAGAGATAGGTCAACTTGAAATCCCATCTCCATGCATAGAGAAAAAAATTCCATGTTGCAGAAGTAGAAGGAAGAAATAATTAGAAAATTTGGTCTACTTGGTGACAATCTAAAGATGGAATACACTTCGGTAGCTAATGCTTTGGATAATGCTAAGAAATTGGATAAGATCAATCTAACCCCAAATACTCCAGATGAGGTTGAAGAAATTTTTATTGTATTTGAGTTCTTGAATAAAATACCGACATCTACTAAACAGAGTTGGGAGAATGTTAAAACAACCTAGGAAGGAATTATCTAGGAACTTCAAAGTACTCCCTCCTCCGAGTAAAGTTTTTAGTTTACACACTATTTGGTTTAAAATCCTAAAGGGGAGTTCAATATTTTGATTCTATTTTTTGTACTTTATTTCAGACCATGTGTACAAATGTATATTCATTTATTTTAGGTCACCCTTTGTCCTTGATGTCAAAGGGGGAGAGAGAAAAGAGAAAAGGAGACGAAAGGAGTATGTTCTATACATAGGAAGTTTGTAAATTCTTCTAGAACATGTTGCCATCAATGACAAAGGGGGAGATTGTTGGAAGAATGAAGAACATGCCACTTGATATAGCTTTTTTTTTGTTATTAATGTCACCATAATATGTGAGTTGCAACTACAAGACTCAAAGTCAATGTTGATCTAGTATTTTGAACTAGTAATGCAGATACATCCTTTAGTATTTTGGTCCGCACTTCCCCCTTGGTGATCATCATTACTCACAGTCTTGGGAGATGGCTTGTGGTCAATGAAAAAATGCATGGACAAAATCTCGTGCATACAAATGCTCATGTTCATTGTTGGCATCATATTTTTGTTTACATTTTATCATTAGGTCTATCTTTGGACGACCTAATAGGCAGTTGAAGGTGTAATGGATTAAATTTTGTTCGATCGATCCATGTTTACATGATGTAGTGTGCTACACACTTGAGTTTCTTTTGAGAAGTTCTTGTATTTACTTGGAGCTGACCCACTTGATACTTGTGGAAAAGTTAGATATATATATAGGATAGTTTAGAGATTAAAGAATGGATATTGAGTATGCGAGTGTTGGTGGATTGTGTGTGAATGCAAAAAGAGTGAATATTGATCTGCTGGCATGTGAATTTCTTGATATTTAAAGGAACTAAATCAACACTTGTGAGGTGTATCTTTATTAGTTCATTCTCTAGTTGTAAACCATTTTGTTACTGTATCTTTTGTAGCTAGTGATCCTCTCTTTTGGACAATGATTCTTAATAGTGAGAAACTGTTTGTAATATTTTATAACCAGTTATACTATATTGTGAGTTAACCCTCATTGTCATTTTTCCCATTCTTATATTTCCACGTAAAGATCTTGGTGTTCATGTGTTGTGTGTCTCCATGTTATGTTAATTATTTTTCTTATCTTAACTATCATATGCATTGGATTAATTGGATGGTATTTTTTCAATAAGTTTAAGAAGATACTGATTCACCCCCCTCTCATTATCTTGGATATTCAATAATCGCCAAATTAATAAATCACATGGAAGAATTCTAAAATAGAGAGAAGAATACACCCAAAAGACAGGGAAGCAATCGACATTGAAGATAAAAACAACATATACTTAGGATGAAGAAGATGTAGATCTTTGATCCGATATATACAATTTGAGAAGAGAAGAGAGAAGTGAATTTAAGAGGGGTATGTGTAGGATCATCATGGAAAAAACAGGGCCTTAAGTGGCAATAAAATTGAGAAAATCAAAGTTAGGCAACTTGACATAAAAATTTGAATAAGTTATCTATATTATTTCAAAAATATGTAAAAATAGAATTTGTAGAAAATTGAATGTAGTTTCTAAACTACTAGGTTTATTTTTAAAAAAAATCTATTTGGTGAAAATTTGAAATTTCAATGCAATAGTACTTAAATTTTAGGGAAAAAGTAAGAATAAGGTGTCTGTCTGACCACCCTAACCACAATAAAATGATAATATTTTTTTATAATATTTTAGATATAAGTAGGGGACTCGTGTCTTGATGTGATGCATATTATTTTGTAAATTTTTTCCAAGTAAATAATTAATTATGAATTTTTTATTACAACTAAAAAAAAAAAAAAAAAAAAAAAAACTCATATGTCTGACCACCTTAACTTGGTCAAAACTTCATGAAATTCATTTTTTTTTTAATCCTATAGTATGTGAAGCATAGAATGTGACACATGTTTTGGATTCAAAAAATGTGATATCGTTTGAAAGCTATAGATTTTTTTCAATCAGCCTATCAATCAAGACTTTAGTCGCAATTCAAATAGAAAATGAAAAATAACTATTTATTAAATTCAAAGTAAAGCATAATTTATATTGGTGGAAAGCTAAGAATCTCCTTTAAAAGCCCTTTTTGTTTCATCAATTTTGGGTAAAAAAAAAGTCATCATCCACATGGGCCATCATATCACTTAGATATCGCCACTTTTTGGCCCATCATGATCCTGCACATACCCAGAGATAGAAAGGGATGAAAATTCCAAGAGAGATGGCTCCATAGGTACTCTCTCCTAGGGAGGTTTGGAAAAATGTGTCAGAGATCCATAGACCTACGGAAGGTGAACAAAAGGCTCTATAGGAACTCTCTCCTACAAATTTGAACAAACTACACCATAGGCTTGTAGACCAATGGTGGAAAAATCCCATAGGATGCAAGAACTTTACAGGTCCTCAAACTTGCAAAGAAGGCGCCCTAGGTACTCTCTTCTAAGGGAAGCCTAATGCAGGGGACTCTGTAGAGTCAGATTGGGTCCTCATAAGCATTTAGTCCTACGAAGTTGATGGAAAAAGTTGCTTCATAGGTGCACCTACAAAGAAACATCTTAATTCGTAGACTAATCATGTTAGGCAAGCACAACGCAAAGGATCTCTATAGGTTTTTGATCTTGCAGAGCTAGACTAATCAGATAGCTTTGTGGATACTACAAGCTACATTTCAAGTAAATCACAATAAAGATAGGTCTAATTAGGCTACCCAAAGCTAGATGCCAATAAATTCACTTGAGAGAAAATATTTCAAAGGGGGGTCCATTGGGAACCCTTCAAAATAAAAATGGGTCTATCTAAGGGACAACTCATTTGAAATATGTAGAGAAGAGATGGGTCCTTCAGAAGGATGCACATCTCTAGAACAAGTTATCACTAACCCTAGCATATAGGGGAGGAGAACCATGCAAGATACTATAGAATATATATGATATAGGTAGACCTCAATATCACTTGTCATTTGAAGAAGAGGTAGGTGCATCAGAAAATGAGTGAGTGATGGCACCTGAATCAAGAATTTGTTGTATTTTATCCTTCAAGGCCTTACATTCACTAGTGGAATGGCTATGCACTCAATGGTATACACAAAAAGAACTTTTTGCTTTATCATGCTTATGAAATTTCTTATGTGTAGGAGGAGGAAGAGTGATTAAGTGGGCTTTAAGAAGCCTCAATAGAATACACTCTTTCTTAGGAAAAGAATGAGTAGAAAGAAACCCTTTCTCTTATGGAGAAAGACTCAACTTGTCACAAGAAGAAGGCACAAAGATAGTGGATAATGGTGGATGAATCAATCTAAAAGAACAAGGTTGAGGATAAATCATGTCAACATTCAACCATGGTTTCCACTTAGATTTTTCATTTGAGAAACCAAGCCCCAAATTATTCTTACGAGGTACACATTCTATAGGGGCCTGAATGCCTTGTTCATTATTCCCACAACCTTTAGGCCCATAGACATATTTCGAAATAAGTTTAAAGTTAGGGCCATAGCCTGTTTGAAAATAGGATCTTCATAGAGAGAATTATTCTAGTAATGGGGATTATACTCTTCTGGGATTTTATTCTTATAAGTATGGGCTATTACTCCATCAGAGGGAGCCATAGAAAGATAAACAGAATTGCTATCAAATGGGATATGATCAATAGAAAAAATCCTTTTAGGAGGACTAGCTAGAGTCAGATAAATGATTAGTCTCTTAGGCATTTGAGGGGTGGAAAAGACATAGATTGCATTTATAGAATCATCACAACTAGCGGAATAATTATACAAAGAAATATTCTCAACATCGATCTAGGGATGATCAAATGTGGAAGGAGATTCATTATTCACTAATGCATCATCTCTAGAGGAGAGTTCATTGAAATATAGAAGAGATTCATCATTCACTAATGCATCATCTCTGGAAGAGAGTACATTGGAATTAAGAGAAGGTAGAGTAACATTAAGAAAGGTATCAATGATTTCATCCTTTTGCACCAAAATATCCTTAGAAGGAATATCAAGAGAGGGATCAACAAAGAATAATAAGAAAGGAGACAAGGACTCACTTTCACATGCTTGTCAGAAAACTTCTTGAAGCTTCTTAAAAAATATCGAAAGGGATAAAAGGAAGAAAGATAGAAAATACATTTTGAAATAGAGATATAGACACATTGACTGATTTGGAGCAATCCAAGGGTGACAAAACTCGGAAAAACCAAAAATCGATATTTTTAGAATTTTTCATTATTTTCAACATTCTAGTAATTTTCATTTTTGGAGGTCTTCAAAGAATAATTTGGGGTCAAAACTTGCATTGGTGTCTAAAATTTTATTGTCAAAGGTGCATATTTCCAATGATGTAAATGGTTTTGAATTTTGAGCATCGAGTCACAAGTTATGACCCCACCAAGTTGGGGTAAATAAATTCTTATTTTTTTGAAAAATATTAGGGTTCACGTCGAGTTCACTAAAATATAAAGAAGAGGGATTCACTACTCACAATTTTCTTTATTCTCAAGAAATTCCCAAGGGGCGAACTACCCTTAACTACCTCAAGGGACAACACGATAGTTCTAGAATCGGAAAGAGTAGGTCACAACATTTTTTTGGAAAAAATAGCGATCTTTTAGCCAAAGGATGTCAACATAGAATAAGGATGACAACACGATGCGCTGGAGTCCTAGAGGTGTGTCGGTGTCTTGTATGGACCAGAAAGTGAAAACATCCTAGAAAACAACTTAGAGACTACTAACATTCAGATTGTTAAGAACTTATAGAATGCGAGAGAGTAACAAAAAGTAGTAGATTTGAGAATAAAGTAAAGTATAAATGATAAATATAAAGAGAAGAAACAAAGTGCTTCCAAATACCCAAATAATGAAGCCTCCAACAAGGAAATATCTTCAACACCTAGATATACAAGATCAAGAGAAACATTTGGGGCTATATAAGGGTTTGCCTTAGTGAAACCCCTTGTTTTGGTGTTCCCACCTCCATGGATAGCCAAATAGATAGATATAGTGAGTAAAGTAAGAAAATATGAAGTGATAAAAGTAATCCCAACTCAAGGAGGAGAACCCTTTTCACAAAGTAGAGATGCAATTGATACAACATGTTATAAATCTAAAGATTCTCACAAGTATGTAAGGTAAGAGAGATATCAAATAGAAGGCTTAAGGAAGCCAAAGAGAGAAAGGATGAAAGAGAGGGCTACGAGAGTTAAGAGAGCTACAAAGAGCACTATAAGAGCTTAAGAGTGCTTGAAGTTGTTGGAGAAAGTGAGAGATTTATGCAAGCAAGAGAGTAAAGAGGGAAAGGAGAGTGTCTACAAGAGAGAAAGATCCAAAGGGAGAAAATGAATTGAAAGAATGGATTACAAAGAGAGAATAGGAGGGAAAATAAGTTTCTTGAGTCATTACAAGGCATCCTGAGCTGTTATCACCAACAAAATTAGCTGAAAAAGTGTTAAAAATGCTAAGAAATGACCATTTGAATGTTGAATCATCGCAATATGCTATTAAGGCATGTAGACATCCATGTGGTGCACTAGTGACTAGAAACATCATGCTACAAACCGACACAAATGGGAAAAGTACAAGGTTTGATTCAAAATTGACATGCAAAGGTAGCTACTAAAAAGGGGTCCTGAGAATCTTCAGAGGGAAAAAGGCTGATGCAAGGGCTAAACTAAGCCTACACAATTGCTAAGGGAGTGGACACCAAAGTAGATACAAGAATGTATGTTAAATTGTAAGGGGTGCAATTTTATGACATTACAATCGATATAGTGAGTTTTGGTCCAAGACACATGGAGCAAAAAATATACTTCCATCCAAATTTTCACTACTCTATAAAATGTGGAAAATTGTGTGCTATCCCACCTTTAGGGTTTTAGGACCTAAAAGGGGAAATTTTCCCTTTCACTCAAGAACAAACCCTTGAGATCTCAATGAAAAAAGGAATGAGATCTTGGAAGAGGGTTGTCTTAGGGGTTGAATATGATCTAATGAGGGGTTCACCACCAAGTATAAACCTAGAAAAGACAATGAAATGCAAGATTAAAAATAGAAAACCCTAATTAAATGAAAACTAACACTAAATGACCTAGAAAAGTGAATGAAACTACATAGAAAACTATAAAACAAAATATGTGCACCTAGAAATCCAAAGAAGATATAATGGAGGTTTAGAACACTAGAAAATATACTTTTATGATTGACTATGACTCATTCACCAAGATGGGTGAATCAGTCTAGTTTCTGGAAAATTGTGTAGGAGTAGGTTTTAGACAAAAGGTATCTGAATCTGCAAAATCCTGAAAACTAGCTGGAACTTGGACTCATTCACCAGAAGTGGCAAATCAATCTAGTTGATCGTTTCTACAACTTTGAAAGCTGATTCTTCTCTTCTTTGTCTCCTTTTTCATTCCTGATTGGTTTCTAGATCCAACTCTCTAATTTGAAACTTGTAGGTCTTCTCCAATGTTCTCCAAGGCTTGATGACAACTTTGACAACTTTGAATTATTTCCAACTTTTCTCCAATGTTTCTCCTTAGGAGATATGCAACCTAAACCTACAAATCATACACAAAGGAGAGGGAAAAATGTTTTTGGGTCAATGGATAAGATTTTTCCTTGGTCAAACCCCGTTTTGGAAATCAATCCTTAAAATGAAATCAAATATGAATGGAGGATGATGAATGAACAAAAAAAAATATTGCAACTCACCAAGCCCTAGCAATGAGGTGTTGCAAATATGCTTGAGATAGTTTCAATGGATGTGGTTCTTGGCTCTAGATTGATTGATGTTGATCTTTCATGAAACACTTGTTTGAATCATAAACCCTACATAATGATTGTTAGCACAATAATAAACATGATGGATGAAATCTTAACATGATGATTGATGCTTGAAGAATGCTCTAAAATTCTTGATAATATTTGCTTGAATGCTGTTGGGAATTCTTGAATGCTCTTGTGAAATATTGAATGTTAGGTATGAAAATTTGCATGAAAGAACCTTGTATTTAGACTCAATTATGCAATAATTCGTGAAATTACAACACTACAAGCCGACATCATATCTAGGAGAATAAAATCGTACTAGAAATTTGAATTAAATTTGATTTTTGGCCACATGGGACTCATTCACCGAAGGTGGTGAATGAATCTCATCAGGCATAATGTATGGGACCAAAAACCAAAATTTCTTAGAAATGTGTGAAAACTAGTTCGGGGCCAAAAGATCTAGGTGGGACCCATTCTCCCAAGGTGGCGAATCAATCCTAGATCACTAAATCTGGGCCACATAAGGTAAAACACTTGAATTATGATTGGATAATGATTGGTGTTAGGATTATCCTCAAAAAGATGCAATAAATGAGGCTTTTGGATGCAAAGTAGGGCCAATTAAAGCATAATAAATCCCAATTATTAATGAAAATCCTAGAGAATTGTGAAAGTGTGTTACAACACTTTACAACACTCCAAATAAGGCAATATTAAGAATACTTTTGATTAAAAATAGGTTTATTAGGTTCAATTTTATGATAAAACCCTAGAAAAGTGTAAAAGTGAGTTACAACACTACAACACTGTAGCAAGGTACCACTAAAATCCATTAGTTCACAAGGGCCCAAGACCTAATGTGAATGTTTCAACCACATGAAAACACTAGATCAAGGCAACATTAAGCCTAACTTCACAAAGAGGGCCCAAACAAGTGTGAAAATGTCCCCGATGACATTTTTTGACACTACATTTGGGTATGTGCAGGATCATGATGGGCCAAAAAGTGGTAATATGATGGGTATGTGGTTGATGACTTTTTTTTAACCCAAAATTGTTGAAATGAAAAGGGTTTTTAAAGGAGATTCTCAGCTTTCCATCAATATAAATTATGCTTTACTTTGAATTTAATAAATAATTATTATTCATTTTCTATTGAATTACGACTAAAGTCTTGATTTTTAGGCTGATTGAAAAACATCTATAGATTTCAAATAGTATCATATTTTTTGAATCCAAAACATTCATCACATTCTATGCTTCACATACTATAAGATTAAAAAACAAAAAAAAGATTTTCATGAAGTTTTGACTAAGTTAAGATGGTTAGACATACGAGTCTTTATATTTTTTAAACGTTGTAATAAAAAAATTATAATTAATTATTTACTTGGAAAAAAATTACAACAAAAAATGCATCACATCGGTACATGAGTCCTATACTTATATCTAAAATATTATAAAAAAATATTATCATTTTAATGTGGTTAGGGTGGTCAGACAGACACCTACTTCATATTTTTTCCCTGAAATTTATGTACTACTATATTGAAATTTCAAATTTTCACCAAATAATTTTATTTTTTTTGTAAATAAACCTGGTAGTTTAGAAACTACATTCAATTTGATACAAATTCTATTCTTACAAATTTTTGAAATAATATAGATAACTTATTCAAATTTTTATGTCAAGTTGCCTAACTCTAATTTTTCTATATTTTTTGCCACTTAAGGACCTGTTTTTTCCATGACAATCCTACACATACCCATTTAGCCCTCACTTTAGTGAGAGGATGAACTTTCTTAAAACTCACACTAAAGTAGACAAACATGCATCAAGAGAGGTTCAAATGCACCAATGTCAGTAAGATGAGATGGCAATAATCAAGAGGGGTGATCAAGCCCCTAGGATCAAGATCCCATGATGAATCAAAATAGGCACAAAGGAAAACTCATGAGAAGTATATAAGAGAAACAACAAAGAAAAATCATACACTTTCAAAGTTGGAAAAGAAAAGGTAAAATAAAAGAGTCTGATCAAGCTTCATCCATTTGTCCAAAAAATGCATACTCACTCTAAGGGAAGGAAACTCTTGGCTATCCATTGGGTGAGATTTCCTAAAAAGTGAGACAAATGTGCTCATGGTTGGTATGTATTCTCACACACACAAGTGGCAATGGGAAAATTCATGCCTTGGTCGGGCTTCTCACTCAAATCATATCAAAGTTATACCTCTTGATAAATTTAATAAGGTTGCACACAAAAATGATTTTTGAGCTTCATGAGACAAGAAAAAATTTGTATGCTTGGGGCTCATGAACAAAAAAGATGACTCTACAAGCATGCAAGTTGTATTATGTAAGGTGGAAATATAACTAAAAATGCAAGGTCTTGCTTAGTTCATGTGAGGTCTTTAACTTAGGGAACATTGTGCGTAATTTCTCTAAGAGAGGATCAATCAAAGAATAGAAAATTCACAACTTATGGGATGCAGTGTGTCACATCAAGTCAGTAACAGGAATGCAATATGCTAAGAGATATCACACTCTTGAAGGACATCACACCCAATGTCATCCGCAAATTGAAAAATGCATCATATGAATTAAGAAAACTGCACCGTGAACCATGAAAAATAATAATGCAAAGGAATAATGCCAACATATGGCCCCACTTTAAAGAAATTGTTAAACACCATGTGATGAGAAATTACTTTAAAGTAGCGATGACAAAATGAAAACAAGAAATAAGACATGAGAGACAACTTGGAAAGCCTTATGTTTAGTCATATGTTTTAAAGTAAAGCCACGTCATGTAAGAGAAAAATAAAAGAGAGGGGTTCCCCCCAAAATGAAAACACCAAACACATAAGGAATCGATGGATTTAGGGTTAGTGTGTTCTTGCTGCAATGTTTTTAGAGAGCTTAGAACTATCATCATTCCCCAAATACACATAGAACTGGAAGAATGACACAAAGAGGGCAAAAACAAAGAGAACCCTTTTGGTTCAATAAGGAAGAGACATAAATGTCTTGATGCCTTGAGTCATCCCTAAAAGGAAAACACAAGACAAAGTAAGAGATAAAGAAAAGTAAAGAAAAATATTTTGGGTCAACATGGAAGGGACATGAATGTCTCAACACCTCATGTCATCTCCAAAAAGAAAAAATCAAGACAAATGAAAAAGATAAAAAGTGAAAACATTTATGACATAAAGAAGAATGAAGGTAAAAATAGAGGAATGCCACAAAGAGAGAGAAAACATCAAACAAAAAATCATAGGGAATTACATCACTCACATGCAATCACACAAATTAAAATGAAAAAATAAAGAAATAATGCAAAATACTAGTAAGGCACATGTGATTCAACCTAAAGCAGGTCGCCTACATCCCAATCATGTTCATTGAAAGTTGAAGGAAGACAACTAGCTAGAGGGACAATAGCAAGTGTCGAACTAGGGTCATTACCATGTTCAACACTCTTTGTAGGATATTTTTTATCTAAGCTCATGGTAGAGGAAAATAATGTATTCAATTCATTATGCACCACTTTGCCAATTTTAGCAACTTCCTCATCATCATCCAAGCTAATCACAACAAGAGGTCGAAGGATTATGTCCATGGAAGAATTCAACTCTTGTTATTATTTTGTATTGGATTGTTTTGTTTTGGGGCAGGGGTAGAGTCATCATGCATTGCTTCAGTCAAGTTTGGATTTTGATTTTCTTTATTTAATTATTCATGTAACTTGTGAGCAAGGGCACGACATATACGCCTACACTCTCTATCACCTTTGTTTCTTTTAGTTTTGATTTCAACTTGTGTTTGTGCAGGAGTGGGTTGATCAACCATAGGTTTCTTTTCTTCCCTAAGGGGAGGAATGAATGGAACCATAAGAGGTTGTTCAACCACTTTCTCTTTGACTCTGTAAACTTGTTTTATTCTAGGAGGTGTAACGGGGTTTCTTTCATTATCTCTTGGTCATTTGTAGGAGGTAGGTGAATTTTTTGTCTTAGGTTGTTCTTGTTTGTTTGGAATTTCTTTAGGTTCAAGCATGGTTTTGTCAAAGATAGTAGGCTTAGAGGTGGATGGGGACATGTTTCAGAGGGATAGTTTTGCTATTTTCTTTGCCTTGAACTTTTGATAGGACAAGAAAAAAAAGCCTTCTCATTGTTTTATAGGTTCCATAGGCTTGGGACAAAATAAATCTAAGGAAAATTTTCCTTTAGAAGAAAAAGGGTTGAAGCCACTATGGTGGATAGAGAATATTTCATTATCAAAGGGAAACTTTAAGAATTTATGCAAAATTGAAGGAACAAATTTCATGGAGAAAAGCCATGGATGAACTAGTTTCACACAAAATTTGTCTAACTATGGGATGATGGAGAATGAGACATCTAATATTTTTGGTCCTATTTGTAATGGTAAGGTGATTGATCCTATCATAGGGAAAGAAAAACCATTGTGTGTCTTGATCCATAATTTCAGTTTATCATATATATCTTGATAGAGATCATGCAAAAGTAAGAATTCCTTGGTGATCACATTCTCTCCATAGACAAGATCTATTAGTATCCCATTAGTAGTCTTGTCATAGATATGACCAGCTATGTAGAGAGGACCATCAGGAGCATGTTTAAGTATATCCTTAGAGGAGAAATAAATATCAAGTGGATTTTTAGTTCGGCCCTTATGAGGAACGACTATCACTTGTACCATTTCATCTTTAGGATTATTATTGATAGCATCATGTTAAATAGAATCATTGTTATCATCATCTGTATCAACATTCACCACATAATTCTTTGTAGTTTTGTAGCTTTGACAAATGAAACATTATGTTTTGGCATGGGGTTGGTAAAGATTCACAATTTTTGGTTAGGAGGGGCAACAAAATTATTTCCATGATCACTAACACCTCCAATGGAAAGACAACCAGAATCAATGAGGTATTGCACAAGATGTTTAAGATGCTTGCAATGTTCTATTTCATGTCCATTATGTCAATGATAGTGGAAATAAGAATTTGATTTAGATCTTGGGGGTAAAGGCTTATTAGGATTGAGTGTTTTTACGAGAGGCAAGGTAATCATTTGTTGTTCTAAAAGTTGAGACATTGTGTTATGGAGGTTATCGGGTAAGGGAGTGAATTGAATTTTCAAGTCTCCATAGCTAAAGGGTATGGCGGCTTTAACGACAACTACTTGGTTATTCGAATTTTGAGTTGTCTGTTGAGGAGGATTGAATTGAAGGAACCCTTTATTCTTTTCTCTAAAAGGTTGGGAATTTTTTGGTTTGCAGGTTAAAATTTCTTAGTTCAGCTAGAAGTGGGCTTTGTATCATGACTACTAATCAAATTTTTATAATCACAGAGGACAGTGAAAAAATGCATGAAGGATGGGAATTTCATCATGGTAAGCTTGTCTTGGATCTTGCTTTGCAAATTTTCCATGAACATCTTTTGAAGGTGAGGGTTGATGACCTTGACATCAATTTGGGAATAAAGTGATTGATAGAATGAGATAAAGTCAGTTATCTTTTCTTCTTATTTTTTCTTGAATCTCATCAAATTGGCAAAGGATATATTAGGAGTCATGTGCACTTGGAAATGATTTACAAATGAATCAACAAGTTCATTGAATGAAATAATTGAGTTGTTCGGTAAAGAAAAAACCATTGCAAGGTGGTATCTTTCAAGGACCTAGGAAAAAGCTTTGCTAATAGTTTATCATCAAGGACAAAGTCCCTACATAAGGTAGTAAAGGCATTAACATTTTTAGAAGGATCTCCCATATTTCTCAAATCTAGGAACCTCTACACCTTGTGGCATTGGTTTTCATAATATATCCAAGGACAATGGACTACTTTTGACATAATATGTAGGTGGACAATTTTGATTTTGGTTGATGGAGGAATATTTTTTGAAGGGATGAAATAGTTTTGAAGAGTTGACTTATGAGAGGGTCATTATTTAGGTTATGAGATAGAAGTGAAAGTGGTGAAGGAGTGTATGTGTTCACAAGGAAAGTGAATGGAATTATTATAGGTTGTAAAGTGGTAGGAGGTCTAATGTGCGATGCCACATATGAACTAGGGATGCTAATGGGAATACCCAAGGAAGGAATCACATTACTAACTTGTTGCATTGTTGTTGTGACTTGAGGTTTGGTATAGGTAGGTATTGAGGAAATTATTGTGGGAGGAGGAATTTGAGTTCTGCCTTGGCTTGTGATATTTCTTGTTGGTAAAGCACAACTAGTGGTTGGGGGAAGGTGTTTTCAAAATATTTGAAATATGTTTTTCACAAGGTCAAGGCCATCTTCAATTTCAAGCATGTGGTGAATGTTATATATAGTAGGGATGACAGTAGTTGAAATGTTATAATTTTGCACTCGATGTTGTAAGTTTGCTAGGTCCTCGTGAATTTAGATTGTGTTTTCTTGGGGGAAACTATCATTCCTTGTTTCAACTTGCATACTACTTGAAGGAAAATAGTTTTTAAGGGTATGGTCCATATCTAGTGTACTAGTGTCAATACTAGGAGTGAAAGAGCTAGACAACCCAAGATCCACAAATACTCATGCAAGGGCTACCAAATGCAAGGTGAATGTAAATGAAATATAAGCTAAGAATAATCAAATGCTTATAATAGAAATTCTGGAAATTGAAATAGAAAAATAATAACAATAAACAAAAACTCAAAAATTGAACTATAAATGCAAGAAAATGTAGTGCAGAATATGCAAAGGGATTGTTTCACCCAAGGTGGTGAATGAGTCCAAGTAATGATGTTTTTCAAATTTTTAGAATTTTTGAATTGGATTTTATGCTTTTTATGTTTTTTGATCTAGATTTGAGATGCAAATGCAGATTTTGAATGATTTTCAATGAAATTAGATGCAAAAATGCAAGCTATATGATATTTCACTAATGCAAAATTTGAAACCCTAGAATGAAAATTAACCAATGAAAATATGAATGCAATGTTAATGCAAGATAAATCTAGGATGAAAATGCACTCCAAATAAAAATTAAGATGTTCTAAGTGTCAGTTCACCAAAATGAAAGGTGGAAAATTGTGTGCTCTCCCACCTTTAGGGGTTTAGGACCTAAAAGGGGCAATTTTCACTAACTTCCACTCAAGAACAAACCCTTGAGATCTCAATAGAAAAGGGAATGAGATCTTGCAAGAGGGTTGTCCTAGGGGCTGAATATGATCTAATGAGGGGTTCACCACCAAGTCTAAACTTGCAAAAGACAATGAAATAAAAGATGAAAATGAAAAACCCTAATTGCATGTAAACCAACACTAAATGACCTAGAAAAGTGAACAAAAGTACACAGAAAACAGTAAAACAGAATGTGTGCACCTAGAAATCTGGAGAAGACAGAATGGAGATCAAGAACACTAGAAAATATTATTTTACTTCTAAATGGGACTCATTTGCCAAGCTGAGAAAATCAATCCAATTTTTGGAAAAATATGCAAGAACAAGTTTTAGACAAAAGGTATCTAAATTTGTAAAATTTTAAAAACTGGCTAGAATTGGGACTCATTCACAAAAAATGGTGAATCAATCAAGTTGGGATTTTTTGCAACTTGAAAAGTTGATTCTTCTCTTCTCTATCTGCTCTATCCTTCTTTATTGGTTTTCGGGTCTGAATCTTTGATTTGCAACCTATAGGTCTTCTCCATTGTTCTCCAAGGCTTGATGACAACTTTGAGTGATTTGCAACTTTTCTCCAATCTTACTCCTTAGGAAATATGCAACCTAAACTTTCAAATCACACACAAAGGAAAGGGAAAAATTTTGTTGGGTTAGTGGATAGGGTTTTTCCTTGGTCAAACCTCATTTTGGAAATCAATCCTTGAAATGAAATCAAATATGAGTGAAGAATGATGAATTAACAAAAGAAAATATTGCAACTCACCAAACCCTAGCAATAAGGTGTTTCAAAATATTCTTGAGATGGTTGCAATGGATGTAGTTCTTGACTCTAGATTTATTGATGTTGATCTTGCATGAAAAACTTGCTTGAATCATAAACCCTACATCACAATTGTTAGCACAATAACAAACATGATGGATGAAATATTTAACATGATGATTGATGCTTGAAGAATTCTCTAAAATGATTGATAATATGCCCTTGAATTCTCTTGTGAATGCTTGAGTAATATTTTGAAGTCTTGAATTCTAGGTATAAAAATATGAGTGAAAGAGCCTTGTATTTATACTCAATTATGCAAGAATTCTTGAAATTACAACACTGCAAGCTAACATCAGATCTAGGAGAATAAAGTGCCACCAAAAATGTGAATTAAATTTGATTTTGGGTCACATGGGAATCATTCGTTCAAGATGGTGAATGAGTCCCATTGTGCATACTGTATGGGGGGTGATCCCACAATACTATTTTATATTTTTTGGTGAAACTAGACATTGAACTGATTTTTTTTAACCAAATCTTCACTTTTGGGAACCTATAGCGACTAAACTGTGAGTAATTTTAAGATGATGCAAACTAGTGATTTGTGATTTTTTTTCTATAGATTCTAAATATGTTTTTAAAAAAACATTGGAATGAAATTTCACTTATTTTTCCATCTCTTTTGAAAACTAGTTTCTAGTAGTAAACACCATTTTGAAAGAGTGGTGTTACTAGCTAACACATAACTCCTTTTCCATGAAAGATAAAATTCTATTTTTTTGAATTTAGATTCGTAACTATGATATCCATTGCATGGAATTGGTTTTATAGAATTTCATTGAATATTCTTTTAATTAAGTTACAAATCCAAACTAATTATAATTTAGACATGATTTACTGGCTAAAACATAACATTTTTTGTATGTACCAATTTTATTTATTTTTGTTGGATCAAGGACATCAATATCTAGTGCATATATAGTTTTTAGATTTTTGTTTTGATAATCTACTATTTTTCCACATGTGAAGAATAAAGAGCTTGATTTTCGGTGAGAAACCTGCATTCACAAGAAATCAAAAATAAATATAATAATCAAATTAAAATTATTTAAAATTATACTTTTCTAGAGGCTTATAATAATGACTACATACAAAAAATAAATTTTAAATGAATTCATTTGATTCCCCAAAAGGTAAATCAAAAGTGGTTTTTTATCAACATTTTGATAGGTGTATATGAGACTTTGTTATAGGTATGGTTTTAAACTAGTGGGGTTATATCCAAGGGGATTTGATCAAACCCTCTTCAATTGGAATCCTTTAAGTGGAACCTTTCAAGCCTTAAATCATTATATTTTCTAAAAATATATGATTTTAGCAAAAATCAGGATCTCCCAAAAAGTGTAAACCACTATTGTGGGATCACCCTAGGACCAAAAACCAAAAGTACTTAGAAATGTGTGAAAACTAGTTCAGGGCCAAAAGATCTAGGTGGGACCCATTTTTCCAAGGTTGAAAATCAGTCTTAGATCACTAAATTTGGGCCACACAAGCCAAAAACACCTAAATTATGATTGGCTAATAATTGGTGTTAGGATTATCCTCTAAAATATGCAATAAATGAGGCTTGTGGATGCAAAGTAGGGCCAATTAAAGCATAAGAAAGCCCAATTATTCATGACAAGCCTAGCTAATTGTGAAATTTTATTACAACACTTTAAAATACTCCAAACAAGGAAATATTAAAATTAATTTTGATTAAAAATAGGTTTGTTAGGTTCAGTTATTCGATAAAACCCTAGAAAAGTGTGAAAGTGAGTTACAACACTATAGTAAGGTACCATTTAAATCCATTAGTTCACAAGGGCCCAAGACCTAATGTGAATGTTTCAACCATATTACAACACTAAATCAAGGCAACATTAAGCCTAAATTCACAAAGAGGGCCCAAACAAGTGTGAAAATGTCCTCCATGACATTTTTCAACACTACACTTTTCACTGATAGTTTTTACAAGTATGCATTCTAAGTTGGCAAGTTTAAATGGTGTTGAGTAGACCAAAATTGAGAGAGTTTAATGTGGATGGATTCCACATCAACTTGTAGGTGAGATGAAATATTCTTTGGTACCACAAGTTGTGAGAACAACCCTATCATAGTTCAAGCCTTCTTTCTCTTATGGAACTTAAGAGATTATTTCAAAGTAGTGCACTTTGAAATGATCAGGTGACTTAGAGAACAAACATCTTTTTCCTAGAGTTTACCTACCCACTTGAACATGTTTACATAGTCATTTTTTTTCAAGGACATATGAAACGAAAAGTATGCTTCTTACTAAATTTGCACTACTCTCCACTAATATTTTTTACAAGTATACATTCTAAGTTAGCATGTTTAGATGGAGTTGAGTTGACCAGAAATAAGAGAGGTTAATGTGGAAGGATGCATTATAGACTTGTAAACATTTACAAAACATTCTTAGGTTTGATGAACTCTGAGAAACACTCTGTCATAGTTTGACAATTTTTTGATCTTGAGGCTCTTAAGAGACTACTTTGAAATAGTGCACTCAAAAATGAACTGAGCCATTCCCTAATTTGTACCTACCCACTTGGATGTGTTGGAACAACTCATTTGTCTTGAATCTACTAACAATTTTAAAATTTTGCAATTTGGCAAATTTTGTTTGAACAATCATATTTCCATGGGTAGCTTAGGACTATTTTTTCTCATTTTTGTGGACATAATAACACCCAATAGCTAGATATTTGTGTGTAGTACCGTAGGCAACCAAAATATTTCATTTTTTAGCATGTATTTATGGGATTTCATGATCTTTTGTGTTGTTAAGACTATCCCAACTTGACAATGGACTGTTATGTGGATTATAAACAACCATAAATTTATTAAATTAATAATGAAAATCCTATTCAATAGGAATATACTATTTTTTTCTAGAATCCTTCATTTTCAACAAGGATATGACCTCTCCAAGATTTTAAACTAGTTTACCCTAACTCTCTAGACACTCGTCCTTCCTCACCTCAATTTCTTTGTTCACCCATCAATACCATCAACCTCAATTCCTTTGGTCACACATAAAAACCAATATGCCAAAATCACTCTCACTAATATTTCTAACCTCCACTACTACGTATCTCATCTCTTGACCAAGAGTGCAAAGACATGAAATATGTGGTGAGTGAATTGAGTAATTATGTCAATATTAAATATTTTTTCTGATCCTTCCTTCTTCAAGATCCTAAAATAATTTAGATAGAATGGAAAGAGGGGTCCTAGGTAGCTTGCACAACTTATATAGTAATAAATAAACTTATATACAACTTTATCATTAATTTGAACCCACAATTGGCATTCCATACTTTTGATGCACTAACGAAAAAGAAAACTCAATTTGAAAAATCATTATTGCTAAAGGGAAAATAAAATATATTCAAAGGGTCCCAAAACCAAAATGAAACTATAGAGACTAAGGATATCAAAAAATCAATGAATCAAAGGATAAATGATGTTGAAATTATAGAGACTAAGGATAAATGAATCAAATTTGGTGAAGTTGTCCAAGGTAACTAAATTTAACAGTAGTATAGATGTTAATGTAAATGGATTGGGGCCTCTACACACAAGCTATAGAGAAGTACAAGTAATATTTTCCTAAGTAAAATTTGGAGCATATTTATGTGAACATCAAAATTTTCTAATTTCACAAAAAATGTGGCATCTTAAGAGCCATTTTTGTGTCATAACTTGGTGCACTTACCCCACTATTTATTCCCAATGTTGTTGGCATTCCTAATGTTGAGAAAACTCTACCTTTGGGAACACCTCCTAGAGTTTTGTATAGAAAGCCTAAGTATTTGATTGATATTGATGCTAATATTTTGAAACCAATGGTTGATCAAGTTCCAAAGTTTACTTGTCAAAAATATGTGAAGAGGATATGGAAATTACTTTTTGAGAAGTTAAACGAGACTAGAAGATATCAATTGTTTGTTCAAATGATGAGGATAATAATATTTAGGCCCATCATGAAGATTCTTGGGATAAGAGCATTATATGATTCAAGTGAGAAATAAATTGTAAATAATCTAATGAGTGCAAATGAGAGTGTGGGTTCTTCCCCACACATGAAAGATAGTAATTTCACTCAATGTGTCATGACATAAAAAATGGTAAGCAATCGAACCAAGAAATCTCACCTCATTACAAAAATAAGTAAATCAATGAAAATAGTTAGATCATCCTTAATGAGAGCCATGGGAAGGCATTGAATAGTGGAGGATCAAAATAACAATGAATTATGGGTATTCTCTAGTAGACTACCATGCAAAGATAAAGTAATTATCGAAGAATTGAGACCCCTAATTAAATAGTTTTGGAAGAATAACACAAGGGTATCTCCCAATCAAAGAGATGTTTGAAGAAGGAGGATTGGTAGTCAAATATGTGATTCATATCCAAAGACTATTTTGGATATGACTCAAACATAATTTTTTGCCAAATTTCTAGAGATGTATCATCAAATTAAAATTAGTCAAACATAGTTTGAAATGGTAAAACCTTTTATGTCAAAATAAATCACACATGCAAAAAAATTTGTTGTAGAGTAAACATTGAATTTTCTAATTGTTATGATTTTTATTGACATATATGTGTAGATTTACATACTAAGAAATGTTTTTAGGAATGTAACATAAGGGCTCCGCCAAGATCTTCAAGGGGCTTCATATCTAGCATTTTATGTGAAAGAGTGATCAATGTTTTTACAAGAACTTATACCTAGATGGCATGTGTGTTCATTGTGGTGGCTTGCAACTGAACCAAAAAGAATGAGTGTGGTTGGTCCACTCTATTTTCCTTAGGTCATTCAATAATTTCCTAGGTTTCCAAATTGGATTGACTATCAACCCCAAGGGGTGAGTCAATTATCAACAAGGAAGACCTAGTAGGGCTTATTTTAAGCTTTAAAGGGTTAACCACTGTAGACACATAAATTTGACTCTTTACATAAGGACAAATTTATACCTTTCCTTTATCCCCTTCATCATTATTAATTAAATTATGTATTTAATTAATGTTCATATTCCCTAACATTCATAAGGTATTTAATTTAATCAATTAAATAATTTATACCCTAGAGCCCACTTCATCTCCAAATTAAATAAATGCAATCAATTTATTTAATTTGGTTAATTATCCTTATCTTTTTTAATTTATTTTTTCTCTCTCCTTGTCACATTCTCCATAATCTTTCACTAAACTAGATTAATTTAATTAATCCTTCATTAAGATGTGCATATCCTTAACTAGGATTAATGTCACATCCTCCATAACTTTCCACTTGCTTCTAATCATCATTAATTAATCTAATCACCTGTTTGCACAATCCTAATCCTAATCACTTCCCCTTTTTGACATATGCTTAAGTCAACCTTCTTGGTACTTACCTTTTTTGGGTTGACCTCTTCTCCATGTGAATTAAAAATTCACACTTATTCCCCCCATGCATTTGTCTTCCCCATGACATCTCATGTGTCACATCGTACCCAAGGGACAAGGACCTCTTTTAGAGGAATCTCGTTTTATCCATTAGTCTCTCCCTAAAAGTGAATTAAGATTACACTTTTATTTCTCCAAGGTTTTTCCTATTCCCCATGTTGACAAGGGATGACTTTCTAAAAGTCATCACCTGTCACTTTCAGCCCCATATGGGGCCAAGGAATAAATTTTTAAATAAATCCTCTCCCATCCCAAGGTACTTGCAAGTACCTTGGGACCACATGACCTCTTCCATGTCATTTGTACCCTTGTCCATCTCCCCTTGTCCTTTGGACAACTCACCTGCCACATGTCCAAATGTGAGGGCTTGTGAGTCCTCAACTCACCATAGCCCTCCATCTTGGCCATGGTGGCTCAATCTTGACCGTTGAATTCTCTAGAGAATTCAACTTTTCCTATAAATACCCCCCTTCTTCCTTAATTAAGGGATCCTTGGGCATTCTTAGCTAGCTTATGATCTTGAGCCATTTAAGCCTCCATAAGTTATTATCACATCATTTCATCCAATATCCATCTTAGCCATTGACATCTTCATCTTGAATTTTAAGCACTTTGCATCATTTTACCATCAAGGAGCACACATAATATCAACTATCAAAGGGCCAACCAAGGAAAGCATGGGAAAAGGTATATCAATTTGATTTTCATTTTCATCTTCCTTTTATCTTGTGTTTAACTTAGGCTAGTCATTTTGAAGTGTTAGGTGTCTTTGTACTCTTCTTGCATTTTAGATTAGTACATTTTTTGCCTTCACATTTTCTAGCAAACATGGTGGGACCCACGTCACAAGTCTTTTTTAGTAACAGTTGTTGTTTTTTTAGTTTTTGCAGGTTTTGACACAAAGGGGCGGCCTTGTCCATTATTTGGGTGGCCCTGACATAGTAACAAATTTTTTCTACTGCTATTTTTTTAGTTTTCTGACATATTTTCAGTGCAGGTTTTATATTTGGGCAGCCCTGACCTAGGGGCAGCCCTGACCTTAGCAACATATTTTTCTACTGTAGTTTTCTAAAAATTTTGGCAGCTTTTTTTGCAGGTTTTATATTTGGGTGGCCCTGACCTAGGGGCGGCCCTTACCTAGCAGCAGATTTTTTCTCCTGTAGCTTTTTTTAGTTTTCTGACATATTTTCAGTGTGGGTTTTATATTTGGGTGGCCCTAACCTAGTAGCAAATTTTTTCTGCTACCTTTTTTTTAGTTTTTTGACAGTTTTTTGTGTAGGTTTTATGTTTGGGCAGCCTTGACCTAGAAGCGACCCTGACCTCGCAACAAATTTTTTTGCTATTGTTTGTCATCATTTTCTGACAACTATTTCCTGCAGGTTGAGAAAGTCCACTTGTCAAAGACAGAAAATAAACTACTAACACATGTCTTGCAGGTGGTGTCTAATTAGTCTTGTCTTTTCATTCTTCTTAAAATAGGAATATAGGACTAATTAAAGGGTCAATAAAATCTATTTTTCGTGTTTGAAGTGGGTTATTGACGTATCCAATCCCCTTGCACCATTTGGTGATCCTAGGTGAAGAAAAATCATAACTCACTTAGTCCATTTTATTGTATCCCTTTTCTTTTTGATAGCAGGACCTGCTTGGGGATTTTATCACCCCAATGGACGATTCCAACCACATATACCAATGGGGTATATAAAGCAGGGAGGCAAAATTTATACCTCAATTCAATCACATCGTAATTGGTGAAGCATTGAAGCTAGAGTGATACCTAGATAGACGTGAAGAGTTTATTGAAAAATTATGTCTCAACTTCCAGCTTGAAGTCCTTGTTTTCATGCCTTGGTGATTTTTGTGTTGTTTACAAAGTTTTGGCGGAGGCGGAGCCAGGATGGAACTTGGAAATGTCCATTTTCCAAGTTCCTATTTCAGTTCCAGTTCCGACTCTGATCCTGACTCCTACTTTTACAATCTGGTTCTTCTGGATGTTTGGTTTCTACTCGGGGTGTTTTCCTCCACCTTGTCCTCTTTTTGGATTGTTGTTTCTTGTAGTTGGTGGAGGCGGAACTGGGATGGAACTTGGCATTGTTCTGTTTGCCTAAGTTCTAGGTTTTGGTTCTCGTTCCTACTCCGACTCTGCTTCCTACCCTCAGTTTGTTCTTGCTTCGCTTCACAGGTTCTGGCGAAATCAGAACCGGATTGGTTCCTATTCTTGGACTTTTGGTAAAGTCTTGTTTCTGTTCTTGTTCTGTCCCCGACTCCGACTCTGATCTTTTGTGTTCCCGTCTTGGTTTGACCCCGGGTTGACTTTACCCAGTCAAAACTATTTCTGATGAGTTCCTCTTTGTCGTGGGCGGACGCGGAACCGAAATGGTTCATGAACGTGAAATTTCAGTAGGGTCATGTTTTGACTCTAGTTCTAACTCCGACTCCGACTTCGGCAGTGTGAATTTTCGGTGGAGTCCTGTTTTGACTCCTATTCCGACTCTGACTCTGACAGTGCTATTTATGACTTGAAGCCTTGTTCGTGTCCGATGTCTGTTTGACCGTTTTGGTTGCTTTGTCAACTGCAATTGTTGATGGGTCTTGGACGCATGGAACCTGGTTGAATAGTGATTGGATGGATACTAAGATAGTTATTGTGGCAGTTACATTTATCAACGAAGGGTGGTGAGCTCAACCATTTTGGTAATGGCTTTGAATGCAATGACGACTTGTTGCAGGAGATCTGTTAGATCCAACTAGATGCATGATTTGAGGATGGACTTCATTGCTCTTTTGGATCGGTTACATTTGGATGAGAGATGTGTTATTTCTCATAAGTTAGAAAAGTTGCAGAGTAAGTTGAAGTTGCGAGCTGAAGAACAAGAAGGACGTGAGTTCTTGAAGAGGGCTTTGAACTGTATGTTGTGAAAACATTGTAACAGTGGATCTGAATCTCTCTGGGTGATTGTGAGCTGAGCAAAGAAGTATGGATATTGTATGTAATCGATTCATTACTGTAATACAATTGATTTGACTTTGTGTGGTGGGTTTTTTACCTGAAAGGGTTTTCCCATGTAAATACTGTGTCATCTTTGTTTGCTTATCTTTCTGGTTTCTCATTGCCATGGTTGTATGCATCTCTATAAGTTTTAGAAACTGTTAGTTTTTCATTTTTGCTTCTCTCCCCTGTAGTAAAGGTGTGAAGGGAATGTATTCCACACTGCTAGGTCATTAGATCCGCATTCTTTTCCCTTCAAAGTTGGTCTGAGCTCCCAGTCTCTCGCTGGCTACTCCCGACTCATGCTTGTGATGGATTGGTGTTCACGGTTTGGGCCCCACGTACCGTGCGTATATCGAGGGCACTACTAGAGAACTTGTTAAGCCTAGATAGAAGACTGTGTTGGCCATACCTTAACACTAAAATTAGGTTTTTTTTGCTTGAAGTATCTTCTTGTGACAAACTAGTACTTGCTACTCAGTTTTTGGTCTTTTTACTTATTGTTTTCATCATTTTTCATCGTTGTTCTTAACTACCTTAGGATCAAACTAGTCTACAGAGGCATCCTTGTCCTAGAGGAGTGGCCCTAACCTAGTGGCAACTCTGACTTAGGGGTGGTCTTGACCTAGGGATGGCCTTGACCTATAGGGGCAGCCCTATCCCCCTTTTTCTTGGCTTTTTGGTCTGTTCAAGTCTAAAAATTTCATTATTTTTCCTATTTCGGTGGTCGTGACCTCTATTTGGGCTGCCCTAACCTTTTTTTGGGTGGCCTTGCCCCAAAAGAGTAGCCTCGACCCTAAAAACAACCATTTTTATTGGTTGAAGAAGTTGTTCACCCATTCTGGCAACTTGTTTCACCATTCCGAGCATTGTTCCCTCGTCCAAGGTACCTGTTTACCATAAAACAACCTTTGGTCTGATCATTTCAATAATCATTTAATCCATTTCATCCCTCATTCCTCCTTCTCGACTAGTCGTGCACTTGCTCTGGTAAAGCTGTTTATCTGCTTCAGAAAGTTGTTTTCCCATTCTGAGTGTCATTCCACAACCTTTTACATCCATTCACCCACACCGAGTGGTCTTTCGCCCATTCCTCTAATCCTTAATCATATAGGTTGCATCCATAATCATCCTTAGGTTGTACACCCATCATCACTTTATCCTTTGAACTTTGTTTGGAGTCATCATCCAAATTGACCTTGGTGCTTGAACCTGATCATCATCTTTGAAAGCCTTCTTAGGATCGCTATCCATCCTAAGTTGATCATTATCCTCGACCCTATCAATCCCCTTTCATCGTAAGGTGGATTTGGTGCCGTAATCATTGGTTCATCCTTAATCTGATCAATCAGCACTTTACGTCACCTAAGGTGATCTCTGAAACTGGTTTAGGAACCCTTCAAAATCATCCAAACCATTTGATCTTCAATCATCTTATAGATCAAATCTAATCAAATCCTTATCCAATCATTCGATTAACTAATACATCATCAGTTGATCCATCATATATCTCATCAATCAATCCAACATCTAATCCAGGTCCACAACCAGTCAATCCAAATCATCACTTAGATCATCATTTAGTTGCATCTTAACCCACTTAGCTATTTTGCACATTCATGCCCATTCAGACCCGCGTGTAGGAAAAAAGGAAAATGGCTGATAAAAAAGTCCAAGGTACCCAACCAAATATCCCACATGATCCTAATCACATTCCAAATACTCTGCAAGATCCCCATAACATTCTGGCCAATCCACAAGATCCCCATAATAGCGCCTCATCCCAATCGAATATCGACATCCAAAACATCACACCACCCAGTGACGAGAACATGGTCAGTCAACCCGAAGTTACTATGGATGAATATCTCAATAATCCTGCCAATGTCCAAATGATGGATCATCTCCTCAATGAATGTGGGGATAAGATCCTTGCTACCCTACTCATGAAGGGATTCAAACCACCATCAGACTTTGATGCCTCACCATAAATCCTTCCAACATCTGTTGATCCACAAACTTCACAAAATATTCCAGGAAATTCCTATGTCCCTGAGAGTGTACCCATGGATAACTGGTACCACCTCGAATTGGTAAATGTCATCATCCATCAAGTCCAAGAATATCCTCGTCTTTTGACCACAACATCTACCATTCCACCATTGGATCTTAATGATCCCTATGCCTATGGCATGCCATCATACATCCCATCTTCTCCACCACTTCCTCCCCCGTATTCTAATACTAGGGGCACACCTACGCTTACCAATTTTCCATCTCCTGCATTTCAACAACCCATGGTTAATCCTTACCAATCCACCATGCTCCAAGCACCACCACAACATATTGCTACCGTTATAGCCTCATCTCAACCCTCACAACCACAACATCCACAACACACTATCACTCTCCCACAACAAAACACTTTGATACCTCAACAACACACTACAATTCCTACGCAACCGTCACACCAAGTAGTGCAGACTATCTCACAGCTGCAACAACCACCACATGGCCCTTTCGTGGCCGCCCTTTAGCAACAACATATCTCATCTCACCCGTCTCATCAAAAAAAACCACAACAACGAACCCCACAACAACATGTGCATATCCCTACACAAAAATATAATAATCCACTTACCAAGTACCTTTATCATCCCTCTAGCACATACACTATTCTATCCCATCTCAAAGAAAATCCGCATCAAAATTCCCAAGACCAAACATGAACCCAACCGCCACCTTACACCAATCCTTTTCAATCATCAAATCCATCCCCATATGCCATGCAACAACCCACCATTGTGCAACAATACCAATCCTATCCGCCCTACTTTCAACAACAACCAACATATCAAAAGGGTGCACCTTACATTCCCTATTACCAACAACCATCATCACATCAACAACAGCAGGGTCCATCCCCCACTCTTTACTATCAACAACAAGCACCTTACCATCAACTGACTCCCACTCATCATAATCAGCAAACGTATGTACCTCAATCTACCTATGATCCGATCACAGTCAATCCATCCTCATCATATCCGCAATACTATCTATACAGTCAATCCACTTTGACTCCCATGACTCTTGTCAATAAGGACTTGGAAGAAGTAAAAGTGGCATTAAAGGACCTACAAGCTGGAGCAGGTAAACAAACATTCAAGTTTGAGGACATATGTCCTTATCCTTTTGATCCCTCCATCTCCTTGATTCCTTTTCCCAAACATTTTGAGATACCAAAATTTGATAAATACAAAGGAACCAAGGACCCTAGAGCCCACCTTCAATAATTTTATGCCCATTTCCAAGAGGTCATGCATAATGACAATTATCTTATCTGACTTTTCCCTAAAATTCTACAAGAAGCTGCCCTTAACTAGTTTATGGGCCTTGAAAAAGGATCTATCAAAACCTTTGCACAATTATCGGAATAGTTAGTCTCCCACTTCTTTTTTAATCTAGAGAAGGATATTGACACACTTGATCTCCTGAAAGAAAAACAGCATGAGGGAGAGACCTTTGTGAACTACTTGCAGAGATGGCATGCCTTAGCCAGCAGGATGTAATCCCCACCATCAGAAAAAAAATATGGTTACACTATTTATCAAAAATTCCCACTTAGATATGGCTCATAATTTCCAACTCCATTGTATCACCACCTTTGTGACACTTGTGGAGAAAGGCCCCATCTTGGAATGAGCCCTTGTTGCAAAAGGGCAAGTCAAACATTTTAATTCTGATAGAGAGAAGTCCTTTGGGGATAAGCTTCGTTATTGGAATAGAAATAAATTTTTGTCAATGATGGTGTCACTAACACCAAACATGTTCAAGTAGCCACCACCATGCAAAGATACCCTCCCCAGCAACAACCGTTAGTCTAGAATACCATATCTGTCCCTCAAGAGGCACCACAACAACAATCCAACCAAAATAACCAAGGGGGAAACAAATGACAGTTCACTTAGTTGACATAACCCCTTAGCATGGTGTTTAACAAGCTTCTTCAAGCTAATTATCCCATCACGTATCCTGTCACCAAGACTCTTGATATGTCTAAACCCAAACCCGCTTGGTTTAAAGACAATGAATATTGTGAATTTCACAAGATTAAGGGACATACCCTAGATAAATGTCAAGGCCTAAAAACCTACATTCAAGGCCTCATCGATCGAGGTGAAATCCATGTAGATGCTAACACAACATCTTCATCCAATGCTCAACTCCAGATATATCAAAATGCTTTTCGTAACCCCAATCAGGGGCCTAGTACTTCCAACTCTAATCCTGGACCTAGCAACAACAATGAACAAGGTAACAACACCAATAACATTAGCTATAAAAATGTGCCATACAATTACCAAGGTGTGGTCTCATATGTAGAACAAGTAGAGCCATGTGTATCCATGATACATGTCAAAGGAAAAGATCCACAATGTGTTGTTACCACTCGACAAACCTGCATCACAGTCCCCATAGTTCCTCCATCTACCCAATGGTCATCTGTCAATTCACAATATAACATCCTAGACCATCTAGGCAAGACTGCAGCCCAAATATCCATCTTAGATCTGCTTAATTCATCTCCCATACATGAAGAAATCTTGCCTAAGGCTTTGCAAATCACACAAGTGCCTGATGATATTGACCCTACCCAATTCCAAGAATTGGTAGGAAATCTCTCATCAACCTATCAGTTATTCTTTAGCCAAAAAGATATGCCGCATCTTGATTCAAGCCATAACCACCCCCTCCATCTCAAGGTTGGCGTAAATTGTCAAAAATTAAAAAGGGTACTGGTAGATAATGGTTCGGCCCTAAATCTCTGCATATTAAAATTCATACAATAGGTTGGATACACCCAAGCTGATTTAAGAAAGCAAGTTATCACCATCAAGGCATATGATAATGTGGAGCAAAGGAATTATTTGCCTCCTTATTCAAGTCCGCCCTATTTTACAATACACTATGTGTCATGTTCTAGACCTTGAGCTTCCATACAACATCCTTCTTGGTCGTCTATGGATTCATTCTATACAAGTCATCCCATCCACATATCATCAATTTCTAAAGTTCCCATTTCAAGGAATGGAGGTTACCATACAAGCTAATCCCCAACCTTTTGAATATTGTCGTGCCTTGGAATCTTCCTTCCCACATTCACATTACTGCCAAGGATTCAAAATGGGGGCATCTCCAACATCCGATTCTGACCCATCCACCAATACACTAAACACCTCATCTCCACCATCATCCACACCTGCTTCCACCATCACCAAGGTCCAAATCATAGACAAAGGATGTGGAAAATATGAAATTCATACCACACTAAATGTGGCAACCATGCCACCCTCACCCCACACATATGGACAACCAACTCTGCCAGTACCAAAAGTGGAAGAAAAGACACTTATACTCACCTCCAAGAACATGGGTTCAACAACATTCAATGATCTGGGATCCCTTCAAGATCAAATGGAAGAAGATATCAATCAATGGGTTTATCGAGAGGAACCTGAGCCACCCTGTCCCCTTCTAGAATAATTTCAACAAGCTTATCCACGTGCCTCCAAGTTTGTTGAAAAGTCTCATTACCAAGGCAGATGCCTTGGCGCAGAATATCAAGGAAAATCCCAGCCCATTGAAGCAACTACCATCCGACCAAGAAATTTGGGCTTGGGTTATGATACTAAATAGAAGGGTCCTATGACATCCTCTAGCACTTCTAACAATGTTAGTATTGACGATGGTTCCCTTGACGACATACCAGAGGAAGAGTCCATCATACACACGTATGATGATTTGAATCATGTTGACCTCCCTACGATGTTTTAATGCTTGTTTGTTTGCACCATAATCCTATACCTCAAACATCGTAAACTTATTGATCATGACCTACAAGGTAGCACACCTATTGACACATTTCCCTCAGAGGATACCTACGTACATCTCATGGGATTGAGGGAAGATGAACACCCTAACCGCAAAAGAAAAATAGGTCAACAAGTGAAAACCTCATTGATGCGCTTTTTGACTAGGAAAAAGTAAAAACAAAGGGTGTATCTGATAGTGAAAACCTCAATATGGCGTTGGAAGATGGGGATGTTCATCTTTCCCTTGTGGGAACACAAATATCTGAGCAGTCTTCTATTCTCATTGAAGAGACACAAGAGGTAAATTTGGGGACAACAAAAACTCCAAGGATCACCTATGTAGCCAAATTTTTATCAAAAGAAGAATATCTCACCATTGTCCAAATTCTCTGAGAAGGGGTTATCAATTTTACATGGGCTTACTCTAATATGCTTGACTTGGATCCTAATCTTGTTGTACACCATTTGGATGTCCGTCTAGATGCCAAACCTGTCAAGCAAGAGCTTTGAAAGATGCACACACAAGTAGCACTATTAGTTAAAAAGGAATTGGAGAAATTACTAGATGTTGGCTTTATCAGACCCATTAATTATTCTGATTGGATTTCAAATATAGTACCTATTGCTAAACCTAATGGAGACATCAAAATTTGCATAGATTTCTGGGATCTTAACAAATCCTGTCCAAAAGATGAGTTTCCATTGCCTAACAGCGACATGTTGGTTGACATTACTGCAGGACACAAGATGTTATCCTCATGGATGGTTTCTCTAGCTACAATCAGATCTGAATTTCCCCTGAAGATCAGCACAAAACTATTTTTACAACACCTTGGGGCACCTTTTGTTACAATGCCATGCCCTTTGGCCTTAAAAATGTGGGGGAAACATATCAATGAGAAATGAATGTTATATTCCATGACCTCATCCACATTATCTTGGAATATTATGTAGATGACTTGCTGGGAAAATCAGGAACCCGAGAAGAGCACCCTGCCATCATGAAAAGGATCTTCGAGAGCTTGGAGCAGTACAAGCTAAGACTGAATCCAAAAAAGTCTGTGTTTGGTGTCACATCAGGGAAATTGTTGGGCTTCATAGTATCCCAGAGAGGCATTGAGGTTGACCCTACTAAATTCAAAGCTATCATGGATATGCCTCCACCTAGAAACCTGAAACAGTTAAGGAGCCTTCAAGGAAAGCTACAATCCATCCATCGATTTATAGCCCAACTAGCAGATAAATTTTAGTCATTCACTCACCTTCTAAATAAAGACACCACCTTCAAATGGAATCAACAGTTTCAATTGGGTTTTTATATGATCAAAGAATACTTGGCTCACCCACCAATCTTGATGCCACCTATCCCTGGAAAACCCCTCTTGCTATACATCTCTACCACTTCAGTTGGATTGGGGGCATTGTTGGCACAACATGACGAATCCTCAAAAGAGTTAGCAATCTATTACATTAGCCAAACACTGGTCGGTTATGAACTGAATTACTCACCAATGGAGAAAGCATGTGTCGCTATGGTCTTTAGTACACAAAAATTAGATCATTATATGCTTAGCCATCCAATAAAATTGATATCAAAAGTGGACCCCCTCAAGTACCTGTTATCTAAGACAGCCCTAACTGGCCAAATGGCTAAATGGATCATGCTTCTCAATGAATTTGATATAGAATATGTGGATAGTAAAGCCATCAAAGGACAGGTAATAGCAGTTCAATTGGAAGATGCTCTATTAGTAGATGCCTACCTCATAGAAGTCAAATATCCAGATGAAGGAGTCTTTACAGTATCAAAAGCTACCACATCCACACTGTACTTTGATGGATCACACACTAATAATGGATCGGGAGCAGGAGTCTTGCTTATCACCCCCCAAGGAAATTAAATACCAAAATCATTCACACTGGCTTTTCCCTGCACCAACAACATCACCGAATATGAAGCCCTTCTCACAGGCCTTAGAATCATAGTCCAATGGCACATCACTCATCTCCAAGTTTTTGGTGACTCCCAGTTGGTTATAAAATAGGTCAATGATGAGTTTCTAAAAAAATATGAAAATTTGTTGCCATAAAAATGTATGGTGGATGACTTCAAAAAATATTTCACCTCCATTCAATTTGAGTAGATCCTAAGACTCCATAATAAGGCAACAGATGCAATGGCTACCATTGGTTCTCTCCTCGACATGCCCAAAGACTGCAAAGATTTTCAGTTCCTAGTCGAGCAACTCCTAATCCCAGTGTATGATATCCCTGAGAGTGACATGGTGTGTGATATTGTAGGTCCTGAATCCCCTTGGTACCACAAAATTTACACCTATATTCATGACAACACCTTCCCATTTGATCTCATGAGAAACCAATGTAAATCATTTATCCAACGCACTGCCCGCTACACCATCATTGGTGATACACTTTATCGATGTGGGTATGATGGAACTCTCCTCCATTGGTTAGATGAAACTGAAGCCCACATGACATTAACAGAAGTACATAGCAGTATTTGTGGGGCCCATTCTAATTGTATGACCTTGGCCAAATGGATTCTCAGAGCATGGTATTACTGGCCTACAATGGAACATGATGCTTGTGAATATGTCAAAAAGTGTCTTCCATGTCAACAACATGTAGATTTGATTCATGCTCCAGCACAAGAGCTCCAACCTATCACAACACCCTGGTCGTTTTCACAATGGGGTTTTGATTTGATTGTAAAAATCTACCCTCCATCCTTGATGGTCACACTTTCATCATCACAACTACTGAATACTTCACCAAGTGGGTGGAAGCTATACCACTCACTCAAATCACTAGTGTTCAGATCTCTAAGTTCATCATCTACCATATCCTTTGCAGGTATGGTATCCCCTCTATCATCATCACCGACAATGGAAAGACATTCAAGAATAAGTGTATGAAGCTCCTTTGTGACACGTATCATATCCAACATCATTGGTCCACCCCCTACTACCCCCAAGGTAATGGACAAGTAGAGGCAACAAACAAAACATTGATCAAAATCATTAAGAAGATGGTCAATAGCACTGGCCAAGATTGGCACCTCCATATCCATCCTACTCTTTGGGCCTACCGTACATCCATCCACACCCCCACCAACACTACTCCATACTCCCTTGTTTATGGCGCTGAAGCCATCTTGACAATCGAAGTCAAAATACCTTCACTCTGAATATCACTCAAGAATCTCATCACTGATGAAGACACTTGAGTGGAACGCTTGGCACAATTGGAATTGTTGGATGAAAAATGGGTCAAGGCTTTTAACCATCTGCAAGCCTATCAGCACCGACTCAAAAGGAGCTACAATAAGAAATTCTTCCCTCGCCAATTCAATGTTGGTGACTTGGTCCTTAAAGCGAATCAGCGGAATCAACAAGAACAAGAGAAAAAGGGTAAGTTTGAAGCAAATTGGTTGGGCCCTTATGTCATCACCACAAAATATGGTTCTGACACCTACAAGCTCTCTACCTCTGAAGGGGAGCCCTTGGAAGAACCCATCAAAATCATGCATCTGAAGAAGTTCTATACTTAGGTCAACTAGGGTATCCTTCCTAGTAAAAGTCAAATAATACAACAAAAAAATAAAGAAAGTCAAAAATAAAAATAAAAATAAAAATACAACAAAAAATAAAAAAAGTCAAAAAATACAACAAAAAAATCAAATAAGTCAAAAAATACAGAAAAATCCAAAAAAAAAGAAAAAAAGAAACAATTCATCCTATGGTGAAAACCACCCCTGTGTGGTGCCTTGGATACGTATGATTGGTGAAAACCTGGCAACAGACACCTCTCGTATAGGGCTTAATCATTATCTACCTCACGTCCTGGTTACTTTCTGACTTCTCCATCAGCTCCTCAATTCTCATCTCCTCCCATTCACCTGCATCACCTCGTCACTTGGTATATTTCCAGTTGAGCATTGGACGACCATAATCTGCTATCTAACATCCTGAGCTTGTTATCCTAATCTGAGCTTGTGTCATCCCTTTGTTGTGGTTGTCTCCATCTAGGTTCACTCACCTTTCTGTCTCCATCTAGGCCTCATGATGTCTTTCCTTGAACTACGATGCCTTTGCACTTGCACCTAGGCCACGCTAATCTTTTAATCAGCCCCCAAGGCATTTTTCCCTTCATCATCTGTCCTCATGGTCCCCTTTTCGATCTTTTCCATCTTTGTTCTTTTGACCTTTCCGAACTATGATGCCGCTATGATTTCATGTAGGAAAGGTTGATATTTTGATCTGCCCCCAGGGCTTGTGTTTGTCTTGTTCATCCCTCGATTTCCATCAATCCCCTTTCCACTCTTTTACCATGGTCTTTTCCTGAACTACGAGGGCTCTACGCTTTCACGTAGGTAAGGCTAATCTTCAATCAACCCTTGAGCCCCTAGATCTTTAGGGTGTTTCTGGTTCTTTTGTCTTGTCCTCCTATTGTCGTTTCATCAAGTATGTCCCTATCATCGTTGATTCTTCACAAACAAGATCTTCTCATATCAAGAAATCTATCCAATGGCAATTATCCTGTGCCATCTAGGCCACTTTAGCTTAGTATCCATCATCGGTCTTAACAAGATGCATCCTTCCTAACAGACCACATCAACCCCATCCACCCTTGAGACCTTATGGAAAAGGATGCTTCAAATTGATCATGGTTTTCTAGTACTTTTGGCTTTTGCTTATCATTTGATCTCCCTTTTTTTAACTAGTCAAGATCACCATAATCCACCATATTATGGTGTGTTTTTCCTAGTCAACATAGGGGCATCTCTTGATTGTTTTATTGTTTCTATTTGTTGGGGTGCTCTACATCGTACCCACCATGATTCCTCTCATATCTTGCGTTATGTGGGGGCATCCCTTTGTGCTTGTGGTTATTCCAATGCCTGGCTCGACCAAAGTCATCAAAACTTTATGGTATTGGGATAGCCTTCTTGTTTGTTGTGTTTGTGTATGCATAGGACACTATCTCATCTTGCTTTACATACCCTGACGCACAGTGTCATGCTATAGAAAAAATAAGTGCTCCAAAGATGGTAACTTGCATTCAAACTACATTATATTACTCTCATCCATTGCATTCATGTATCCTTCATCCCTTCTTTTCCTTAGGATTTTGGATTGTGAAAATGATGATTTCCTCCATATCTCACCCTCCTTTTTTCTTCTCAGGGGTCCTATGTTTCTTGATAGGTACAAACCACCCTACTCATCACATCATTTATTACAAGCCCTTATTTTCATTACATAACATACTCATTTTCAAGTTGTGTAGGGTATTTTTCATTAATTATTCTACACCTCTTACCATTCATTCACTAGCATATACACTATCATTCATACATCCACCATAAACATAATTATACATATCACAAACATATCGCGATCATGCATATCACAACATATGAATAATTCTCCTGCATTCACCCCATCTTGCATCATAAGTGTTAGACATCATGCATATCACAACATATAAAGAATTCTCCTACATCCATCACATCTTGCATCACCAACGTTAGGCATCAACGCAATCATCATCATACATAAGCATAAACATAAAATACATAAAAAAAGAATATCCATCACTACATCATAATGTATCAATAAGTCATCCATCACATAAGCATAGTATAATGTCATATAAGGGATCTCGCATATCCAAAATCCCAAAAAATACAATATTCATTAGGCCATCCCTCATAATGTCTGTCATAATTCATATCATCAAAAAAAATACAATAATAAAGATACGAGTACAAGGCTATCAATCTGCTATGATCCCTACTACTCTGTACTATATCCACCCTATACCTATCAAACATGAGGATCCTGTCTCTCCGGTACCCTGAACCTTGTGCTCACTCCATCAGATCTCTGAGGTGAGTCTGGCATTGAACCTCTCTGTGGCGGTGTCTCCCTATAGCTGTTGAGGCCCCATGAATATGTCCCTGCAATCCGCGATGGTGTCATCATCTGACACACTACCCAAATGAAGGGGGGTACATGACAAGCTAGATCTGGAATTTCCATATAATATGCTCCCATATAATAGCTTGACTCTCGTATGAGCTCATCCCTCTTTGCCACCTGCAATCTCGCAGTATCTCGCTTTGATCTATACATGTCTCGATGTCCGCAAAGAACCCTCCTCTCCTACTCCAATAGATCGTGTGCCATCTGTAGCTGCTCTACCGGCCCCTGCATCCGTGACATCTCATTTGATAACCTATCTCTATCATCTCGCATCTCGCAACTACTTTATCTCTGCCTGCATTTTCCTCCTCGCCTCCCCTGGCATGTTAGGCAACGATGACATACCCTCCACCGCCCTATCTCTATTTCATTGCAGCTGATCTAACTGACCCTGCAGCCATGTCACATCCCTCTCCATAGTCTATCTTTGTGTCACCACCTCATCTCTCTCATCCTGCAACACCGACATCTATGTCTACATGGTCTCCCTCTCTTCCTCCATCCTCTGCACCTGATCCCTTAGACTCTCCTCCCTCTCTTGCATCACTCCCATGTCCCCCACAATCTCATCACCCACCTCAACTCGATCTCGAAGCTCATCCCACACCAACCTCAACTTCCTCTGCTCTCTCAACAATCCCTCTACCTATCTCCTCAGGTCCCTCATATCTCTCTTTGCCTCTGCCAATGCCTCTATCGATATATGCCCGGTCCCTCCTCTAGACGGGTGGTCCCCCCTACTTGCAATATCACCATTGTCGCCTCCAGTCCGTCCCTCTCCCATCTCGTTGCCTCTCTGGCCTCCTGCTCCCTTGCTACCTCTCCCTCCAACCGAGTCACCTCAGCATGTAGCCTACCTACCTCTACATGTGACTCATCCATCTCCATCTCTGCATCCTAAAACTAGGTAGTCAGGTTGTCCACAATAAAGCCATACTCCCTATGTCATATGCTCTCTAGTCTCACTAACTCCACCGGTATCCCCCTCCTATCAAAATTGAGCCTGATAACCTCTGCCTCTAGTATCCCCCTCGCTACATCTGAATCTCTCAATCTCTTCTCAGTAGTCTACTCTCTCGCCTCTACTCCTCACCTTCGTGTACCCAACTCCTCTGCTGCCAGTGGCCTCATTGCTAAGGGACGAATATCATGTACCTCTATATCCATCACCTTTGTTCCCTCCCCCTCCTCTAGGGAAATCGCCTTGGCATAATCCATCTCCACTGCCTCTACCTTTGTCTCTCCCCTACGAGCTAGGCCCGACCTCTTCATCTCCTCCTCCTCCTAGCTAATCTCTGTAGACCTCCTCTCTGATCCTTCCCCGGCCCTGCCACCACTGGCACCTCTTGTTGCCTGCCTGAGCTGACCACCTCTGGCACCCTTTGTTGCCTCCGTAATCCTGTCGCCTCTAGCACCTGCTGCTGCCTACCTAAGCCGACCACCTCTGGCACCTCCTGCTGTCTATCTGAGCCAACCACCTCTAGCACCCTCTATTGCCTCCATAATCCTGCTGCCTCTGGCATCTCCTGTTGTCTCCCTACTCGACCCACTCTCGATACTCTCCTCCATCATCCTCGAGCTTCCTCTCCCCCTCTCCTTGGTTTCCCCTTGGCCACGTCGGCTCGTCAACTCATCTCTCCTCCTGCCAACGTTGCCTCCCCTCCCGATCCAAACCATACTACCTCTGCAATCACCACCTTTGGTGTGATCCATCTATGACGACGATGCAAAAACCATGTTGCATATCTTAAAGTAATCCCAACATTTAAAGGTACCTTCTCCCTCCCTGGGTACTCCACTAGCTCTTACCCCAAGGTCGCCAGTGCTTCGCTGAAATCTCATCACCTTGTGGTTGCTCCCGTGTAAGTCATCTAAACATCTCTGGGGCACCTGGAATGTCTTGCTCCAACCCATACTGTCTCATCACCCGATCCGGCTTGTGTGCCTCTACCATTCAAGGGTCTCTCCCCACTAAATAGCACTGTGTCACGAAGTATCCCCTCTGTCTCTCCTCATCCTCCCACCATCTCCTAAAAAACTAGAACATATAAGGCCACAATATATCCTCCTCCCTCAACTCATCAAAAACACTCCTCCACCAATCTAAGTCCCCTGCACTTTGATACCGAAACACCCACTCCTCCTCTACATCATACCACCAAGCTATTGGCACTGGCTCATCTATCCGTCCCTTCCTTAATACAATTGGCCTGACCAAACTAATGTGCTCACACGCCCATACCTGCAACAATGTCACATGAAACACACTGACTACATCTCAGTATCACATCACATGCATCTCTCTATATAATTGTGCTAGTACACATGGGCCCCAAGTGAACTGTCCCTCTCTCCCCTTGACGATATGTTGTATAACCTCCATATAACCCAAGTTGCACCATCTCCCACTCCTATCTGGTATCAGTATGCTGCTAATCAACCCGCATAGGTACAATGTAGTGGTGGTACTCCCAGCCCCAGGCACTGATCCACGTCCAAACCATTCTTCTCCACCGGTAAGTCCTCTCGCCCAAACAAAACCCACATGGTATGGTCTAGCTCCTCTCCCTCTGACCTCAGCTCACTAACCAACTGACCTGCTATCGGCAATCTCAAAATCCGCCAGACATCCTCTAGTGTCATGATCATCTCTCCTGTCGGAAGATGAAATGTCAACATCGCTGAATCCCAATGCTCGATCAAATCTTTCAACATCGCTCGATGTGCTCTGATAACTGGATATCCTAGGAAATGCAAAAATCCTGCCTCGGCTAAGTGTTGATCATCTACTCTGGTCAGCACCTCTAATCTCCTCTCCCGCGTCTGCAACATCTCGAATCTCTACAATTAACACATCTATCATATACCCCTTCATTTTATTTTTACCTTGAGCCCAATGACTTTCTAAATGTCATCATTTATCCTTTTCCCTAGCCTTTTTTTCACCATTCCCCATGTCCCACATGACACTGCCCTTTGAGCAACTCCCTCTCTACCCATCTCTCCCGTCTCCAGCTTTCTTTCTGTCCACCTCGTTGTTTTGGCATGGCTGCCTTTTGGATGGGGCTGCCTCTTCCTTCCTCCAAGGTGTCATTGCCCTTTGGGCGAGGATTCCTTTTGGGCGGGGTCGCCCCTCCCTCGGGGCGTGGCCACCCAAGGGGTGAGGCTGCCCCTTTGTCGGGGTGCAACCACCCGTCAGGCGGGGCCATCCCTCCCTTGGGGCGTGGTCCCCCCTTTATCAGGGCATCGCCGCCCCTCTCTAGGGTGTCGCTACCCAACGGGTAGGGTCGCCCCTATCTGAGGTGGGGCCGCCCTTGGGGGGTGCGACCGCCCCTATCTAGGGCAGGGCTACCCTCAGTGAGTGCAAAGGCCCCTGTCTGAGGCAGGGCCACCCCTGTGCGAGGTGGGGCCACCCTTAGGGGGGGCGCGATCGCCCCTGTCTAGGGCGAGGTTGCCCTCTGGTGGGTGTGGCCACCCCTGTGCGAGGCGGGGTCACCCGCCTGTGGGCGCGGCCGCACCTCTTCAGGGCGCAACCATCGGATGGTAGGCATAGTAACCCCTTTGGGAGCACTATTGTCCTCATATGGGCTGGGGTTGCCTCCTGGCAGGTGTGGCCACCCCTGTGGGGCATAGCCATCTATCTGTGGTCCTGTATTTCCCTGTTCTATCGATTTCCCTATTCATGATGATACCATTTTCTCCTCTACTCATTTTTCTATTCTCTCCCAAAACTCAATTTTATGTTTTCAAAATTCCAATATTTGTCACCATACTTATAAAAATGTGGTGAAATCACAAAGGTTGTTTTCGAGCCTAACCTAATGGGGAACGACATAATCAGCCCAAAAACTCTGCAACTCGTCCGCATGGTGAAGAATATCGTCATCATAGTGATCTGGCATGGTCCCTTTCTTGTCTTCCTCTCCAACTGACACCTGTCTAAATGAGGAATAGTTCTCCTCACATTCCCACTTATACCTTTCCCCTCTTTTTAAAAAAAAATTAGGGAATTTTTTTCCTTTATTTACCCTCTTTTTTCTCCTAACTAATCCTGAAAATTTTGTGGGCCGCCATTTGCGCCTTGTATGCCGGATTGACTCCGTTCAAAAGCCAAACTTGCTTGATTTTTCGAGCTCTATTCAACCATCCTTTCTCTTTCTCCATATCGAGATGTCACCTAGGACCCCTACTTTTTTTCTTGTTTCCCTCTCGAGGGGGCATACCCTACCATATTCACCACATCACATTCTTAACCCTAATTGGGGCATCTCCTATCATTCCCTCCATTCAAACAACCTCTCTCGTGCTGGGGCATCTTCTTCAAAACACTGTCATTTTAAACAATATCTCATAGAGGGGAAAAATGTAGACACCTACATTTAACCCTTTACATAAGGACAAATTTATACCTTTCCTTTATCCCCTTCATCAACATTAATTAAATTATGTATTTAATTAATGTTCGTATTCTCTAACATTCATAAGGTATTTAATTTAATCAATTAAATAATTTATACCCTAGAGCTCATTTCATCTCCAAATTAAATAAATGCAATAAATTTATTTAATTTGATCAATTATCTTGATCATTTTTAATTCTTTCTTTCTCTCTCCTTGTCACATTCTCCATAATCTTTCACTATACTGGATTAATTTAATTAATCCTTCATTAAGATGTGCATATCCTGAACTAAGATTAATTCCACATCCTCCATAACTTGCCACTTGCTTCTAATCATCATTAATTAATCTAATCACCTGTTTGCACAATCCTAATCCTCATCACTTCCCCTTTTTGACCCTTGTCCATCACACCTTGTCCTTTGGACAACAAACCCACCACATGTCCAAATGTGAGGGCTTGTGAGTCCTCAAATCACCATAGCCCTCCATCTTGGCCATGGTGGCTCAATCTTGACCGTTGAATTCTCTAGAGAATTCAACTTTTCCTATAAATACCCCCTTCTTCCTTCATTAAGGGATCCTTAGGCATTCTTAGCTAACTTATGATCTTGAGCCATTTGCGCCTCCATAAGTTATTATCACATCATTTCATCCAATATCCATCTTAGCCATTGTCATCTTCATCTTGCATTTTAAGCACTTTGCATCATTTTACCATCAAGGAGCACACATAATATCAACTATCAAAGGGCTAGCCAAGGAAAGAATGGGAAAAGGTATATCAATTTGATTTTCATTTTCATCTTCCTTTTATCATGTGTTTAACTTAGGCTAGTCATTTTGAAGTGTTAGGTGTCTTTGTATTCTTCTTGAATTTTAGATCAGTACATTTTTCCCCTTCACAACCACCAAGCAAATGCTTGGAAAAGACAAATAAGCATTCAACTCATATAACCTAATTATGCAAGCTAAGTGAAGGATGCAAATGATGAAATTATGCAATAGGGAGTTAGAATGTATGTACCTAGGAAGTATAGAAATGCAATGAGGATTCTAGAAATGCAAAGAAGCTGTCAAAAAGTTCTATGGAGGACAAAGATGCCCTTACTATTGTCTTAGTCTCATTGCTATTTTTCTAGGCAAATGCGAAATCTTTAGATATCAGAACTAGAGCTAAAAGAATTTTCGAAAAATATCCTCTGGAGGACTAAGATGCATCTTGTTCTAAATTTCTCGAATCTCCAAATTTAGTTCTAAGGTTTGATGTTTTCTCTTCCTTCTTCTTTGATCTCAAGTTCTGAAACTTTCAGATTTGGCCTATAGGTGAGTTTTCATAAAGATGAAAACTTTGTAATGCAACTTTGCAACTTTACAACTTTGCAACTTTACACTTCAAATGATATTCAAGTCTTCAACCTAGATCTATAATCACAAACACATAAGAGAGGAACAACTTGTTGATTGTTAGTAAATGGGGGTTTGTGTTGGCCAAACCCCTTTTTGGTAATTAAACCTTGAAATGAAATGAAATGGAGGGAAATGATGAATGAAAAACATGTAATGCTACAACTCACCAAACTCTTGCTATAAAGTCTACAAACTTGTGTGAAGTGGCTAGCTTGGATATGGATCTTGTATCAAAGGAATGCTTGATAGATATGAACTTGAATGGCTTGCTTCATTCAAAGCCCTATATCACAAATGTTAGCACAAAAAAAAACATGATGCAACAGTATCCTTGATATGATGCTTGAATCTTGATGATGGCTCCAAATGCTTGATGAAATGTTCTTGATCTCATGAACTTTCCTTAGGAATGAATACTTGAATATTTGTTATATTCTTGGATGTAAAAATGAGTGAAGGAACCTTGTATTTATACTTATATGTGCTTAATATCCCAAAATTACACCACAACAAGTCTACATATGAATTCATTAATGAAAGGAGGCTAAATTTAGCCAAAATTTGAAAATAAATCTCGAAAATTCCTTAAGGGGGACTAAGACGCCCTAAGTGGCATCTTAGTCCCAAGGAATTAAACTTGGGGCATAGACACCAAAAAGGGGTGCATTTAAGATGCCTCAAAATTAGGGTCCCATGACCTTTGGGGGATAAAGATGCCCTAGGTGGCATCTTAGTCGTGACCCAAAAATCAAGGACACTCTGATAGAATCATTAAATTATCACTTATCCATTGATTTTTTTTGAGATTATCTAGAAAAATATCTAGTTCATTGGGATTTTGGATGAAAAATAGGACCAGTTAAGACATAAATAAGGATAAACAAAGCAAGGTAGGCTCAAAAAAGTGTGAAAATGCAAGGGTATGCATTTTACTACACTACATTTAGCTCCCACTTTAGTGAGAGTAGTTAGTTTCTTCAAACTCACACTAAAGTATCCAACGACGCAATCAAGAGGGATTAAAATGTACAAATTCTAGTAAGATAGGATGACAATGACCAAGAGGGTGGCCAAGCCCTCAAGATCAAGATTCTATGGAAAACCAACATAGGTACAAAGGAACACGCTTGCGGATGATATATGAAGCAATAGATAGATCAAAAACATACACCATCAAAGATAGGAAAAAGAAAAAGGAAAAAGAAAAAATACAATGGATCAAGCTTCAACTGGCCATCCAATGTGGTGGAACTGGTCTAGGCTATTTTTCCAAAATAGTTTATAGGTGGAAAATGTTGTCCACTATGCAAAACAAATGCATGGTCATGAGGGCTAGTGAAGCTAGTTGTTCACTAGGTGAGCCTCAAGAAGTCCATATCAATTTCATACCCTCATGACTATGATAAGGAAAAATAAAATGTAAACTCACACAAGCTAGTGAAGCTAGTTGTTCACTAGGTGAGCCCTAGGGGACCATATCAAATCCATACCTCCATGAATTTAATAAGGTACAAAAATGCAATGAAACAAGAACGAGGGATGTTCGAATGGATTTTTCTTAGTTCATGTGAGGTATTAGTATTAGGGGTCACTATTCTTAACATCTCTGAGAGAGGATAAATACAAGGTCTCATCTTGGGGAACATCATACCCAATGTTTCCAAGAGAGGAAAAGTGAAAAAGGTCTGATCTTGTTTCCAAGAGAGGACAAGTGCAAGGTCTCATCCTAGGGAACATTGTATCTAATGTTTCCAAGAGATAACAAGAAAATATCACACTCTTGGAGGAAGTCAAAACTCAAGGACACCACCAAGAGAAGGATGCCTTGCAAGAATAAAGTAAATAAAAAAAGGAACACGGAAGCAAAATAAAAAAAAACGTGCCAAAATAATGCCATGTATGCCCCCACTTTAAAGAATTTGCTAACACCATGCTATGAGAAATTACTTTAAAGTAGCCAAAATATGAAAAAGGAGAAGAGGGTTTCCCCCTAGAACTCAATACGTCACATGCGAGCCAACTTAAGGCATGTATTCCACATCCCAAGATTGCTCATACATATACATGGAAGGTGGTCAACTACCCAAAAGAGATGACGACAGGTGACATATGAGGACAAGGCTACCTAACCCCTTGCCCCCATTTAGCGCAGGACAAGTATGATCCAAAATTATTGATGAGAAACATCTTAAAGTGAAAATCAATATCAATTAGAGGAACTAGGTGCGCCCACATAAGAAAGAGCACCAAACTCCTTAAGATGTTTGACTTTACTAGTCAAAGCCTTACATTCATTAGTAGAATGACCATGAACTCTATGATATGCACAAAATGAACTCTTGTAGTAGAATTTCTTTCATGTTCTTGGGGGCAAAGATATCAAATGATCTCGAAGGAGTCTCAACAATATATTTTATTGAGGATGTTTCATTATTGTACAACAAAGATATCTTTTGTTTAGAAGATGATGTCATACATACAGAAGACTATTTGGATTGTGATATTTTTTTCTCTTCTTGAGAGGAGGATGTAAAATCAAACGAATTCAAATCACTAGTGTTTTGAGAGATGACATTGACATTAAGCAAATATTTATTTGTTTGTTTTAGTTCTTGCAAATGATAACAACCAATACCAGTAGTGTCTATTAGTTCAGGATGCACTAATGTTAAATTTGGCTTTGAAGGATGTTGTGTAATAGTGTTGGTGTTAAGTGAAGGCTTACATTTATTTCTATCAAAGGAAAATAACCAATACCATGAGTCATTTCTTGTGTGTTAGGATCTATAGGGACACAAATACCTTGTTCTCTAGCACCACATCCTTTTCCATAATTTTTTTTCATTTCTTTTGGATTTGGCAGTTGTTGATATTCAACTTCATCAAATTTTTTCCTATAATTTGCATCTTCTTCTAAATTGGTTAAGGTGGATGCTTTTGAATTTTGTGTTGATACTACTTGTTTTTCTTTTCCCCTATTCAAATATTTGTTTATGATCTTGTATTCTCCCATGAGTTTTGGTTCAAAATTAAATGATCCCAAATCATCTAGTGATATCATTGTGATGGTTTTAGGACTTCTTTCTTTTTGTTGGTATTGTGTGGGCTCTACTTGTGTATTTGGTTTCAATTTTGCTAAAGGATTCTCCTTGTTTTTCTCAATGTTTAAACAAAAATTTAGGTTAGGATCTGCTTCGAGTGTGTACACTTTGTTGTTGTAAATATACTCCATTTTACGATGAAGAGTGGAAGGAACCCCATTCATTGCATGAATCCAAGGTCAACCTAAAAGGAGATTATATGAAGATCATGAGCTGTAATTGTTGACCCCTTCAACATTGTGGTTTTGGAATTGATTTCAAGGTAGGTTGTCACCTTGATACACTTGTGAAAATCATGAGATATCATTGGTTTGATATTTTGGGTGACTATGAATTAGCATTGATAAACCATTGAGACAACAATACTTTATATGCATATGGTTTTTGGTTCTACACTTGATACATTTGACGTTTAGACCATGCATTGGTCTTTAGGATTGGTTTCGGTCTACACTTCACATTTGATACACTTGAGTTTCCTAATCAACACAAAGAATTGAACATGAGTGTTGTTCATTATTGTGTTTGATTAAATTAATGAAAATAAACTTTGGAGTGACACAAATTTTTAGGTATTATGAGGTTTTCGGTGATATTGAGTTCAAACATTGAAATAATTCTTTGGTATTCAAGTGAAGAGATATTGTCAACATTATTGTACCCTAAAAGTTATCATTTTGTGAATACAAGGCTTTTTTTTTCAAAGCTGAATTAGGGCTTGGTGAAGCTTGAAGAAAAAGGTAGTATAGTGGCTAGTTATGCAAAAAATGGTTTCAGGAACTTTCAGGCAGTCATCTTTTAGTGCATACAAGGTACATTCGACTTATTCTAGAATGGATAACAATCTTCAAAGTGGTAAATCCTTTCTTAGAAACCCTATTCTAGATTTTTTGAATACATTGGTGTTTTTGTTTGAAAATTTGTTAAGGGCCTATTAGTCTTTGCATTGGATATATTGTTTATCTATTTTATAGTTGGGTTTCATTATTTTTTCACATAGTCGACTCAAGGGTTTGGACCATTGATAATGGGTGTCATAACAATTTAATTTTTATTAATTGTTTCTTCAACCTTGGTCTATTTGTCACAATGGTTTGTATATTCTTTATCACATGGGATTTATTTTTTGTGTCTTCAAAAACATATTTCAAGGAGACATCATGTATATTTCATGATTTATTTGGTTCTATCTAGAGGGATTTTTTCACCATGGGTTTATTGTTGTTTACATTCCAATAAAGTTTCCCAAAGGCTTATACTTGCATTCACATATGAGTTTATTTCTTTGGTCTATATGGTATCCATTGCGAGGGCATGAGATCTAAAATGTTATAGCAATTTCTAAAGTCTATGTAAAAGTCATGTCTTGGATCTTGGTCTCGACTGGGGCATGGGTTATATGTTACATTTGTATGTGTATTTTTCTTAGAATATAAACATGGTTTATTCAAAGTGTCGACCATGTCTAAACAAAAGTTTAAGTTTGGTAAAATCAAAGAGAACAGGGTGGCATAAACAATTATGAAGTTTTCAATTTTACTTGATGACACTTGGAAACATGTGTGATCTTTTGAATAATTATAAAAATAGAATCTTTTCACTATTCTAGTTTCGATTGTTTTATTATAATAGCATATACTTTGTGAGAGTTATCATTCCTAGACAAAATGCATAAATTTGTCTTGTAAAAGTTGCATGAAAAGACATTTGAAAATAGATTGATATATTTTGTGTTTTACAGGTTCCAATAAAATGAACCTTTAGGACATGAGATATATTAGTTCAAAAATATGTAATGATTTCCAATGAGACAAAGAAACCCACTGTAATGTATTCCTTCATGATTGGAAAATGTGTTGTAAGATCAAGTCAGTGAGACAATTTTGGTCTTTGGCCAGTGAGGCTGTATTTTTCCAATGAGGCTGTATTTTCTAGTGATGCATATTTTGTAGCTAGTGAGGCATAAAAATTAGCCAATGAGGCTCTATAAACAAGGGATTTTTTATTAAATCAGTGAGGCATTTTCCGAGTGATTTTTCATCCCTATAATGGTTTTCAACACATAAAAAATTGAGTCATGGTTTTCTCAATTTGTGTGATTTGATTATGCTCTTTTTCATTCAAAGTTTAAAGGCTTTACAAGCATGTTGTTTTATGTGATGAATGATCAAATCTGAAATATGCATTCCATATGTTCAAAATAATTGAAAGAGGTTATTTAAATTAAGTTTAAATTTTACAAACCACGAATTCACCCCCCTCTTAATGGTATTGTACTCCAGCAATAACATGGATCGGTGTTTATAATGTGCTATTTCCATTTTTAATAGGAAAAGTGATCACACCAAGCGGTTTCTTTCCTACATTGTCAAATCCATTAACAGATAAAGGTTTAGGTTGAGTTTTTGATTTATTGACACCAAGCCTATCCAAAAGGGTCACACTACACACATTAAGGGCTGAGACATTATCAACAATAGTTCACTTTATCCCTATTCTTTTAAATTGAGCAATTATTAGGAAAGCTTCATTTTGTTTTTGCACTTCCAAAGGAGGGGGCTGACTTTGGTGGAAAACAATGTCAGCATTTATTCCTTGGATAGAGGTTGCTATGTCATTTGGTTGCATATTAGAAGGGATAGGAACTTGTTGTAAGGTAATTTGAAGCATAGTGTGATATTCAGGTGAATTCTGAATCAAGTCCTAAAGGGATATCTTTGTGGGAGTATTCTTAAGTTGTTCAACAAGATCATACACCTTTCTACTTTGTGAAGGAAATCGAGGGGGACCTAGTAAGATAGGATTAGGAAATGAGAGGGATGTTGAAGGTGTTTGTCTTGGTTGTAGGTTGTTCCTAGTGTTTTATGTATGATCAATGGTATTGTAACTTGGTTGATGTGAAATATTATTCTTAGGTGGTTCGAGGATAAGGATGGGTTTGTTTTGAACTTATGGTTTTTGAGAAGGTGGATAAAGGATAAGTCTAGGCTCAGGAGAGTACTCCAAGGGGTATCTAATGTGCATAAACTTAGAAGACTTATTTTTATTTGCATGGTCTCTTAGTGAAGAGGATTCTAATGTTACTTCATCATCTTCATCTAAATAATTACTATTATCACTGTTCTCATTTTCTTCCACCATGATATCTTCCCTAGTAGGGGAGTTTTTAGGAGAACTACAAACCAAACGTTCCTAAAATTCAAGGATTGGTTCTTCTAAAATGACTTCATCACAAGTAGGGGAATGATAAATGGTTGAATTGTCTTTCTTATCAATGATGTCATTATCTTGTTCAAGAATGTTTTCCTCATGAATTTCATTGGTTAAAGTATTTGCTTCACAACTAGGAGAGATACTAGGAGAGGAACAAGTATGATTTTCATGATCATTTATGGTTTCACTCCTTTGTTCCCTAATGTATTCCAAAATAGAATAGGTAGGGGAAGGATCATAAATAGGGTTGTCATAGATATTAAAGTTTTGATCATCCACCACCAACATATCCTCGTCATTATCACAAGAGGAGAAGATGTTGGGAGATGAATGTGGGTAGGTTGAAATGGTCTCTTTTTATATCTTATAAAATTATCATGATTACTTATTGTTGTGTCCTCTTGTTCATCAATGTCTTTTTCACTAAGAGAGTTAAGAGGAGAGAAACAACTAAGACTCTCAAAACTCTCATTGGTTGGTTCTTCTAACACCAAAATATCTTCTTCACAAATAGGAGAGATATTAGGGGAAGAAAAAATATGATCATTAGGATTGTCCAAGGTTGTGTTCTCTTTAACTAAAACACTCTCATAGGGAGGGGATATCAACTCTTTCCTAGCATGCCTAGAAAGGTAAGGTACTAAAATTGTTTGACCAAAAATGAAAATCACTTTTAACCATCTCATGCAACACTTTAATAATGTAAAAATGTATACCCAAAGATGGAAAACATGTTTATCCAATGTATGTAAAACTTTAAGAATGTAAGAAATGTATATCCAAATATGAAAAACACTTTTATCAAACTTATACAAAGTTTTATGAATGTAAACATTGTATATGCAAAAGTGAAAAGTACTTTTATCCATATTATGCAAATTTTCAAAAATGTGAGCATTTTTAGATCTAATGATGCTTGTAACTAAAATGATTTAAAAAATGAGAGCCCCAAATTGATGTTTTCACCTAGATGCATAAAATAGATGTTCCTGAAACTTTCCAGACTTATAGTTTATTTTACCAGGAGGCTTAGGAAGCATAGAAAGTGGATTTAAATCCTAAAAATTGTAGCTTCAAACTAAATTAGGACTAAGATGCTAGCAAGGGCATCTTAGTCCTTCTGAAGGAATTTTGAGTTTTCAAAAAGTGAAATAGAAATAAAACAACATAGAGAGGTTTCTAAGCTAGAAACCCAAAAATGAACTAAGATGCCAATAATGGAATTTCAGTCCTAGTAAGGGTTTTTTTTTCAAAAATACAACAAGATTTGGATTGTTTATAGTGTTCCCAAGTTTCCTACCTAGGGACCTAATGTTTGGAAATAGAAAAGTGTGCAAATGAATGCAAGAAAAAGTAACTAGTAACAAGCAATTGAATACAAAATTGAATGCAATAACAATGTTACTAAATGCAATTAGGATGATGAACAATGCACTTTTCAGTTTTTCCTTGATAGAAGATGTTGCAAGAAATCAAAAATGCACTTTCATGAATGCAAATATGAGATACCCTAAATGAAATTTCACTAAATATAAGAAAACTTAGATGCAATTTAACTAATGCAATATGCAATGCAAGAATGAATGAAACTTAGATCTAGGATTTTAATGGAATCCAAATCAGAAAATGAATGCTCAAAGAGGTCGAGTTAACCAAAATGAACCGAAAAGAAATGAGTGTGGTTGGTCCACTCTATTTTCCTTAGGTCATTTAATAATGTCCTAGGGTTTCAAATTGGAATGACAATCAACCCCAAGGGGTGAGTTAATTCTCAACAAGGCATACCTAGGAGGGGTTCTTTTAAGCTTTAAGGGGTTCACCACCAAGCAAATCCTTGGAAAACACAAATAAGCATTTAACTCACAAAACCTAATTATGCAAGCTAAGTGAAGGATGAAAATGATTAAATTATGCAATAGGGAGTTAGGATGTATGTACCTAGGAAGTATGGAAATGCAATGAGGATTTTGGAAATGCAAAGAAGCTATCAAAAAGTTCTATGGAGGAAAAATATGACCTTACTATTGTCTTAGCCCCACTACTATTTTTGGGGCCAGTGTAGAATCTTTGGATGTTAGAGCCGAATCTGAAAGAGTTTTTGGAAAATATCCTCAGGAGGACTAAGATGCCCTAGGTGGTGACTTAGTCTTGTTTTGAGTTTATGGAGTCTTCAAATACGGTCTTGAGGCTTGATGTCTACTCTTTCTTCTTCTCTAATCTCTGGTTCTATAAATTCCAAATTTGGCATATAGGTGAGTTTCCATGAAGATGAAAACGTTGTATTGCAAATTTGCAAATTTTCACTTCAAATTACCTTCAAGTCTTCAACCTAGATCTACAATCACAAACAAACAAGAGAAGAAAAATTTGTTGATTGTTATTAAATGGGGGTTTTCCTTTGTCAAATCCCTTGTTGGTAATTAAACCTTGAAATGAAATGAAATAGAGGGAAATGATGGATAAACAACATGTAATGCTACAACACACCAAACCATTGCTATAAAGTCTACAAACTTGTGTGAAGTGGCTAGCTTGGATATGAATCTTGAATTAAAGGAATTCTTGATAGATATGAACTTGAATGGATTGCTTGAATCAAAACCCTACATCACAAATGTTATCACAAAAACACACATGATGCAAAAATATCCTTGATATGATCCTTAAATCCTAATGATGGCTCTAAATGCTTGATTAATTTCTCTTGATCTCATGAACTTTCCTTAGGAGTGAATACTTGAATGCATGCTATATTCTTGGATGTGAAAATGAGTGAAGGAACCTTGTATTTATACTTATCCATGTTTAATATCTCAAAATGGCACCACGACAAGACGAAATATGAATTCATTAATTAAAGGAGGCTAAATCCCACCAGAATTTGAAATTAAATCCCAAAAATACCTTAAGGGGGTCTGAGATGCCTTAGATGGCATCTTAGTCCCAAGACATGAAACTTGGAACACAAACACCAAAAAGGGGCCCATTTAAGATGCCTCAAAATTAGGATCCCAAGACCCTTGGGGGAAAAATATGCCTTAGGTGGCATCTTAGTCCTAACCCAAAAATCAAGGATAGTCAGACATAATTAGTAAATTATCACTATCCATTGATGTTTTTCGGGATTAACCAAAAAACGATGTAGTTCATCAAGCTTTTGGATGCAAAATAGAGCCAATTAAGACATAAATAAGGATAAACAAAGAAAGGGAGGCCCAAACAAGTATTAAAATGCAAGGATATGCATTTTCCTACACTACAACAAAATTTGCCAATTTGTGAACATATGGATAGTACACATGCAATTGGAAACAAATTAGTGAAATTTGGTAAATATAAGATAATGGCTTATAGTCTAAAATATGGCAAAGAAGAAAAATATATGAATTTGGTCAATAAAAATATTCTAGTGTATCAATTTATGGGTATTTTCTATGAGAATATAGTGTATGATTATGCAAGGAATACACATAGAGCTTAATGGTTAGATTCTCAATTCAAATTATTCAAGGATACATTTCCACTTCATACCATCATTTCAATTATTAACTTCATAGAGAACTATACACTAAAACCACAAAATGAAGTGCAATCACAATATTACAACTCCACATAGGCTACTATATTTGTGCATATAGAATTAATTCATGTAGGTGATAGTATAGAGGATAACAAGAAGATATTGACATAGTATCATTTTTACATCAGTAATGATCACACACATTTTTATAGATATTGTACAAGGTTTCTTTGAGATGTTTTACTATGATTCAGATAGTAAGGGAATACCATTCCATTAGCATATCATATGGTAGATAATTGTGCATCAAAATTCAATAACTCTTAGATATTTTATTGGTTGAGCAAGATGTATAAGATCAATATTTTTAGGCATATGTGGATTTTCTTTAATGTTGAGCATGATGGTTTAGGAGCATTATTAAAGGATTTTTAGTATGAGAAGAGTTAAATTAAAAAGACAATGCAAAGTTAATGTTATCAATCAGATATGCACCCTATGCTAAATTTGCAGAAATTCAACTATCTGTTGACACATGGAAACCTTCTTTAGATGTGGGTGATCTGAACGAAGAAGGAATCTTCAGAGTGAGTTGGTTCTCTGAATGATAAATCCTATTCTAAATGATTTGAGTTAAAGAGTTAAAAATCTAACTGGAATGAAACTTATGACTTAAGAACTTAATGATGACTTTGGTTATCTACCCACAAATAGTATCAGAAGACAACAATACTTCACATTCTCTCATGAATACCTAGTACATAATTAATTTGCATGAACATTCAGATTCTTGAACACAACATGCAACCTGTATCATATGAAATTTATGCATCATAATCTACAATAATAAGACATAAAAGGATTATGCAAACAAAATCACAATGTAAACATAAAATTAAAATTGCAAAGGAGACATAAATTGAGAAATAGGAATGTTACTTTATTAAATTGAAGGAGTATCCAAAGTGTGAGTAGAATTTTTTGTTTACAAAAAACTCTCTGCTTCAACATGAGAGGAAGAAACAATAATATGAACACGAAAAAAATTAGATTTTTTCTTCAAAATATATCCAAAACCCTAATCTGAGCTCAAGAAGAAAGCTTAGAAAAAAGGCTCTAAAACTGCTCCATAATGTGGCATAAAAGTGGAAAACTCACACCCTTTGCATGTCCATCTCACAAGGCTTCTAAAAATAGGTAAAATCTACTTTAAAAGCAAAAATAATACATCATCTTCATCCCACACAACTCAAATCCGCCCAAGGAAAAGTCAAACTTCTTTATCTTCACAAATTGCTAAAAATAGAAAAAAAGAATAAAACAATTTATAAAATATTGTTTTATCTTTTGCTTTACAAGATATGCATTTTTATTCTTCTCTATTTGACTTTTTTTTTTTCAATTAAGATTTAAAAGAAATATTTGCAAAAAATATTACACGCCTTATCTCTCCATTAAAATTTTGATTTTCTTAAAAAATCATAAAAATATAAACAATCTCCATCATTATATTTTAATTGATCTCTACAAAATCATATGAAATTAAACTAAGGCATTAATGATTATCTCTCTAAGGCATGGGCATAAAATAAATACCACAAGTTATTTAAATTTTGAAAATAAATCAAAACCTAACACTTTTTTAAAAAACCTCACTAGTAGAATTTGGTAAATAAATGACTATGTGACTAAAACTTTTAGTCACGTGACTAAAAATTTTATTCACATGACTAACACTAGTAGAATTTGGCAAATAAATGACTAATTTGATCATCATAAGTGACTAATTTGGTCATCGGGTAAAATCACAACTAAATGACTAAATAAATGAATAAATAAATGACTAATATCAGACAAAAAAAAATGACTACATAAATGACTAGTACTCCTCTATTATTTTTTCTTTCGAATTTGATCATAATCCATAGAGCTTAAGCCCCCCTCATGGGACCCCTACCTAAGCAGGCCATTTGGCCGCCTAGGTTGTTTGGTGCACCAAAAATACCTATTGCGTGGAAGGCATTGCCACTCAGTGCAGTCTTAAGGCCTTCACATATTTTATAAAAAAAATTAACATTTACATTCTTTAACTTTTATTACTCATTATGTTAATGAATCATTAATGTTTTTAACTATGATTTGAAGCTAGTTTGATTTTCCTGTTGTGTTAGCATGTCAAATGTATCAAAGAGAAATTATGGTCAATTTCACTAATAAAATATGATTTAAACAATTCAATTTCATTTTGAGGGCTATCCTGCAGACACTTTCATTTCAAAATGTCAAGTAGTTATTTCTAGAAGTAATTAGATTCAATTTACATGGATTGTAGAAACGTAATGTTTGTAAAAGTAATTATTTCTAGAAACAGTGCCTTAAAAACGTAAGGTCAAGTATTTATTTCTAGAAGCAATTAGATTCAATTTACATGGATTGTAGAAATGTAATGGTCAAATCTATTGAAAACGAAGATTTTTCCCTTAAAAAAGAAACATTTTGCCCTAAAAATGAGGATTTTTCCCTAAAAATGAAGATTGATTCACTTCTATCTTCACTTTCTGATATAGTCAACCATCTTAATAATGTGAAATAGAAATAACAATGATCGCTTTTGGCATGCAATTTTTTTCTCTTTCAGGCTTTATATTGTTAATTATTTTTTAAAAATAGAATTATTTTATAATCTACAAAATCAATTGTGTGTTGATCATTTTTATAGATGTTATCTTTTTATACAAGTTTGAAATCTAGTAATTTTAGGAGCACATCATGCTTATCTTAATTTTCACAACCTATATTAAAATGACAATGTAGATAGATGAAATTTTTTCCCCTAAAAATGAAATTAATTTTTGCATGCCTTCCACGCAATAGTTTTTTTTGGTGCATTTTAGCAATAGGTATTTTTGGTGCCTTGGTCGGGTCATGTATGCATTTGGAGGGTATTTTAGGCGGTTGATTTTTGGCATAAAACATTGTGATTTCATGTTGGAGGGAAGTTTGGAAGTTTAATCAACAATTTGGTGTTTCAACTCCCACATTTTAAGGTTTTCCCTTGGTTTGTATAGCAAAACATCGGCTTAAGAAAGACTCCATCAATATTAAAGGATAATTGGAATTGATGCAATGACAAAGATGTCACTATTAAAGGATCATAGAGTGGTTTCTTTGTCATGAAGAAAAAAAAAGGTATCCATCCACCAAGGCATTGTCATGAGGGCATGATGCATAGCAGCCAAGAGAGTTTTGTAGTTGGGGTTTTAGAAGTATAAAATTCAGACTTTCAAGAGGAAAAAACCCCATAATAGCAAATATCAAGAAAAAGCTTCGAACTTAGAGTACATTGCAAGTCTCACAAAAGAACACTAATACATAAAGCCCTGATTTAAGACATTAATTTTAAGACAAAATATTACTTTTGTCTTAAATATATTTTAAATTTTGTAATTATCTTAAATTAAGACAATAAAAAAAATCTTTTTTTCTAAAATAATTTTTTTATTTCCCTATTTTTTCCATTTTCGCTCCCTCAATATTCCACATGCATTTTCTTTTTTTTTATGAAGCTTCTTACTTTGAATAACTTGCATAGTATCCACATAGAACACATGCGAAGAATAAAAAATAGGAATAAAAGAAGAGAGGCACGAGGAACAAAATAAGGGCACAAAGAACAGTGAACAACACATGGAGCACAAAAAAATGGGGGTTTTCCAATAGCGACAAGGGATTTTTCATCGAAAATGACAAGGGGCATGTGAAGCCTTGAGAAAATCGAGGGCATCATTTATATTCATAGACATTTGACAACATTTCCCTGGTAAGTATCCATACTCTGTAAATAGTTTTCTACTTCTTAATTATCCGACTATCTGTATGATTTCTCAAATTTTAATCATTTCATTTGTTTTTCCTGATGAAATTCTAGGTTTTGAAACCCTTCTACAATGCCCCCCAATGGAATCATGCTGGAATGATTGCCTTTAAATATTTATTAAATCTTTTTATTTTGACATGAATGATTTCACAGTATAATATATTTAGGGCCATGAATTGTCTGGAATAGTTAATTGAAGTGTATTGTCTTCGCATTGTTAATGTTAAAAAAATTAACTAAAGGAGGTCCTTATAGTTATAGTTTTTATCTTTAGATTTAATAATCTCTAAACATGGACGGAACGAAGTTGTAAAATCTTTAAACTACTTTTATTCATTTACGTCCATGTACACAATGGTTGTTAGTTACATTGGGTTATACTCCAAATACTATGCTTTGCCTAGTACATACTCCAAATACTATGATCTTCCTAGTTTTACAATAGAAGATCACAATTATGCCCCTTGTTACACAGTCATCAAACTCTCTACAACTCAAGCAATCTCTATGAAGCATACAAATCGAAAAAGGAGCAAAAGCCCAAGCAGATCAAGGCAATGGGGAAACAACAGAAGATCACAATTGTGGCCCTTGTTACACAGTCATCAAAATCTATACAACTCAAGCAATCTCTATGAAGCATACAAACCGAAAAAGGAGTAGAAGCCCAAGCAGATCAAGGCAATGGGGAAATAGGAAAAATACAAGGAACATGAAGCTCACTGCGTTGCTTATTTACCAATCCAAACAAAGGCAGACAAGATTGGCTTCATTCCACAACAATTTCCTATCTAAATTTCCATGCCACATGAGAATAATAGTGACATGGTAGTGACTACAATTAGCTTTGAATTATTCTTCAAGATTATTTGAGGCACTCAAAGATAATGATACTTGCCACCATATCACACCTGGACAAAAGATTCTCAAACAAAACTGAATGCAAATTCTTGCATAATACTCAACTCTAACTATAATAGTACAAGATAGATGGTGATTGCTATGTCAAGTGCAATGCAATAACAACATAAAAGAAAATATCTGGACAGTAAGATGAGGGCATACATTTCAAACATGGTGAAATAAGTTGTGTTGGAAACACTAAGGTATCTTCTCCTTTAGCCCCTAATTGTGAGGATAAGATAATTCAGACAAATCCTCAACTTTTATTGGTTTAGACACAACAGTTACATGCCATCAAAATATGCAATCAAGTGATACATGCATTTGGAGATATCAATCACACTGGTACCTTATCACAATATTCATCCTTCTGGTTTAATGTCATAACAAGAAGATAAATATCCAAGAAACATCCCTAATAAGGCTAGTAGTGCAATTTCCAAAAAGGCTGCTAGTTCACACATTTCATGTACTCAGTGATTATTTTTAATTCTTAATTAGGAGACCAGACATGGTCAGGTTATTATTAATCAGACAGGTAGGAAACAAAGAGGGGCAATTTTGTTTTATAGCTAACACAGAAAAGATAAGAAGAGCCAGAAAACATCTACTCTTCTTATAACATAAGTTGTGTTGGTAATATGTGAGAGCTATATTATATATGGATTTGACAAAATAATATTGCAATGACATCATTTCCCTTTTAATAAACACTAATGTGACACTAGAAGAACGGAAATGCAAGGAAGTTATAGGCATATTAGAGTCACAATAACACCTACATTAGCATCAAACTTCTAAAATGAATTTCCAATGAGATTCTTTATATCATATACCATTCAAGGCAAAGATTTACCAAACCAATAGGGTACTAATGTTTTAAAACTAAAACCAATGCCACAAACAAAATGTTATTAACATTGAATGGTACATAGTTTAGCACAAAACAACTAAAGCCTAAAACGCTAAGTTACCGGATGCGTACCCGGAGGCCTCGAACCCGGTTCGAGTTCGCTTGCGGGTACGCCCTGGGCACGCACCCTGTGCGTACCCAGGGCGCATCTAGCTGTTTGGTGCGTGGACCCAAAGGTACCAGGCATGTACCTGGGTGTACCTCGAAGAACCCACGGCCCATAACTTATAAAAACATTTTTTTTTAGTTATTATTATTAATATGAGGTGCACCATGGAGTTTTGTATGGTTTCAAAAGCCTTAAATTGGTGCTAGCAACGAGGGCGCTGCCCCTCGACCCCGCCCTGTACCACGACAGGGAGCGTGCTAGGGGCGTTTCCCCCGGACCCCGCGAGGGGCACTGCCCCTCGACCTTGCTGGGGGCACTGCCCCTAGACCCCCTAGACCTCCCACTGGGGCATTGCCCCTAGACCCCCACAAGGGGCGCTGCCCCTCAACCCCATTGGAGACATTGCCCTCAAACTCCCATTGAATTTAATTGGTACTCTCCAAGTCCAAGTTTCCATAGTTTTCCTACAAGTCTTCATCTATAATATCACATTTAAGGCTTTTGAAACCATACAAAACTCCATGCCGCACCTCATTTTTATGGGAAAGAGGAAGATGTAAATTTGTAAAATATATTAATATAGTATTTACTTTCAGTTTTACAAAAACAATTTTCTATTTTCATTTTGTTTAAGAATATCAACATCAACGCATTCCACATGAGGATGCCATTTTGTACCCAATTTGCTTTCAAATCAGTCAAATACAACTATCAATTGACATTTAATATTTATCTTTGGCATTTGGCATTGATCAATGATCAAGTATCATACTATGAAATGATTTAGTTTTACAATTCTGTATATTTCTCTTTTTTTTTTTGTATATATAATACATATATATATATATTTATATATATATATATACACGTACCCATACGTACCCAAACCCCTAAAATTTTTTTCACATACCCACGTACCGGTTCTCGTACCCGAACCTGTCCCCGAACCCAAACCGGTAACTTAGCTAAAACGTTGTCATGTGCCAGACTTAAAAATTTCTGAAAGCATCATGTTTGCATCTTAAGCTAGTATATGAAATTTCTAACTGTGGTATATATACATTTAAGCATAACCCATTTGAAATAGAAACACCTTTTTCTATCAAAGAGAAACAAAATTGCAACTGAAACTTAGGATTCAGTCAAGCTAGTCTGGAAGAACAAAATTACTAAATTTTTGATGACCCTAAATGTATTCTTTTGTGTGAAATTAATCATCACCATATGACAACCACTTATTTCTTGATCAATAGTTATCCTTACCAGATATGTTTGATAATTGGCTCTGATTTCTTTGTTGTCTAGTTCTTTTGTGAGTCAATAAAATGTTTCCCTTACTGCAAGTATGTTTACTAAGTAGCTTATCTTTGTGTTTTTTTATGATAAAAATAAAGTCAATTCTCATTTAAAAGGGTCTGGAAGTGTAAATTTCAATTGTTAAGTCTTAAAGTCACTTTCGTGACATTAAGGATTTTTTGAATAATCATTTGTAAGTTGTAGACTACCATATGCGAGAAGAGCTCTTGTTAAACTATGCAATCTAATTTCCACAGTATCTTGTTTTTGCGTTTGAAATTTTGGGGTTATACTAAAAGTTTTTTTATTTATAATTTATGTTCTTTGGGTGGTCCTTATTTTGGAAAATTTATTTGTTGTTTTTCCTTTTTGTGAGTTGAGAAAATATTACCTTTACAATCAAGAAAGTGTGTGTGTTCAACATGCTTCTCTATGTGTTTTTATGTTGCAATGAAATCATTTCTCATTTTAAAAGGGTCATGAAAGTATAAATTTCACTTTTCAATTCTTAAATTCACTTCTCTTGGTGTTCAATTTTTTTTAATAATAATTTGTAAGTCATAATCTACGATCTTTGGCTTTACAGACCTCCTGTTAAATTGTGTAATCTTCTTTGGATGATCCTTATCTTGGAAATTATGAGTTCTTTGTTGTTTGGTTATTTTAGTGGTGATTGTGGTGCCCCTGCCAGTTGTTGGAGTCACAGCTGTTTGAGAAACATGCCCAAAATGTGTTTGTTGAAAAGGATTTAAAAACTTTTAAACAAATGCAAATCAACATCCTGCCTGCCCACCCTGAAATTGGAGATTGGAATAGGGTTTGGACATCTATCAAAGCATAATTGAAAATCGATTTTTTTTAGATGTAATAATAAGTACAACTCTCAATCACCACAACCTTCACAAAATACCAACACAGTGAACCTGACATAAACAAACACTATGGTTGGAAACAAACAATATGAAGAACATATTGCTATTGACTACCAATAATGCAACATCAACCGATAAAATAGTTTCTAATTATCTTTAGATTAAGAAATGGAAATGATTTAAAAAAATATCCAACATAGAGTTGTGTATAACAAGAGATGCAGTTGCGTCAGGTTCCTGCCGATTGTTAAATTTTGTATGGTTGTTGGGGTGAGTTAGTTAGCAGAAACTAAAAGACATGTAATCTTCTTGTTGATGGAGTTATTGATAGTGGGACACATGAAATATATAGAATCTTTTTTTTTGAACTATAAGTTAATGATTGTTGTGAACATCATCTAAAAATAGCACTAAATTTTAGGAATGTCTAATGTTCATAAAATATGGGTATAAATGTAAAAAAGACTTTGCAATGAAATGTTGTGAAACATGACATAATAGAAATTTTTAGTTCAGTGAATACACATGAAAAGCAAGTCGACTTTTTATAAGAGTACAAGATATTGGTTGAAATGATCTCATTTTCAATTTGTATCTAAAGGAAAACATTGCAGTTGATAACTAAAAACTGAGCAACACAAATTTTCATTGATTTGCATGCTTAATATTTGTAGATATGCATATACAAGCAACTTTAAGCACAGGAAAATATAAAATTACAAAGATCAAATTAACAAGCTATTTGTACCAATCATTTTGTTAAGTTGAATTTTGGTTTTTGAATTCTAATTTGAAATAGAAAGTGATGTCAGGAGAATTATACATATTTCCAAAGTCTTCAAAATTATATGCATTTTTGCATCTCTCTACATATTGAAACTCTAAAAAAAGGAGAGTATTGTTCCAAATTTTTGCATAGTTCTGGCATCAAATTCCATCAATAAACTTATGCTTTCCTCTGTACGTTGCAATATACTTTGTATTTTTTGCACTTCCATTGCAGTTTGTGAACAAATCTCATAGTGGCTCAGTTGTTCTATGGCAATGGAGGTAACAGGTTCATTGGGGACACAACAATATCCATTGTCAATGTTCTTGTTCACATTTTTAGTATCCACATGCGGATGCTGAAGGACATGGCCAATACTTGATTTGAATTGAGCTTTGTTCATCTGGTTCGAAATGCTAGCAGATTCAAACAACATTGGAGATTGTTTGAGAAAATTGTCAACAATTTCTGGATCATCTACAAAAATTGTAACAAAGGAACTTAATTAGTAAGAATTAATTTGAATAACAATAAGACAGAATCTCAATATCCATTGACATAATCTATTTTGTACTATTATTCTATAGAACTGCTGTGAATAGGAATACGATATCAGAACTTCGTGTTAAGAATCATACCCTTCATATGGTCCATGTAAAGACACTCATAATTTGTGTCTATCAAGTTGTCAAGTTTTGCAATAGGCACTTGAGATGTACCACCATTCTCTTGGTTGTCTTCAATAGCACGACTATACTGTGGAGTTGGGAAGTATTTACATATTACTTCATCCAATAAACCTGTATTTGAGTAAACATCTTCTGTTACTGCTTCTTTGGCTTTAAAATTTTGTATCATATGTATTGAATTACTGCACATATAATCTGATGGTGGATGTTGCATTAATTGGGAAGATTGAACAAAACATTGATTTTCTTTGCTTGTAGAGTCCACCTTGTAAGATGACAACAAAGCATCTTCAAAGAAATTCCATGAGTTTGAAATGGTATAGCTAGAATTTTTTGTTGCTTTAGTTCCTTCCATGGACCTAGCAGTTGTTTCATAGGCTTTTGTAGCCTCTTCAATGGTATCAAATGTTCCAAGCCATCGACGTTTCTTAGATCTAAGCTCCCTAATTTCTACAGCAAAACGACCCCACGGGCGTCTCCTCACACCTTTATATTTGTTTTTCTTTCTACAATACTTGAATCTATTCCAATTCAATATTACTTGTTTAGTTACTTGAATTGCTTTTACAGGTTCTTTAGAACTTGATTGTCTTGTCACCGTGTCCATTTCTTCTTTGCATTATCTACTTTTATTCAACAATCTCATCGAGACACATTAAGCTTAACTTTGTTGTGTCAACAATTTTTTGACTTTAGAATTGCACACTAAGTACTTATATTCTGGACGAAAAGGAGCTAGCAATAATCTATGTAATGAAGTGGGTCAACCCACATAAGTGGTGAACACTTTTGTGGAGGAAGGGAAAAGTCATTTTTTCCCTCTACACAAAGTGAAGAGGTTCAACCGAACCAAATTGTTCGCTCGAACCCCTTTGAGATGTGAGCGGAAATATTAAAATAAAGGGTTCGGTCGAACCCCCTTTAATAAGGATTTAAAAAAAAAAAACCCCGTCATTTTCCTAGACCCCATGAATTTTTTTTATTCTTTTAATGTAAATAGGTTCGGCCGAACCCCTTAAAGTAGGTTCGACCGAACACCCTTTTTCCCCTATCTCCTAAAAAAAATGATTTTTTTTGTAAAAAATTGTCGTTCGAAGCTCAATTTGAAAATGAAAATGGAGAAAATTTCAGAAACCCAACTAGATAATGATAGTCTTCGGAATGAGCTATCCGTCGAATATAATTTTAATATGATTTTCTTTTATTATGTATTTTATTTTTAGTTTTATTAAACATAGGTTTTTCACTGAAAATCAAAATCTCTGGTCTGCACATGTGAAAAAATAGCAGATTATCAAAAGAAATTTTTTAAAAATATACTAAGGCTAGGTATTGATGTCCTTGATCCATTAAAAAAAATAAAATTGAATTTCGATTCATACAGAAAAAATTATGTTGTATACAGTCCGCCTATGTCTGAATTGCAATTGGTTTGACTTTGAAACTTGATTAAGGAAAAAATATTCAATAAAAAACTATGAGACCAAATGAAAGTGCTAGATACCGTAGTGGAAAATCTAAATTCGAAAAAATTAGAATTTTATCTTTCATACAAAAAAAGTTATGTTGTATACGGTGAGCATCACTTTTTAAAAATGTTGTTTTCTGAAAAAACCAGTTTTCGTGGGTGATGGAAAAAAAAGTGCAATCTGATTCCAAAAATTTTGAAAAAAATATTTTTAGAATATAGAGACAAAATGTGATGAGACTCTAGTTTGCATCATTTTCAAATTCCTCACGGTTTAACCGCTACAAGAGCCCGAAAGTGAAGATTTAGGTAAAAATAATAATTGCAGTGTCCAGTTTGCCCAAAAATTGTAAACCACTATTGTGGGATCACCCAAGTAGAAAAAGACTACTACATTGCATAGTAGTAGTATAAGAAATTGAGGGGTATATTTGACTAGGATGAGCAACAATACTAGTAGGCACATTTCGACAAATACGACAATAGATGGGAATATATACAATATAGGAGGAGCCATTGGTTGCTAAAGTAGACTAGTATGTAATTTATGAAAATTTTCGTATGGAGAAATCATCTGTAAGTAGTTTGTATTTGGTTCACGTGATCCACAATCAGTGGAACTATGACTTTGATCTCCTGTAGAAGATATATTGTACCATATTAAGTAATGCACTATTTGAATAGAAAATATTCAATTTAGGATAAATAATAACTACCAAGATTATTCTAGTAGAAGATACATGCTAGTTAGGTATTAACAAATTAAAAAAAAAACATTTGCTGAATGCACTGTGAATGTTTGAAAAGAGACATATAGCTTTAGGAACAAATCATGTATTGAAAGCTTGTACAAGTATAATATTTGAACTCTTGAACAATGGAAAAGCAAGTCATGAAAATGGCAATTCATCAAGGAAAATTAAATTTTCTTTGTATAAGATGCATTTTGCTTAGTTAGTGAGGTATTGGTCTAATAATAATTACATTCTATATACATTATTTATTTCAAAATAATATTATCAATACTATATATATTTATTCATGTTATTTCTAACATAGCTCATATTATTACTATGATAAATATCTATTCTATAATTTTATATTATAGTTGGAAATTATCAATTGATAATATAATTACTCAGCCGAGACAATTACAATTGTATCATTTCATATTGTGTTCTAGTAATTCAATCTAAACATGACTTCATTTGTTGAGCCCACTTTTTTTTTATAAGCAAAAAACTCTGATTTTAAATGAAACTTTGATAGAAGAAAAAAAAATTCAAAAAATGAATAGTATCAATGTTTGTTTTCCAATTTTCATAATTAAAAAATAACCAAAAGAAGATCTAAAGAAAAAATGCATTTTATCCCATTTTTCAATTTTGCAAAGGGTGTAGTAACCCCTACCTTCATACCCATTACTTTTCATGGGAAACTTGGAGCGCTACTTGGTTGAATATTCATTCAACCTATTGCCTTTATGTTTTTACGACAAAGAAACACTACGTGGAGCTGACTGTGTTTCTAATGAGGCTTTACTTGAAGGTACTATTTATGGGTTTGAAAGGATATGTAAACCAAAAATAATATTATTTATAAGATTATTGCAGAGCATAAATCTTAGCGAGTTTACTTCTATAACTGTGTTTTGCATCGTAACAAATACTCACGTTGGCTTACGCTTGAGAAGCCCGTCACACAAAAGTGAAGTCTACCCGTAAAAGTTATTAAACTGTTTTCAAATACATAGCTCTAAATGTTGTTTGTTTGGAAACATTAACCATGGTTGTTTGCACGTGTCTTGAGGCAATGTGTACTTCACTCCATGCAAGTACAAGTGAGATGAGGTGTCGCAAGAGGGAGGTCTGCTCCTTCATCTATGGTACAAATGCATTAGCACCATTAATCTACGCACTCATAATAAGACAACAATCATACGGTTTTCTCCATGGTACGTCATAGGCATCCATTGAGATAAAAAAAAGTAATGGAGGCAGAAAGCCCACAAAACCCTGAATCAAAAGAGGGTTTTGGTCTTCAAGGAGAAGTCCATTAGGAAGATTTAGTTAATGGGAGACTGAAATGCTTGGAAACTGGTCACAAATTGCTGGTAAAAGATGCAGATTCTTACGGTAAAAGTAAGAGGTGTCAGCTGACACCAAGTGATTGCGCACTACAAAATAAGAGGACACTGTTGAATTCCTGTGACCATAGTCTGCTTAATAGGTAAATTGGGCTTTTTTCCTTTGTTGTTTTTATGCATCAACTACAATGATTGGTTTTTCTGCTTTTGATTACAATTGATTTTTAAAGAATTTATGAGAATAATGATGGATGTGATAGCTTTTTCTAGTCACCTAGGGTTTTAGATAAATTTAGTTAAGGTTTTCTTTGGTCATCCATGGTGTTGGGTTTTAGAAAATCAAGCTATGGTTCTACATTCTTGCTAGGAAACTTAAAATGGAACAAGAATAGCGCCATGTAGAAGAATAAGTCTAGCATAGAGAGCAGCCCAAGCATGATAAAGGCAAAGCAAGGGTAAAACATTTTGATTATCGTATTTTCTAAATTGAAACGCAAATTAAAACAAAAGCTTTTTTTTAAAAATCACCTTTTCTTTTTGGTCGGTGTTGACATATTATGCTCTGATATCCTTTTTAACCTTCTTGAAGCACATATTCTCCTCTGGCTGAGTATTAGAGTACTTGAAAATGTACAATGTAGCATGAAGAGGGATGTGCCTGCAAACCACTTAGTTTTGTCATTTTTTTTTTGCTTTTTAGAGTTTCAGGTTTGAAACGAATTCATAAGAACCAAATGGGGGCCAAAATATATAATGGACGTTGGAAGGGGATGGGTTTGCACACGACTTACTTTTCTATTTTTTTGCTTCATAAACCTTAGTTTGAATGGAATTTATAAGAATCAAAAGTGTGTGAGAAGAAGGAATGGGCTTTGGAAGGGACAGGGCTGCACATCGCCTAGATTTCACTTTTGCTCTTTATAAGGCTTTAGTTTGAATGGATTTCATAAAATCATTATGTGTCAAAAGAAATAATGTGTTTGGAAGGGACAAGTAATTGTAAATTTTTAAAGGAAGTCTGATTTGAGAAAGATCATGTTCATTCCTATGCTTTGTCTTTGTTGACTGAGAATAAGGTAGACCTAATGTAATATATAACATTATGTGTTTAATCTTTGATTAGAATATAGTTTGAGGTCCAGCTCAAGTGCAAATTCTCAGTAGTTTACACATATTTTCATTCAGATTAGCCCTTGACTCTGTAATTTAGCTAAATAAAGGATCATTTCTTTTTAACCTTGTGCGTCAATTCAATCTGTTAAAATGTGGGGGTTATGAAAATAAAGGATTTTACAGTAGAATCCATTGTTGCCCATTTACTCTGAGCTGAGCTGATGACAGAGTTTTGATTGGTATTATCGAATTCTTTAATGTATTCTTACATATATATTTCATGCAAATCGTATGGTGATATGGTATCTCGATTAGTTGCAAATTCTCATAGAGTTGCAACTTTATAGATTCGGATGCAGGAATTCTAATAATTATGGCTCTCAAGTCTCAATCCTAATTGACTGAGTATTACAATATTTGAAAATGTACAATAATGTAACAAAACTTTAACATTATAGCATTTCATTAGATGTCAAAGAAGCTTATTTGTACAAGATTGAGATAGTGTGGGTGAGAGGTGCTAGTTTAATCTCATATCGAGTGGGATCACAAAGAGCTGAACTGGGGTCTCGCTTGTGCCGGTTCCTTGATGGTATTTATGAAATAACAGTTTGGAATGAGCTCCTCCATTGTGCTCTCTAGGGTGCAGTTGGAGGCTCTCGCCTTTGTATTCGGTTGGCATTCGCCATGCACGTTTGTCGTATCAAATAATGCTCTCAAAACACCTCATTGCACTTCTAAATTGTAAGATGACTCATTTAAGCAAGAAACTAAAACAAAGTTGTAAAAATCATACTGTTAGCATAGAAAAAAGATAGATGTGCACTGAGTGGTCCTGATAGTCACAGGCGGTGTTGGGGGGAGGAGGAGGAGGGCGAATTTAATTGTTATCTCTTACAAATAGAAAATATAAGGTTCGACAAGCTTTTAGAGTATGTTTAGTCAAAATGAAGATTACGGCCAAGATCTTAAAAATGGTCTGAAATTTATCCTAACTGACTTTCCTCTCGTCTGCGGTGTACACATTGCATACTGTGTGTGATTACTAGTTGTACACTATCTAGCTTGTAAATACTATGAAAGTGGAACTTAAGCCAAACAATTACAATTCAACATTATCCCATTAAAAAAGAAATAGTAACCATTGTACAAAATTGTAATGAATCTGCACTAAAATCTTCCATAGGAAAAGTAGTTTCAAAAGTGGCTTTCTTGTTGGACTAGTGTAGATTGAAAAATACACTATGGTAGAGAGTAATTGCCTCTACCAACTAGGTTTTTAATCCCCCACAGGGCTTTTCCATGATAAATTTGTGTTGTGTTGTATCTTTACATTTTAATAGTTCATTTCTTAATACAACATCATTCCTTTTCCTCCCATTGTTAAGTATCATTTGGAAGCCCAATTAGAACAGTAGTCTCATTTCTTGATTCCCCAGTTTCTATCTAATTTTGGTGGAAATTACAAATGAGCTAGGAAAATTTGAAGATGGATCATGCTCTTATGAGTGCCTGTCATTGCCTCATGGACAAATTTTTGTGTTTTGATTTCTTGCTTCATAAGCTTAAGTTTAAATGGAATTCATGATATCAGAAGTGTGTTATAGGCTTTGGAAGGGGATGAGCCTACAAACCACCTAGTTTTGTCATTTTTTTAAGAATTTAGAATCTACCTATGTTAGTGTTTCTTAGATCAGTTTAGACAATAAAGAACTCAATAGAATTGCAACATATAAGACAATGAACACAACAAGATACCCTGGGAAAACCCTCCTCTTGAAGGAGAAAAACCCAGCAAATGATCTCTTCTATAATGTAGAACAACTAGCAGAAATCTACTTACAACTCAGGCCCAGCAATGGCCAATAGAGAATGTAATGAGGTCGCACCTCTCCTAGATACACAAGATACAAATGAATATCTTCTTCCTTGAAATCGGATTGCTGCTGCAAATGCGAATTCTGCTCTTAATGATAAATGCAAACTTGCTTGATGGAATAATTTACAATGCCAAAGTGACCTTGTATATATACAATATAGGCGCCTCTTCATTTAGGTCGGCCTTTACATAATAAATAATAAACAATTAACATGTCTTAAGGTCGGCTCAAGGTTAAGACAAGAATAGGCGAACTTATAAGGGTTGGCCCTTTAGCAAATAAAATGTTTGATATAAATTAAATAGCCAAGAGGCTATTCATTTAATTTATCGTTTCTTCTTGGGAAGTGCAGACCGAAGCTGTCATAACATCAACAACCTACAACTTGAATCTATCGCAATTAAATTTTTCCTCCTATGCTTGTGGTGGGTGCCATAGGGTGAAGGGGCAAGAACCCTTGTAAGGTGTGGGATCAAGTTTTCGTAGCATTAAACCCAACAAAACATCAAGAAATGCACGGTCGATATTTTGGTCATTCAGAAGCTTACTTTTGTGTTGAAGTGCAGTGGGTCCATTATGCTGAATATACCATTAGCTTGTATTGACAATTCTCTGTTAAAGGTCACTCTCATTGCGAATTTAGGTGGAGAGAAAATTTGAATGACTTTTTGGTTTAAGAAGGCTATGGAGGAACCCAATTTGTCAATAGCTATTTTACAGCGCATCTTTGGTGAGCTAAGAAGACTGTGGAGAAATCCAAGTCCCTAATAGGAATTTTACACCTCATCTTGTCTTATTTACCTTGACTGTGTTTTATGGTTGATGTTTGATAATAGCCATCGACTATACCCAATATCTCAAAAGACAAAATAGACTCAAACAGTAGGCTTTCAAATACTAAGCATGGCTATACGGAAACAACTCTTGCTATTAAATGCAGATAACCCAATGAGTGGCATTGACTAAGTTGGAGATTTCACATTCTATGGTAATGATATTGAGCTCGTTAAAGTTGTTATATGAGGAGATATTTGGAAGCTGTAAATTATCTATTATCTGTGAAAATGAGTGTGCAATTGATAATTGTTAATACAAACACACTGCTCTGTAAGAGATCAGTTAAGCCATAGTTTACAATATAAATAGGTTTGAACTATATTCAAAGTAAATTGGCCTACGAAGACTAAAAACAGTAAAGCCATACTTTACAATATTCAGAGTAAATTGGCCTACGAAGAGTAAAAAATCCATCTAGCATTGATTTAACTCTTGAGAGGGCATATCTCTTGAAAAGCAAATAATCTAACAGGCTAAAATTTTATGGAAGGATTTGTTACAATTTATATGTGGGTGTTGCTTTAGAATTTCAAGTAAGGGTTATAAATTCTTTCTGTTAAATAATTTTAAGTAAAAGAGATGATTGGATGATAAAGATATTACAGCCTTAAATTTTTGTAAGGTAGATTTCAATGAAATATATCCATGTTAGAAGCTTCAATTTACTATATTATTTGAAAATAATTTTTTTTTATAGTGATTCAAATATTCGGTGTATAAAGAAAAAAGGAAGGATACAAACTCTTCTTTAAATATAAGTGCAAAGTCTTCGATACTTGCCTATTTATCAAAAGAGCAGAGATTTATAATCTGTATATTGTAGGTCTTTGATTCCGTGAATCTTAACTGCTCCTCCACACTTGTAAATCTATAAAGAACCATGAAAATTCTGGCATTAGCAAACACCTAGCATAAGAAAAAAAAAAAAAAAAAGATAGAATACAAGCCTGAACTATTAGTACAGACAAAGGAATGAACCCTTACAAATGAAGCTATTAGAAATAGTTGATTTCCCAGTTATTGTGTACAATCTCAAAGTTATTGTCTACAATCCACAAGGTCCTGGCATGAACAGTCGTCTAACAAACTTAATTCTCAATAATCGAAAAACTCCAAACATATAGGAAGATGGACATAGTCTAAGTACCAGATACCTATTTATGAACAAAGTAAGGATTTTTATTATAAGGATTTCAATATTTGTAAAACTTTAGACGTATAACAAGATGGACATATACCTATTTATCAACAAAGTAAGGATTTATAATACATCTATCCTATGTTTGTACAACTTTCAAGCATAATTGTTCCTCTGAACTGCTGAAGTTGTAAATAATGAAAAGAAATTTCTGATTTAGCAAGATAAATAGACCAACTTACATAGAAAAACAAATAAAATAATATTTGATACTTCCTTACCTGGTATGTGGTTCAGTTTGTTGGACTTGTTCTATATTTTCTCTTTCACCATAACCAGTAATTTGTTGGACTTGTTCTATATTTTCTCTTTCAGTATAACTAGTAATTTGCTTTGTGATTTTCTGCAAAAAAAAATCGCTTTACTGTAGAGAATTCTTTTTTTTCAGGTAAAACAGCTTTGGTGTAAAGAAAAAACACACTAGAAAATTGTAGACAACGAATCACATGCAAAACAAATAAGATTAGACCAATGTTTTTCAGTGCTTTAGAATGAAGATAGAAGATTACAACTTCTACAGTCAGAATGCTCTTCGGTGCTTTTAGAATGGTGCGAGTGCTTTCAGAATGAAGATAGAAGATTAGACCTTTTGTAGTGCTCTCAAAATTCTTTTCTCTCAGAATTCTTTGCTTCTAGAATGGCGCCAGTGCTTTCAGAATGAAGATAGAAGATTAGACCTTCTTCAGTGCTGTCAGAATGCGCTTCAGTGCTGTCAAAATGCTCTTCAATCTCTCGACAACTTCAATTTTGAGACCTTGCAATACTTCTTTAGTGTATTATTGCAGTTTACAAGCTGTCCAAATTGTACTCTTCAATTATTTTCTGACACAAACTATAGTATTTATTTCATTCCATCATTCCACCAATATGAAATAAGATTTTAGTAGATTTGTCTTCATAGTCAAAGATTCTGTGCCCTCCATGTCTTTTCTGATGCAAGTTTTGATGCAATTTTTTAATGCACTTACTCTTTGTCTGCCACTCAATGCTAAAATAAATGCTTGTACATTGTTTTATTTATTTACCATTGACAAAATTGGGACGTGTGAAATAAAGTCTTCAAAATGCTACTGTTATGCCACTGTAAAGTCTTCAAAATGCCACTGTTATGCCACTCCTATATTTAATACAAGTAGATCAATTCTACTGTAATATTTTTCTTCAGAGTCTTGATTTGGAAGATGTCACCATAATATTTAATGTCAATAGATAACTTTCCTGTCAAAACAACAACTCTAAACAGCAATAAGCTTTGACAAATTTGGCACGTATCTGTTGATATTTAATGTTATAGTACATTTAACCATAAACTTTGTTAGAGAGCTATTAATTAGGTAAATGACTGCTACATTATTCATTTTCATCATAATTTAATGTAAAATTTGTACTCGACCAGATTAAATATATAAAAAGCAAAAATCATTTTTTTTTTGGAATATTTGCAATGATTATTCACAAAACCAACCAATAGAATAAAACATAAAGCACATTTTAATTATTCTAAAAATATAGACATTAATATAGACCACATAGAATTGGTGGTCAACTTTTTAATTCTTGCTCCTCATTGGTGTAGCTGTCTATGTCAAGCAAAAGAAATTGTATGCAATGAACGCATAAGTTTTCTACCTGCGGCAGGAACTAATAATGCTTTTGATAAATTTTTATTTTTGTCCAATACCTTATCTTTTATTTGGAAATACTCTTCAGGTAGAACTTTATCTGCATGCTTTAATTTATATCAATTCTCAATTCTCAGTTTACAGTTATCTGTTACAAACCGCATCCTCTACATTCAAAGCATTGTTGAAGAAAGGATTGTCACTTTTTACTGTTAAATATCTGATATGAAAAGCCCCATCTTGGATTTTGGGCAGTCAGTCAAAACTATCAACAATATGGTTTTGGAGACAAGTAGGAGAAAAACTTATCTGTGTCTCCATTGAAAAAATTGCAGTGTGCAATTTTTATTTTTTTAAGTTAATGAAGTGCATTATGCTTTGCCTTTGAGCCCCTGATTCCTCTAATTGTATCCCAAAATTTATAAAATCAGAGTACCATGAACAATAAATGCACCAACATTTTCTCAAGATATTCACTGTACCTATGTACCCACAGGAGTCCGATAACTTTGCATCTTCCAGGAAACAAACTTCATGGTTTCCAGATTAGTGACCTTTTCTTCAAATGAATCCATTTTTCTTCACCAAAAACCATTTACAGACCTCAACTGTATGCAGCCACTTTGCCCCCACAAAACCATCAATGATATGAGAGGCTACTCTACATTATGAGAGACCGTTGCAGACAATGAGGGTCTCCACTTGACAAAATATTTATCTTCTAAGTTAGCAGTGGGTTTTTGCTTCTCATCTAACTTCTCATCTAAAAGATGAAGCAACTCTTTCAAACCTATACCCGTTATAGCAGATGCTTTCACATATGAAAATCCTTTGGGTGAAAAGTTAGCATTTATATTTTGAATTTTCAGTAAGAACATTTTTGTTTCTGCATCTCCTTCTTCAATGCTTATGGTAGCCCCATTAGTAAATTCTTTTGCAGCATCTGTTTCATGCAATAAAAAATCTTTTCCAAAACTATTCAGAGGAATTTAATCATTACAGGCCTCTAGCCTTTCATGATCAAGATGGTCCACAGTCAAAGTATTTTCACAATCACTCTCTAAAAGGTCCACCTTATTCTATGTTATTTTAATAAAAATAGGGGTGGTACATTTGAGAGATCATCTTCCCACAAACAAATAGAGCTAGCATCTCTACTTTTTCAGCTATTTGAAATGCTTTAATATCCTTTTAGAAGTAGTTCTAAAATGTCTGGCAGGTATATATCCTTAAAAGTATCAAAGTTTTTATAATTGCAAAGAATAATTCTCTCTAAAAAAAAATTGATTCAAGTCCTCTATATGTGAAAAATTGCATAGCTTGCCATTTGTTTGACAACAGTTAATTCCTATGAACTACTAATGAGCAAAACCTCATATTATTGTTGTTATAACAGTCCTAGTATAGATGACCTATCAATGGCGACCCAGTCAGCAAAGGGGTAGCATCTAGGGTATGAAATGACTGATTTCTCCTTGAATGACGAACTAATTCTTCCACACTCAGCCTCAAACCCTCCAAATAATAGATGTGAAATTTATAGATGACATCCAATTCAATGGAAAGTGTCCCTCTGTAAGGGATTTTTAGTGATGTGGTTGAAATCCTATTACTCGGAACAATGATAAGTATTCGTGTGTTGAGCATGATTACATTTCCATGGTTTTGGACGCAGTTAAAAAAATTATTATCGGGTATACAGTATTTCAATAGACAACATGTTTCGTGGATTTAGTATTTAAAGCTAAGATTCAATTTTGTGGTTGTTCTTCCTCTGTATGAGGCTATAGCCCACAAGATTATAGGGTCATTTAGTTAGAAATTTAGAATCCGCTTTCAAAGGTTAAACTATTTGGGTGATGGCCACGGGTCTACCCTTGCTAGTTGGCTGGAATATTTTCTTGTGATGTTAGTTTGTATTTATTTATTTTTTCTCTTTTAGAATAGGTCTTTGTCTTTGGTTCCCACTTGCTATTGTTATTGCATATAGAGAACTTTTGTATCTGCTACTGATGTCTCTTATCCATCAACTCCATGCTTCATTGTTTTTTTTTAGGGATCCTTGCTTCACAAGACTATATATATTTAGATAGTTTGGTTTGAGGTTCAATTGCTTTGCTTGCTCTTGTTATGCAAAGATTCAAGATTTTTCTTTACCCATTTAAGGAACAATCCTTTTAGTATGGGAATAAGAACGTGGGTGATAGTTTGTAAGATATAGGGACTCTATCTAGACATTAGATAACAATTATATATATCTAGTATTGTTATCGTAGGTACTTTGTGAGGAAAATCAGTGTCGTATCACCAAAACATGAATAATATAACAAAATAAGATTAATGTTGATAACTTAAGATATAAAAGATCAAATAGTAGAGTAAATTATGCCAATGAATTTTTTTTTGGATGGAAGCTAGAAAATCTAACCAGTCTTTAGAGACTAGATAGCCTTCAATCAGAATTTTGAACTCTATTGTAACAAAATAAATTTGGGTGGCTATGTAATCTGCTTGCAACGCATATGGAATTTTTTGGTCTTAAAACAAGAAGCCTGATTCAAAAAAGATGAGCCTATATTTTTGAGCAAGGGTTGGCAATAAATGGCGATAGAATTTCATCAAGGGAAATGTGGTTGTTAGTGATTGGAGACCATTCATGGAGGCTTGTAAACCTGAATTTGTATGTGACTGTTCAATTTGATTTACATGAGTTACTACTGTTATTGTATTGTTTCATTTATTCTTGTGGAGAGACAAGAAAATTTAAAGGGTTTTATAATGTACTGGGGGTTCACGATTAAGCAGCCCCAATGAGGTTGTATTAATGGACAACTTTTGCATATGATTTTTGGTTGACCTGAATTTTGGTATGGGTGTGCTAGATTAATTCGTTAAGTGACAATCAAGTTTGGTTTGAACATTTGTCAGTTTGACAAGATAAACAGCCTCAAGAAGTAAACTCAAAGGATCCAATCTTTAAATCAATGGGGCTGTTCTGATAAGCGATTGGGTTGGTTCTATGTGAAAATAGAAGCAACAAGTATGTTATTACACTTGGGTTGGATCACGTTATTTGAATTTTGCCTTTTTATAAATTATATTGAAACTTGTGTTAAATTAATAAATTATAATGCCTATTTTTTCTGTTCAAGTATCCATGTGCCTTGATTTCATTTCTTATTGTGTTTATGGAGGTTTTTAAATGCTTCACAATCATATTAAAAAAAAAATCAGCTCCTTCAATTCTGCTTATCATGTAGAGTTAGGACCTTTCCATTTCAATTAGGATGTTTTGGCCTTGCATATATAGACTTGCCCGTAGGAGGAACTTTTGCATTGCTAGCTAAAACACAAATATTTTGGGGTGCTTTTCAAATTACCATTAATTGAGGCCTTATGTATACCCCTTAACTTCATGGAGGTAAATACCATTCTAAACGACTGTAGAGCTAAAGTTCCTTTAGTAGTTGTGAACCCCTAAACCTACACATGCGCACAAGAGCATCAAAACACATTAGTTGTTAGATCAAAAGCATGCAAACAAGAGTGAGAGATTCCCCATAGAATCCATCTATTCAAATTAAATTAGGACACGATGAACAACACAATAAAATGAAATTTAATCCTAATTAAGCTAATAGCATGATGATCCTATGGGGGAATTGGTTCCAATGAGGTGTTGCAATTGGCCCTTTCCCAATTCCTAAGTAGCAATGTTGATTGATTGAGCAAATGGTCAAATATCGAAAGAGATTTGAGCATAACCTTGTTGCAATTTATGAAAATAGTGAATGATGGAGTGATGTGGGCAAAATTAGCTCTCAATGTGAAGAGAGTAACTTTGCATGAAGATTGTGGATGATAAACGAGGAGAGAAGTCTCCAATTTATAACTTTCAATTTGGAAGAGAAAACAAGATTTGAGCAATGTGGGACAAAAGATAATCCAATGGAATTGTGTCACTTGTCCACATGTGATTGGATGAGGAATGAACACATTTTGGCCAATGTGCATGATAAATGCATAAAATTGAATTTGAAATTGTGAGATGACTTGTTGAAGAGGGAAGGGAAATGAATTTAATGTCACTTGGCTCAAGGTCAAGGACGTGTAAGAGGTCTTAAATGCCTTGTTGGAAGGACTAAGTCCACTTGGCCTTTTTGAATTCAAATGAGAGAATATTCCTTTTTGATGCTTTGTGAGGGAAAATAGATGAATTAATAAATCGAAGTAATTGAGTTTTTGTGCAACTTGCATTCTCTAGAGGATTTTAAGGAGAGGGATTAACTTAATCATGGTTTTGATTGACTTAATGAAGAATTAGATGATTGACAATTTTAGACTTAGATTTATGAATTGATTTAAGTCAAGAATTGAGAGGAAATGATTTATTAAATAAATGATTTGATTTATTTAATCAAGAAGGAACATGTTAGATTAAATCAGATAAGGTTTAATTTATTTGATTTAATAAGAGGACTTTAGAGATTTTAATTAAATAAAATGATTTATTTAATTAAACAGGGATGTAAGGTTAATTAAATTAAATTAAATTGATTAATTTAATCACTGAAAGAGGAAGACTTAATCCAATAAATAATGATTTATTAAACTAAGAGATAGAATTTGATGAAATGTTGAGAATATGATTCAGGAAGAGATGTTGTTAGTAAATCGGGATTAGGTATGCAAAAATGAACTTGTACATTTTCCATGTTTACATTTTGCCCCTCTTTGAAGCAATGTACTTGTTGCACTGATTCAAAGAATAAACTGCTGTGATCAAAGGTTTAGGATTTCTCGAATTTTTTCAGATGCCCCACTGCTACCCCAGTAGAAGGATATTGCTAGATATTTCTCCCTTGAGAGATCGGACAAAAATTTTAATTTTTTGGATGATCTCGCGAAAAAAAAATGACAAGGTGCCCGATAGGCCAGAAATGCCCCAGGATGCCAGAAAATGCGTTAAAATGCCAAAAAAGGATGCATAATGACTCTCAGTTGGGTGAAAATGGGATTGGGGAACCAAAATCCTAGTTAGGAGGTCAAATTAGGTAAAAAAACCCTAATTTTCAAGCTTAAATGGACCTCGAGGGGTCACTTTCAATAAATTTGCAATCTTAAACCTTGAAAACAATTGACACTTGAGCTCTGAGACTTGGAGAAAATGGCAGAATGACAGCTTCCTCTGCACGCGTCGAAGTGGGTACGAGTATATCAACGACTAGCCGACGCAGAACCCATGGTATGTACCCCTATCCGTCCTTTATTTTTCTCATTTCTCGTGCATTAATTAGGTTTAAATTTCGGTGGAGGCGGCGTGGAGCGATATAGTGCCACGAAAAATTTACAAACAGGCCCGCGCGGTCCTGTATAGGACCGCGTACGCATAGAGCATCACGTGGGTCAGTTTAGCCTTAGGGATTTCCTGGTCATCAAAGTTGGTCACTTCCACAAACTGCGCCGCACGGGCCAGTCTGTCTATTTTTTGCTATCAAAGTGCGTCACGTGGGCTAGTTTATAAAATTTAGCTATCTAAGTCCGCCGTGTGATGCTATTTGGAAAATTACATACTGCATCACTTTTGCAAATAGCGTCGCTTTTGCTATTTTAAAAGCGAAAGGTGATACAAACAACAATTTTTTTCTAAGGAAGTTGACACGACTTATTTCATTGCGTAGGAGAGGCATGAGGTCATTCATTCGAGGGAGCACTGGTGGCCAGTACTTGGTAGATTGTAGGATATGCATGTATTCCTTCAGGAGTAGCTTGGGATACTTGGTTTGTGGTTCATTACGTATGTTCATCCTGTTCGAGCACATCTTAGTATAATACATGCCTTGGCTAAGCGGTGGCATAGTGAGATGTCGTCTTTTCATCTTCCCACTGGCGAGGCCACGATCACTCTTGAGGATGTTTGGCGCATCCTATGATTGCCCATTCATGGAGAGCGAGTGATCTATGATTTGGAGGAGGGTAGGGATGCCTGCTTTGATGTTATGGGTATTCACGAGATCATCCTCTCTGATGGTCAGATAGATTTGGAGAGGTACCAGGGTATAGCCCCTACTTACAGCTTGATTGTGGCCACCCTTATTTCTAGCCTTGTAGCTCCTGATCGGTGTGGCCGATACTTCAATCCAGGTTGGGGACTGGCATGGCGGCAGATGTGTGCTCGCCGAGTGTGCTTTGTTTGAGGACCAGTATTGTTGGCCTCCTTGTAGCGAAATTTGCACGAGTTTGCGTATTTGGATGGTCAAGCCCTTGGGGTCAGGTTGACTCTTCTGCACATTTGGTCATGGGAGCGGATTCCAGTGTTTCACTCGATTGTGACACCGATCGTTATTGATATTGATGATCCCATTGTATGGTGGTACGACGGGGTGAGGATTCATTTTACTCATATGGGTACAGAGGGTATAGCCCACTGGCGACGGGTTTTAGATGAGATGACAGTGTTTATCTGGAGGCCATATATGGGTGTAGGGCCATGGATGGATGATGCTCAATAGCTTTTCTTTGCTCATCAGGATAGATTCATGCAGGGTCGGGAGCATACCATGGTAGAGAGATATCTCCCCGACAGGGTGGCCAGGCAGTTTAGCGAGGTACATGATATCCCTGACGGTCAGTACATGGCACTCTTCACACGTAGCATGAAGGAGATAGTATGGGGGCCGCTTATTCTGGTAGATGAGGTAGTTTCATTATTCAAACAGTTGGTAGCTCGATCATGGCCATATGATCAGGGGCCAGAAGACGCAGGGGTGACCCCAACATATAGGGCATGGTTCAGACCGCCAGTGAGACTAATAGTTCCTGGGACAATGCTTCCACGTCGGAGGCCCAAAGTTAGGTCGGTAGGTAGAGGTCGGGGAGGTGCAAGTGTATAGCAGCCAGCAGGACAGGATGGGCAGCCTATGATTGTCCCACAATAGCAGCCAGCAGTACAGGATGGGCAAGTGCCAACAGTGCCACAACAACAACCATCAACACAGCCAGTGGCACAACCAACAATACAGTTGGCAGCATAGCTAGCAGTGCAGGCAGATCCTCGTGACACATTGATTCAACAGTTGCAGGGCTAGGTACAGGCTCTAACTGCAGAGAGAGACCAGGCACGATCCGGGAGGGATTAGGAGATAGGTTGGTAGAAACAGTTAGAGAGTGCAGTGTTCTCATCCTGGGGCTAATCAATTGGCATCAGAGAGTAAGAGAGGCCATCAGAGAGGTCGAGTACTATCAGCAGCATTACCAATAGGCCATACCATCAGGTAGCAGAGTGCCATATTTCTCCCAGCAGATAGGAAGGTGGCCGATAGAGGATCACGGTGAGAGGCAGGTAGGGGAGGGTGAGGGCCACAGTTAGCAGGGCTAGCCCTTTTGATCATAGACAATGTTTACATTTTTTATTTATGGGCTGCAGTATTTTTGTCTTATTGTACCATGTATTCGATGTACACTTGATTTGATTTGTATCATAACATTATATTTTTTGATGATATATATGCGATGATTCACCATGTATGATATGCCATTTTATTATGATGTCATGAGATGCTTCTATTCTTATGCTTATGTGATGCAATGTATGTAATGGATGCATTTCTTTTTGTATATTTTTATGTTGTAATGATAATCAAATGGATGTAATGATGGTATGATGATATGCAAATGGTAATGGATGCAAATGATTATGTATGATGCAATGCTTTTCTTAAGATGCTTAGAATAACAAATTTATATTATTCCTCATAACTTAAGATAATGATATGATGTAATGTGTTTTTATGCTAATGATCATGTGGATGCAGGATGTATGCGTTGGCAATGTTTTGATTACTGTTATAATACTATGTTAGTTCGAGAGGAAGATAGAAGAATTTGCAGAGTTAGTGAGTTAGTTAGAATTGTGATGGTGATTTGCATTGCTAGAAATTTGGGATTTTCAAAGGGTCACTTGCATTATGTTTGATAACACACATAGGTACGATGCATCAAGGTATAAAAGACCAGGATGGCATTGTACCCAGTGTGATGGACTTTGACTTTACAATCAGATAGGAGTATCCTTATTCACACTTAACATACATACCTTATTCAGGATGTAGTTTAGACATTCTAAACATCTCAGACCAAAACACAGAAAAGCAAGGTTTCCTATGTGGTCAACAAGATATCTAAAACATCTTCTCTACAAACCAAAAAAAAAAATATGACTAAGTTATTTTACAAGGGTATCCCACAAGAATAATAGATAAAAAAACGATAATGATCACTACCCCCATTTTTTTCTCTCTAAACCTGTTTTATCTAGGTATCATCGAGAGGTCCTTGAAATGAGTGTGAAATAAAATAAGTCATAAAGACCAAATAAAGTACACAAACAAACTAATTTTTTTCATACTCTAGCCAAGACTAAACTACTGCGAGGTACCTGTTGCTTATGTCCATCATAGGAAAGCTTCATCCTAGGACATGTTGTGATCAGGGTTTTGGTGGGATTGATTGGGTGATAAGCTATTGATACTCTGAGTTGACCAACTTGCTTGCTTATTGACCTAGACTTAATACTTTGACGATTAGGTGTTCACTTTTGAATCTGCTAGACTTGCTTCTGACTAACTTATCAAAGGGTGAAAGCGATGACTGATTTTATTATGAGTGATGACAATCACGGGTAAAAGCGAGATGAAATAGATGCACCATTTTGGGTTTTTCAAATGTTTTGAGGCTGTTTTTGGAATTTTGAGATGTTTTACAAATGTTTTTGGTATTTTCAAGATTTTTCAATGTTTTTGGTATTTTTGGGATTTTTCAATGTTTTTTGTATTTTTGGGATTTATGAATGTTTTTGGTATTTTCAAGATTTATGACGAACAAACTAACTTAAAGACCTATCCTAAGGGTCTTGGGAGCTAATCCATAGATTAGCCTTGCCTATGCTATACACGCAGAGACCACGTAGTGTGACTGACAACAAACATGACTCAATGAAAGGATGGATGGGCAAACGGGTTGCCAATGCGACAGACGCCTAAAGGACTGACCTAAAATGTGGAAACTAGATGGGCAAATAGAGTGCCAATGCGACGGACTCCTAAGGACTGACCCTAACTGTCTCGGGGGATGATCAAAGATCAACCTTTCCTACGTTCAAGCTCAGAGACGACGTAGTTCAGACAAGATGAAAGATTGACAAGATTCAATGATGATTTTTTTTTGAAGATTTTCTGAGATTTTGACATGTTTTTGGATTTTTGCCGTTTCGAGAAGATTTCAAGAATATACATGAATTTGATCTGATGCTGATACAAGAACATGCCCCCAGCGTGGCGTGATAGACTACTTCAATAAAGGTTGGACACACTGACCTTAAGAAATATGCCAAGTAGTACCATGGTGGAATATGACATGGGCATCAGCTCGAGCTATGGTATGGATGCGAGCGGATGGGTGGATGGATGATTAACGAAATGTGATGGAATGGGCAAGTGAGTTGTGGAGATCCTGGTAGATGGGAAGTGCTTTATTTACGCTTGGCGCCTGTTTGCCAGGTTTTCACCAAGGTACCTGCCCAAATCGCCACCAAAGTGGTTTTCACTAGATGACGACTTTTTTTCTTTACTATTTTCAATCATTTTTTTGATGTTTTTGATTTTTATATTTTTTTATTTTTTTTTTTGTCGTCACCAAGACACCTGTTTGTCAGGTTTTCATCAAGGTAACCATTTTTTCAGGACTTTTTCTGATTGTTTTTGTATTTTCTGGTTCCATACCTCGCAAGATTTAGGCATAAAACTTTTTGAGATGAGAGTTGTTCAGAGGCTCACCTTCTAGTGTTGACAATTGATATGCTCCTGATTTATAGCTTGTGGTGATGATAAAATGTCCTAGCCAGTTGGGCTCAAATTTTCCTTTTCTACCCAAGTTTGGTACATTCTTTTGGTTCTCTTTAAGCACAAGGTCACTGACTTGGAAGGTGTGTTTCCTGATCTTCTTGTTGTAGCTATGTTTCAGGTGATTCTGATAGACCTGTAGATGATTGAGGGCGTCCATGCGCAGTTCATCTAGTAACTCCAGCTCATTCAATCTTGTAACCTTATACTCCTCATCTATGATGAGGTTTTGTAGTGATATCCTCAGTGATGAGAGCTCGATCTTAATAGGGAGGATGGATTTTGATTTGTAGACTAGGGAGAATGGGTTGGCGCCTGTTGGCATGCGGTTGCTAGTGCGGTAGGCCCATAAGGAGGGATTTAACTATAGATGTCAGTCACAACCAGAGTCATTGATTATTTTCTTGAGGATTTTCATGATAGTCTTGTTGGTAGCTTCTGCTTGGCCATTACCTTATGGGTAATATGGGGTGGAAAAGCGGTGTTGGATTTTGAATTTTTCACACAAGGTATGGACATCCTGATTCTTGAAGGGTGTTCCATTATCAGAGATAATAGATTGGGGAACACCATATCAACAGATAAGGTAATTCAGGATGAACTTGGATATCTAATTTCTAGTTATGTAGGTCATGGGAATTGCTTCGACCCACTTTGTGAAATATTCAGTGGTAGTGATAATGAACTTGTGGCCATTAGATGAGATGGGTGAAATTTTACAAATGAGATCGAGTCCCCACTACGAAAATGGCCAAGTTGTAACAATGGGATGCATTTCTTGAGCTAGTGCATGAATGAGATCTCCATGTTGTTGGCATTGTAGACACCTTCTGACAAAGTTGTGTGCTTCTCTCTCCATTGTCAGCCAGTAGTACCCGGTTCTCAGCAATTTCTTAGCCAAGGTCATACCACTCGAGTGTGAACCATAAGTGCCATTGTGTACCTCAGTCAAATCAGTCAGGACCTCCTTAGGTTTTAGGCAACGTAACAAGGTTCCATCAATGCTTCTATGGAATAGGGTTTCTCCTAGGATGACAAATCGTAAGGATTTTTTGACAAAAGTTCGCTTGAGGTTCTGGGTAATGTTAGTCAGGAGGACTCCTAACCTTAGATAGGTGTATATGTCATGTTACCAAAGATCATCGGGACCAACGAGTTGGCACGCGTACTCTGACTCTGGTACCTCGAAAGTGGGTACGAGAAGCTATTCTACGAGGAATTCATGTTTTGAGACGTTGCAAGGGATATCCAACAAGGATCCGATTGTTGCCATTGCATCAGCTTCTCTGTTGTTTGTCCTTGGTATCTGCACAAAAGTGATGTCGATGAATGATTCCTTGAGGCTTTCTACCACCTTTTTGTATGGTGTGAGCTTATCATCTTTGGTTTGGTATTCCCCATTGACTTGGTTAACAATGAGTTGGGAGTCTCCATATACCTTTAGTGCCGTTATTCGCCATTGTGTTGCAATTTTGAGACCTATGGTTAAAGACTCGTATTCTACGATGTTGTTCGTACAGGGGAATGCCAACTTATACGATCTTGGTATGCATTCTCCTTGTGGGGTGATGAAGAACTCGCCAGCTCCTCATCCATGTTGTGTGTAGGAATTGTCAAAGTATAGTTTCCAATGGTCGGCTGCACTGAGACTGAAAATGGACTCGTCTGGAAACTCTGATATGAGTGGATTGTCTACATATATAGGAGCCTCTGCTAGCTGATCTACAATTACTTGTCATTTTATTGCCTTTCACTCTACATACTCAATATCATGCTTAGATAGTATCATAACCCATTTAGCCATTCTGCCTGTAAGCATTGCTTTTGACAATAGATACTTGAGGGGGTTGATCTTGGCAATTAGCTTAATTTGATGAGCTAGCATGTAGTGCCTAAACTTCTAGGCTGCAAACACAACTACTAGACAAGCTTTTTCTATTGATGTGTAATTGAGCTCATGCCCCACCATTGTTCTGCTAATATAATAAATTGACCGCTCAGTCCCATTTTCAACATGTTGGGCTAAGAGGGCACCGAGGGCGGCTATCATTGCTGAGATGTATAGAATCAAAGGTTTCCCTACAATCGGTGGCATCAACACAAGTGGTGTAAGTAGATATTCCTTGATGTTTCCAAATGCTTGCTTGCACTTGTCATCCCATCTGAATGATACTCCCTTGTAGAGTAGGTGTGAATAGGCAATCTATTTATCTACTAGTTGTGCTATGAATCTTCGGATGGACTGGAGTCTACCTTGTAATCCTCTGAGTTTCTTTAATGTTCTTGGCGCTTCCATTTTAAGGATTGCTTTTACTTTTTTCGGATCCACTTCTATCCCTATCATTGAAACTATGTATCCCAACAGCTTTCTTGATTGTACCCCAAAGAAACACTTCTTTGGGTTGAGCCTGACCTTGTATTTTTCTAGCATATCAAAAATTGCACTTAGAGTCGCTATGTGATCCTGTCTTTTATTTGATTTAGCCAATATGTCGTCCACATAGTCCTCGATAGTTTTGTGGATCATGTCGTGGAAGATCAGTGTCATGGCTCTTTGGTATGTTGCTCCTGCATTCTTCAATCCAAATGGCATCACATTCCAGCAGTAGGTGCCCCAAGGACATGTGAATGTTGTTTTATGCTAGTCTTCTTTTGCGATCATTATTTAATTGTACCCTGAGAAGCCATCCATCAAGGACAACATCTCATGTTCGGCCATCATATCCACTATTGTTTCAATGTTGGGTAGTGGAAAGTCATCTTTAGGACATGCTTTGTTTAGGTCTCTAAAATTTGTGTAGATGCGGATGGGCCCTTTTGGTTTTGGGACAAGTACAAGGTTGGATACCCATTCTGGATAGTCAATCGGGCGTATAAAGCCAACATCTAGAAGTTTCTATAACTCAATCTTGATGAGCAAGGCTATCTGTGGGTGCATCTTTCTTAACTTCTATCTGACTGGTTTCACTCTAGGGTAAATAGGAAAATGATGAACCACCACCTCAGGATCCAGACCTGGCATGTCAACATAGGTCCATGGAAAGTTTACCTTTCTTTCTTTTAGGAATGCTGCCAAAAGTTCTTGTTCTTCTACCAAGAGGGACTCGGCGTAAAAGGTGATTTGTGGTTCTATTTCCGTTTCCAAGTTGACCGAGTTGCACTATTCTGCCAGGACTGTTGACTTTTCTTGGTGTAGAGCAGTAGGGGGGAGATTTAACCCTTCATCCTCTAGCATCTCAAAGAGGTTTTCACTATTGGATGCGTCTTTTATTTTTACTATTTTGTGGTTAGAGAGCGCCACAGTGTGGTTTTCGCTCAATAACTCTGAGCTTATTCTCGATATTTTCCTTTTGCGACTGAAGGACTCAATCGTCTCCCCATAATATGCCTGGGTGTCTAATGTGATGTTGAAGCCTACCTTGTGATCCCCACATGGAACTGTATCCCTTAGTCCCATGAATTTCGAGAGCACCTCATCGTTTTTGAATGAGTCTAGCATCGGTGGTCCTCGTTGGTCGTGATCAATGAGTTGGGGGTACACTAAGGTGATTTGGTGGGTTTGTTGATTTGAATCAGCTGGGGAGACACTAATCATAAGTAGGGTGTAATCCTCAAAGAGCCTAAGAAGGCTAGCTATGGTATCCTCATCGTCGCTACTAGTGCAAACATCGGTGACGTCAAAAGTGAAATTATCAAGTGGGATACCTAGGCATATAGGTGGTTTAGGAGTAGTTGTTGTTACCTGAGGAGAGGACCTAACTACCCTACTGAGAGTACCTCTACCACATATATTTATACTTAGAGGAGTATACCCAAGGCCAAGGTTCCGCATTCTTCTTTCTACAATGATGGGCTCCAGCCGTCCATCACTATTTCTTCCAAGGCTTTCGTTCCTGTTATAGCCCATACCAAACATCATTTGCAGTCCTCTGCTAGTTTCATCCATGGGTAGGTTGGGGGTGGGCCTTTCATCTTGGTACAATGTGTTGTAGATGTCCTCATCCACATTTTCTCGACTGAGATCCCCCCAACGGCGGAATCCAAAAGGTTATTCCCTAACAGTGTGGACAAGCGTTTCAACTGGTTGAGGTTGTCCATGTGACCTAGGAGATTGTGGTAATTCTCCTACACCAAATGCATTTCTTTTCATTTTATAGTCACCACATCCATTGTCCTGGATCATGTTCTTAATCTCAGATATGTCAAGGATGATGGGTGTCTCTGTCGCAGAAGTGGAAGTGAGGTGGGCTAGGTCAATATATGATGTGGATGGGCCTTCATCATTTTTTGGTACCTGGGGGATTTTGTAAAACTTGGCTTCCAAGTTTTTGCAGTAGGCAAAAGGTTTCGAATCCCCATATATAGTGATTTCCTCATTCTAGTGTGAGAATTTGATACATTGGTGATAAGTCGAGGCCACCGCCTTCATTCCATGGATCCATGGACCTCCAAGGATGATGTTGTATGGTAGGTCAAGGTCAAGGACCTAACAGGTGGTCTCCATAGTTGTCAGTCCTACTTGGATGGGGATTTTGATAGTGCCTTGAGACACTCTTTCTTGATCATCATACGCCCTTATTGTAATTCTTTTGTTCTTATTAATGGAATCCTCAACGAATCCCAATTTCTTTATGAGCTTTAGAGAACAAATGTTAAGGCATGCGCCTCCATCTACCAAGACTCTTTTAACTTTCTTTTTATGGATTAGCACTTGAAGGTGGAGCGCACGGTTATGAGATGGCTGTGGGGGGAAATCTTGGTCAGAGAAAGTAATGAGATTTGGGGTAACGATGTTACCCACCATAGCCTAGAACTACTCTGTGTCGAGGGTGGCAGAGACAGTGGACACAGCTAATGCTTCATCGAGGATTTTCCTATGAGCAGCGGAAATTTTCAATAGTTTCATGATGGAAATTTGGGCGGGAGTTCTCTTCAACTGGTCAATGACGTTGTAGTCATAGGGGATGGCTTTAGAAATAGGGGTCTTAGCTAGTGCCCCGGTAATGGTAATCTTTCCGCCATGTGTGGTGACTCGACAGTTGTTGTTAGCTCCCTTGACACTTATGACTGTGAACAATTCATTGACACATCTGACTATCTCCTCATACACTAGATTAGCACTAACGTATTTTTGCTTGCCCTTATTGTTCCCCTGATTATTTCCTTGATTGTTCCCTTGGTTGTGGTTTGGCATCAGATTCATGTATATTTTCAAGTCTTGGTTTCTGGCTGGTTGCTCGATATTGATGATCTTATCCTCGATGAGATCTTGGATGATGTTCTTTAATCTCATGCAATTGGCGGTGGTATGTCCTTTGACCTTATGAAAGTCACAAAGGAGATTCTTGTTATACCATGGTGGTTTGGTCATGGGTTCTGTGTATTGCTCAGAGTTAGAGATTTTGATGAGATTTTCTTTGACCAGCTTCTTCATTATAGATTTGATAGATTCTCCAAGAGCCGTGAACTTCCTCTTGGGAGGATACTTGTTGCGGGGAGGTGGTCCTCCTTGATTACCCAAATTGTTGATTTGATTGGTGGGAGTTGGTTGTTGTGCTACTACCGCGTTAGCCTACACATTGTTTCTATTATGATTTTGGGGTTGATGATGGGTTTGGACGTTCTGCTTAGGGGCACTGATGACCACTTTAACATCGACCACGCCTTTAGTCGTGATGTTTTTATTCCTCGACCAAGTTCGAGGTTTATCCTTATAGTTGTTCGACAGGCAGTTGTCCTATGGTGGAGTGAATATTGATGTGCCTCCTTGTGCGTAAGGGCTCTTTCGATGTTGAACGCCTTTGGAATCAATTGATCATACGATGTGATGCATTGCATTTTCAAGTAGAATGCCAAGTTTTCATCTAGATTGGCTATGATGGTACAGACTTGTTGTCCTTCTGGCATGGTCCATTTGCTCTAGTTGGCCTTGGATTGCCACCTCTGCAAGAATTATGCGAATAGCTCTCCTTTTTTTGTTTGTGTTGGGGTGATCCCACAATAGTGGTTTACAAATTTTGGCCAAACTGGACATTGACTAAATATTCATATTTGGGCACCTATAGCGGCTAAACCGTGAGGAATTTAAAGATGATGAAAACTAGAGTCTCATCACATTTTCTCTATAGATTCCAAAACTTATTTTTTCAAAATATTTGGAATCAGATTGCACTTTTTTTTCCATCTCCCACAAAAACTGGTTTTTTTCAGAAAACAACATTTTTAAAAAGTGACGCTCACCATATACAACATAACTTTTCTTGTATAAAAGAGAAAATTCTAATTTTTTCAAATTTAGATTTGTAACTATGATATATAGCACTTGCATTTGGTCTCATAGTTTTTTATTGAATATTTTTTCCTTAATCAAGTTTCGAAGTCAAACCAATTGCAATTCAAACATAGGCTGACTGTACACAACATAACTTTTTCTATATGTATCAAAATTCAATTTTTTTTTTTTAATGGATCAAGGACATCAATACCCAGCCTCAACGTATTTTTAAATTTTTTATTTTGATAATCTACTATTTTTCCACATGTGCAAAACAGAGAGCTTGAATTTCTGTGAAAAACCTATGTTTAATAAAACTAAAAAAACACATACATAATAAAACCAAAACATATTAAAATTTAATTCGTTGGATAGCTCATTCTGAGGACTACCATCTTCCAATTGGGTTTGTAAATTCTCCTCCATTTTCAACCTCAACCCGAGCTTCGAAGGGCAGAATTCTGCTAAAATTTGGTGGAAGAGGGGGAGAAGGGCAAAAAACGGGGTTTTGAGTGAACCCCCCTTCGCTCGAAAGGGTGAAGGGGGGTTCGTTCGGAGGGGGGTTCGCTCGAACCCCCCTTTTTTTTGAATTCCCCATAAGGGAACATGGCATCACAGGGTTCAAGTGAACCCACCATGCAAAAGGGGGTTCACTCGAACTAGGGGTTCGACCGAACCCCTCTTTTGGGTTTGTGCGAACCCCCTAGTTCGAATGAACCCTTTAAAACATGAAATTTTCAATGTGTGAGAATTTTCTCAAATTTCCTTCCTCATAAAAATTGTACACCACTATTATGGGTTTACCTGCTGATAGTTCTTCCAAACTAACATCCGCACCCATGTTGAAAGCGTAATTTTTAAGGAAAGCTTGCACGGCTTCCTCGAATGTTTTAATGCCCGTGGGTAGGTGAGAAAACCATTCCATGGCTGGACCAGTTAGACCCCGGGGGAATAGTCGCAATAGATATGTGTCATCGTATGCAACTTCCATGCAATGCACTTGAAATTCCTTGACGTGGTTTTTAGGGTTTCCGGTTCCATTATACTTGTCAAATTTGGGGATCTCGAATCCCTTTGGGAACATTACCATGGTGAGACTTCTGTCAAAAGGATAAGGGCACAGGTTGCCTAGTGTTCTTGTAGTTTTTCCTGCTTGTAAGTCCAACACTTTCTGCAAAAGCAGTTTGATCTGTGTTGTGACATCCTTACTTGGGTCAAGAGGTGGAATGAATGAATTGTGAGGTGTTTGAGGCATTTGATGGGTCGAAAGAGTACTAGTGGGCATTTGCTGCAAGCTCTGTTTCGTGTTCAAAGCCTATTGGCATGCTCGCATTTGTGTTAACAACGCTTGTTGTTGATCATGTTGATGTTGTTCCAATAATGCTTGTTGCTGGTCCATCTACTGTTGTTCCCATGAGGCCTTCTGTTGGTCAAGCTGATGTTGCGCTAACAAAGTTTGTTGTTGGTTGAGCTGTTGTTGCGCCAACAAAGCTTGATGTTGGTTGAGCTGCTGTTGCACCAACAAAGCTTGTTGTTTAGCTTATTGCTTTGCCTGAAAGTCTTGCAGGGCTTGTTGGTATGCTTGTAGATGGATTGCTTGTAATCACGCTTGGTATTGTACTTGTGCTTGAGCTTGTGCTTGAGCTTGTGCTTGTGCTTGAGCTTGTGCTTGAGCTTACACTTGTGCTTGTGCTTGCACTTGAGCTTGCTGCTTCTATTTGACTAATCTTTGTTGGTTGGCCTTTTGGATGACTTGCACCATAATGATGAAATAATTCGACGTGTTAGCTTTTGGTGGAATGAGCGGTGGATTGGGAATGATGCTAACTGTCATGGCGGGTGGGAGGGTGGTATTGGTGGTGTGGTTGAAATGCTCGGTCCTTGAGAAGGTATGCTTTGGGGGATTTGAGGACCGACTAATACATTAGTCAAGGCAGTTGGAGTGGCTACCACTTGTTGTTGTAATGTTGTTATCAAGATGAGTGGGCTTGTTGTGCTGGTTGGATTTCCTTGACTTAAGAAGCTAGCTATGGGTAGGGGTGGAAGACCCAACCCAACAGATGCTATGGACATGAGTGGTAGCATAGGGAATGATGGTATGTTCCCTTGGAAGAGTGATGATGAAGATGGATCGATGATTCCCATTGTTCCAAATGAGCTAACCTCCTCTTGTGAGGGAGAGGTTTGTGGGTTTAACAGATAAACCGATGCTGCATGAAATGAAGTTCAATCAAGATGATTATGGAAAATGAGTGAGACATATGGGTGTGATGGATTTATCGAGACAAAAATATCCGATGTGATGTTGACATCCACCTCTTTGTTGATCACACGGTGATGCTTTTGTAGTTCTCGAAGCATGGAACTCCCTGTTTACGTTTGGCGAGGCTGGGGTGATGGCCAAGGTGGTGTGAGGTATTTCTTGATTGATATTTGACATTGGGGATGCATTTGTAAGAGGCATATACGTACTAATGCTTCCGTCAAGGTCGGGAGGGAACTGGACCCCTCCTTTTGTCAACATGTTTAAGTACTTGAACATGACACTAACAATTTTGTGGTTCTCTAGATTTTGAACCATTTTCATCATTTCAGATTGTGTCATCCCCACGTCTTCTTCAGAGATCTCCTCTTGAGGATTTCGTGATGATAAAGGAGAATTACTTGGGGGATTGCTTGATCCTGCAAGGTTTATTTAAAAGGTTAACTGATTCATGTCCATGAGAGTTGATATTTCACTAATATTCTTCATGTTTTTCTTGTATTGTGCTCTTGTTTGAACCATAAAAATAGGGATCGTTAGATCCTAACTTTTTAGGCCCAAAAGAGAAGAACTAGGGAAGACAAAGATCAAAGAGGGTGGTAATGATGATGGGATAAGTGGATGAAGCGAGTGAGTGAAACCTTTTGGGGAGCTTTTGAAGGGTTATGCTAAACTATTTTAGGGCCTTTGATTGATTTGTGATATTTTGACTAGATGCGTTAAGTCAAACAAGAGTGTAGTGAAGTTTTATTCCCTAGGAAGTTGTGTTATCCTAGGGGAACTTTCACAAATGGATGAATTGACTAAGTGCATTAAGCCAATGTGATTTGTGAACTAGTGAACCTCAGGAAGTTGTGTTATCCTAGAGGTAAATTCGTCTAAGGGGTTTAACTATTTTGGCTAGTTGTGTTAAGCCAAGATAGGGTGATGTTGGTTTAGCCCTTTAAGTTTAGCATGAGTGATATTTCCAAAGCTCACAAAAGGTTTGATGGGATGAAAATTTGATTGATGCGGAGAGGAAATGAGGATGACGACTTTTGATCCTAGACTTGAACCTAGATACAATCGTCTTTACAAGACCTTGGTGTTGAAGAACACGCTAGACTTCCTATGGGAGGAAAGAAAACCTTTCAAATAGTTCAAGATTTTGTTAATAGTAGAATGCATACAAAGTTGGATTATTCCTTGAATCCTTTTTGTAAAATTTGTATACAAGTCTTTCTCTTACTTCAAAGAGCATCTCAAGATGTTGTTCATGGGTTTTTAGACTTATTCTCTTGAACTTTTGGTTTTGGAATCTTGATTTTGCAAGAAATCATTTGGAACAACACATATGGGATTCAAATTGTCTTTTTATCTTGTCTTAATGAATTCTTTTTATCAACGACACTTGTTTGCTTATGTTTCAAAATATATGTCTAATGTACCACTTTATTTCTCATCCCACAAGGTCCATTTCGTGGAAATCAAAGGAAAATAGGGAAAAAGTCTCTTAGTTTAACCTTATTGAAAAAAAATGATGATAGAATTCAAGCATTTAGAAACCTCTAAGGATAGAATCCCTAGGGAGAGCAAGAGTGCTCAAATCCGTCAAAGGTATTTGTCTCTTCAAAGGGGTTTGCAATTTTGGGAGGTCTTGTGAATGTTCATTTTCAAATGTTTTTGAGAACCAAGCAATGTGTTTCTTTCTTTCAAGCACTTTTACAATCCTAGGATGATGAGGCAATATCTTGTTGGGTTCCCACTTGGACGAATCCAACTGCGCATATCTTGTGTGAATGGCTAAATGCTTGACCACACTGGCTCCCCTCCATGACACACACTTCTCGGGTCATCCAAGCATTATTACCCATGAATATCCCATGGCATACCTTCCATTTATACAAAAAAATTGCATGTATAATCTGGGGTGGCTTCAAAGGAAATGACCTTTTGCACCAACAAGATAGACAAGGTTTTGGCCTTTTTCTAAACAAAGGGTTCTAATGTAGGCATTCCGTTCGTGGGGGATTATCCAACATCGGCGAGAGTCCATTGCTGTCCATCTCGTTGGAATAATCCCCATGATTCTTGAACTTTCCTCAAGAACCCACACTTATATACCGGTTGGAAGTTGCTTGGCTTTAGCGTGTTCCCGGTTGGGTTGTTCCCTTGGGTGAGTACTTTTTCCCACAAGGCAAACCCTCTAAGATAAACAATAGAAAATAAACATATTCATAGTTTGATCAACCTTTGTTTATAAACAAAGGGTGAACACTCGCAATAAGTTTACTCACACTCGCATATTTTGTTCAATTGTTAAGTGTCCAAATTGAAATGTGGAGGCAATCTTTTTAACAACCTAATATCACAAAAAATGTTTTTGATTCTCAAGATCACAATGAAGCGCAAGAGAAGCGCATACACATTTTAAATGATATTAACTTGTGAAAATGATTGTAAAACACGAAAAACACTTGTTCATTTTAGACCTCAAAGCAAGGATGAGTTCTTTTTAAGTACCAAATGAAATGTGAGTTTGCCTTGTTCAATTGTTAACCTTTAAACAAAATCTAGTATGTTTGTCTAAGGTTCTTTTTAGCCCCTTGGCAACTTTTGAGAATAAATTTGATTGTTTGTTTTAGAACCCAATAGAAATTTAGTGTCCTACGATCAATGAACTTATCAAATTCCTTAAAGAGTGCTGAAAAACACTTTAGTGTTTAAAAACACTTTGTACAAAATGAGCATGGTGTCATAATAAAAATCTGCTTGTTCTTTTTAAATCTAAAGTGAATTTAGTGTTCCTAAGGCCAAAGATATTTAAAAAATTTCTTAAAGAGTGTACATTTTCCATGTCTACAGTAGTTGACAAATGCATCATAGTGAATTTGTTGTAAACAATAAACGAATTTGGGTTTTTTTTTAAGAATTTATTTTGCACGAATATCTTGTTAGATTGCAGGTACAAATCATTTTTTGGCCAAAAAATAAAATTTAGGTTTGGATGCTTCATCTATATTAGAAAAATTGTATGCATGGACTGGTCTTCAAATTGAATCTTCATACCATGGGATTTTGACTATATAAGCATTATAATATAAATAGATAGATGATAGTATACATGTTTGCTTGTAAGCTAGTGTTTATTGGGAAAAAAATTGCAATGTAATCATTGAATCTGAGTTTTAATGAGAGTAAACTCTTTCATGCCCTACTATATAAATCAATAATGTTTACCCTTCATTTATTTTGTACACTTACTCGTCCACTAATATATCATGAATTATTCTTTCAAATCCATTGGAAAATTAAGTTCTTATAAATATCTTCCCAAATTTAGATTTTACTGATTTCAGTAGGCATTAAAAGTTAAAAATCCCACATAAGTTCCATTCATCAGTTAAATACTTTGAGAACATAGCTAGTTCTAAGGTTAATGGAGTGTTTGTTGAAGAACCGATGGACTTCCCATGGATTTTTAAAAAAAAGGTGACTATATGTTGGCCATTTATTATTAAAAGATTAATATGGTACTTGACCCTAAATTTTAAAGTTGAGATCTGTAATTAGCCTCACACTTGTAAGTTACGACTGCTACAATTAGTTTTGTGCTCGTATGCTATGACTGCCATGCCATTCCTTGCAACCAACATCTTTGTATTCTAGAATGATTAGATAGGCCTACATCCTATTTAGGATACTGAAGTCCTAAATAATTTTACCTTCTAACTTTTCATGGTTGTGAACTTTATAGGTTCTTGATTTAAAGAAGGGTCACCTAGAGTCCATTCTACGAGAATTGACACAAGATCATGTTGGTCAGCAAGGGATGTACTCATCAATTTTCCAATTTCATGTGGAGCGATATTGGTGAACAATATGCCCTATCAAACCTATATTTGTTCAATAATTTGCAAAACCTCTCAACCTATTGAATTTTATCATCTTTAGTTGTCATTTGATGGGCCCTTAATCAGTTTCTATCATTGCTTTTGTTCAGATGTGAAATATCACATTCAAGTAGTGGTGGGAATTCATGGGTGCAGGCTCTTAGAAGGCTTGTGATTAAAAAATATTCTTCAATGAAAGAAGATGCCCTATCTTTGTCTTGTAATTCTTCTTCAGATGAGAAGTAGATACTGAGGCGAGAAATATGCCAACTTGATAGCTTTGCAGATGCAAGTCTCAGAGGTACAATTGAAGGATATGAGATGTTGGACCTCTCTAAGAAATTGAGGCTTCTGAATATTCTTTGTGATGAAATCCTTAACACACAGTATGGGAGCACCATGATATTTGTGTTTGATGTGTCCTCTCTGATTCTTTTGGTGCTACTTATATGGCATTGTTTCAATAACCTTATTGTGAATTTATCATTCTTTATGTTTTATAGGTGCTTAAGGAACTAGATTGATTCTGTAAATAGTAGATTTATTGAATCTAAAAAAGAACACCAAGAGGAACTCATGGCTACAAAAGAAAATTTGTGCCTTAGGATGAAAGTTTATGTGTTTCATGTTCGTAGATATACATCCGCTATGCAAATTTTATCCAGTCTGATTTGCTTCTATAAAATTTATGGTTTTATGTTGTAATATTTAACGTTCCAAGGCAAAGGAAGCAAGACAAAGAATGAAAGATGAAGTGGCTCATGTTCTTTTGTCATCACATGTGAGTTGTCTTCTTCTCTCATGGATTAAAAACATAGTTTAACATCCGTGAGACTTGACAAATGTTTTGTCCAATTTAGTGTTCTCTTGAGACCTACGTGTTTGTTATTTGCTTTGCAGTTTTCTCTTTCTCTTATGGCACATTTTCCTTGCATTTTGATTATAATTTAAGGTTAATCTTATTACTGTATTCTTACTGGAAAACTAAGGAATAAAATACCAGTGAATTGAACTCTTGAAGCTAACATAGTGACAGTTTAACATGGTAGGTTTGTAGAATAGTTTGATGTCATTTTGATCCTTAAGGATGTAGAAATATGTAGGGCTGTGAAAAATATATGACATGTTTGTTGTCTCGTAGTGGTTACTGAGAATGCAACATGACTGTCAATGCTTGGTTTGCATCTCTATTTGACATTTGATATATGAGAAACTATTTTAAAGGAATATTTGGAAGCTTTGTCAATAACTCTTTTACTAGCCAAGTATCGATATTTTTGAATCATTTGATGAGCTACTTTCTTTAAGGCAAGGTTTGAAGTATTTTCTAAAGTTATTTATATGTTTTCAAGATCAAATATGCTTTTGAAATTCTCTTTATTCTGATAGAGCCATATTGATTCACCACAATTGTTGTTAATGAAACAAGGAGGTAAAATCATATATGGGGGTGCATTAGGTCTAAGGTAACCGTTTTGAAAAGGTTATGAAATATTTTGAGGTAAGAATATTATGTCATGAGGTCAATTATGCGGGCTTGGTGAAACCATTTTTCCTTTGTTATAGAGTTGAAACTGGAAAGGAAACTCAATTACTAGCCTTTTTATCTTCTTCACAGGCTAAGTGTGCCAAAAATTAAAGATAAGTATAATCCTGCAACATGGATGTTAGAAGTTACCTCTACTACTGTTGGACAATGCATTGGTATAGAATTTGTACAGATCTATATAGACTTGGCCCCTTATTAGTGAGTTTGAAAGAGATCAGTCTAGTTGTAAATCATTAGTAATCTTCTGAATTCTGTAGAATTGTTCCTTTAAGCAATACTGATATTTTTCAGCATCTGTAGGCAAACTGAAGAACTGGTTAAAGATTTAAGTATCCCAACAGTAGATTAAGAGGACCTCCATTTCCCATCCCAACAACATATTCAAATGCATTGGATCCAAAATAGTCATCAACATAACACATTTGCAAAGCCAGAAGGCATAAGACAATAACAAAAATTAGTTGTATCGACTACTGTACTCAGTGTAGTTCTTGAATACTTTTATTTTTACCTCTCCCCCTCTTGAAAATAGTTGAGCACAAAAACAAAGTGCAAGTCCCCAATTATACAAAGACCTACTTATGATCCATTGACTGGATCATTACCAAAACTATTTTGTCAGTCTTTGGCAGGAACTTTGCTGCCCAACAGCTCTTGTTTCCTTTAGTTCTAGAATAGTTCTTTGATTAGAGCATAGTTACCATGTCCTATTGTAGTATGAGTATGGGTACTGGTCTGTCATTTTCCAAATTTTAGTAGGGAGTATGTCTATATGTATGCTATGGTGGGATGCATACATGTGACATTTTGATTAGTTGGATGCCCATGTGCCATGGATCCACAAAATTCAGATATAGAATGCCTTAATTAATGAAAAACCTATCACATGACTCAAGTGGTTGCTAAACTAGATAAGCTTATCTTTTGTATATTAGATAAAGCAAAGTTGGGTGCAAGAGGCTTCCAAGGAGCATAGATGAGAATGTAAGTGGAAAAAGCTAAATATCTTTTGGATGAAATGTTAGTCACATGCCATATACCTAATTTTTCATCTACAACATTCTCATTGATGGGCTTGTAGGGGATAGTCATGCTAAAACCAAATGGTGAATAGTCATTCACATAAAAAAAAGAACTATTGTCGATGCATGACTCCTAAACAACTTGTGAAAACTAAATAGTCTCTTAGTCAAACTTCAACAAAGGTGGTTTCCTTCTTTTTAGCTACCAAACTTGAAACCTAATAGCCATTGAAATATTGTGCAATAACATAACCTCTTGCATTTTATTTTTGATGGGAGGCATGTTGTAAACATGGTTGTAGTTTTGCAAAATAGATTTGTTGCATTACACAACTCAACAACTACCTTATGCAGCAAGCTTATCTCATGTAGCAATGTTGTTATCATGTACAACATAACCAACAACTTACACAACATAGCCAACTGTTGTGACAAGACAACTATAGTGTTGCAGAGTATTCCATTTCCTTATAAAATTTTAGAAATACACAAAAATGATTATACAAAAGCAACTTAATCAGACCAATTCAGACTATTAGTTCATTCGATATTATTCTACTTGAAAAGCACTAAATTTATCCATAATAGTCATAATATAAAAAAAAAATCACTTCGTAGATATATGTGTACTATTGGTGAAAATGAGTTAGTAAGGAAGGTTTCATGATACTAAAAGCATACTCAGGGATACAAAAGGGATGTCTAATACCATGCAATTTCAAGGTTTATCAGTTATTTTACTTTTACCTTGCCCAATCAGCTGTCATTAGTTTATCTCATTTATGTCATGATAATTAATGACGTTATTATATGAAGTATATTTAAAAACCCTCATCTACCAAAAATGCAAATTTGAACTATTAAATATTTTTATATTCTCATCAAATGAGATTCTTTCCATTCTCATTTTTTTTGTGGATTTTTCATTCATCTGCCACTAGAATCAATAAGGCTTTTGTGTAGCTAACAAAGAGATAGTCTCCAACAAAAAACCTTTATAAATTAGATTTATTAAATGGAAAGGAAGTTAAAATGAGACACAAATAGAATATGGAATATTTTGTAGTTCTTTGTGTTTCATTAGCCACTTTGAATTTTTTTGTTAGTTATGAATTTAAGGGATTCTATTTAATGTGTAGGGAAATGATAAAGATTATTTCAAATTTCATCTCGGGTCAAAACAAGTAAGCTTACTTAGTTTTTTTGTTGTGCTATATTAACCTTTGCTTGTATTAAAATATGAGATGAACATGGTATGGCCATAAACTTGATATTGTTTATTGCATTCTGGTTTCTTCTTTGAATGTCCATTATTTTTATGTAGACAAATTTTTATTCACCAAGGTCATTTCTTGTTCTATACAGTATTTTCATAAATCTATATCCCAAATATTTGCATGTATTTTGCATCACATTGCTTGAAATATCCCTAATGTATGGTAAAAACATGTGAATGTTCAAATGCATCTCAACATCCTAAGGTACAACTGCCAAAGGTACTTAAAATAAGGTAGAAAAAAAAAAAAAGTAAAAAGAAAAAGGCAAGTGTTAGTTTGAAACTTTCAAGTAAACAACAATTGCAAGCAGATTTGACTCAATTTTATAGGAAAGGGAATGCAGTCAAATTTACTCCACTATATGATAGTGATAAATATAGTAGAAAAAATCATAGCAAAGTCAAGCAAAAAATCTTCAAGAGTAGGAATATCATCGCAGACTAAGCAAATGTAACCTCAGGTTTTTCCCGTTTCTATAGTTTTGTTGTTACCCCAGTTTCATCCTCTAAACCAACTACCATATGTCACCCTCAATTTACCTCTTGAGAATTGTTGGCAAGGATGCTATCCAATCTTAGGGTGGGCAGAGATGTAGATGGGAAATTAGACACATTGCTTAGATGGTAGAATAGAAGGCCAAAACTAAATAAGACATATGACATTATGTTTTGTACTTATGAGTAATTGTTATGAACACACATTAGATGACTATAAATTTTGAGTTATTATTTACAGTTGACTACAATATTTTAGGGCAATTATTGGCAACTGACATGACCTTTGTGGCTAATCCCATATGTTCAGATTATGGAATTTGTTTCTTTCTCTACTTAAGTATTGCATTGCCCGTTCTTCTTGAGACATTTATGTTAGAGATGTTCACAACAAGAACAATATCATTTCCAGATATTGTCTCATCTAAGTTTGTGCCATTGTTTTCCATGAACCCTAAACTGGATATGGTACCAAGCAGTGTCATGACATATCCAGATGTATTGGATGCAACCCAAATATAGATACAATAGATTCAGTATTAATGTCATATCCAAGATTATTGTATCTTATCCGGTCTTTGATTGGTAGATAGCATGTATCCAAACCTGGAAAGCAGAGTATCCAGTACAACATATATATATGCATATAGTATTCATTCTAAAATATCAAACTCATATAAATGGGATAGTATTTGCAATGATAGTATTTGCAGTGGCAGTTTGTCAGCATAGAAGCATAGTTCAAAATTTTGCCAAATATCTGTAAAAACAACGAGTATTCACAAGTTGATCTACTGTAGGAGAAAATTACAAGTAAACTTGTAGCTGAGTCAACGCAAGTCTGAATCATGGATTCACCATGAGTACTTTATGTTGCATCTACAACATTGCAAAAATGTGGCCCTCTAGTTGGGTAAGTACTGCAAAATGTGCAATGTGGTCCACATCATAAGATACCTTTGTTTGCAGTATGGTCTATTGTTTTTGGTTATGTGTGTAAAGGGTTCAATTGAAAAGGTCATATCAGTAATGTCGAGCAACTGATCAATTGTAAAATAGTAAACAATACTCATAAAAATGCATTACAAGTTGAACCTACAATTTTAAACATTTAGAGGACGATTTTTTAAAATGGAATAGCACAACTATACAACTCATCACATTACAATCTGTAATCTTAGATAAAATCCCTTAGGCAAGATGTGCCTATAAAAGAGGTGGAAGAAAACTCATGGTCAAGAACAAGATAAATCTCCAATCATACAAGTTTCTGGAATCCATCATAAGAACTACTTTTTGAATGGGCCATCTACACAAGATGTGAGTTTAAGTAAACATGAAATATCATATGCCATAAAGGTCAGAGGTTATATTTTTCTAAATGTAAATGTCTCTAGGTTTTGAGATATGCTTAGAGGTATGATTTTATGCATCATAAAGGTCTGAAAAAAATGATATAAAGTTGATAATTGTCTGTTTTTCATTTTTCAATGCATATTTTGGCTGTTGTGGACTAACAATTAGAGTAGATGTATTTTGGACACTACCATATGGAATGGTTATTCATATTTTCAGCTTTTTATAATCATGATAGTCTTGAAGAGTTCACTAAGTGTAGGTTAAAGGATACTTCTTGTCGGTAATGTTCTCCATCTGAATAGAATCTTGTACAATAATGGGCCAGTACATGATTTCATGAATGAAGCTTGTAGGGCCCTTTTCTACCCTTGAATATAATATTATTCCATTTCATCCAAAGTTCTCCCTGTTTAAAATAATGGAAATGGCTCACATCTATCAGAACAATCTCTCTTGCAACAATCTTGGAGATGAATTTAAATGCACTGTGGCAATCATAACATAATTGAAGGTTCTTAATAACTCTAATAGTTGTACCAGGGGCCATGTTTAACAAACCAAATGCAATTGCTAAATTTTCACTATGGTGGTAGATAAATGAATCTTTATACCCTACTGCCTTCATTTGCCAAGCCAATTTCTCCTACTTTGAATAGCACTACCATAATTGTGGATGTGATCTATCTCCCACACAAAAAAACATGTATTAGTTTACGGCCTTCAATCCAACTACATCCAGGTATCTTTTTAATTCCTCTATCTTTCATAAATATCTTTACTAATTGAACCTCATACAAATGTTTTAGAGAAGAACATAAGTTGCAGCATTTTTAGGATCCAACTAAAAAAACAATGTTGCTGGAAATACCCAACCTATATTCATATATGATCCACATGTACCATAGATTTAACTAGCATCTTAGTAATAATGTTTAGGGTGTCCTCAATATATCCAACACAGGCACGAAGGTCAACCATGCACACCTAATGATCAACTATATATGTAAATTGTAATGCAATAAGGTTTACTGACATGTGAAGTATGTGCAACCCTTATCCACTAAACCTTCATGACTGCATGCACCTAGAACCCAAGAAAATCTTACAATGTTAGGATGTGTTCCAGAGTGCTTCATTAATTCAAAGATTTTGAGAGGTTTCTTGCAAAATCCATTTTGTGCACATTATACTATCAATAATTTCATTCCATGAGATGACATCTCTTTGAGGCATTTTGTCAAACAATTCAAGTGTTTTTTCTATGATTCCACATTTTTCATATATGTCTACCAAAGCATATCCAACTATAACATTTGACAAAAATTCCCCTACCATTATGCTTTGGTGCATGTTCGTAGCTAGTCACAAAGCTCCCATTTTGGCACAGGCAGAGAGGACTCTGGAAAAAAAATTGGCTTTATACCTACCAATTGCATTCATTTGAAAGTTTTGAAAGCCTTTTTAACAAATTTTATTTTGCAAAACCTGCAATCATCGCATTCCATGAGATGACATCTCTTTGAGGCATTTTGTCAAACAGTTCACGTTCCTTTCTTGTGCTTCCACATTTTGCATGCATATCTACCAGAGCATTTCCAACCATAATATCTAACAAAAATCCACCTTCTATTATGCTTTGATGGATGTACATACCCTGTCCAAAGCTCCCATTTTATTACAGGAAGGGAGTATGCTAGAAAATTTTGTGGAATCTGGCTTTACACATGCCAATTGCATTTGCTTGAATGTTTCTAAAGCCTTTTCAACAAATCCATTTTGTGCATATCCTACAATATTACAATCCATAGACCATATTTCTTATAGGGATAATATCATGTATTGTCTATGCATTGATGGATATTCATATCTTGTTTCAAAGCTCCCATTTTGGCACAGGTAGGGAGGATGTTAGCAAAGGTTGTGGAATTTGGCTTTACACCTGTGAATTGTATTTGCTTTAAAGATTTTAAAACCTTTCCACCAAATTCATTTTGTGCATATCTATTGTAGATTCCTAAAGTTTGTCACCTTAACTTTGTTGTAAATTTGTAACCATACCATTTAATCACCCTACTCTCATGCTATTGACTAACTATAATTACAATTGATCAAGTCTATCAAATAGTGTAGGTCTAAACCTAGAAGCATTCTATTATCTATGTATTTCTCTTGTAATTCACATGAGTTTCTTGTTTTATGCTAGCCATATTAAAAGGGGTGCCTTTTTTATGCATATAATATTGAAACCGTAGGAGAAAGTTCTAGCCAAGGCTAGTATCGTTTCACAACCAATGCCATTATTTTATTGTAATTTTGGGCTTCTTTTACTTTCCTTTCACTATAGACATTTTCATTAAGTGGAGATCATTGTCACTGTCAGTGTCTTGAAAAATCTTCCATCTTCTTTTCCTGGTTCCTTTGATTCAAGGGTTGATGGGGTTTCGCTCAACCCTAGGATGTCTTGCTTTGAGCTTTATTAGATACCAATGCTGGAAAACTATTACTATGGTTTTTCTGTTTTCATGCAATTTCAAGCTCTAATACTTTTGTCTTTTGTCTCTTGTCTCCTATGTTGAAAAATTACTTATTTATATTGTGTTGAGGTTTAAGAATTGAACGTAATTTTTGTGTTTTTTGGATGCTTCAATAGAGAATATAGGTTATCCTTCCATTTAAGGATTGAAACAAGATACAATGTAGGTACAATGTGCTATATGTCTAGATCCATTCAGATGGAAAATGTCTTACCTCCTGAGAATGGTGGTGGCATGTGGCAATGGGTTTTTGGAAAGAGTGTTACAAATATAGAATTAATTAATGTGGGATCCCATGATGGCTTTGTTGGAGTGGCAACACCATCTCTTTCTAGAATTCTTCTAGTCTGTGATCTTAACCTACCTGCATCTATACTTGTTCTCCCCAGAATAGGGAGTGCAATGCTTATTTTTTCTTAGATTAGAGTTGAATTTTATTAGCAATTAATAACCTTTAATTTCTAATTTTTGGAAACTTTTCTAGATTGACCTAGCCACTTTCAATGGAAAAATTATTTTTCAGGTAACTTTTATTTATGTTCTGACAGCAAGTTGATCTTAAGTTGGATATTTTGTGGATTCAATTTAGGTTTGTTATGCTTGTTTTTCGAAACTGAATTTGTGTAATGATCACTACAGCCAGATGCATTCATTTTCTCACTTAATGATGTGATGGTAACAACTATGGTCAATAGGAGAGCTCGTCCTAGGATATTTGGTGGTGAGGTAATCTAGTGTTGATTATTCACACTCATGCATTATATGTCATGACTGATTTTCTTATATTGATTTCTTCTTAGACATGAACTTTCAACCTATTGTTTTTGTATGTTACTTAACAATGCTTCTGTAATGCTAGGGCATTTTGAGGCAGAAGTTAGCTGGGCATGGCCTTGCATTTATAGATGTTGGAGGATCTAGTAGGTTATGATCTCTTGTTGTAATAAGAGTTGGAGAATGCTTCAATATCTCTCTGCTCAGTGGTTGTGATACATGCAATTGTGTTGTACAAAGCTGATTTTAATATTTTTCTTGTGAATATACTGAAAAACCCTCTAAATTTCTATTGTATTAAAGGATTATATGTTTATGGTGCATAATCTATTGTCTAATGTTGTTTGTTGTTGTATATAATGCTCAGTTTAAGGAAGCAAAATGAATCTAAAATAGAGGAAGAAGTTATGAGGTGATTTTTTTTTCAATTCTCAGGCCACTTGAATGTTTATTGTATTTTCTTTTAAAGGGTTGTTTGTACTTTGTAGTATCTAGAGGTTTAGGTAAACACTAAAAAAAAAAGAGAAACTGTAACATGGTGGGCATGAAAGAGAAGATGCAAAGTTATTATATATTTTTTGTTTTTTGTTCTTATATGGCCATGCCAAAGTCTTATATGAGTTTTATCTTTTGGTACAGGAATATAAATTAAGGTTACAAACAAATCGAGTGCTCAATTACTGGGAGCTAATGATTGTGATGATGGTCCTGGGGTGGGTTCCTTTTAACATCTTAAGATGCTACATTGTACTAATTGTTTTTTTCTCATCTCATTTTCTAACACTCATAGCAACTAAAGCTCTGAGCAGTTTTTGTCCATTTTGCATACTCTTCATAGTGGTGCATTTGTATTATTCTTTGTAGTCATTTTGTGTTCATTCTTAGCATAATTCTTGAAATTCCTAGTGCCTTACTGTTTTATGTTCATATCATTTTGTTTTATTTTCAATTTGTAACCTGCTTTGTTTTAACCTATTGTAGATTATAGCATGCATCGAAGAATGAACAAATAGAATATCATTGCAAGCATATGACCCTTAGTATTTTTTTCTAGTTGTAAGAATTATGTGTCGTTAGACAATATCATTGCAAGTAATGGAGGAGCACAAAGGATAAAATGTGGTTATTAGAAGCTCTTTGTTTCACATGGGCATAGTTGTACAATGGAGACAATTGTTCTAGTTTTATCATAAGTCCACATGCATTTCCTCCCAGATAAACATTTAGATAGATTTTGAATGTGCCTTATCAAATATAATATAATTGTATCAAGTGGCAGTGTTGTTGATGTTGCACCTTTTAGTCTTATCACCATTGAATCCATTAGTGAGCAACTTCACAGTCATATTGTAGATTAGTGTTCTACCATAGTCACTATAATGGGAAATCTCACAGAACCGTTGAAACAGGTAAAGGATGCCATATTGTAAAAATATAAGTGTGCCCATTATCAGATATTGGCTGTATTTTCATTTTAATAAACATCTTCTAAAAACCTCACTGAAATCTTATTTTCAGGTTGCAACTTGTCAAATTGGAGAGGTGAACATGCACTATTTACTTCATCCGACCATGACCAGTGAGATTTCTAGATAGGAAGCTGCCATCCTTCTCATTTGAATCCTTCCAATCTTCTCTCAAGGGTTGTCTAACTGAAATGGGAGGGAAAAATTGCTCTAAATCAGACAATATATGCACCACAAATAATATAACTACGTTTACTATATATTTTCATGTCTTTTCTCCCTTCAGTGTTTGTAGCATTTGTATCGTATCTTGGATTTGTCTTCCATGGAAACCAAGAGTGCAGTGAAGGATTCATTGCTTGGATCTTTGTTTATGCAGTTGTAGGTTTTTTGTAATTCCTTTGGTTATGTAGTTGTTTTTTGTTTGTATATTCTTTTTTTTTCATGCAATACAATCTTTTTTTTTGAATATCTATGATAATTGAGCTTTATATGCATAAATTGGTTTGTTGATTGTATTTTTTTTTTCATGTTAATCCAATACAATTTTTTATTTGAATATCTATGATATTTGAAGTTTATATGCATAAATTTGTGAGAATTAATTTAGATTTGATTTATAACTTGAATCATTGATTCACTCCAATAAATTACTAAACCATGACTAAGTAAATGATTATTATGACTAAAATAAATGAATACAATGACCAAATATATGACTACAATGACTAAATATATGACTACCATGACTAAAATAATGACTAAAGTAATGACTAAATTAATGACTAAATATGTGTCTAAATTAATGAGTAAACATATGACTATATTAATGATTAAATATATGACTAAATAAATGACTACCATGACTAAATAAATAATCAGTTAACAAAAATCAATGACTAAATCAATGATTAAATCAATGACTAAATATATGACTAAATTAATGAGTAAATATATGACTAAATAAATCACTACCATGATTAAATAAATGACTTGTGAACAACAATCAATGAGTAAATCAATGACCAAATCAATGACCAAATCAATAACAAAATCAATGACTAAATAAATGGCAAAAATAGTTTAGTCATAAATTTGGTCGCATTATAAATGACCAGCAAAAAACTACTAATGGTCATGTGACCAAAATTAGTCATTTATATGCAATTTTTAGTAGTTTATTTAGTCATATATTGTTGTTTTTGTACTAGTGCCTTATACTTATGAAGTCTTCTAAAATCTCGCAAAGCTCGACCTATGATATGAAAATATCATCAAGTGATAAAACAAAGGAATTTTAAATTGTTAACTTAATGTGATGAGCCCTCACTCGAATTAGGGCACATGGAAACAAAACTACACCCAAACCCTAATCTCTCATTTCATCTTTCACTTGTAACTTTGAAAGCTTTTGATCTGCTGGGAAGATATTCACTTCCACCATGACAAGGGTTTTGCTGGAAATTCTTGGAAACATGGTTGATTTCTTCACTATGGGTTGAAACTCCCTCTGAATGCATGATAAGTTGTCTTCTCAAGACATTTCATTGCTTCTTTCTTTCATTTTAAAAGAAAAAAATGGCCCTCAAGGCCATGGAAAAGAATATTCTTTCTAATTTTTCTTTTGTCTTTGTATTTCCTTCATTTAAGTGCTTTGTATAGCTGCCATGATTTCTTAAGTTTTGAGAAACTTCTTTGTAAACAAACTCCAAGATTTTAGACAAAATGATGAAGCTATTGTATGAAAGAAACAATGGAAAATTAAGTGCATTATCCTCATCATAGGTTGTGGCCTTGCATATTCTTCATCATGGATTTTGAGTGGGCTACAATGTTGTTCGGGCTTGAAACATAATTTTCTCTCATTGTATTTATCTTCCTCACTTGAACCCTCATATGGGTATTCGCCGTTTGAGAAGAAGAAAGGCTCTATGGCATGGCCATGACATGTATTTTGTATCTTTGTGCTAACATTTTCCTTCATGAGGCTCAACCCATGATAGCACTATACATTATGTATTTACAAGGTTCTCTTTTTATGAGCTTGCAAGCTCTATGGCCGTGATATTACTCATTATTTATTATTATTTTGAAGAGATCCAAAGCTCAATAGTTGAGTATTTCGATGGCTAAACATAAAATCCCATAATAATGAGGAAATATGCATTTGAGTTGAACCATCATAATGAGGAATTCTGTATAAATGAAAGAAAACCTCTCCAAATTATGTGCTTGACCCAAAAAAAACTCATTTCATGGAAAAAATGAAAACATTTAGATTTAGGAATAAAAATTGCAGAACTTCATGGTCATGACAAATTCTCACTATAAACACCATTTTTAAAAGCTTTAAAGCTTGAAACTGTGCTTCTTAACTATATTCTCCATTCTCGATTGACATCCATGAATTTTTATAAAAGTTTTTTTTTGAAATTAGTTTGCTTTTCTATTTTGAAAACAACCTCTGTAGTACTAGTTTCACTAGAAACCCCAGCTTGTTTGACACTAAATTATTATGGAATAAGTGCATTAACTTGGAAGGAGAAGAAGACTTAATTCACACTATTGTTGTAGCTTCACTTACCTATTGTACAAAATATTAGAAGGTTAAACATTCCATGATATGCATATTTACATCTTCCTTCATTGCTCCTCTTTGAGGTAAATTGAAACAACACTTCTTCTATTGATTGTACTTCATGTAGCTACATTTATGTCCTATAGGTTCCTTTGATGTTCACTTTTATTCATTTCATTTACTTAAATGCTTCAGAAACATGAATTCCCAACTCAAAAATTTCATCAACTTAAAGCAATGTTTCCTGTTTCTAATCACAATCAGATTCAACTTCTCTTCTTTACTTGCATATTATATTTACTTTGATCACTTAATGTTGTCTTTATTTATGAAAACTGGTTTGAACACACCCAAACTTGTCTTTTGATACTCTATACTCAAATGGCTTGATAATGCCAATGTACCTGTTCCTCAACACTCGTACATTTTATGATTAAATGAAGTTGTTGTAAATAACTTTCATTTCTCCAATTCTTTAGCTTGATTTTTGGTGCAGGAGCACCTTAAGGTCTTTTGAAAGGTCTTAGCAAATTTTGGCTTCTAGGTGGTTCTAGCCAACCACCAAGGTAATAAGGACTACTTTATAAAGTCCCAAGGTTGATTTGGTGTGCGTGGTGGCAAGTTTGTGTAGAGTCTTGGGTTTTGTTTGTGCTTAGGACATCTTGCTAAGTTGTCATGACAACATCTCCTAAACACTAGGAAGCATTTACGTTGTTCTAAGCCTGACGTAAGGGTCCCAACATGTGGGGATAGGATATATAAGGTCAGACAAACCCTAACCTAGCAGTGGGAAGAGTTGGAAGTACTATTGTATGGATTATGTCTTGAAAATAAAAGTTTTCTTGACTGTGTTGTTGAAACAGGGCCTTGATCCAGTGAATTAATGGATTGAAAGGACTTAAATAATGCATTGAATCTTTAATTTGTGACATGTAACTACTTTGTGTGGCATTGGTTTAGTTGTTTAGCATGACTGGTTAATAGTTTGTAAATTCTTTGTGTTCATTTGTTTCACTGCTCGGTTCAGGGCCAATTTTGTAAAAGATGCACCCCACTTGAATTCCCATGGCTAAACTTCCATGGACTCTTGGAATCAATTAGGGGACCTTTTATATAGTGTAAATATGGTATATGGAGTCTTTGTTTGTAGGAGAGCTAGTAATTCCATCAAGCTCTAGGCGAGTGCAGGGGCATTCTGGCTAGGTGCTTGAAAAGAATAGAAGGAAGAGGGCTTGCTTAACTGATTGTTTTGTGCCAATAAATGGTGTAGAGGTGTAGGGGTATGTGTCTTGGAAATTTATATGCAAGGAGAAGTGTAGAGGAGGCCATTAAAGCACTCAATACAGTTAAAGAAACCAAAATGTGTCACATGCCCTAAAAACCCTTAAAAATAGGGGTTTGGTGACAGACCTATGTACAAACACCAAGAAGGTCTAAAACCTAGGAAATATTGGAGCCTAGGAGGTCTATAGAGAGAATCCCTAAAGATTTTGGGGGTTTGTTAAGGAATTCTTAGAGTTATTCCAAGAACACTGGTTTTAGAAGGCCTAAAAACAAGGTTTACATGAATTCGATGGAAAAATGAAGAAGGAATCCAACAAGATGGATCAAAGTGAAGTAAGATCAACCAGGGAAGAGTTGGGAGACCTATTCTTAGTCCCAAGAATGGCTTGGGGAATGTTGTGGTAAAGTTGAGACCAAAGGTGCTTAGTAGGGGTGTGAGAGCAAAGGTGAGTGTTTGAAGTTGGTATAGAGTTCTATAAGGAGATAGGGGTCTTAGGAGTGACCTATGATTAGGGTAGAGAAGAATACCCTAGTAATACCAAAGAGTAGGTCCTAGAAGAGAAAATGTGCTCTTGAGAGATAGTACTCCCCATTAAATTGGTATCAGGGCCAAGTTAAAAGGCTTGGGAGTTGAGGAATGTATGTCTGAGGGACGTGAATCCATATGAGAAAACACCATGGTGACCAATGTAGAACTGGCTAGAGATTTGACAGAGCAACAATAAAAGAACACACATCTTGAAGAAATTATGGAGGAGATGAAGTACAAACTAGAAGAGGTTGCAGAGACTGCAGGCAAGATGAAAGTGCAGTTAGCAGGGTTTAAAGACAAGGGTAAGAACCAAGTTGAGGAAGAAATAGAACCAGAACCTGAACCTCCATTAGTAGAGTAACCCTTCCTCAAAGCATTAAAGGCACTAAGTGGCAAGGCACTAGAAGGCATCCCTATTTTCACAGGAAGAATGGATGCAAAATTAGTTATGGAATGGATTGAGGGAATGGAAAATCACTTTGAATGTGATGGGGTTACAGAGGCACAAAAGGTGAAGATAGCCAAATCAAGGCTAAGAGGACGGGCATTAAATTGGTGGAAGTTTTTGCAAGAAGAAAGAGAGAAGGAAGGAAATAAGCCAATAGGAAATTGGAAAACTATGGTGGCTAAAGTAAAGGAAAACTATCTACCTAAGGATTATGACATCCAATTGCATAAGAAGAGGCAAAATCTCAGATAGAGAGAACTCGATGTAGCTGCCAACATAGAAGAGTTAAAAAAACTAAGCCTGAGGTCTAGAGTGCAAGAAAGTGAAAGCATTAAGGTTGTCAGGTATCTAAACAGGCCTTAGATGGAACATACAAGAAGAATTGAGTCTCTTTACACTTACTACCCTCCATAACTGTTATTAGATGGCTATTAAAGTGGAAGAAAAATTGAAAAAGAAACAGGATTCAAGTACTAGGGGTAGAGGAAAAGGCAAAGACCCTAGAGGTGGACATAGAGGAGGTTTTGGTGGAAGGAGCAATGAGAACAGAGGCCAAGGAGATTCTAAGGTCGATGAAAAAACCCATGAGACAAATAGTAGAGGGGGATACAGAGGTAGAAGTTCTTACAATGGTGGAAGAGGCAGATCAGGAGAATTTGGGAGAAACTCTCACTTTGCTTCCATGAAGTGTTACAATTGTGGGCAATTGGGTCACCCTGCATATAGGTGTCCTGATAAGCCAACATCTTCACAAGGTGAGAAAAGGATTGCTTATGTCCAAGATGAGGACTATTCTAAACACTCAGGGGTGAGTTTAGATTTAGAGAAAGGAGAGAATTTCATGTTGAGAAGGATCTTGATCAAAGCACCTACAGAGGATGAACACAAATAGAGGAGGGATCTTTTTAGAGTCAAGTGCAAAATACTAGGCAAGGTATGCAAGGTCATCATTGATTCAAGATCCACTGATAATGTCATCTCAGAGGAGGTAGTACAGAAGTTGTGCCTCACTAAGATACCTCATGTGTGTCCCTATAAAGTTACTTGGTTGAAGAAGGGGCACAATATATTGGTCAATGAGAAAGTATGGGTTGAGTTTACCATAGGGAAGTATCAAGATAGGATACTATGTGATGTGTTACCAATGGATGCATGCCATCTATTGCTTGGTAGACCATGGCAATATGACAGGGAGGCAGTACACCATGGCAAGGAGAACAAGTACTCATTCAAAAAGAATGGAGTAACTTACAAGATTCGGTCTTTAATAGAAGAAGGCACCGTGGAGAAGGCAGAATCCCATATGCTTTTGATGAGTGAGAAGGAATTCTTAAAAGACATGAAGGAGGAAGAAGGAGTTGGCTATGCTATCATGTTGAAGCCAAAGTAGGAGGAGTCACCTAGTCAGTCACCTATGTCAGCAGAAGTGAAGCAGCTGTTAGACCAGTTCAAGGACATTATTTGTGAAGGTATACTAGCCACACTACCACCTAAGAGGGCAATCAGTCATTAAATAGACTTTGTGCCAAGAGGAACATTTCCTAACAAGGCTGCATACAAGACGACACCAGAGTAGAACAAAGAGATAGCAAGGAAAGTTCAAGAGCTCTTGGACCAAGGGTTGATCAGAAAAAGCATAAACCCATGTGCTATCCCAGTGGTGTTGGCTCCTAAGAAGGGAGATAAGTGGAGAATGTGTACTGATTTGAGGGAAATAAATAGGATAACTATTAGATATAGGTTTCCTATTCCTAGAATAGAAGATTTAATGGATTATTTAGGGGGTGCTAAGTATTACTCCAAGATTGATTTAAAAAGTGGCTACTATTAGATTAGGATGAAAGAGGGAGATGAATGGAAGTCAGCTTTTAAGACCACAAAGGGGTTATATGAGTGGTTGGTAATGCCATTTGGGCTTATGAATGCACCTAGAACTTTTATGAGGGTGATGAATGAGGTCTTGAAGGACTATATAGGTGTCTTTTTGGTAGTCTACTTAGATGATATCCTCATCTTTAGTAAAACAAAAGAGGAACATATGAAGCACCTGGAACTTGTGTTGAAGAAACTTCAAGAGGAGAAGCTCACCATAAATCTTGAGAAGAGTGATTTTATGAAACACGAGCTAGTCTACCTAGGATTTGTAGTATCTCAAGGGGACTTGAAGATGGATAAGACCAAGGTTGAAGCCATTCTCAGTTGGCCTATTCCCAAGACAGGGACTGAAGTCAGAAGTTTCCATGGGTTAGCCCAATTATATAGGAAGTTTATTAGGAGATTTAGTGAAATGTGTGCACCTATCCATGACACAATCAAAGGAGGACTTAAGAAAAAGTTTGTGTGGACCAAAGAAGCCAATGAGGGGTTTGAGAGATTGATAAAGGAAGTAGCTACCCAACCAATACTGGTTTTACCAAGTTTTGACAAACTATTCATAGTGGAATGTGATGCAAGCAACATAGCAGTGGGTGCAGTCCAAAGCCAAGAAGGCAGGCCAGTGGCATTCTTTAGTGAGAGGGTAAATGAAGCCAAGTCTAGATATTCATCCTATGACTTAGAGCTATATGATTTAGTACAAGCCCTTAAGAAGCGGAGGCACTATTTGTTTCCTAATGAATTTGTGGTATACACTGATAACTAGGCCTTAACCTACATAAACACATAAGAGAAGCTCAGTTTGAGGCATATAAAGTGGATGGAGTTTCTACAATCATACACTTTTACTATGAAGCACAAGAAAGGGGTCAATAACAAAGTTGCAGATGCCCTTACCAGAAGGTTACTTACCATTCAAGAGATACAACTGTAGAGTACAGGGGTTGAGGGGTTCGAGGATCTTTATGAGGGAGATTCAGATTTCTCAGAGATCTATAAGGTGTGTATTGATTTTGAAAATCACTTTCATAGTGAGTATGCAAACTACACTTTACAGAATGGTCTATTGTTTAGAGGGAAACAACTATGTGTTCCAAGAGGTTCCATGAGGGAGAACCTCATCCAAGAAAAGCACAATGGCAGTTTGAGTGGACACTTTGGGTTAAACAAGACCCTATACTTAGTGGAGAGATTCTATTGGTGGCCTAAAATGCAGAGAGATGTAAGAAGGCATGTTGAGCAATGTGGAGTGTGTTAGAAGGAAAAGCGGACATCAACAAATGCAGGTATTTACCAGCCATTGCCCATCCCAAATAGACCATGGGAGTGCATAAGTATTGATTTCATAGTAGGGCTACCTAGGACACCAATTGGTTTGGACAATGTGTTTGTGGTAGTGGACAGATTCAGTAAGATGAGTCATTTCATCCCATGCAAAACAAGACATGATGCTAGTCATATTTCCCACCTATTCTTCAAGGAGATAGTAAGGATACATGGGTTGCCAATGCATAGTTGCAGACAGAGATGTGAAGTTCATGGGACACTTCTGGAAGACTCTTTGGAGGAGGCTAGGAACAAAATTGTCTCATATTTTTGCATACCATCCTCAAATAGATGGACAGACAGAGGCGATAAATAGGGTACTTGGTAACTTGTTGAGGTGTCTAACTAAAGAGTATGGGAAAGGATGGGAACAAGTTATTCCATAGGAAAAATTTGCCTATAATGATAGCACAAACAAGACTACTGGTAAGAGTTCATTTGAAATTGTATATGGGTTACATCCAAGAGGTGTACTTGAGCTAAGATACCTAAAGGGTTATGAAGGAATCATTGGTCATGCTAACGATTTTTCTCAATCAATGAGAGAAGTTCATGAGCAAGAAAAGAAGACAATAATGGAGGTTAATCGGAAGTTGAAAGCTAAAAGAGATGAAGGGAGGAGAGATCTACAATTTGAGATAGGTGATTTGGTAATGGTATACTTGAACAAGGCTAGACTATAGAAGGGCATACCAAGTAAGCTACAAATGAAAAGGATAGGGCCATGTAAAGTGTTGGCTAAATATGATCAAAATGCCTACAGGGTGGAACTACCCAAGGAGTTGTCCATTTCTCCTATCTTCAATGTGAAAGACTTGGTGAAATATAAAGGACTAGAGATGAATGATGAGCAGTACAATACTGAGGTGAGTAAGGATGTAGAAGAACTCAAGGTAACAGACCAGATCATACCATAGGTTGACAAGATTCTAGATTCAAGGGTGAAGAAGAAGACTAGGCACAAGACATACATGGAGCACCTAGTGAAATGGAGACACCAACCAGAGTCAGAGGCTACCTAGATAGCAGAGAGTGACTTCAAGAAGCATGGTATCAGCGAGGAGTTCTTAACACCACAGGTTCCTTAACTTCCTTGTTGCAGGGGGGAGAATGGTGTAGGAGCACCTTAAGGTCTTTTCAAAGGTCTTAGCAAATTTTGTCTTGTAGGTGGTTCTAGCCAACCACCAAGGTAATAAGGACTATTTTATAAAGTCCCAAGGTTGATTTGGTGTGTGTGGTGGCAAGTTTGTGTAGAGTCTTGGGTTTTGTGTATGATTAGGACATCCTGCTAAGTTGTCATGACAACATCTCCTAAACACTAGGAAGCATTTATGTTGTTCTAAGCCCAACCTAAGGGTCCCAACATGTGGGGATAGGATATATAAGGTCAAACAAACCCTAAACTAATGGTGGGAAGATTTGGAAGTACTATTGTACAGATTGTATCTTGAAAAGAAAAGTTTTCTTGACTATGTTGTTGAAACAGGGCCTTGATCCAATCAATTAATGGATTGAAAGGACTGAAGTAATGCATTGAATCTTTAATTTGTGACATGTAACTACTTTTTGTGGCATTGGTTTAATTGTTTGGAATGACTGGTTAACAATTTGTAAGTTCTTTGTGTTCATCTGTTTCACTGCCCAGTTCAGGGCCAGTTTTGTAAAAGATGCACCCCACTTGAATTCCCATGGATGAAATTCCATGGCCTCTTGGAATCAAGTAGGGTACCTTGTATATAGTGTAAATATGGTATGTGGAGTCTTTGTTTGCAGGAGAGCTAGTAATTCCATCAAGTTCTAGGCGAGTGCAGGGGCATTCTGGCTGGGTGCTTGAACATAACAAAAGCAAGAAGGCTTGCTTAACGGATTGGTTTGTGCCAATCAATGGTGTAGAGGTGTAGGGGTATGTGTCTTGGACATGTGTATGCAAGGATAATTGTAGATGATTCCAATAAAGCACTCAATTAAGTTAAAGAAACCATAATGTGTCGCATGCCCTAAAAACCCTTGAAAATAGGGGTTTGGTGATAGACCTATGTACGAACACCAAGAAGGTCTAAAACCTAGGAAATCTTGGAGCCTAGGAGGTCTATAGAGAGAATCCCTAAAGATTTTGGGGGTTTGTTAAGGAAGTCTTGGAGTTATTCCAAGAACACTGGTTTTAGAAGGCCTAATTGACCAAAAAGGCTACAAGGCCTAAAAACAAGGTTTACATGAATTCAATGGACAAATGAAGAAGGAATCCAACAAGATGGATCAGAGTGAAGTAAGATCAACTAGGAAAGCATTGGGAGAGCTATTCCTGGTCCCAAGAATGGCTTGGGGAATGTTGTGGAAAAGTTGAGCCCAAAGGTGCTTAGTACGGGTGTGAGAGAAAAGGTGAGTGTTTGAAGTTGGTGGAGAGTTCTATAAGGAGATAGGGGTCTTAGGAGTGACCTCTAAGTAGGGTAGAGAAGAATACCCTAGTAAGACCAAAGAGTAGGTCCTAGAAGAGAAAATGTGCTCTTGAGAGATAGTACTCCCCATCAATTTTTGTGAATGTTATATATATGCATGTTCACTATCACCATTATGACATAAAAAAATTGTTCCAAAAAGAATACCATGAAGCAACAAGAATAAACATGAACAAAACATATGGCAACAAAATGCAATCATTTTTCAGTATTAAAACTTTTCCAGTTATGAAACTGATGCACTTCAGTTGATTCTATATATGAATCTAGCTCATTGTTCACTTGTAATTCTAACTCCATTGTTTTGATCTAATTGTTATGAATGAAAAATGAACTTGATTGATATGATAGTTTAAATTTGTTTCAATCCCTTATCAATGGCTTAGATGAGCATGATAATTGTATTTTCTTACTCAGCCCCATTTGTATGTTTAAGGGCAGTCTGTTTTACTCCACATGCTTTTTTGTCTTCATGAAATGATCAGCTACATGATTTTTCCTATACCTACATAGGAAATAAACAATGTTAGCATAAAACAAAAAAAATTAAAGGTTCCATGATATGGCATTTCATTTTCAAGCTCTCATTGTATTCTCCTAATTCTTAGCTGATTCCATGCATTTCAAGGAATGAATTGTATTTATGTTGGTAGAGCATGTAGTGTAACTCATATTCGGATCTCTAACAAGACTTTCCCAAAATTCTACAGGTACACTCAGAATCAAAAGTAGGATGGAGCAAGTTGCAAGCATATCAATTGAAGATCAAACAAGCAATGATGAATATGTCTTATGTTACTTGCTTCTTACTTTATTTTCCACCTTCAGTTGTAGAATTTATTTCTTGCAATGAATGGTTTTTTCTATCTCCACAGCTTGTGTGGATCCTTTAATTTCTCTTTTCCTTTCTATCATTTTGGAAAGAAGTGCATCAAAATGCAAAATTGTACAATAATTTTGTTCTTGCAAACAAATGAAATATTGTAATGTGAATAAGCATCATGAAATAAATGAAAGAAATTGTTATGCTTAATCATTTGTACATTTTTATTTTGTATTTCATTTGTACTATAAAGCATTGGGTAATAGCTCTAAAACTTTGTTTACCAAAACAAAACTTAACGCACATGCAAAAAATAACTGAACTTCCACTTTAAGAAAAACCAAACTAATCAACTCTACCAATTGAGTTGTAGTGAAATTTGGTAAAATTTTGGCGATTTCTGTTGAATACTTGCCTGCTTAGCATTAGATCAGTTTCCTTTAACACTCCATTGGGCATGAAGTCAAATATGCCCCTTCTTGAAACTCAGAAATTTGTACAGCAATACTCCAAACAACAGCAAAAAATACCCAAATAGAACTAAAAGAAAACTAACAGGCCCTAATGGTCAAACAAAACATGCACAATACCTCTTGGAGAAAGAAAAAACAAAGGAAATGAAATGTGTGTAAAGAACTTATTTACAACTACTACTCTACTATTTAGAAAAACATTACTTATCTCAGAGGCAATGCTTGAGGTGCATCCCATTAACTGGGATATACAATACCTCTGTATTCAACTTATAAATTTGGAAAGCATTATGTTCCTTGCACTCTGTGATCACATAAGGCCCATCTCAAATTGCATCAAATTTGGAATGTCATCTAGGTTTACTTTTATATTCATTCCATTTAAAGACTAAATCACCAATGATCAATTCTCATGGCCTTTCCTTTTTATCAAAAGAGATCTTCATCTAAGCTTGATGTATTTTAATTTTCCTTAATGCTTCTTTTTTGGTTTCTTCGAGCTCTATCAACTGTGCAAATCTCACTTCTAGAGGTTTTTCATTTAGAAATTCCAGTTCTTTAACAAAACTTAAAGTTTGTAATTCAATGGAAACAAGTAACTTAGATTCTTTTCCATAAGCAAGTATATAAGGAGAACAACTAGTGGCCCTTTTAGGAGTCAACCTATCAGCCCAAAGGGATAAATTATGCTTTTCATGCCATGTTTGTTGATTGTCCTCAACTATCTTCTTCATTATCTGGATCAGATTCTTGTTTGTAGATTCTACCTGGCCATTACCTTGTGAATAATAATTAGATGTATTAAAAAAAATATTATTCCTAACTGAACTATCAAAAATTCTCAAACCAATAAAGGCTAAACAATTTTCAGAGATTGTTGAATCTGGAGTACCAAATCTTGACACTAAGTCTTGATAAAAATTAAGTACAAAAGTCTTGTTTGCTTCTTTCATAGCAATAGCTTCGGTCCACTTAGTGAAATAATTCGTTGCAGTAAGAATTCACTTATGACCCATGCTTGAAGGTGGGTTGATTGGTCCAATAAAGTCTAAACCCCATTTGGCAAATGGCTGCTCCACTTGAATTGGATGCAGGGGAAAAGCTACAAGCCTCTATTTTCAAGAAAAAAAGGCACACTTTTTTCATCTTCAGACCCAAGCAATAGCATCCTTAAACAAATCTGGCCAATAGTAGCCACCTACATAATCTTCAGGGTTGTTGTTCTTGCAACAAAGTGGCCTCTTGAAGGCCAATCATGAAATTATCCTAACAGCTTGTGAACTTGATCAGGCCCAATGCATCTTAATGAAACACCCTGAAAATCTCTCCTATAAAGAATGCCATCAATAATTACAAACAAAATTTCTTATAATCTAAAGTACTTTCTTTTTGCTCTGTCCAAGCCTTCAGGGCACTCGCCAATTTGTAAATAGTGCAGAAGTTGTTGCACCAAGGTAGAGGTAGGAACTGAAACAACAATTGCACCATCATTATTGAGTACCATATCAATGCTTTTAGCTTATGTTAAGTTGCTACCTGTTGTATTTTCTACATTTTTTTCACACAAACCCTTGCCTCTAACAAGTTGAGTTATCTTAATGTCAATATCAAACTCCATAACCTTGGTTATCCAACCATCACATTTATCATTAATTTCATGGTTAAGTAAGAAATCCTTGACAGTCGAATGAGCAACTAATAACTAAATTCTATTATTGGATAACTGTTACCAATTTTCACTTCACCTCAATTGGTGGAATTGGTTAAATTTTGTTAGATATTAAAGTGGAAATTTGGTTAGTTGATATTGGGTCTTAACTTGTTGATTGCATTTGTATCAGTGAGGTATTATTGAGATAATAGAGTTTAAGAAGTATTCCTTAATGCTTATTGAACAATTGAAGTATGAAACTGAGTATATAAATGATTAAGCATAATAGTGTGCTTTCTTTTATTTCATTACAAGAATACAAATTATGGTATAACTTTGCATTTTGATGCATTTCTTTTAGAATGGAAATGAAGCAGAGAATAAAGATCCACACAAGTCATGGTTTTAGTTTGTTCTATTCATTACAAGAAAGGAGATATACAACTGAAAGAAAGTGACAAATAACATAGGACATATTCATCATTGCCTGAGTTGATCTTTGTTTGATGCCTTGTAGCTTGCTCCATCCTACTTCCGCTCCTGAATGTATCTGCAAAAGATTGAGAAGGGTGTCAATTAAGAGCTTGAGATATGAACTATACTACATGCCCTACTAACAGAAATATAATTCAATCCTTGGGATGCATAGAATCAATGAAGAGAAAACTACAGAAACATGAGCTAAAGGAGGGAAACATCATCATCATATATTGTTGTTTGCTAATATTATTTGTTTCTTGTGCATGTATAGGAAAATCCATGAAGCTGATTATTTTATGAAGACATAAAGCATGTGGAGTAAAATAGGCTCCCACAAGGGTAGAGCTTAGCATGCTACCCCTTAAACTTAAAAGTGGGCTAAGAAAGAAACTACAACTATCATGCTCATTTGAGTTATCCAACTAAAGGAGTAAAATATAATTGTAGTAATCAAAGCAATTAAGTTTATTGTTTAGTCATAGCTTACAAGTTTTAGCAGTGAAATGAAATCTACAAGTGGACAATGAACTTAATTGGTTCAATTTAATTAAAGTGCAAGTTTTAAATGCTATCAAATGAATTGCATCTTTATTGCCATATAGTGTTTTTGTCACTTTTATTCATATTTTTCAATAATTTATGCATCATTATGATGGTGATAGTGAACAGGCATACATAATGCATCATCAATAGAACATTGTTCAATAAAGTAAGCATGTGAAAGAGATTCAAGTTTTCATTTGAATGGAAGATGACAAGCATTAGGTAATCTGATGTTACTATAATGCCTGAATGCAAAGGTTACATTAAATGGAGTTATGCATCAATACATCTGAAAGGGAAACAATTCTAAGTATGAACATGTGGCAAAGAGTACACTATTTTTGAAGGTTTTTTTCATCATTTAAGGTATATTTTGCATGGAGTTAAAGGAAAAAAAAATTGGATAGATTTGACAAAGATTAAAATACATAGAAGCCATTTCCAGAATGGGTAGAATTTACATTGAACATAGCATGAGTGGATATTTGGAGTTCATCCTTGAAGAGTGTGAGTGCATAAGAGACTAGAGAAAGCAAATGATCTATAGATTTAAATCAAAGAGTTTTTGTATGCAGGATGGTGGCTTTTAAAAGAAATGTGCTCCATATGATGTTTGAATCTTTTCAACAATACCCATGAAGGATACACTCATTATTTTTGCAGATTTCTAAATATTAAAGCTTTATGTTTTAGGGAGGTGCATACAAAGTCTCATTTAGTATTCAGATGCTAGGGTTTTAATCCTATGAATAAACAAGATAACACATCAAATACCTTCAGAAAATGTAGCAAGGGTTTGTCCATAGTACAATTTTTCATAAGAAGCTCAAAACCGATCTGGGTTTTTCCTCATTAAAAAACAAAATTTTATTAAAAATACAGATTTATTCAAATGTTGAATACCCATGAGGGGATTTTTACAATAATGATGGTTTCTTTCATATTTGAGAATACCCACATTGGGGTTTTTGATCAAAGTGAAGATAGCTACAATTATAGCTAAACCCACATGGGGTTTTCAATAGGGAAAACAAAATAAATGTTTCTTTCAGAATCATGAGTTACCCATGTGAGGGTTTTACAGGAAAATGAAAAAAATGCATGTAATGCATCATGGGTCAAACCTAGTTTATGGAGGAATTCCAGTTACTTAACTCTCAAGAAGACGAAAAACCCATTTTGAATTCACTATAGTTTTCAAAATATGAAGAGAAATAATACAAAATGGAGTGAGAAATACATATAGAAAATTGAGAATCACATGTTCATGGTGCTGCCAGTGTTTGGTTTGTACTTTATTTATTCAAAATAACAGTCATAGCTTTTATATTTTAAGCTTTTAAGAGTTGAAAGAAATACAAAAAACACAAAGCTAAGGTTAGAGCTTACCCTTGTCAAGGAAATGGGGAAAAGAAGTGGTGTGGCCAGCTCTTAAGAGCTTTCAAACTCATGGGGCGAACTCACCAATGTTAGCCATAATGATTTAAAGAAAACACAGTAAAGTGGAGAAAAAAATCAAAGATCAAAACATGGATAGGCCATGACCTTAGTGGCATTTTTCATCTTCAGAGTGAAGAGGAAAGATCACAAAATAGCTTGAGAACAACTTATATTTCTCTATAATGAAGATTCGACCAAGCTGGAGTTTAAATCTAAAGAAAATCATGGGCATTTTGAGCTGCAAAATCCTAAGCACATGGCAGCGCTCCTCCCATGAAGAGTTCACAAAAGTTGCAAATGAGAAATGAGAAGATTTATAGGGTTTTTTTTCTTTGTTCTTGTTGCCCTAATTCGACCCATGGAGAGGATTGGTTAGTTTGGGAGTTAAGAATTTAAGTAAATATTCTGGTGGCTATTGATAATGCACTGGTTGAGCCCTCTAGGAGTGTCATAAGATTTTATAAATCTTGATTTTATTGGTTTTAGGTTTTTTACTTAAGGCATGTGATTTTAAAATCAATACTTGTTTATGCCTTAGTATCATGAAGAATACATAATGCCTTGTGTTTTAATTGATTTTGAGAAAACCAATTAAAATGAAGATGTGAATGTTTTCTTATGCCTTAGTGCCTTAGGCTTTGTTAATTGATTTTAAAAGAAATCAATCAAGTATTGATATTTTTCAATTGATTTTAAAAGAAATCAATTAATTATGAAATGTAATAGATATTATTTATTATTTTTATGATTTTTTATGAGGAAAATATCAAGTATTGTATTGAAGAAATAACGTTGATGTTTTGCAAAATGTTTTATCTTTAATTGCAAAATAAAGCAATTATAAAAACTGCATGATGTAAAGCAGAGAATAAAACAATAATTTATAAATTGTTTTATTTCTTACTGCTAATTTTTGCAATTTTCATGCAAAGATAAGTTGAATTTTCTTTTGGTCGGATCTGAGTTGCATGGTGAAAAGATGAGTTGTTTTATTTGCTTTAAAAGCACATTTTTCCTATTTTTAGAGGTCTTATGGCACACACATACACAAAGTGTGTTGTTTCCACTTTTATGCCACATTTAGGAGTAGTTTTAGGTGCCTTTCCTTGAGATTTTTTCTTGAGCTTGGATTAGGGTTTTAGTGATATATCTTGGAGAAAAACTTAGTATTTTTTCTGGTCTAGATTATTGATTCTTTCTCTCATGCAAAACAAAGAGATTTGTAACTCAAAAATTTGTACTTGGACTTGTAATACTCCTTCATTTAATGAGAACAACATTCCTATTTCTCATTTTTGTATCTCTTGTAGTTTCATTTTGATGTAATTTATGATTTTTGTTTACTAAATCCTTGTCATGTCTTTGAAATGTAGTTTGGTGTAGAAAGATCATAAGTATAGGTTTCATGTTGTATTCAAAATCTGAATCTTCATGCAAATCATTTTTGTGTTAAGTGGTCATGAGAAATTGAGAACTTACTGTTGTTTTTCTAAGAACTTCTTGTGAGAAAACTAGAGTCATCATTTAGTTCTTCAGTTATAGGTTTCATTCAAGTTCATCTTTCTACCCTTTTCCTATAAAAATCATTTAGAATAGATTATCATTCAGAGAACCAACTCACTTTGGAGATTCCTTCTTTGTTTAAGATCACCCACATTTGAAGAAGGTTTCCATGTGTCAACATATAGTTGAATTTCTACATATTTAACAAGGGTGCATATCTGATTGATAACAATAACATATGCCTAAATTTTTTGAGGCTTCTCACAACAACAAAAATATGCTTCTCAACAAAAGAATAATTCACTTTTTAATCATGTAATACCTGGCTGAAAAACTACTACAGGCTGCTCCAAGCCTTCATCATTTTGCTGGAACAACATAGATGAAATAGTATCTACCCCTCAAAAAGGATAAAGAATGAAATCTCTATCATAATTTGGATTAATGAGAGTAGGAGCAGTTGCAAGGGCTTCCTTTATCTGGTCAAAGCTCCTCTTACCTTCTTTGGTCCAACTGAAAGGCATGCTTTTCTTAAGCATAGAAGTGAGAGGTTGTAGAAAAGCTCCAATATTTGGTATGAACCTCCTTACAAAATTAATCCCTCCAAGAAAGTTTTGTAAGACTTTCTTGCGAGCTGGTAATGGTAATTCAAAAATAGCAAAAAATATCTCAGGGTCTATAGAAATACCTTGCTTTGAGACCACATGTCCAAGGAGTTGACCTTCATGTATAAAAAAATTACACTTTTTTGGATTGAGAGATACTCCAAACTCTCTGCATCTTTGAAAAATCTATTTTAAATGCTCAAAATGTTCATTACCATTTTTGGAAAAAAAGGTAATATCATCTAAATATACCAAAAAAAATTTATTCATGAGGCTGTGGAAAGCCATGTCCATCGCTCACTAAAATTTTTCTCTAGTGTTGGATAAGCTGAAAGGCATCTTTTTATAGGCCATGGTGCTCCATTTAGCTGTAAATTTTGTTTTGAACTGGTCTTCCTTCTTTACTAGAATCTGATTATGCCTTGAATACCCATCTAGTAAAGAAAATCTGTCAGAACCAAAAACTACTTGCAAAATTTGCTCCATGGAAGGGAGTGGATAGTGATCCTTCAGGGATGCTTTATTTAAATCTTGGAAATAAATACACAATCTGATTTCCCCTCTTTTCTTCCTAACTAGAACTAAGTTAGCCACCCAAGAAGTATTCTTGATAGGAAATATAATGCCACTTTCAACTAACTTATTCAGCTTAGCATTCATAAGGTGTTCTAATTTGGGATTAAGGGGTCTTTGTTTTTGCCTTATAGGTTTTTCCCCAAGTTCTAATTCAATAGTATGTTGGGCTAGTTCAAG
>CM021100.1:234931321-235222125 GCA_007115665.2 Sequoiadendron giganteum | reverse complement strand
GAAAGCTTGATGTTCTTCTCTATTACATACCTTTCCCAACTTGAGCAATTTACCTTTGAAAATCTCGATTGCCTCATAGTGTTCTTCCTTGAAAGTCATGTTGCATTTATCTTTTCATACCTAGTCATCTGAGTTGAAAACATATTCCAAGGTCACCAACCCTTTTGGAAGCTTTTTTGTCTTTAACTACACAATCTGATTATCATATTGCAACTGCCACTTTTGTTGGTTTCCATTTTCAAATTCAGCTTCAAAAATTAAGAAGCTCACAATCTGCTCATTGCTATCAAAAACCTATGAACTCACATTATTGTTAGGTACAGAAGGTCTGACTATAATTTTCATGTACTGTCATGTCTCTACCTTGTGAACTTAATTTAAAATATCAAATTGGGCTCCTATGGCAGTGTGCCTATCTGCATGTTTATTTTCATTTCTAGGAACTAAAAGGATATTAAAAGCATCAATTTTTTTTATCAAATCCCATATATGATGCTTATATTTCTTAAGTGAATCATTCTTTGCAGCATTCATATTTATAACTTGATTCAATAGTAATTTTGAATCACCATAAACATGTAAGCATTTAATACCTCTCTTTCGGGCCCATTCTAGGCCATGCACTAGTGCTTCATATTTGACTATATTATTTGTACAGATGAATGCAAACTTGAAAGCTAAATAATACTTGTTTCCATCTAGTGAAACTCAGCATGGCTCCACCACCAATGCCTACACGACTTCTTTAGCCATCAAAATAAAGCTTCCAAAGCTCATTTTCTACCTCTACAGGTTGCTCTTCCTTTTTAATCAGATTAGGAATAACAACATCAGGTTCATGAATCATATAAACCCCTAATACTATCCAATTTGTGTGCTGGAAAGGATCAAGTTCATGATCTTCGACTGCCCATTCATCTAGATTCATATTTTCTATAGGGGTGTTGTGGTCCAAATTCATGGCTTACTCCTCTAGTCCAAGGGTGATGTAGAGGTTAGCATTTATAAGACTCAGAACATACATACCAATATGGTCTTTGGCTAAAGGCTCAGACTTTATGGTTACTTTCATACCATATCTTGTTCTAAAAATAGATGAGACCAATCAAAAGACAAGAACCCACTCATTTTGGCTATAAAATCTCTTGAGAGGCAAATGAAAACTAGGGTGGTAGATGAATAACATGTATATCTTGATGGATTACAAAATTTAGGGATGCATGCAAAGTGACGGCTAAATTCTTGATTATACTAGCGGTTTTAATAGTAGACCCATCCAACTGAACTACACTTTTCTAGGAGTTAGGCTCATAAACAAGACCTAACTTATCATCTAAAATCTTAGGCATAACTGAACTACTTGCACTAGAATCAACCATACAGCTATGTACTATTTTATCCCCAATAATCGAACTCAAATAAAATGGAGGAGGCTTTAACTCTTTAGTTTTCTCCTCATTCTTAATCTCCAAGCTATTTTTAAGCACAACTTTAGCATTCCTATGCTTAGCATTGTCAGAAACAGGAAGTTCAACCAAAGCATCCTGCAACAAGCTCTTCTGACCCAGAATATGCAATGCATCCAAAACTAACATACTGATAGTATCCTTCTTAATATGTTTAACAACGTTGAAAGAAAAAGGAGTTACCTTTTGCTGATTTTTAGTAACAATAGCATCACTTCCTTTCTACAAAGGTTGTGATTGTGTCTTGGGCTGCTCCTTGCTAGGTACTTCTTGGCCTCTTTACAAAACCTACACCTTAGGTGGTGCTACAATAGTAACATTTGATGAAGAAATAGGTTACTTGTCCTTTGTAGGTTGTTGTTGTAGGTTTCCAGCTTGCTGTCCCAAATCCATGGCTCTCTTTTTTGATCTGGTATTGGTTGAAATGAGAGAATGTTGATGATCCTGGTCGTTCATGCCACAAAATTTAGAACTTTTCCAGTTTGGCAAAGTAACTTCAAATTTTTCTTTTTGTTCTAGATTCTAACTTGGAACACTTTTTGAACTAGCATAGCTGTTCTAGACCATTAAGGCTTGATTCCTCATGTCGTTCACACATGTTGATTGGTTATGGGGTTGATTGCATGGATAACACTTGTCATAATCTTGGGAAATTTTATTTTGGGATACAAGTTCCTTTGACGAACTAGTAGCATTCGGGTTGTAGGGATGAAATGTTCTTGGGTTAATTTTTTTCTTTGGCCTTGATAGTCATTTTGAAAGGCTTACATGTTCTATTGATTCTACTAATACGGGGCTTGGTAAGGCTTATGTTCTTAGCCAACATGAGTTTTAATACTCATGAGATCATTCCCAAAGGTCTTTAGTATATTTTTGATCTCTTGAAATTCTTTGGTTTGGGATAGAACGATAATTTATTGTGTTGTGGTCTGATAACCTATTGTTGAAACAAGGGGAACAAAATCAAGGGGTGGTAAAGATACAAGCATAGGAAATTGGATTTCAAGAAACAAAGGCATGGGAGGCCTAGGGGCAATTTTCCCAGCTTGAAAAAGGCATTTTTTTGCCCTGATGGCAATGTCAAAAGCATTGGGGAGTGTGTGACCACCCATAGATTGGGTCATAACTAAAATCTCACTATTCAAGGATTTTAGGAAAAATAGAAAAGCATGAACCAGTAAAGGTTTTACCATTAAGGGGATTATGTCCTAGGTCCTTTGGAAATGGTAGTTGAAATCAGCCAAGTGCTCATGCGACACTCTCTTGATCATGCTCAGTTGTTCTAATAAGGACAGATGATCTGACTTGTCAACAAAATTTCAGTAGAAGCCATCACCCAATGCATCCCATGTTGTGATTGAGTTCACTGTGAGGCCTCTGAACCATTACAAAGCTTTTCCCTTAAGTGACGTATCAAATATCCTTGATGCTATGTTCTCTTGAGTGTTATTGTGAACTGAGCATAAGGTGGCCACATCTCAAATGTGCTCAATGGTAGTAGTTTGGTCTTCTCTAGTAAAGAATGGCAAGCAATGAGCAATATTTAATGGGTTGTCCTCTTTAAAAGGTGCAAACACATGTTGTCTCGCCATTGGTGGTTCTTGTGATATAGGAACAGGATTTCCTAGTGATAGGACTATAGAATTGAGAGCTGGAGGTGTTGATGTTGACCTCCCTAGTGTATCAAATAGTGTTTTTTCTATTATACCTCTCCTTTGTGGTGGGGATAGCTGTAGGTACTCAAATGGTACAAAACTTGATCTTGTTTGTATTTTTCTCATGTGTAGGTTGCACTATGTCTACATGCAAAATAAAAACAAAATCACTAGGTATATTGAAAAGGCCTCCAAAAGGATGAATAAAATTACTGCATACACCAAACAACAATTTTAAAAAAATTGAAACTTCTCTGAAATTGACTTTCAGAGTCCCACCGAGACTTCCAAAAACTGTTATCAATTTGATATGCACCCTATGCTAAATTTGCAGAAATTCAACTATCTATTGACACATGGAAACCTTCTTTAGATGTTGGTGATCTAAACAAAGAAGGAATCTCCAAAGAGAGCTAGTTCTTTGAATGATAAATCCTATTCTAAATGATTTGAGGTAAAGAGTTACAAAGATAACTGGAATGAAACTTATGACTTAAGAACTTAATGGTGACTTTGGTTTTCTACCCACAAATAGCTCTCAAAAGACAATAGTACTTCACAACATCTCATGAACACCCAATACATAATTGATTTGCATGAAGATTCAAATTCAAACACAACATGCAAGCTATATCATATGCACTTCCTACATCAGGATCTACAATAATAAGACATAAAAGGATTCTACAAATAGAATCTCAATGTAAACATCAAACTAAATTTGCAAAGGAGACAAAAATTGAGAAATAGAGATGTTGTTTTATTAAACTAAAGGAGTATCCAAAGTTTGAGTACAAATTTTTTTTTACAAAAAACTATCTGCTTCAAGATGAGAGAAAGAAACAATAATCTAAAATACGAAAAAATCTAATTTTTTCTTCAAAATATATCCAAAACTCTAATCAGAGCTCAAGAAGAAAGCTCAAAAAGAAATTGAAGCAACACTTCTTCTGTGTGTACCTCTTGTAGCTACATTGATATCCTGTAGGTTGCTTTGATGTTCACTATTATTCATTTCATTTACTTAAATGCTTCAGAAACATGAATTCCTAGCTCAAAAATTTCATCAGCTTAAAGCAATGTTTCTTGTTTCTAATCACAACCAGATTCAACTTCTCTACTTTACTTGTATATTGCATTTACTTTGATCACTTAATGTTGTTTTCCATAATGTTGTCTTTATGTATGCAAATTGGTTTGAACACACCCAAACTTCTCTTTTGATACTCTATACTCAAATGGCTTGATAATTCCAATGCACTTGTTCCTCAACACTCATACATTTTATGATTAAATGAATATTTTGTAATTAGCTTTCAATTATCCAATTCTGTAGCTTGATTTTCATGAATGTTATATGTATGCCTATTCACTATCACCATTATGACATAAAACATTGTTGTTCCAGAAATAATACCATGAAACAACATGAATAAACATGAACAAAACATATGGAAGAAAAATTCAATCATTTGTTTGTATTAAAACGTTTCCAGTTATGAAAATGATGCAATTTAGTTGATTCTATAAATGAATTTAGCTCATTGTTAACTTATAATTCTCACTTTGTTATTTTGATCTGATTGTTATGAATGAACAATGATCTTGATTGCTTTGATAGTTTAAATATGTTTAACTCCCTTATCAATGGCTCAAATGAGCATGATAATTGTATTTTCTTAGTCAACCTCATTTGTATGTTTAAGGGAAGCACTCTAAACTCTACCCTTGTGGGAGCTTGTTTTACTCAACATTCTTTTGTGTCAATATGAAATGATCAGCTACATGATTTTTCCTTTACCTACATAGGAAACAAACATTGTTAGCATAAAACAACAAAATTTAAAGGTTTCATGATATGGCATTTCATTTTCAGGCTCTCATTTTATTCTCCTTATTCTTAGCTGATTCCATGCATCTCAAGGAATGAATTATATTTCTATTGGTAGAGCATTTAGTGTAACTCATATCCAGAGCTCTAACACGAATCTTCCAAACTTCTGTAGGTATACTCAGAATCAAAAGCAAGATGGAGAAAGTTGCAAGCATATCAACTTAAGATCAAACAGGCAATAATGGATATGTCTTATGTTACTTGCTTCTTACTTTTTGTTTCACCTTCAGTAGTAGAATTTATTTCTTGCAATGAATGGTTTTATCTATCTCCATGGCTTGTGTGGATCCTTTAATTTCTCTTTTCCTTTCTATCATTCTGGAAAGAAGTGCATCAAAATGCAAAATTATACAATCATGTTTTTCTTGCAAACAAATGAAATATTGTAATGTGAATAAGCATCATGAAATAAATTAAATCAATTTTTATTCTTAATCATTTGTATATTTTTTTCTATACTTCATTTGTACTATAAAGCATTGGGTAATATATCTGGAACTCTGTTTACTGAAACAATGCATAACTGACACTTGATAAATATAGTGCAAACAGCACTTAAAGCACATGCAAAAAATAACTAAACTCCCACTTTAAGATAAAAAAACTAATCAGCTCTACCAATTCAGTTGTACTAAAAATTGGTAATAGTTAACAAATGCAAAATCTATCATTGAGTGGTGTAATGCTACAATGGGTCTAGGAAATGAAGGTAAATACTTAGTTCCTGTATTTTTTTTGGTTGGTAGATAATACTAATATTGAAAAATATGAGGATTTTTCTACTTTGATAGGATCAAGTGAGATACATTATTTTAGAATCTCTAATGCAAGTTCATGGAGTATATGTATGCGATGAAGGGTATGTTTCTATTCTTCGTGTACATATCAAGATAGGAATGAGTGTGAGACAAAGGAGTGAGTAGATGAATAGTGTACAATAACTTTGAGCCCAATTGAGATATATCAGATCCTAATAACACTACAACTCACAAATATGGAAGCATCAATTGAATTTAACTGTGTGTCAGATATAGTCCAATTGGGTAAATTATCCATATGCAAACTTGATAAAATTTAAAGTTTTATCTTAATTATTTAGTAAACTCATCTCATTGAATGAACATATCATTACAAGGCATGCTTAGTTTATTATTATAGTTGAAGACAGTGAAGAAGAAAAAATATTATGTGTGTCATTGTGTTCAGGAAAAAATGAAATTGGAAGCCCCTATTATAAATGGAGAAAACATTGACTACCCTATAGGATCAGTACTAGTTGTTACTCGAATGTGACTTAGAAGGTACCTAGTGAAGAAGTATAATTTGTGGTTGTTTGAGGAATTTGAGACACATAGGAAGACTCTTCATTATTCTAACCTTTTTGTGGCATCAAACATTCATTTGATAAAATATGGGGGGGTATGTGCAAGATCATGATGGGCCAAAAAGTGGCGATATGTAAGCCATATGATGGCCCATGTGGCTGATGACTTTTTTTTTACCCAAAATTGATGAAACGAAAAGGGTTTTTAGAGGAGATTCTCAGCTTTCCACCAATATAAATTATGCTTTACTTTGAATTTAATAAATAATTATTATTCATTTTCTATTAGAATTACGAATAAAGTCCTGATTGATAGGATGATTGAAAAAAATCTATAACTTTCAAATGGTATCATATTTTTTGAATCCGAAACTTGCATCACATTCTATGCTTTGAAAAATATAGGATTAAAAAAATAAAAATTTAATTTCATGAATTTTTGACCAATTTAAGGTGGTTAGATAGACGAGCTTTTATATTTTTTAAAAGATGTAATAAAAAATTCATAATTAATTATTTACATGGAAACAAAGTATAAAACAATATGCATCACATTGGGACATGAGTCCTCTACTTATATATAAAATATTATAAACAAATATTATCATTTGATTGTGGTTAGGGTGGTCAGATAGACACCTACTTCTTATTTTTACCCTGAAATTTAAATACTACTGCATTGAAATTTCAAATTTTCACCAAATAGATTTTATTTTTTAAAATAAAGGTCTAGTAGTTTAGAAACTACATTCAATTTGCTACATATTCTATTTTTTACATTTTTATGAAAGAATATAGACAAATTATTCAAATTTTTACGTCAAGTTGTCTAAGTCTGATTTTTTGTCTTGTTATTGCCACTTAAGGGCCTATTTTTTCCATGATGATCCTGCACATACCCGGGGGTAAACCATTGAACATGAACCTATGGAAGGTTCATGAGTTTGACCAAGATGCAATACTTGAAATGATAAAGATGAGTGGATCCAAATGGAACAATAGATTGAATATAAATTCAAAAAGTTGATAATGTCAACCTTATCTATATATATGTGCAAATAATATTTAATATAATCAATTTTTTTTTTATGTAATATTAAACTTACACATCTTAGAATGTTGTCTAGAATTTAAAATTGGTCTTAAATGAATGTAATGTGTTTTTAAAAATTCATTTATGATCTCATTGAAATGAAAATAATTATTTTTGCTAGGAAATCTATAAAATATCATTAATGAGTAACATAAATGTGGTTTTATGAAAATTGGTTATTCATACAAGAAAATAATGATTATAAGAAATTGGCTATTCATACAACATTAGTGATGCCATTGTGTTTTTCTTAATCTATTGAATTGGAATATTTAGAATAATACTTCATAGATCACTTGTTAGTTTAATGTGACAACCAATTCATGAACATGCATATGTTATTACTATTATAGTCCTTCATAGATCATGTCACAAAAATATTGCACCAAAATAAGCTGGATTGTATCTCAAAATTCATGACACATAGGATCACATAGGGCCCATGTGTTGATATGTGGTGACTTATCATGTAAATAATGTACACTCGTAACGTATGCTAATGATTCTTGGATGATAGATTGATGGGCTTCATTTCATGCCACAACCCATAGGAAATATTTTTTAGATTATGTTCAAGGTGATTTTGGACAAGTATATTTGGGTGATGATGAACCCTATCAGATTTTTGGAAAAGGAAAGACAAAAATCAAGTTGTTGAATGGAAATGAATGGTTGCTACAGTAGGGAAGGCATGTTCCAAAATTGAGAAGGAATTTATTTTTTTCCGGACAACTGGGTAGTGAAGGCTGCATTGTTACCTTTTCAAAAAAAGTCTAGAAGGTCACTAAAGGTGCATTAGTAGTAGCTAAAGGTGAAAAGGTAGGAACATTGTATTTGTGCACTGGTAATACATATTATATCTTAGCCGCTACATAAATAGTTTCTATTAAGACAGTTACAAAATTTGCTAAGGGGACAAAAAAAATTGTGGCATGATAGACTTGGGAACATGAGTGAGAAAGGGATGAAGATCCTTCACACCAAAAAGTTACTACCAAGTTTGAAGCAGATTGAATTGGAGTTCTGCAAAAAATGTGTTTATGGAAAACATAAAAGAGTATGATTTCTCAAAGTTGGGAAAGAAAAGAAGACTGAGAAATTAGAGATTATCTATTCAAATGTATGGGGACCAACTCAGGTATCTTCTCTTGGTGTCTCTTGTTATTGAAAAATGAGAAAAATAGGTAGTTTTATAACCTATGTCATAGAACACCACTATTCTCCAATTTCTATTCAATAGTGTCCTATGAGTCCTAATTGGATTGACTATCAACCTCAAGGGTGAGTCAATTCTCAACAAGGAGGACCTAGGAAGGGGTTCTTTAAGCTATGAGGGGTTCACCACCAAGAAAAAGCTTGGATAAGAAAACTTAACATTTAGCCTACAAAACCTAGTAATGCAAGCTAAATGAAGGATGAAAATGATGAAATTATGCAACAAGAAGTTAGGATGTATGTACTTGGGAAGTCTAAAAATATGACAAGGATTTTGAAAATGCAAAGAAGTTATCAAAAAGATGCCCTTACTGTTGTCTTCGTCATGTTATTGTTTTTTGGGGCAAATGCAAAAATTTTAGATGCTAGAACCAGGTCTGAAATTTTTTTTGAAAAATACCCTCAGTAGGACTAAGATACCCTAGGTGGTGACTTAGTCTCATTCTAAATTTTATGAATTTTTGAATGTGGTCTAGGGGATAGATGTCTAATCTTCCTTCTTCTTTTATCTCAGGTTCTGAATCTTCTGAATTTCACGTGCAAGTGAGTGTTCATGAAGATGACAACTTTGCAATGCATCTTTGCAACTTTGATACTTTTCACTTCAAATGATCTTCAAGTCTTCAACCTAGATCTACAATCACAAAAAAACAAGAGGGGGAAAACTTTTTGATTTTTACTGAATGGGGGTTTTCCTTAGTCAAACCCCTTGTTGGTAATTAAACCAACTGATGAAATCAATGAACTGAAGCATGAAACATGAAATATGTAAATGATATTACCTTGGATGATGTCTTGTGAAGAAAATCTGCAATCTACTATGTAGTGGCAATGAAGAATGTAGATCTTGGATCCTATGATATGATGTGAACAATGGTTGCAAATATATCTTTAATGCTACATCCACAATCTTGGCCCAACATCATGAATGGATGTACTAAACCCTTGACATGATGCTTGAATCTTGATGATGGCTCCTAATGTTTGATTAATTTCTCTTGAATTATCTTATGAAATCCAACTTGCTATTATGAATTCTCTCACAAAATTCTTGATTTTAAATGAGTTAAGGAACCTTTTATTTATACTCATCCATGCTTAATATCCTAAAATTACACCACAACAAGCTAACATATGAGTTCATTAATTAAAGGAGGCTAAATCCTGCCAGAATTTGAAATTAAATCCTTAAAATAAGCCAAGGAGGACTAAAACACCCTAGGTGGTTTCTTAGTCCTGAGGCTCAAATCTTGGGGCACGAACTCCAAAAAGGGACCTTTCCAATTGTATTCAAAATCAAGGTCCCGAGATCTTTGGGGAACTAAGATGCCCTAGGTAGAATTTTAGTCCTAACCAAAAATTTAGGGACACACAGATAGAATCATTAAATGATCACTTTCCTTTTGATGATTTTTTATAGTATCCAAAAAAAGATGTAGTTTATTAGGCTTGTGGATGCAAAATAGGGCCAATTAAGACATAAAGAAGGAGAATTAAAGCAAAAGTGCCCAAAAAAGTGTGAAAATGGAAGGGTATGTATTTTCCTACACTACATTTAGCCCCCACATTAGTGAGAGGATGAACTTGCTTCAAACTCACACTAAAGTAGCCAACCATGCAATCAAGAGGGGTTCAAATGTACAAATGCTAGGAAGATAGGATGACAATGAGCAAGAGGGATTATCAAGCCCCCAAGGAAAAACAACATAGGCACAAATGAACATGCTTGTAGATAATAAATGAAGCCATAACTATATCGCCAACATACACCATCAAAGATAGAAAAAGGAAAAAAAAAATGCTACAGATCAGGCTTCGACTAGCCATCTAGTGTGTTGTGGATCAAGTCTAGGTTGTTTGTCCAAAAAGGTTTATAAGTGGAACACATTGTCCACTATGAAAACAAAATGCATGCTCACAAGGGCTAGTGAAGCTAGTTGTTCACCAGGTGAGCCCCAAGAAGTCCATATCAACATCATACCCCCATGACTGTGATAAGGACAAAAGAAAAATGCACGTTCACAAGGGCTATTGAAGCTAGTTGTTCACTAGGTGATCCCCAGGAGACCATATCAAATCCATACCTCCATGAATTTAATAAGGTACAAAATAAAATGCATGCTCACAAGGGCTAGTGAAGCTATTTGTTCACTAGTTGACCCCCAAGGGACCATATCAAATCCATACTTCCATGACTTTAATAAGGTACAAAAGAAAATGCACACAAAAGAGATATTCAAAGGGATTTCACTTAGTTCATGTGAGGTATTAATCTTAGAGTTCATTGTGCTTAACATATCCGAGAGAGGATGAATACAAGGTCTCATCCTAGGGAACATCATACCAAATATTTAAGAGAGGACAATTGCAAAAGGTCCCATCTTGTTTCCAAGAGAGGACAAGTGTAAGGTCTCATCCTGAGGAACATTGTATCTAATGTTTCCAAGAGAGGACGAGGAAATATCACACTCTCAAAGGAAGTCAAACACAATAACACCACCAAGAAAAGGACTCTCACAAGAATAAAGGAAATCACACAAGGAACATGAAAAAAAATGTAAATGAAATCATGCGAAAATAATTCCAATGTATGCCCCCACTTTAAAGAAATTGATAACACCAAGCCATGAGAAATTACTTTAAAGTAGACAAAATGGAAAGGAAAGAGGTTTGCCTCCAAAAATGCATAACTCAATACATCACATGTAAGCCAACTTAAGGAATGTTGTCCAGATCCCAAGCTTTCTCTTACATATACATGGAAGTTAGTAAACTAGCCAAAAGGGACAACAAGTGACATACAAGGACAAGGCTACCTAACCCCTTGCCCCCACTTAGTTCAAGATAAGGGTGAGCTGAAACAATTGATGAGAAACATGCTAGAGTGAAAAGAATTATCAATTAGAGGAATGAGGTGCATCCACATAAGAAAGAGCACCAAACGCTTTAAGATGTTAGATTTTACTACTCAAAGCCTTACATTTATTAGTAGAATGACCATGAACTCTATGAAATACATAAAATGAATTTTTTGTAGTAGAATCTCTTTCATGTTTTTGAAGGGAGGGATATCAAATGATCTTGGAGGAGTCTCCACAAGATACTTTCTTGATCAAAAGTAGAGTATGTTTTGTTATTGTGCAACAAAGATATCTTTTGTTTAGGAGGTAATGTCATACCTACACAAGACTCTTTAGATAGAAAGATTTTGTTCTCTCCTATATAGGAGGGTGTAAAATCTAATTATTTAGTGTTTTGCAAGATAACATTGACATTATGAGAAGATCTATTTTTTTCTTGCAAATGATAACAATCAAGACCACTAGTGTCTACTAGTTTAGGATGCGCTACTATTAAAGTTGTCTTAGAGGAATATTTTGTTAGTGTTGATATTAAGTGAAGGCATGTTTGATGAGTTGATTTCTATCAAAGGAAAATAACCAATACCATGAGTTTTTTTCTTGCATGTTAGGTTCTAGAGGGACATGGATACCTTGTTCTCTAGCACCACATCATTTTCAACTATAACCAAGTTATTTCATAAGCTCATAACCTCTTCCATAAAGTTTTTTCAGTTCTTTAGGATTCAAAGGTTGTTGATAGTCAATTTCATCAAAGTTTGTTGTGTATGTTGTCCTTTCTTCTAAAGTGGTTGATGTGGATGATTTCAAAGGGTCTTCCAAATTTTGTGTTGACACTACCAATTTTTCTTTTCCCAAATTTTTGTTTATGATCTTGTTATCACCCATGAATGTTGGTTTGAAATTAAATGATCCTAAATCATCTAGTGATATCATTGTGAAGGGTTTAGGATGTCTATCTTTTTGTTGTTCTTGCATTGGTTCTACTTGTGTAGTTGGTGTCAATGTTTTTAGAGAATTCTCTTTTCTTTTCTCAATGTTTAAACAATTTTTTGGTTCAAGCTCAACTTCAAGTGTGTACACTTTGTTGTTTTAGACATACTTCATTTTACGATGAAGAGTTGAAGACACCCCATTCATTGGATGAATCCATGGTCTGCCTAGAAGAATATTAGATGAAATATCATGTTCCAAAACATGGATCTATTTTTCTAATGTGTCCATTGTAGCTTTAATAGGTAAGGTGATTACACCAAGCAGTTGTTTTTGCACATTATCAAAGCCATTAATATAGAGAGATAGGTTGGATTTTTAATTTATTGACACCAAGCTTATCCAAAAGTTTTACACTACACACATTTAAGGTTGAACCATTGTAAACAAGGGTTCATTCTATCTATGTTGCATTGCATTTATATATGACCATGAAAGCATCACAAATTTTTTAAACTTTCAAAGGGGTAAGCTCACTTTGGTGGAAAACAATGTTAGAACTTTTTCCTTGAATCAATGTTTCTATGTCATTCGGGTTTGCACTAGATGAACCACAACTTGTTGCAAGGTTGTTTGAAGCATACTATGATAATTAGGGGAATTTTGAATTAATTACCATAGGGATATCTTTTTAGGAGTATTCTTAAGTTTTTCAACAAGATCATACTCCTTCCCACTATGTGAAGTTAAACAGGGAGCACTACGCAGAAAAGGATTAGGCAATGGGAGGGATGTTGAAGGTGTTTGTCTTGGTTGTGGATTGTTCCTAGTGTTGTATGTATGAGCAATGGTTGTAGACATCCAAATTTGACCCCTTACATAAGGTCAAATTTATCCCTTTCATTTATCCACTTCATCCCCTTCATCAATGTTAATTAAATTATTTATTTATTTAATTTTCCCCTTTTCCCTAATGTTCCTAAGGTATTTAATTAAATTAATTAAATGTTTTTCCATTAGCTCATTTCCTCTCTAAATTAAATAAATGCATCAATTTATTTAATTTAGTCAATTATCCTCTTCAATTTTAAATTAATTCTTTCTCTCCTTGTCCCATCCTCCATAATATTTGCTCTAATCTAGGTTAATCTAATTAATACTTCATTACGATGTGCATATCCTTAATCAAGATTAATGTCACATCCTCCATATTTAGCCACTTTCCCCTAATCCTCATTAATTTTCCTAATCACCTGTTTGCACAACCTTAATCCTAGTCACTTGCCTTTTTTAGCATGTCCTTAATTCAACCTTTCATGGTACTTACCTTATTTGGTTTGACCTCTTCCCCATGTGAATTAAAAATTCACACTTATTCTCCCCATGCATTTGTCTTCCCCATGACCTCTCAAAGGTCACATCATGCACATGGGACAAGGCCCCCTTTTAGGGGAATCTTGTCTTACCCATTGGTTTCTTCCAAGTAAGTGAATTAAATATTTACCTTAATTCCTCCAAGGGCATCTCCAATCCCCATGGTAACAAGAGTGGACTTTCTAAAAGTCCTCACTTGTCACTTTCAGCCCCACTTGGGGACAAGGGATTACTTTTTGAGGAGATCCTCTTCAATCCCAAGGTACTTGCAAGTACCTTGGGACCACATGGTCTTTTCTACATCATTTGTACCCTTTCAATCTCACCAAGTCCCTGGGACACTTTGAACATCTTCCACATGGCAAGATGTGAGGACTTGTGAGTCCTCAACTCACCATAGCCCTCCATCTTGGCCATGGTGGCTCAATCCTGGCCATTGAATCCTCTAGAGAATTCAATTTATTCTATAAATACCCCATTTTTCATTCATTAAAGGACCTTATGCATTCTTATCACACTTATGCTCTCAAGCCATTAAAGCATTTTAGCCATTTATTGTAGAATTGTAGCTCTCTTCCATTAGCATTCTAGTAGCCATTATTGCACTCACCCACCACCATTAATTCTTCAACCACCACCATCATTGCAAGCTTACAATCCAAGGAGCGCACATCAAAAACACTATCAAGGGCCAACCAAGGATCAACACAAGTAAAAGCTATACTTTCTTGTTTTATCTTCTTTTTATTTGCGTTCAATGTAGCCTAATCTTGAGGTGGTCTAGTATTATTTTATCTTGCAGTTCTTAATTAGTTTTGCATATTAGGAGGTAATAAATTTCACTACACACATTTCTGGCACGTCTGGTGGGACCCACGTGATAGGTCTCTTCCTTTCACATTTTCTTTTTCTTGAAATCTCATAGGTTTAGGAACACAGAGTAAAATCCACCCTCAAAGGGTGACTCCACCCGCAAAGGGGTGACCCCACTCACAAATAGGTGACCCCATCCTAAAAGTGGTGACCACGCCCAAAAGCTAGATTTTTATGTTTCTATTTTCTAGTTTTTCTAAATTTCTTCAAGCTCAACTTCACAAATAGGTGACCCCGCCTAGAAACAAGTGACCCCACCCAAAGGCCAGATTTTTCTGTTTCTATTTTCTGGTTTTTCTAATTGTTTACAGGTTTAGCTTCACAAATAGGTGACCCCACCCACGAACAGGCAACCCCACCTAAAGCCATATTTTTTTGTTTCTATTTTCTAGTTTTTCTAACTATCACTAATACATTTTGACTCAATTTTTGACGAACGTTCATCATAACTTTGACAACTGTTCATCAAAAATATTTTGTCAAAAAATCGAGGAAATTTGAAAAATGAAAATTCCAACCCAGCATCGTCGGCTAGGTCAGAAAATCAACATTTCAAATTTCGTCAATTTTTTGACGAAATTCCTCCAATGAAAGTTCATCAAAAATTTGATGACCTTTCATCGGAAGTTGAGTCAAAATGTATTAGTGCATTTGTAGGTTCAGGTCCATAAACATGTGACCCCATCGACAAATAGTCGACCTCACCCTAAAAGGGGCAACTCTACCTGAAACCCAGATTTTCTATTTTTATGTTTTTCTGACAATTTTTGTAGGTTTTGGACAAACAAGCGACCCTACCCAAAACATAGAGGTGACCACGCCCGAAAACAAAGGTAAGACAGGTAAAAATCTACTCAGATTTTTTCATTCCAGAATTTTATTTATCATTGTTGTTTTCAATATTTTTAACCTGCTAACAGTTGTTTTTTAGTGAGTTTGTTTCATTACTAACGTTTGTACAACTCACTTTTCGAAGACATAAAATGAAACTACTAACACGTTTATTGCAAGAGGAGCAAGCATGTTTACTTAATATTTTTCATTCATTTCTATGCTAGGAACATAGTTTCATTATAGGGTCAATATACAACTGTTTGATGTTCTTGTGAGTGGGTTGTAGATGTATCCACTCCCCTTGCACCTCTTTGGTGATCCTAGGTGACGAGAAATCCCAACTCACTCTTGTCTACTCCACCTAGAAGATCCTAGTGCATCAAAGCTCTCACCTTGCACTTCATGCGAGCCTAGGGACCAATTGAGATGTCTAGTGTCTTCTTCCTTTAGTGGGACCTACTTGGGGATTTCATCACTCCAAGGGACAATTCCAACCACATGTTACCGATGAGGTATATAAAGGGGGGAGGCAAAAGCTATACCTCAATCCTGTCACATCATGTTTGGTGGAGCATCAAGGCTAGGGTGATACCTAGACAAGACGTGAAGAGTTAGTCTGAGCTACTAGTCTCTCATTGACTTCTCCTGACTCACACCTATATATGGGTTGGTGTTCATGATTGTGCCCCACGTACCATGTGTATATTAGGGACTCCATTAGAAAAAAATTTAAGCCTAGATAGAGCATTGTGTTGACCATACCCTTAACACTAAAACTAGGCTTGTGTTATTTGAACTATTTTCTTATGAAAAATAAGTGATTATCAGTCAATTTTGGCCTTTTACATGTCATTTTTGTCCTTTTCCATCATTGTTTTTGACTAAGTTAAGTTCAGCTCAATCAACAGAGGTGACCCTACCCTATAAAGGATGACCCTGCCCTTAAAGGGGTGACACCACTTTTCTTGTTTCAGTCATTTTTCACCTAGACCAAGTTAAAAATCACCAATTTCCTGAAATAGGCGGCCTTGCCCTCAAAGGGGTGACACTGGCCTCAAACATGGGACCTTTCCTTGAAAGGGGCAACCCTACCCCTCTGTCTCAATTGTTTTTTATCATATCCAATCAAAAATCTAGCAATTTTTCCAGTTTAGGTGACACTTCCCACTGTTTAGGCAACCTTGTCCTAAAAGGGGTGACCTTGCCCTAAAAAGGGTGACCATGCCCTCCAAACAACCATTTTTAGCCTTCATTCGCTAATCATTACCCTATTTCAAATACCCATTGTCTGGCTTTGAGTGTCGTTCCCTCATCTTGAGTAGTCATTTAACTAGTTTGACCATCCGTCCATCCATTCCAGATATCCATTTTCTTGTTATGAGCATCATTCCCTCTATCTGAGAAGTCATTCACTTGTTTTGGGAACCCATTCACCTGTTCCAAGAACCTATTTTCCCATTGTGAGTGTCGTTCCTCCACGTCATATATCTATTCACCCATTTTGAGTGATTGTTCACCTATTCCATGAACCCGTTTTCCTATTTTGGAAGTTTTTCTATCGATACCACTTAATCATTTTTCAATCTAAGTTGAAACCAAGATCTATTTGGGTGACCCTACCCTTGTTTAGGTGACCCTACCCAAGTTTGGGTGACCCTGCCCTAGTTTGGAGAACCCTACCCAAGTTTTTGTGGAACTTTCATAAAATAACATTGGTCACACAAATCTAATCTGAAAAGCTAGTTTCTCAAGATTCTAGAAAGGCTTGTTGACCAGTTCTTTGCACATCTTGTCCATCCATAATCCTCACATCATTCCATTTGCATCTCGATACATTCACATCCAAATAATTATCAAAATCTTACAAGTGCATCCATAATCATTTTCTCTCCAAATCCCCTAAACTTCATTGAAGTTATTATCCGAATTTACCTAGGTTTCTGAAATCGATCATCATCCTTGAACATCTACTTAGGATTGCCATCCATCCTAAGTTGATCATCATCCTCGACCCTATCAATCCCCTTCCATCTCAATGAATATTCGGTGTCGTGATCATTAGTTCATCCTTCAATTCGATCAATCAACACCTTAAGTCACCTAGGGTAATCTCTAAACTTAGTTTAGAATCCCTTTTCAAACATCCAATCAATCGATCCTTCATTCAATTTCGTCCAATCCTATCCAATCATATCCTTATCCAACTATCCAATAAAAATCCAATCACATCCAACTATTATTATCCAAGTATTCAATCCAATCATCATTTAGATCGTCTTTACATTGAATCCTAGAATTCAGTGCATCTTAGTCCACCTAGTTGCCTAGCACTTTCATGCCCTTTCAAACCTGCTCACAAGAAAAAAAGATAATGGTAGAGCAACAAGCCCAAGGTTCCCAGCCAAAAATCTTGCAAGATCCTAACTATGTTCCAAATATCTCACAAGATCCCCATAATGGTGCTTCATCACAATCCAAAATTGACATCCAAGACACCACACCACCTAGTGACAAAAACATGGTTAATAAACCCAAAGTCATTGTTGATGAATACCTTAGTAGTCCTACTAAGGTTCAGATGATAGATCGTCTCCTCAATGAATTTGAGGATGAGATTCTCACCACTCTACTCATGAAAGGAGTGAAAGCACCATCTGATTTTGATGCATCAAAATATGCACTTCTAGCACCTGTCAATCTGCAAGCTTCGCAGAACATTCCAGGGAACTCATGTCCCTAAAAGTACAACCATAGACAACTGGTATCACCATGATTTTGGAAATGTATTCATCCATCAAGTCCAAAGCTATCCTCATCTTCCAACCATGACCTCTATCGTCATACCCCCTGATCCTAATGACCCTTATGTCTACGACATGCCATCATACATCCCATCCTCTCCACCGCTCCCACTTCAACAACTTGGTCAAGCACCCTTCAATACTAGGGGCACACCTTTTGTTACATTGATGCCACCTCCAGTTAATTCACATGAATCCACCACATTGGAAGCACCGCCATAACACATTGTTACTATTGTTGCTTCATCCCAACCACCTCTACAACACACCATCACTGTTCCAAAACAAAACATTTTGATTTCCTAGCAGCACCCTACCATTCCTACCATTACACCACATCAAGTGGTACAAACTACATCATGGATGCAACAACCACCACACAGTGCTTCCATCACAATACCACAACAACAACATATTCCATCTCACCTATCTTTCCAACAACCATTATAGCAGAAAATTCCACTACCACATACACACATTCCTATGCAAATGCAACACAATCCTCTTACAAAATGTCTGTATCATCCATCCTTCATGTATACTACTCCATCTCGTCCTAACCCTCGTTAGGCCTCTCTAAGTCAAACACGAACCTAACTGCCACCATAAACCAATCCATATCAACAACCATCAAATCCACAATCACCTCCATATACCACACAACATCCCACCATAGCATATCAATGTCAATCATATCCACCCTATCTCCAACAACAACAGTCTTATTAGTAGGGCAGCACATCCACCTCTTACTACCAACAATCATCGCAATACCAACAAGGAGTTTCCACCTCTTCATACCATCAAAATCCAACACAATACCTATAATCCACCTCATATTATCAATAATGGTCATACTACCAACAAATAGCTTCCACCTATTACCACCAAAATCCATCATCCTCATATCCCGTTTACATTAATCCATAATTTTCTTACACCAATCAGAGTCAACAAGCCCCTTCATATGCATCTCAACTTGTCTATAATCCAATTGTTGTGGTACCATCCTCGTCATACCAACAATACTATCTATATAATCAGTCTACTCTGACTACTGAAGCACCAATCAACAAAGACTTGGAGGAACTCAAAGCTACGTTGAAGGACTTACAAGCCAGAATGAGAAAACAATCATTTAAATTTGAGGAAATTTGTCCTTATCCATTTGATCCATCCATTCCCTCGGTTCCCTTCCCTAAACACTTTGAAATACCAAAATTCGACAAGTAAAAGGGAACAAAATACCCCAAAGCCCATCTGCAAGAGTTTTATGCCCACTACCAAGAAGTCATGCACAATGACAACTTACCTTAAATATGACTCTTCCGTAAGAGCCTACAAGGGGTCACCCTCAATTGGTTCATGGGTCTTGAAAAGGGATCCATCAAAACCTTTTTGTAGCTATCAGAACAATTTGTCTCCCACTTCTCCTTTAATCTGGAGAAGGATATTGGCATGCTTGATCTACTGAAATAAAAACAGTGTGATGGAGAAACCTTTGTAAGCTATCTTGGAAAAATACATCGTTACATTTTTATTAAAAATTCCCATCCAGACATGGCTCACAACTTCTGACTCCACTGCATCACCACCTTTTTGGCACTAGTGGAAAAAGGTCCTATCTTGGAAAGAGCCCTTGTTGCTAAAGGGTAGGTCAAAATTTTGAATTCTGATAAAGATAAATCCTTTGGAGATAAACCTCATTATTGGAATGAATAAGAATGTTTTCAATGATGGTGTCACTAACACCAAACATGTACAAGTGGCCTCTACCTCGCAAAATCCATAATACCCCCCTCAAAAACAACAGTCAATCCCAAAAGCCATATCCATGCCCCAAGGGGCACTTCGTCCACCATAACAGTCAAATCAGAACAACCAAGGGGGAAATAAACATCAATTTACTCAGTTGGGAGAACCCCTTAGTGTTGTGTTTAACAAGCTCCTCCAAACTAACTACCCCATCACGTATCTTGTAACCAAGCCCCTTGATGAGTCTAAGCCCAAGCCAACTTGGTTCAAAGAAAATGAGTATTGTGAATTTCACAAAATCAAGGGACATACCTTGGACAAGTGACAAGGTTTAAAAACCTACATCTAAGGTCTCATAGATAAGGGTAAAATACATGTGGATGCTAATACCACAACCTCATCTAATGCTCAACTTTAGATATACTATAATTATTTTACCAATCATAATCAGGGTCCTAGTACATCCAGCTCCAATCCTAGACCTAGCAACAACAACAACCAAAATAACAACACTAATAACATCACTTGCAAAAATGTGTCATACAATTACAAAGGTGTTGTCACATACACAAAACAAGTGGATCCATGTGTATCCATGATGCATGTCAAAGGAAAAGACCCACAATGTTTTGTTGCCACCCATCGAACATGCATCACCATCCCAGGAGCCTCTACATCTACCCATTTGTCATCTCTCAGTTCACAGTACAACATCCTTGATCACTTAGGAAAAAACTAGGCTCAGATGTTTATCTTGGATCTACTTAATTCTTCCTCAGTGCATGAAGAAATCCTAACTAAGGCCTTATAGAGCACCGAAGTGGCCAATGACATAGATCCCACATAATTCCAAGCATTGGTCAGAAATCCCTCGGTGACCTACTAATTAGCGTTCAACCAAAAAGATATGCCACGCCTTGACTCAAGTCATAACCGCACCCTACATCTCGAGGTTGGTGTAAACTGTCATAAAGTAAAAAGGGTACTGGTAGATAATTGTTCAACCCTAAATGTTTGTACATTAAAATTCATACAACAGGTCGGATATACCTAGGCTAACCTAAATAATCAGGTTATTACCATCAAAGCATATGATAATGTAGAACGAGATTCTAAGGGCACTATTTGTCTTCTAGTTCACATGGGCCCCTACTGCAGGAGCACCTCGAACAACACCTAGGAAACACTAGGAATAGGAAATTGTTTTGTTAATCTTTGTTTTGATGTTATAAGGTCATGTTGACCATTGCAATTGTGGGAGAGACTTAAAAATTTCTTGGTTAGGGGCTATCAGGAGTGGAAGAGTTGTGAGTTTAGACACTCATGTTTGGTAGTTTCTAGTAATTGGAAATAAAACCCAAAATGTTGCATATGTGCAATTTTGGCTTAATGTGGTGGTTATGTCCGACCAAGGGGAAGGGTAACCATTTTATGAACCTTTATAAGCGGTGCCTCAACCTGTGTAAAGGGCTGGAAGGCATTTGAAGTTTTGTAATTTTGAATTTTCCATGAAGGAGAAGTAAGGACAGTAGGAATAATTGCTAAGTTTTATGTGTTTGTGATCTTGGAAGTGTGTTAATGGCATAACTAGGCTATGGAATATGTGTGGAAAGTAATGTAGTTGTTCTCCAAGTGCTGGTTGGGTCTGTAACTAGTTGTTTCATTGTTTAAAGCTTTTAATTTTAGTTCTTTAGGTTCTTGTTTTGGTTATTCTGACTAGCAAGCTGCAAAAAATGGGGTTCTAGACCACTCTTCCCCTGCACCTGGTGTATGGGCTCTTGGAAATAGTGGCTAGGCTCCATGCCTATACTTTTAGTAGTGTTAGGAGTCATTAGGGGTCAAGTGTGCATGAAAGAAGACCTTTCCTAGGCGAGCTAAACAATGCCTGACTTGGAAAGTCAAGAGGTGTAAGACACCTAACTTGCAGGGGAGACCTCTCCATGCTAAATCCCATGGAAGAAAGGTGGATAGAGGCCCTATAGAGGTCTGGTATCAATTAGGATGCTGCACCAATCCGTTTGATGGAAGAACACAATGATAGTTCACCGGCTGGCCAAGAATTGACTAAAAAACCTTAAATTTGCTAAATTGATGGATTAGACTATGTACGACCAAACAAGGGTTAAGACCTTGAAATTATTGAAGATCTTGGTAATAGGATCAAGAACCCATAGGAAATTTTTGGAGTTCTTTGTGAAATATTTAAGCAACATCCATTTTTTCGGGTTAGGAGGGCTAATTGGGGCTCTAGGCTTGTAGCCTTTTTAACCCTAGGTGAGGGTTTGGAGGGAGCGATGGAGAAATGGAGCCTAGTGGTTGTTTAATAACCCTAATAGGATTTTAAGAAGCATGGTTTCACATCTCTACACCCTTGAAAGGATCTAGTTGAAAGTTGAGAGTGTTTGGCCTTTAGGGAAGATTAAGGGTCAAGGGTGAAAGAGTGGTAAAGCACCAAGTTTTGGTTGGGTTGTGTGACATGGATGGAAGTGGGGATGGCTAGTAGAACTAGGGGTACCTACATTTGAGATAGGACCTATAGGTTGAGTTGGTGGGAGTGTCACCAAAGGGGATTGCCAAGGTGAGACCCATAGCACGAAACAATGAGTGTTCCATCCAACCCTGCTTACACCAGATTGGTATCAGAGCAGTGAAAGGTTTGGGATAGTGAATTGTATGTCAGAGGTTGAATCAAGTGGTTCTAACACCATGGTGAACAATGAAGAATTGGCAAGAGATCTAGCAGAGCAATAGGAGAAATACAAACAGCTTGAAGAGGTAGTTGAAGAGATGAAACAAAGGTTAGAAGAGGTGGTAGAAGCTACAGGCAAAATGAGGGTACAACTAGTAGTAGTTAGAGACAAGTCTGAGGATCAAGTGGAGGAGGACATTGAACCAGACCCTGATCCTCCACTAAAGGAGGAACCCTTCCTCAAGGCATTGAAGGCTTTGAGTGGCAAAGCTTTAGAAGGCATCCCCATCTTCACAAGCATAATGGATGCAGAGTTGGTGATGGAATGGATAGAAGGGATGGAGAATCACTTTGAATGTGATGGAGTTACTGAAGCACAAAATGTGAAGATAGAAAAATAAAGATTAAGGGGACAGGCACTGACTTGGTGGAAGTTCCTACAAGAAGAAAGGGAGAATGAAGGCAAGAAACACATTTCTAGTTGGAAAGCTATGGTGGCTAAGGTAAAGGAGTATTACCTACCTGAAGACTATGAGGTACAATTGCATAAGAAAAGGAAAAATCTTAGGCAAAGAGACCTAGATGTAGCTACCTACACCGAGGAGTTCCAAAAACTAAGCCTTAGGTCTAGGGTGCAAGAAGTGGAAAGCATCAAGGTGGTGAGGTATCTAAATGGCCTCAAATTGAACATCCAAGAAGAATTGAGTCTATTTACACTCACCAACCTCCATAATTGTTTTCAAATGGCTTTTAAGGTGGAGGAGAAGTTGAAAAAGAAACAAGACTCTAACTCTAAAGGCAGAGGCAAAGGTAGAGATCAAAGAGATCAAAGAGGACCATGAGGTGGCTACCAAGGTAGAGGCAATGACCAAAGAAACCAAGGAGAGTTTAAATCCATAGATCATGGCAGTGAAACACCTTCTAGAGGAGGGTCTAATAGAGGTAGAGGTTCTCAAGGAGGAACCAATAGAGGAAGAGGAGCAGGCAGGAGCAATTCGTATTTTGCAAACATGAAATGCTACCATTGTGGCCAAGTTGGACATCCGGCCTATAGGTGCCCGGAGAAAGCATCTACATCAAGCAATGAGAAGAGAGTGGCTTATGCACAAGAGGACACCATGAGTCCTAATTCAACTGAGGTCAGTCACATTGAATCTGAGATGGGAGAGAGTTTGATGTTTAGAAGAGTCTTGATCAGACAACCGGTCAAGGAAGAACCCAAACAAAGGAGAGCTCTATTTAGAGTAAGGTGCAAGATACTTGGTAAAGTGTGCAAGGTTATAGTAGATTCAGGTTCAATAGACAATATTATCTCAGAGGAGGCAGTAATCAAACTAAAATTGGTGAAGGTACCCCACACTAACCCCTACAAGGTCACATGGCTTAACAAAGGGAAAAGTGTTTTAGTGAATGAGCAAGTAACGGTGGAATTTTCCATTGGAGGGTATAAGGAAAAGTTAGTTTGTGATGTCTTACCCATGGATGCATGTCATCTACTATTGGGTAGACCATGGCAATATGACAAGAGTGCCATGTATGATGGAAAAGAGAATACAATCTCATTTAAGAAGGATGGAAAGACCTTTAAATTGCAGTCATTGTCAGAAGAAGATGGACAGTCCAAGACACCAAGTGTGCTAATAAGTAGTGGAAAAGAGTTCCTCAACACCCTACATGAAGGTGGAGAAGGATATGTAGTATTATTGCAGTCCAAAGAGGAAGATAAGACTGAAAAACAAGTCATTCCCGAAGCAGTCTAGAATTTGCTTGGAAAGTATAAAGACATAGTAAGTGATGGTACACCTACAAATTTACCTCCTAAAAGGGCCATTAGTCATCAGATTGACTTCATACCTGGAGCATAATTACCTAACAAAGCAGCATATAAGCTTACACCAGATCAAAATTTGGAAGTGGCTAGATAAGTGCAAGAGTTGTTGGAACAAAAAATTGATTCAAAAGAGCATCAACCCATGTGTAGTACCAGTAGTCCTAGCAACAAATAAGGGAGGAAAATGGAGGTTATGTACTGATTCTAGAGCAATAAATAGAATCACAATTAGGTATAGGTTCTCTATTCCTAGAATTGAAGACTTAATGGATTGTCTTGGAGGAGCTCAGTACTACACCAAGTTGGATCTCAAAAGTGGATACCATCAAATCAAAATTAAGGATGGTGATGAGTGGAAGACAACATTTAAGACAAATGATGGGTTATATGAATGGAGAGTGATGCCATTTGGTCTCTCCAATGCCCCTAGCACATTCATGAGGCTCATGAATGAAGTGCTCAAGGACTTCACAGGAATATTTGTGGTGGTATACCTTGATGACATCCTCATATTCAGCAAGATAGCAGAAGAGCATTTAAAACATGTGGAGATGGTTCTTAGAAGGTTGCAAGAGGAGAAGTTGGCAATCAATCTAGAGAAGTGTGAGTTCTTTAAGCAAGAGCTTGTATATTTGGGCTTTGTAGTGTCCAAAGGATCATTGAAGATGGATCCAAGCAAGGTGGAGGCAATCCAAAATTGGCCTACACCAACCACAGGGACTAAGGTAAGAAGTTTCCATGGATTGGCCCAATTCTATAGAAAATTCATGAGGAAATTTAGTGGTATATGTGCACCGGCCCTAGATACAATCAAAGGGGGTCTGAAAACCAAGTTTGTGTGGACTCAAGTAGCTGAGAGAAGGTTTGAGAAATTGAAACAAGAGGTGGCAACTCAACCTATTTTCTTATTACCTAGTTTTGAAAAAAATTTCACTGTTGAGTGTGATGCAAGTGGAGTTGCAGTAGGAGGAGTGCTAAGTCAAGAGGGCAGGCCTATAGCCTTCTTTGGTGAGAAGCTCAATGAAGCAAAGAAGAAATATTCAACCTATGACTTATAGCTTTATGCTTTGGTTTAGTCACTTAGGAAGTGGAGGCATTACCTTCTACCCAAGGAGTTTGTGGTTTTTACTGACAATCAAGCACTTAGTTATATGAATACTCAAGAGAACTTGAGCAATAGACACTTGAAGTGGATGGAATACATCCAGGCCTTTACCTTCACCATCAAGCATAAGAAGGGGTAGATGAATAAGGTAGTAGATGCATTGAGCATGAGGTTGTTGATAGTACAAGAGATAGAAGTGAAGAGCATAGGGATTGAAAGCTTTAAAGATCTCTATGGAGGGGATGAAGATTTCTCAGAAGCCTATAAGGTATGTTCGGACTTTGAGAATCATTTTCATAGTCAATATGTTGAGTATACATTGCAAGGTGGATTATTGTTTAAAGGGAACCAGTTGTGTGTCCCAAAAGGATCAGTGAGGGAAAACCTCATTCAAGAGAAGCAAAATGGTAGTCTTAGTGGACATTTTGGCATCAATAAGACATTAGAACTAGTTCAAAGGTTCTATTATTGGCCTAAATTAGCAAGAGATGTTAGAAAGTATGTGGATCAATGTGTTGTGTGTATGAAAGCTAAGGGAGGAGCTAGTAATGCTGGTCTTTATCAACCCCTACCCATTCCTAACAAGCCATGGGAGTGTGTAAGCATGGATTTTGTGGTAGGCCTTGCTAAGACCAAGACTGGTTTTCATAGTGTGTATATAGTGGTGGACAGATTTAGCAAAATGAGTCACTTTATCCCTTACAAAACCACTCACGATGCTAGCTACATAGCTCATCTTTTCTTTAAGGAGGTTGTAAGGATTCATGGCTTACCTTTAAGCATTGTTTCAGACAGGGATGTTAAGTTCATGAGTCATTTTTGGAAGACTCTATGGAGTAGATTGGGAACCAATCTATCATTTGGGTCAGCTTATCATCCTCAGATTGATGGTCAAATGGAGGTGTTTAACAGGGTGTTGGGTAATCTTCTTAGGTGTTTAACCAAAGAATATGGCCAGACATGGGACATGGTGATCTCACAAGTTGAGTATGCTTATAATGACAGTGTCAACCGGACCACAGGGAAGAGTCCTTTTGAGGTTGTGTATGGGATGCACCCAAGAGGCATATGTGAGCTCAGAGATCTTGGAGCTATGGAACATAGGAGTGGACATACAGAAGACTTCAGTCAGACCATGAAAGAGATTCAGGAGCAGGTGAAGAAGACAATCACTGAAGCTACACAAAAATTGAAGGATAAAGTAGACATGTCAAGGAAGGATGTGCAATTTGTAGTAGGAGACTTTGTCATGGTTCACCTTAAAAAATCAAGGTTGTAGAAGGGAAAGGAAACCAAGTCACAAATGAAAAGAGTAGGACCATGCAAGATATTAGCCAAGTATGGCAAGAATGCATACAACGTGGAGTTACCTTCTAACTTGGGAATCTCACCAGTTTTCAATGTTACAGATTTGATCAAGTACAAGGGATCAGTCCAAGCGATGGATTAGAACAATAGAGAGGTTTTCCAAGATGTCAGTACCATAGCACTACCTATTCCAGACAAGCTTCAGGAAGAAAAGATCTTACAGTCAAGAGTGCAAAAGTCTACAAGAAAGAAAGTGTACAAGGAACACCTTATCAAGTGGAAGAACAAGCTTAAATCAGAGGCTACATGGGTACAAGAGGATCAATTCCAGAAGAATGGCATTGATATGTAACTCATCTCCCCTTCTTTTCCTTAGTGTTTGGCTGAGAGGGGGGGAGAATGGTGCAGCAGCACCTAGAAGAACACCTAGGAAAGACTAGGAATAGGAAATTGTTTTGTTAATCTTTGTTTTGATGTTATAAGGTCATGTTGACCATTGCAATGGTGGGAGAGACTTAAAAATTTCTTGGTCAGGAGCTATCAGGAGTGCAAGAGTTGTGAGTTTAGACACTCATGTTTGGTAGTTTCTAGTAATTGGAAATAAAGCCCAAAATGTTGCATATGTGCAATTTTGGCTTAATGTGGTGGTTATGTCCGACCAAGGGGAAGGGTAACCATTTTATGAACCTTTATAAGGGGTGCCTCGACTTGTGTGAAGGGTTGGAAGGAATTTGAAGTTTTGTAATTTTGAATTTTCCATGAAGGAGAAGTAAGGACAGTAGGAATAATTGCTAAGTTTTCTGTGTTTGTGATCTTGGAAGTGTGTTAATGGCATAACCAGGCTGTAGCATATGTGTGGAAATTAATGTAGTTGTTCTCCAAGTGCTGGTTGGGTCTGTAACTAGTTGTTTCATTGTTTAAAGCTTTTAATTTTAGTTCTTTAGGTTCTTGTTTTGGTTATTCTGACTGGCAAGCTGTAATAAATGGGGTTCTAGACCACTCTTCCCCTGTACCTGGTCTATGGGCTCTTGGAAATAGTGGCTAGGCTCCATTCCTATACTTTTAGTAGTGTTAGGAGTCATTAAGGGTCAAGTGTGCATGAAAGAAGACCTTTCCTAGGCGAGCTAAACAATGCCCGGCTTGGAAAGTCAAGAGGTGTAAGACACCTAACTTGCAGGGGAGACCTCTCCATGCTAAATCTCGTGGAAGAAAGGTGGATAGAGGCCCTACAAAGGTCTAGTATCAATTAGGAGGCTGCACGAATCCGTTTGATGGAAGAACATAATGACAGTTCACCGGGTGGCCAAGAATTGACTAAAAAAACCTTAAATTTGCTAAATTGATGGATGAGACTGTGTACGACCAAAAAAGGATTAAGAACTTGAAATTCTTGAAGATCTTGGTAACAGGACCAAGAATCCATAGTAAAGTTTTGGGGTTCTTTGGGAAATATTTAAGCAACATCCATTTTTCTCGGGTTAGGAGGGCTAATTGGGGCTCTAGGCTTGTAGCCTTTTTAACCCTAGGTGAGGGGTTGGAGGGAGTGATGGAGAAATGGAGCCTAGTGGTTGTTCAACAACACTAATAGGATGTTAAGAAGAATGGTTCACATCTCTACACCCTTGCAAGGATCTAGTTGAGAGTTGAGAGTGTTTGGCCTTGAGGGAAGATTAAGGGTCAAGGGTGAAACAGTGGTAAAGCACCAAGTTTTGGTTGGGTTGTGTGACATGGATGGAAGTGGGGATGGCCAGTAGAACCAGGCATACCTACATTTGAGTGGGGATTGCCAAGGTGAGACCCAGAGCATGGAACAATGAGTGTTCCATCCAACCCCACTTACACCAGCCCCATTATGCAATACACTATGTTTCATGTTCTAGACCTTGAAATTCCATATAAAATCCTTCTTGGCCACCCATGGTTTCACTCTATGCAAGTTGTTCCATCCACCTATCACCAATGTATGAAATTCCCTTTTCAAGGAATGAAAGTAACTATACAAGACAATCCTCAACCATTTGAATATTGGCGGGCCTTAGAGGCTTCCTTTCCACATTCTCATTACTTCCTTGGAGTATAAATGGGGGCATCTCAGACATCCAAACCTCATCCATCCACCAACACATTAAACACCACTTCATCCATGCCATCATCTACACCTGATTCCACAATTACCAAGGTATAGATCATTGACAAGGGGCATGGTCATCATGAAATGCATACAAAATTGAATGTGGAAACCATTCCAGCCTCACCACATACCTGTGGCCAACCTTCATTGTTTTTCCCCAAAGAAGAAGAAAATACACTCACACTCACTTCCAAGAACATGGGCTTGACAACATTCAAAGATCTGGGTTCCCTTCAAGATCAAATGGAAGATGATATTAGCTAATGGGTTTATCCACGTGCATCCAAGTTTGTTGAAAAGTGCAACTACCAAGGTGGAGGTCTTGGTATAGAAGAGCAAGGAAAATGAAAACTAGTCAAAGCATCTATACGTCTAAAGAAAATAGGCTTGGGCTATGACCAAAAATAAAAGGGCCCTGTAGCGTCAACTAGTATTTCTAACAAAGTTGATGTGGACAATAGTCTCTTTGATGATATTCCTAAGGAGGAATCCATCATACACTCATATGATGACTTAGACCACATTGAGCTCCCTGATATGTTTGAATTCCTATCCATTTGCACCATCAAATTATCCCTTACACATCCCGAGCTTATAGACCACGACCTACAAGGTAGCACCCATCTCAACACCTTTCCCTTAATGGACCAGTATGTGCATCTTATGGGATTAGGGGAAGATGAATTCCCCAGCGACAAAAATAAAAAGAAACAAATAGAAAAGGGTCACCTAGTGAAAACCTCCCCAAGGCACTTTGTGACTTTGAAAAAGTAAAAACAAAGGGAATATCTACTAGTGAAAACATTGACAAGGTGCTAGAAGATGGGGATGTTCATCTTCCCCTTGTAGGGACTCAACTATTCAGACAATCATCCATCTTGATTGAAGAAACACAAGCAATAAATTTGGGAACTAAGGAGAACCCCAAGATCACCTATGTGGCTAAGGGACTATCAGAAGAGGAAAAATCTACCATCACCAAGCTCCTTAAAGAATGGATCATCAACTTTGCCTGGAAATACTCAGACATGCCTAGCCTAGATCCTACTTTGGTGGTACATCACTTAGATGTCCATTCTGATGCAAGACCTATCAAGTAGAAACTATGCAAGATGCACCCTCAAGTGGCTCTACTGGCTAAGAAAGAATTAGAAAAGTTGTTGGAGGCAGGATTCATTAGACCAATTGACCACTCTAACTAGATCTCCAATATAGTCCCAGTTGCTAAACCCAATAGAGATATCAAAATCTATATGGATTTCCGAGACCTTAACAAGGCTTTCCCCAACAATAACTTCCCTTTTCCAAATATTGGTATGTTGGTCGATCTCACTGGAGGACATGAGATGTTTTCCCTCATGGATGGTATCTCTGGTTACAACCAAATTGAGATTACTCCTGAGGACTAACACAAGACTTCCTTTACTACACCTTAGGATACATTTTGTTATAATGTCATGCCCTTTGGCCTCAAGAATGTGGGGGCAACATATCAACGTGCTATGACACTTATCTTTCATGATCCCATCCACATAATAATGGAAGACTATGTTGATGACTTGTTAGGAAAATCAAGAACAAGGGAAGAACGCCCTACCATCCTCAAGAATACCTTTGAATGTTTGGAACAGTATAAGTTATGCCTGAATCCTAAGAAATGTGTTTTTGGTGTCACAGTCGACAAACTCTTGGGGTTAATTGTCTCCCATAGAGGAATTGAGGTTGATCTTGCTAAGGTCAAGGCAATCATGGAAATTCCCCCACCTTGCAATATGAAACAACTAAGAATCCTACAAGGTAAGCTCCAATTCATCTAAAGGTTCATTGCTCAACTAGCCAACAAGTGTCAATCATTCACGCATCTCCTCAAGAAAGATATTAAATTTAAGTGAAATCCACAATGTTAGCTTGGTTTTGATTAGATCAAAGAATATTTGGCTCACCCACCTATTCTTATTCCGCCTATTCCAAGAAAACCCCTCCTACTTTATATTTCAACTACTTTCGTGTCACTGGGGGTATTGTTATCACAACACAATGAGTTATCCAAAGAAAGAGAAATTTACTACATCAGTTAGACACTAGTAGGTTATGAGGTTAACTATTCCCTAATGGAAAAGGCTTGCCTAGCTGTAGTCTTCAGCTCGTAGAAATGCTAACACTACATGCTTAGTCATCTAGGAAAACTCATCTCTAAGGTGGATCCACTTAAATATCTATTATCTAGAACAACACTAATTGGTCGCATGGATAAATGGGTCATGCTGCTAAGTGAATTTGACATAGAATATGTGGATTGTAAAGCAATCAAAGGACAAAGTTTAATTGTGGACCAACTGGCACATACCCCACTAGTAGATGCTTATCATTTAGAAACAAAGTTTCCTAATGAAGGGGTCTTTGCAGTCTCAGAAGCCACCACATGGACATTATACTTTGATGGATCACATACAAACAGTGGATCAGGAGCAGGATTCTCACTCGTCACCCCCTAGGGTGATTATATACCAAATTCATTTAGATTGGCTTTTCCTTGTACCAACAACATTGTTGAACATGAAGCACTACTTACAAGCCTTAAGATTGCAGTCTAATGGTGTCTCTCACCTGCAAGTCTTTGATGACTCCCAACTAGTTACCAAATAGGTCAATGATGAGTTCCTAACAAAAGATGATAATTTTTTACCAGACAAATGCATGGTAGATGACTTCAAGAGGTATTTCCCCCCCATCCAATTTGATCAAATGCCTAGATTACATAGTAAATCAGTTGATGCCATGACCACCATTGGTTCCCTCCTTGACATGCCTCGAGATCGTAGTGAATATGAGTTCCTCATGGGGCAATTGTTAATCCCTATATATGACATCCTTGGGAGTGAAATGGTATGAGACATTGTAGGTCCTGAATCCCCCTGGTATCAAGACATCTACACTTATCTCCATGACAACACCTTACCATCTGACCTCACACGTAACCAATGAAAATTATTTATCCAATACACATCCTATTACACCATCATAGGTGATACACTTTATCGACATGGGTATGATGGAACCCTCCTACGGTGTTTAAACAAGACTGAAGCATGCACTACATTGGTAGAAGTACATAGTGGTATATGTGTGGCCCATTCTAATGGCATGGCCCTCGCCAAGAGGATTAGCAGAGTAGGATATTACTGGCCTACTATGGAACATGATTCTTGCAAGTTTTTCAAGAGGTTTTTTCCCTGTTAGCAACAAGCAAATCTAATCCATGCTCTTGCATAAGAGTTACAACCCATCACAATACCATGTCCATTTTCACAATGGGGTTTTCACTTAATCAACAATATTTACCCTCCATCTTCTGACGGTCATACTTTCATCATTACTGCCACTGAATACTTTACCAAGTGGGTGGAATCCATACCACTCACCCAAATTAGTGGTGTTCAAATATCCAAATTCATCCTTTACCATATCCTCTGCAAGTATGGAATCCCCTCCACCATCATTACTAACAATGGAAAGCCATTCAAATACAAGTGCCTAAAATTCATGAACGAGACTTATCAAATCCAACATCGTTGGTCAACTACATATTACCCCAGAGTAATGGTCAAGCAAAAGCAACCAAAAAAACCTTAATTAAAATCATTAAAAAGATGGTTAACAACATTGGTCAAGATTGGAATCTCCATATCCATCCCACCCTCTGGGCTTATCGCACATCCATCCACACCCCCATTGGAACCACTCCATACTCAATAGTTTATGGTGTTGAATCTATCTTGTCGATGGAAGTCGAGATCCCATCACTTCGCATATCTTTGAAGAATCTGATTAGTGACGAAGAAACCCAGGTTACATGACTTGCTCAATTAGAACTCTTGGATGAAAAATGGATCAAAGCCTACAACCATCTACAAGCCTATCAACATCGACTTAAGAGAAGTTACAATAAGAAGGTCTTCCCTTTTCAATTCAATGTTGGTGACCTATTCCTTAAAGAAAATCAGCAGAATCACCAGGATCGGGAAAAGAAGGGAAAATTTGAAGCAAATTGGTTGGACCCTTACATCATCACAACTAAATATGGTTCTGAAGCATATAGGTTGTCTACCCCTGAAGGAGAGCCCCTTGAAGAAACCCTCAAAATAATTCACCTAAAGAAGTTCTACACCTAGGTAAGTTGGGGTATCATATCCTATAAAATCTCCACACAATACAAAAAAGGTAAAAAATTGTAAAAATTCAAAAAAAAAATCAAAACAATCCAAAAATAAAGAAAAATAATTCATCCTATGGTGAAAACCACTCTTCGTGGCATCTTGGATATGTACAATTGGTGAAAACCTACCTGCAGGTGCCATTTGTGTAGGGCTTAATCATTATCTACCTTGTGTCGTAGTTACTTTATGAATTCAAATCAATCCTCATCGTCCTATCAATCCTATTCAACATCCACATCTATCATCCGGTCACTTGGTATATTCTGGTTGAGCATTGGATGATCCTCTACTATCTGTCATCTTGAGATTTTCTCCTGATCTGAGCTTGTGTCATCTCGTCATTTTGGTCATCTCCATCTAGGTTCTTTCATCGTGTTGGTCTCCATCTAGATCTCATCTTGTCTCTCTTTAACTATGTTTCCACTACGCTTTCACATAGGCAATTTTGATCATTTGATCCACCCTTAGGGATTTTCTTCATGTTGTCTCCCTTCGTCTATCTCTATCCTTGGTGAACTACATTTCCTTTGTGCTTTCACATAGGAAAGGCCAACCATTTGATCAACCCATAGGGCTTTGTTTTTTGTTTGGTCTGTCATCCTTTTCAGTCCTATCTTTCTATCTTTGGTGAACTACATCACCTATGTGCTTTCACATAGGCAAGGATAGTCTTTTGATCAGCCCCCAAGGAATTTGTGTGTACTATCATCCATCAAGGTCCTCATTTTCCTCTTTTCACTCTTATCCATCATTTGTCGTTAGTCTGTTCCGAACTACGTTGCCCCTATGCTTGCACGTAGGCAAGGTCGATCATTTGATCCACCCCGGGGGATTTGTTTTCACTTTATCCCCTCGGTATTGGTCCTCCATCATTTGTCTTCATCATCCTCTTTTTGCTTTATCCATGGTCTTTTCCTGAACTATGAGGGCTTTGCACTTTCACGTAGGCAAGGTTGATCTTTGATCAACCCCCAAGCCCCTAGGTCTTTAGGGCATCTTCATTTTTTTTTCTCCTATCTTGTTTCTCATGCATTGTGTCATGTTGTAAAGTATGTCCTTATCTCATTGGTTCTTCACAAATTAAATCCATTCATGTCACGACATTTAATTGGTTTTTAAGTATCCTGTGTCATTAATCGATCTCTTAGTTAGCATCCATATTTCGTCTGAACGAGATGTATCCTTCCTAAAAGACCTCATCAACCCCATCCATCATCTTGATCCTATGGAAAAGGAATCTTTGAAAATGATTGTGATCTTTTGATACAATTTTTGTCTTTTATTTATCATTTGAGGTCCCTATAATCACTTGTCAAGGCTACCATGATCCATCATATTATGGTGCATTTTGACTAGTTAACACAGGGGAATATCTTGATCTTTTATTTTTTTGTTGTCTTTTTCCTGGTTGTCCCACATAGTACCCACCAAGACCCCTGAGGTCTTGTGTTGCACTAGGATATCTGTTTGTGCTTGTGGTTATCCCAATGCCTAGCTTGATCGAATTCATCACAACTTTGGGGTGTTGGGATAGCCTTCTTGTCTATTGTGTTTTTTTTTGCATTAGACATATTCTTGCCCTAGTTCCTTGTACTTGGGAATTGTATGTCTTTTGCTATAGAAAAAATCAATGCTCCAATGATGGAAAATTGCATTAGCATAGAATTTCATTTTCTCCTCCATTGCATTGCATGTATCTTCCACCCTTTTTTTTCTTTGACTTAGGATTTTGGTTATGCAAATGGTGATTTTATCCCATCTTCCCCTTCTCAGGATCCCTGTGTTCTTGACAGGTGCAGTCACACACCCATCACATCCTTTGCTTCCATCATTATGTCGGCCCTTATTTACATTCATAACTACATTTCATTATGTTTGTTTATTAGAATTTCATTCACTAAGTTTCATTTCATCCCATATGCCTAATCATTATAAGGTGTGTAGGTTAATTAATTATTCTATACAACTTAAAATTCATTTCATTATTAATCTGTTGTATGTGCACTTTAGTTCATATCATCTCATCCATCATATCCTACATCATAAATGTTAGGCATCCTCCATATCATAAATCCATATAGGCATATACATAAAATTATAAGCATATCCATACATCACATCATAATAATCATCCATATTAAAACCATAAATATGCATAGATAAAACCATCTACATCATATAATTTCAATAAGGGCTCTTAGATATCATATCAAAAATATAAATATAATGTCCATCACATGGTCCATATCATGTCCATCATAATCATAAAAATACATATCCATCATATATCATCAAAATAAAGTACGAGTACAAATATCTAAACCAATTCGGATCTCGACTACTCTATATTGAATCCCATCTTGTATCTGTCAATAACCAAGATCCTATCCCTCTGATCCTCTAAACCATGAGCTACATGAATTTTATCTCTATGGTGACTCTGGCACTAGCCCCCTATGTGGAGGTGTCTCTCTCATCCTACTATATCCCTTAGTATGCATCCCTGCTCATTGGGATGTCGCTAGCATCTATGGTGGCACTTGAACATAGGTAGGTATCTGTTGTCTTGGATCGGACACTGCAATGTGATAGACACACATATAGTAGCTAGCCTCTCTAATATACTCCTCTCAATCCCCCACCTATTTTCTGGCTATATCTTATTGTACCCTGTACCTGTCCTGACACCCACAAATGGACCTCCTCTCCTGAGCCCATGCACCACATGCTAACCATAGCTGCTCGATCTCTAATCCCATCTATGACACCTACTCCAGAGCTCTGTCCCTCTCCTCCTACATAGAATGTACCTGCACCTATAGCATCTGACCCCATACCCCTGTCTCACCACCCTATGCTACCTATGTTTGCCTATGTGCTGCATCTCTCTCTATAGCTTGCACCTATGCCATTGTGGCATCTCTCTCCCCCTGCAAAACCTTCATCTATGACTATAAGGCCTCCCCCTCTACCTCCATCACCTATACCTGATCCCTAATGGTCTCCTCCCTCTCCTACATTTGTTCCATGTCTCCAACTGTCTCCTCTGCCACCTAAACCCTATCACAGATCTCATCTCGCTCCTGTCTCAACTCCCTCCTCTCTCTCAAAAATCCCTCTACCTAGCTTCTCAGATCCTCCAATCCCTCTTTGCCTCTACCAGAGCCTCTATCGGTATTTATTGTGTCCCTCCTCCAAACTCTCACTAACCCCCTGCATGTAGTATCATCATGGTAGCCTCTAGTCTATCCCTCTCCCATCTCGTTGACTCTCCTGCCTGATGCTCCCTCGCTACCTCTCCCTCCAAATGAGTCACCTCTACTTGTAACTCGCTCATCCCCACTCGCAACTCATCTACCTCGGCTCACAACCTCTCACCCTCCCTCTGCATATCCACCTCATGCTACGATACTATACTAGCTACATCCTAGAAAATCCTCTCACTCTTTGCCTGCACTCTAGCTATCTCTACTCACAACACAAGAACCTCCACCTCCGATCGACTCCTCGCCGCCTCTGAATCTCTCAATCTCTGATTGGAAATATGTAATATCGCCTCAGCTCCTCTTAATCATGTGACTAGATCCTCTATTGTTAATGGCATCACAACTAATGGATGAATATCATGTACCTTTGTATCCATCTCCTCTTCCCCTCCCTCATCCCCTATATCTATCACTTTAGCCTCCTCCCTCTCCCCCATCACCTCTGCATCATATCTCTCCACCTCGGGCTCGACCCATGCCCTCTATCTCCTCCTCCTCCCACTTGCTCTCTGCTGACCTCCCACCTGATCCTCCCCCTATCCTCCTAATTTTTCTGCCTTTGGCACCCCCTGTTTCCCACCTGCTATGGCTACCTTTGGTACTCTCTCTTGTGGCTCTACTACTCTGGCTGCCCCTAGCCCTCTCCTCTATCGTCCTTTGGCTTTTCCTGAATCTGGCTCTCTCTACTAACCTCGACCGTCTATAGCTACCCCTAACTTTTACCATCCCACTCTAGCCACCCCTAGATGATCTCCCCCTGCTCTGGCTGCCCTTGCCCCTCTCCTCTATTGCCCCTTGGCCCTGCCTACCTCTAGCTCTCTCCTTCGTCTCCCCCTCCTCTCTCCCCCCTATCTTACTAATTTGATCTCATCCTTCGGTCCAAACCCCAATGCCTCTATGATCAACACCTCCATTGTAATTCGTACAAGTCGGTGACACATATACCATGCTACATATCTCACAATCATCCTCGCATCTACCAACCCTCCAGTCCTTCTTGGGTACTCCACTAACTCCCGCACCAATTTCACCTAGTGCTCCCATGCAAACTCATTCGAAATCGTCTCCCCCCATGGTTTCTCTCATGTAATTCGTCTAAACCTATTGGGTGCCCCCAAAATATCCTATATGAGCCCATATTGTCTTGTCACTTGGTTTGGCCTATGTGACTCCACTATCTATGGATCCTTCCTGGCTATATAGCATCGATTCATAAAGTGTCATCTATGCCAAGCCTCATCCTCCCTCCACTTGGTGAACCATCATGTCATATACGACCTCCACACTATATCCTCCTACTCCATCTTGTCAAATAATCTCCTCCATCCATCCAAATCTCCCAAGCCATGATACCGCCATACCCACTCATACTCCACCTCTTACTAATAAGTAATTGGAAGTCTCGTATCCTCCTAAACAACTTGAAACTACCCCTTTACAAGCATGGCCACCCCTTGGGGCGTAGTCGCTCTTCAGGGCGTGGCCGCCCATCGGAGCGGGGCCGACCTTTCTAGGGCACCATTGCTCATCGAGGCGCAACCACCCCAGCTTGGGAATGGTCACCTTGCTAGGGCATGACCACCCCTTTCTGGGGTAGGGCCACCCTTTCCAGGGTGAGGCTTCCCCTTTGTGGGGTGTGGTCACCCCTTTGGGGAGGGGTCGCCCCTCCCTAGGGCATGACCACCCTTTCCCGAGTGGGGCCGCCCATTCCTTGGGCACGTCCTCCCTTCCTAGGGTGTGGTTGCCCCTGTGTGGGGCATTTCACCCCAATTTTTTTCTAAACCTATTTTTTTCTCTCCCTAAACCGCTATTTTCCATCTACGTCACTATTTGACGTTTCTTCTAACCTGCCCAACGATATTAAATTTTGCCTACTACCCATTTTTCTAACCTACCGCTCATCCCAAACCCAAGATTTCAAATTGAATTTAAACTCAAAAATAAATTATAAAATTCTTAAAAACACAAAGAGGTATTTAACCTAACCTGGTGTGGGGCAGCATGCTAGGCATAAAAGCTCAGTACCTCATCTCCTCGGTGGATGATGTCATCATCATAGTCCTCCAGCATCCTCTCTGCCCATCTCTTTCCTATCTTCTCCTCTTCTCTCTCTCAACTACCAGCTGTGCAAATGAGGAATAGTAGTTCTAAAATTACTATTTATAACTTCCCCCCCTCTTTTTAAATAAAGGGTATTTTTTCCCTCTATTTAACTTTTTCTCCTTTGATTAATCCTCCAACTTCCTTGGGCCGCCATTTGCGCCCTGTATGTCTGTTTCACTTTGTTCGAAAGCCACTCTTCATGGTTTTTTGAGCTCTATCCAATGGTACCTTTCGTTTCTTCATATTGAGAAGTCGTATGAGTCCCCTTTTTCTTCCCCTACCACCCTCTCGAGGGGGCATACCCTACCAATCCATCCATACCTCTTTCTCTATCATTTTCTCGCTTGATTGGGGCATCCCCTTTTATTCCCCTCCATTTGATCAGCTCATACAATGTCTTCCATGTTGGGGCATCTTTTTTTCTAGTCTCTTCCTCTATAGAGTCATCTACATTTTATTTTTCTTCGAAACACTATTATTCTAACAATATTTTGAAGAGGGGCAAAATGTAGACAAGCAAATTTGACCCCTTGCATAAGGTCAAATTTATCCCTTTCATTCATCCACTTCATCCCCTTCATCAACGTTAATTAAATTATTTATTTAATTAATTTTCCCCTTTTCCCCAACATTCCTAAGGTATTTAATTCAACTAATTAAATACTTTCCCATTAGCTCATTTCCTCTCTAAATTAAATAAATACATCAATTTATTTAATTTAGTCAATTATCCTCTTCAATTTTAAATTAATTCTTTCTCTCTCCTTGTCCCATCATCCATAACCTTTTCACTAATCTAGGTTAATCTAATCAATCCTTCATTAGGATGTGCATATCCTTAATCAGGATTAATGTCACATCCTCCATATTTAGCCACTTTCCCCTATTCCTTATTAATTTTCCTAATCACTTACCTTTTCTAGCATGTCCTTACGTAAACCTTTCATGGTACTTACCTTATTTGGTTTGACCTCTTCCCCATGTGAATTAAAAATTCACACTTATTCGCCCCATGCATTTGTCTTCCCCATGACCTCTCAAGGTCATATCATGCACATGGGACAAGGACCCCTTTTAGGGGAATATTGTCTTACCCATTGGTTTCTTCCAAGGAAGTGAATTGAAAAATTAATTTAATTCCTCCAAGGCGATCTCCAATCCCCATGGTGACAAGAGTGGACTTTCTAAAAGTCATCACTTGTCACTTTCAGCTGCGCTCGGGGACAAGGGATTACTTTTTGAGGAGATCCTATTCAATCCCAAGGTACTTGCAAGTACCTTGGGACCACATGGTTTTTTCCACATAATTTTTACCCTTTCCATCTCACCATGTAATTTGGACACTTCATCTTCCACATGGCAAGATGTGAGGACTTGTGAGTCCTCAACTCACCATAGCCCTTCATCTTGGCCATTGTTTCTTAATCTTGAGCGTTGAATCCTCTAGAGAATTCAATTTCTTCTATAAATACCCCCCTTTTTTAATTCATTAAAGGACCTTATGCATTCTTATCACACTTATTCTCTCAAGCAATTCAAGCATGTTAGCCATTTATTGCAGTAGTGTAGCACTCTTGCATTAGAATTCTCATAGCCATTATTGCACTCACCCACCACCATTAATCCTTCAACCACCACCATCATTGCAAGCTTACCATCCAAGGAGCACACATTAAAAACACTATCAAGGGACAACCAAGGATCAAAACAAGTAAAAGTTATAATTTCTTGTTTTATCTTCTTTTTATTTGTGTTAAACATAGCCTAATCTTTAGGTGGTCTAGTGTTCTTTTATATTGCATTTCTTAATTATTTTTGCATATTAGGAGGTAATAAATTTCAGTACACACACTGGTAAGGTAACTTAGTTTCTATGAAACATTTTTCTTAGGTGGCTCGAGGACAAGGATGGGTTTGTTTTGAATTTGTGGTTTTTGAGAGGGTGGATGGATGATAAGTTTAGGCTCAGGAGAGTACTCCAAGGGGTATCTAATGTGCATAACCTTAGAAGACTTATCATAATTTACATGATCTCTTAATGAAGAGGAATCTAATTTTACTTCATCATCTTCATCTAAGGAATTACTATTGTCAATGTTCTCATTTTCTTCCACCATGATGTCTTTCCTAAGAGGAGAGTTTTTAGGAGAACTACAAACCAAATTTTCTTGACATTCAAGGATTAGTTCTTCTAAGACGACTTCATCACATGTAAGAGAGTTATCAATGGTTGAATTTTCTTATTCATCAATGATATTTTTGTCTTGTTCAAGAATTTTTTCTCTAGGGGAAGAGAGGGAATCAAGATTCTCATGACTTTCATCGATTAGATCTTCTAACATCAAAGTATCATCTTCACAACTAGGAGATACAATAGGAGAAGAACAAATCTCATTTTCATGATCATTTATAGTTTCGTTCCATTGTTCCCTAATAGGATAGGTAGGGGAAGGATCACAAAGAGTTTTTTAATATCTATCTTAGATTTTTTATAATCCAACAACAACATATCTTAACTTACACTTTCATCCTCTACAAATTTATCACAAGAGGTGAAGATGTTGGGAGATGAATGTGGGCTATTTGAAGTTTCAATGGTCTCTTGTTGTGTTATGTTATCATAATTATTTCCTATGGATGTTTCTTCTTGTTCATCAATTTATTTTTCACTAAGAGAGGCAGAAGGAGAGAAACAACTAGGACTCTCAAAACTCCCATTGATTAGTTCTTCTAACATCAAAATATCTTCTTCACCAATAGGATAGATATTAGGAGAAGAATGAATATGATCGTTAGGATTGTCCAAGTTTGTTTTCTCTTTCACTAAAACACTCTCATAGGGAGAGGATATGAGCTTTTTCTTAGCCTTCCTAGAAAGGTAAGGTACTAACATTGTGTGACCAAAAATGAAAAGAACTTTTAACCATCTCATGTAATTCTTTAATAATGTAAATAATTTGTATCCAAAGATAAAAAACACGTCTATCCAATGTATGAAAAACTTTAAGAATGCAAACAATGTATATCAAAAAATGCAAAGAAATTTTATCAAATGTATGCAAAGTTTTATGAATGTGAACATGGTATATGCAAAAGTGAAAAGTACTTTTATCCATATATTATGCAAAGTTTCAGAAATGTAAGCATTTTCATATCTAATGATTCTTGTAATTGAAATGATTTAAAAAATGAGTAACCTAAATTGATGTTTTTGACCTAGATGCAAAAAATAGATTCTCTCGAAACTTTCTAGACTTATAGTATATGTTACCAGGAGGATTAGGAAGCACATAAAAGTAGACTTAAATCCTAAAAAAATGCAACTTCAAACTCAACAACGACTAAGATGCCAACAAGGGTGTCTTGGTCCTACTAAAGGAATTTGAAGGTTCTAGAAACTAGAACAGAGTGCAATCAACTTAGATAGGGTTCTGAACCAAAAACCCTAAGAGGGACTAAGATGATTCTAAGGAAATTTTTGTCATAGTAGAGGTTTTTTTTAGAAAAATAGCAAATTCTAAGTTATTTATGGTGTTCCCAAGTTTCTTACCCAGGGATTTGATGTTGAGAAATTGAAATTTGTGCAAATGAAGGCTACAAAATGTAACTTGTGACAAGAAATTGGATGCAAAGTTAAATGATTTTTTTTTAATTTTGAATGCAATAACAATTTTCTTAAATGCACTTTTTCAGTTTATTCAATGAGACAAGATGATACAAAAAAGAAAAAAAATGAAACCTATATGCACTTTCACTAATGAAAATATGAGAAACCCTAGATGCATTTCCACTAATGCAAGTGGCAATGCAAGAATGAATGAAAAATAGATCTAGGCATTTAATGAACTCCAAATCAGAAAAATGAAGGTTCTAAAAGTGTTGGGTTCACCAAAATGAACAATAAGAAAAATAGGAGGTTTTATAACCTAGGTCATAGAACACCATTATTATCCAGTTTCCATTCAATAATGTCCTAGGATTCTGAATTGTATTGACTATCAACCTCAAGGGTGAGTCAATTCTCAACAACGAAGACCTAGGAAGTGGTTCTTTAAGCTTTGAGGGGTTCACCACCAAGAAAAATATTGGATAGGACAACTTAGCATTCAACCTACAAAACCTAATAATACAAGCTAAATGAACGATGCAAATGATGAAATTATGCAATAACTTGAGTTAGGATTTATGTACCTTGGAAGTCTTGAAATGTGACAAGGATTCCAGAAATGCAAAGAAGCTATCAAAAAGTGTTATGGAGGAAAAGGACATTGTTAATGTTGTCTTAGTCCCATTGTTTTTTGGGGCAGATGCAGAATCTTGGGATGTCCAAACCAAATCTAAAATAATATCTAAAAAATACCCTTGGGAGGACTAAGATGCCCTAGGTGGTGACTTAGTCCCCTTTTGAATTTATGGAATGTTTGAATGTTGTCTTGAGGCTAGATGTCTTCTATTCCTTCTTCTCTGATCTCAAGTTCTAAATCTTCTGAATTTGTCATGTAGGTGAGTTTTTGTGAAGATGACAACTTTGTAATGTAACTTGGAAACTTTTCACTTCAAATGATCTTCAAGTCTTCAACCTAAATCTGAAATCACAAACACACAAGAGGGGAAAAACTTGTTGGTTGTTAGTGAATGGGGGTTTGACTAAACCAAACCCCTTGTTGGTAATTAAACCAAATGATGAAATGAAGCATGAAACATGAAATATGTAAATGATATCACCTTGGATGATGTCTTGTGAAGAAAATCTATAATCTACCATGTAGTGGCCATGAAGAATGTAGATCTTGGATCCTTAGATATTAGTGATAAATGGTTGCAAATAGATCTTTAATGCTACATCCACAATCTTGGCTCAACAACATGAATGGATGCACTAAACCCTTGACATGATGCCTGAATCTTGATGATGGTTCCAAATGCTTGATGAGTTTCTCTTGAATGCTCTTGCAGACTCCAACTTGTTATTAGAAATGATCTCACAAAATTTTGGATTTGAAATGCGTGAAGGAACCTTGTATTTATACTCATCCATGCTTAATATCCCAAAATGACACCACAATAATTTGACATATGAATTCATTAATTAAAGGAGGCTAAATATTTCCATAATTTGAAATTAAATCCTAAAAATAATCCAAGGAGGACTAAGATATCCTAGGTGGCGTCTTAGTCTCAATGCTTGAAACTTGGGAGATAGACTCCAAAAAGGGGCCTTTTAAGGTGCCTTAAAATTAGGGCCCCAAAACCTTTAGGGGACAAAGATGCCCTAGGTGGCATCTTAGTCCTGAACAAAAAATTAGGGGCACTAAAATAGAATCATTAAATTATTATTTATCCATTGATGTTTGTGGGGATTAGCCATAAAAATATATAGTCTATTGGGCTTGTGGATACAAAATAGGACCAATTAAGACATAAATAAGGATAAACAAATCAAGGCGGACCCAAACAAGTGTGAAAATGCAAGGGTATGCATTTTCCTACACTACAATTATTATGTTACTTTTATTGATGATACAACTAGGGAAACATTGGTGTATTTCCGAAAACAAAAATTGGAATTATTTAAAACTTTAAAAAAGTGGAAAGCTTTGGTTGAGAATGAGATAGGAAAAAATTTGATAATGGAGGTGAGTGTTGCAGCAGAGAATTTGAAAATTATTGTTCATATAATGGAATCCATGGGAAGAAAATGGTGTGTCTAAGAGGATGAATAGGACCATTATGGAGCATGCAAGGAGCATGAGATTTCATGTTGGACTACCCTTACAATTTTGGGTAGAAGTTGTACATATCATTTTTTATTTAATGAACAAGAGACCTTCAAACCCTTTGGATGGTGGCATTCCATAGGAGGCACAGATGGGGAAAAAGGTAAACTATTCATTTATGAAAACCTTTGGTTGTGAAGCTTTTGTCCATGTTGATATTGAAAATAGAACCAAGCTTGAGGCTAAGTCTAAATTTTTTACCTTCATTGGATATGGAGTAGATGAATTTGGTTATCGATTATGGGATTATTGAAATCATAAAATCATTAGGAGCTTTGATGTTATATTCAATGAGAAGTTTGTGTATAAGGATCAGTTACAGGAAAAGAAGCATGAATAGGCCAAAAAGGAATATGTGGTGCTAGGTGAGATTCCAAAACTAAAATGCTAGTGGTACTTGATGCTCATCAACAAGTAGTTATCCCATAGACTCCTACAAGTGTTAGACATTCTACAAGGATAACTAGACCTCCAAAAATATTTTCTCCATTGTTATATTATATATTATTAACTAATTCTAGTGACCCTGAAGGTTATGAAGAAGCAATGTAGGTAGATACCAAAAAGCAGTGGGAGCTAGGCATGAAAGACGAAATGGATTCTTTGCTACAAAATCAAACTTGAAACTTAGTCCATTTACTTGTAGGTAAAAGAGCATTGCAAAATAAATTAGTTTACAGGTTGAAGGAAGAATATGGAGGCAAGAAAATATATAAGGCCAGCCTCATTGTAAAAGGTTTTGCATAGAAACAAGGTATAGATTTTGATGAAATATTTTCTCTACTTGTAAAGATGACTTCTATCAGAACTATTCTAAGTTTTGTGGCTACAGAAGACTTGCATCTTGAACAACTAGATGGGTATGTGCAGGATCATGATGGGCCAAAAAGTGGCGATATGTAAGCCAAATGATGGCCCATGTGGCTGACGACTTTTTTTTACCAAAAATTGATGAAACGAAAAGGGTTTTTAGAGGAGATTCTCAGATTTCCACCAATATAAATTATGCTTTACTTTGAATTTAATAAATAATTATTATTCATTTTCTATTAGAATTATGAATAAAGTCCTGATTGATAGGTTGATTGAAAAAAATCTATAACTTTCAAATGGTATCACATTTTTTGAATCCGAAACATGTGTCACATTCTATGCTTTGCATACTATAGGATTAAAAAAAATAAAATTGAATTTCATTATTTTTTGAATAAGTTAAGGTGGTTAGACAAGCGAGCTTTTATATTTTTTAAAAGTTGTAATAAAAAATTCATAATTAATTATTTACTTGGAAACAAATTATACAAAAATATGCATCACATTGGGACATGAGTGCTCTACTTATATCTAAAATCTTATAAAATAATATTATCATTTTATTGTGGTTAGGGTGGTCAGACATACACCTACTTCTTATTTTTACCCTGAAATTTAAATACTACTGCATTGAAATTTCAGATTTTCACCAAATAGATTTTAAAAAAATAAAATAAAGGTCTAGTAGTTTAGAAACTACATTCAATTTTCTACAAATTCTATTTTTACATTTTTTTGAAATAATATAGATAACTTATTCAAATTTTTATTTCAAGTTGTCTAACTCTAATTTTCTGTCTTTTTATTGCCACTTAAGGGCCTATTTTTTCTATGATGATCCTGCACATACATAGATGTGAAAAATGCATTTCTCCATGGGGATTTGGAAGAGGAAATATACATACAACAACCACAAGGATGTGAGGTCAATGGTAAGGAGGAATTTCTGTGTAGGTTAAAGAAGAGTTTGTATGGCATGAATCAAGCACCTCAACAATGGTATTTGAAATTTGATAGTTTTATGGCTAAGTTTAAAAAAGATGTCATTCTAATTATTGTTTTTATTTTAAGAAATTGGATAATGGCAACTATATTATCTTGTTACTTTATGTTGATGACATGCTTTTGGTCAGGTCTAACATGTATCATATTAATGAACTCAAGAATAAATTGGAAAATTCATTTGCTATGAAGGATTTGGGTGCAACAATATAAATCCTTGGCATGAGGATCAAACGAGAAAGGGAAAACAAAAAAATATTTTTGTCTCAAAGTGAGTATACAGAGAAGGTGTTGAAAAGGTTTAACATGTAGAATGAAAAATCAGTTTGTACACATTTTCCTAGTCATTTTAAGTTGACTAAGGAGATGTGTCCAAAGACACAAGAGGAGGAAGACAAAATGTCTAAGATAGCATATGCATCGACAGTTGGTAGCTTGATGTATGCAATGGTATGCACAAGGCCAAATATTGCACATGTAGTCAAAGTCATGAGAAGGTATATGAGAAATCCTAGAATGGAACATTGGAATGCAGTAAAATGGATTCTCTGGTATTTAAGAGGTACTACTTAAAAGAAACTATGTTTTGGAGGAACAAGTTTTTCTTTAAAAGGATATGTTGATTATAATTTGTCAAGTGATATTGATAGTAGGAGGAGTACTACAAGGTATTTTTTTACTATAGGAGGTATTGGAGTCATTTATATTTAAAGGCTAGAAAATTTTGTTGCACTTTTAACCACTGAAGCTAGATATGTTGCTACGGAAGCTAGTGGTGTAGGAGCACCTTTACAAATTTTGGATTTTTGCTTATGTAGGTAGGGGTCTAGGTGACTCAAGACATTTTCATGTTGGTAATAAGTTAAATATGACCATAATGTGATATAAATAATGTTGTTTAGTAGTGCTAGGCGTGTGGTGTCAATAATTGCAACTAATTTTGCAATTTTGCAAAGTTGCTCAAAGTGCATTTTTGGTAGAAGTTGGAATGTGAACAGTCAAGACTTTTTGAATTTTTTTTGTGGCCATTGGGTGAAGCTTGTAACATGTTAAAAAATAATCTTAGATATTTGAGGAAGTTTTGTTGTTGGAGATTTTGAAGTGACAATACAATTTTACTCTATTTTGGGAGCATTTACTGTATTTTCTATTAAATCTTGTGTTTCCTGAATCTATACTATTCTGTACAGTCAAAAATTTATGAGAAAGTTGTGAAATTTGATAGAGAATCGAATAATATTTATTTTGAACCATTTTGGAGATAATTTCATTAATTTTGTATGAGAAATCACTGATTTTCTATAGGTTGCTTGTATAGCTAGCGTTATTATGGGTTTTGAAGAAAAAGTGAATTTGTAGACCATTCCACCATAGGTTTGCTTTGATTTTTTGTGGAATGGCCCTAGTAGCTATGTATTTTGAGATTCCTTAGGTTATCAAGGCAAAGTGGAGTTGCTAGAGATGTTTTTGCTCAAGCCCTAGCTTCTCCAATTTAAGTGACAAGCATGGAATCACTTTTTTTTGTGTAGGACAACATGAAATTGAAGTAATTGGAAGAATCTAAAGGTGGATTTAGTAGTTTTTTAACTATTAGGAAATTTCCATGAAGACTTTCAGGCTTGTGTGAAAGTAAATTAGAGACCTCCTTTGGAAAAGAGGTCTAATTAGGCCAAGGAGCAGTGTAGTAGGACATATTTTAATCTGCAGATCCAAAGAAACCCTAGGAGAGGGTTTGTTATACTAGAATATAGTTTATTGGGTCCCTGAATGTGTGAATATAAATTGGTGAAAATTTTATTAGAGGAAGATATAGTTGAATAAGTGTGTCTATTGACCTACTAGCAAATAGGTGGGTCATCAAGGGAAGAAACCCTATTTGGTGAATAAGACTTTAGAAACTGGTTGGAATAAGTTTAATTGAGTCTAAAAAAACCTTTCCTTGCATTAGGTGGTATCAGAGTTTAGGCTTAAGATCTGTTGGAGAAAGTGATTTGAGTCTCAAGAAAGAAGATTAAGAATAGAGCATTCAATATGCCTCCTAAAGGTGGATCAATGGTTGCGAGGGAGATTAGAGCCCTAAGAGAGAGCCAAGAAGCCATGCTGGCCAAGATGGAAGCATTGGAGATAAGAGAGATAATAGGTGAGGGGATGGCACAAGAGAGTGGCCCTGAAGAAGAAGAGGAGGAACAAAGAGAGAATCCTCCTGCAAGACCACAAGGTGAATTGGATCTTGAAGAGAGAAAGTTTATTTAAGTTCTCAAGGATGCAAGGGGTGAGGTTCAAGAGGTAAAGATGGGTTTTCCTATGTATGGTGTAAAAATTGATGGATAAAAGCTTATTGAGTGGATTGATGCTCTAGACAACTATTTTGAATACAAAGAGATGCTTGAAGACAAGAAGGTCAAGTTTGCAAAATCTAAATTGAAGGGACCAACATTAACATGGTGGAATTATATCTAGGAGGAGAGGTCAAAGAAAGGAAACTCCAAGATCAATTCTTAGGACAAGATGGTGGCAAAGGTAAAGGGTCAATTCCTTCCTAATGATTATGAAATACAAGTATTTAGAAGGTTGCAAAATCTAAAACAAAAGGATTTGGATGTGGATACCTATAATGAAAAATTTCATAAGCTTAGTATCAGGTCAAGTCATATAGATAATGAAAAAGAGAAGGTGGATAGGTACTTAAATGGATTGAGGTCAGCAATCCAAGATGAAATTATCTTAATCACTCCTAGTTCCATGGAGGAGTGTTTCAAATAGCCATTAAGGTTGAAGAGAAGATCAAGAGATGGTTGGAAAAGCAATCTAGGGGAAAAGGGAACATTGGTGGAAGAGGTTCTCAAAGAGGACCAAATGAACAAAGAACATCACAAGACTCTAGTGGAGAAACAAGATGAACTTTTAGAGGTAGAAGACTAGGAGGTAGGGGAAGATTTAGTGGACAAGGAAGGGGTTATAATTCCTTCTTAGGGAAGTGTTATAACTACAATCAATATGGACACCCAAATTGGAAGTTCCCGAACAAACAGGGTACAATTTCTCAAGGTTGTGAAAGAAGAACTCAACTTGTTCATGAAGAGGATGAAGGAGAAACTGTGGGCTCATGTGTAGGCTCATCATCTCTCCGTGCAAAACCAGAAGTAAGAGAGGCTTTGATGATTAGAAGGAAACTAATCAAGGTACCAATTACAAAGGAAACCACTCAAAGGAAGTCCCTATTTAGAAAAACTTGTAAGACTCAAGGTAAGGTATGTAAAGTCATCATTGACTCTAGTTCTATAAATAACATTGTATCTTTGGAAATGTTAGAGAAACTTAAGATGAAAAGGGTACCTCATCCTAATCCATACAAGATTTCATGGCTTAACAAAGGGAAATAGGTTCTTGTGAATGAGAATACTTCGGTGGAGTTTTCAATAGGTCCTTACAAAGATAAAATACTTTGTGACATTGTACCAATCGATGTGTTCCTCCTACTTCTTGGTAGGCTTTGGAAATATGACCAGAAGGCACAATATGATGGATTTAAGAATGAATATCAAATTGAAAAATATGGTGTGATGATCAGTTTAGAACCTTTGCAAGAAGATGACAAATCAGTCCATGAAGGTCTCAGTGTGATGATAGTAAAGGAGAAGGTGTTCTTGAAATATTTGGAGAAAGAAGAGGTTGGTTTTTCCATTGTAGTGAAGCCTATCCTTGATGTAGCAGTAGATCAGATTGAGGTTCCTAAAGAGGTGAAGGTTTTTCTTGACAAGTATGAGCATACTAGGACAAGGAAGTTGCCAAATTCTTTACCACCGATTAGGGAAGTCAGCCACCACATTGATTTGATACCGAATTCAAGCCTGCCTAATAAGACAACATGCAGGATGACTCCTCAATAGAATGAGGAGATAAGAAAGTAGATCCAAGAGCTACTAGACAAAGGCCTGATCAAAGAAATTCTAAGTCCCTATGTTTTACCAACAATTTTAGCTCCAAAGAAGGATGGAGATTGGAGATTATGCATTGATTCAAGAGCAATTAAAAAAATTACAATAAGGTACATATTTCCTATCCCTAGAATGGAGGACTTAATGGATATCTTAGCTGGTTCTAGATAATTTTCTAAGATAGATTTAAAGAGTGGTTACCATTGGATAAGCATTAGGCAAGGTGATGAATGGAAAACAACTTTTAAAAAAAATGAGGGCTTGTATGAATGGCTTGTGATGCCATTTGGACTATCAAACACTCCTAGTACCTTCATGAGACTAATGAATGAGGTGTTGAAGAGCTTCATACGCATATTTTTGGTAGTCTATCTTGATGACATCCTTGTGCATAGAAAAACAAAAGAAGATCACTTGGATCATCTAGACAAAGTCTTGAACAAGCTAAATGAAGAAAAGCTAATGATGAACCTAAAAAAATGTGAGTTCAAGAAGAAAGAGCTGATCTATCCTGGTTTTGTAATATCATAGCATACTTTAAGGATGGATCCTATAAAGGTTGAGAACATACTTAACTATCCTACACCTACTTTGGTGGGAGAAGTCAGGAGTTTCCATGGACTAGCTAGCTTCTACAGAAAATTCATTAAGAACTTTAGTCATATTGGTGCACCAATGATTGATACAATCAAGGGAGTGAAAAGGAATAATTTTGTATGGACTGCAGATGTGGATAGAAGCTTTGAATACCTGAAATAAAGAGTGGTTCAAATGCCAATTCTTACTCTTCCTCATTTTGATAAGGTTTTTACAGTGGAGTGTGATGCAAGCAGATCAACAATAGGGGCAGTTTTGAGTTAGGATGGAAAAGAAGTGGCCTTCTTCAGTGAAAAAATCAATGATGCCAAGAAAATGTACTCTTCTTATGATTTAGAACTGTATGATATGGTTCAATCTCTTAAAAAATGGAGACATTATTTATTTCCCAAGGAGTTCGTGGTGTTTAGTGACAACCATACATTGAGCTATTTGAATAGACAGGACAAGTTAAGTCATAGACTTATGAAATGGATGGAGTACTTGTAGGCATATACCTTTTCTATTAAGCACAAAAAAGGTCAAGCAAAGAAAGTTGTTGATGCTCTTAGTAGAAGAAAAATGTTAGTATATGAGGTGCAACTGATTCCCTTAAAGGTATTTATACATGTGATGATGATTTCAAGGAAGCTTTTACTGTTTTCAATAAGTCTCAGGGTAGTTTTCATAGAGAGCATGCAAATTATGTTTTGAAAAATGGTTTATTGTTCAAAGGAGCCCAATTTTGTATACCCAAGTGCTCCATGAGAGAAAAATTGGTGAAGGAGAAGCATAGTGGAAGTTTGAGTGGTCATTTTGGGATTGACAAGACCTTGGAGTAGGTCAAAAGGTTCTATTATTGGCCTAAGATGGATGTTGATGTAAAAAGGTTTGTTGAAGGATGTATAATTTTCCAAAGAGAAAAAGGCACAAGTTCAAATGTTGGTTTGTATCAACCTTTACCAGTCCCTAACCATCCATGGGAGTCTATTAGTATGTAATTTTTTCTAAGACTTCCCAAAACTAAAAGGGGAAATGATAGTGTCTTTTTTGGTGGTAGATAGATTTAGAAAAATGGCACACTTTATTGCATGTAAGAGCACCAATGATGCAACACATATTTTTGGTTTTTCTTTCCAAGAAGTTTCTAGGATTCATGATCTAGCATTAACCATTTTTTTTGATAGAGACTCAAAGTTTATAGGTCATTTTTGGAGGACCTTATGGAGAAAGTTAGGCACAAAGTTGAAATTTAGCTCAGCATACCATCCACAAATAGATGGCCAATTTTTTTTTTTTTAACATGTCACTTGGTAATCTATTGAGATGTCTGACCAAAGAGCATGGAGAAGCATGGGATATTGTTCATCCTCAAGAATAATATGCTTACAATGACTTACTGAACAAAAGTATAGGGAAGATCCCTTTTGAGGTGGTTAATGGGATGAATCTTAGAGGTGTTTATGAATTTAGAGACTTGGGATATATGGAGAAGAAGAGTTTAGCTCGTGAAGACTTTGCAAAAGCCATGAAAGACATTCATGATTAGGTTAGAGAAATCTTGAAGAAGAGTGGAGAAATACAAAGAAAGAGAAAATTTGAGAAGTAAGGATGTGAAATACAAAGTGGGTGATCTATCTAGTTTTGGCTCATCTCATAAAAGAGAGGCTTCCAAAGTGGAAATATAGTAAACTGATGATGAAAAAGATAGGACCCTGCAAGATAGTGCATAAGTTTGGCCAAAATTCCTATGAAATTGAATTGTCTCCAAGGGTTGATATATCTCCTATCTTCAATGTTGTTGACTTGTTTCCTTTCAAGGGTTTTGTGAATGCAAGTGATAATACAGGTGCTAAAGGTTTTGATGATGATGAATGGGTCAGAGATCTGCCTCATAGTCATCCCATGAAGCTTGAAAGAATTGTTGATACAAGGGAGGTCAAAATAACAAGGAAGAAGGTCTACAATGAATACTTAGTTAAATGGAAAGGTTTTCCCATTGACTATGCCTAATGGATGAGTGAATAAGACATCAAAAAACATCGAACATATGTCAGAGATCTTATTTCATCTAAAGGATGAAATTTTTCCTCCTTGATTGAATGGTGCAGGAGCACCTTTACAAATTTTGGTTTTTTGCTTATGTACGTAGGGGTCTAGGTGACTCAAGGAATTTTCATGTTTGTAATAAGGTCAAGATGACCATAATGTGATGTAAATAATGTTGTTTAGTAGTGCTAGGTGTGTGATGACAATAATTGCAAGTAATTTTTCAATTTTACAAAGTTGCTCAAAGTGCATTTTTGGTAGAAGTTGGAATGTGAACAGTCAAGACTTTTGAATTTCTGTTGTGGCCACTAGATGAAGCTTGTAACATGTTGAAAATCCTCTTAGATATTTGAGGTAGATTGTTTTTTGGAGATTTTGAAGTGGAAATACAATTTTACTCTGTTTTGGGAGAATTTACTATATTTTTTGCTAAATCTTCTGCTTCTTGAATCTATATGATTCCATATAGTCATAAATTGATGAGAAACTTGTGAAATTTGACAAAGAGTCGAATAATATTTCTTTTGAACCATTTTGGAGAGAATTTCATTACGTTTGGTGTGAGAAATCATTGATTTTCTATAGGTTGCTTGTATAGCTAGGGTTCTTAAGGTTTTTGAAGAAAAAATAAACTTGTAGGCCATTCCACCATAGGTTTGCTCTGATTTATGGTGGAATGGTCCTAGTAGCTATGTGTTTTAATATTCTTAGGTTAGCAGGGCAGAGTGGAGTTGTTAGAGGTGTTTTTGCTTGAGCCCTAGCTTATCAAGTTTAAGTGACAAGCATGAAATCACTGGGTTTTGCGTAGGACAACATGAAATTAAAGTAATTGGAAGAATCTAAAGGTGGATTCAGTAGTTTGGTGACTGGTAGGAGATTTCCATGGAGAGTTTTAGGCTTTTGTGAAAGTAAATCAGAGACCTCCTTATCAAAAGAGGCCTAATTAGGCCAAGGAGTAGTGTAGCAGGATAACTTTTGATGTGAAGATTTAAAGCAACCCTAGGAGATGGTTTGATATGTTGGAATACAATTTATTGGGTCCCTCAATGTGTGAATATCAATTGGTGAAAAGATTATCAGAGGAAGATATAGTTGAATAAGAGTGTCTATTGACCTACTAGCAAATAGGTGGGTCATCAAGGGAAGAAACCCTATTTGGTGAATGATACTTTAGAAATCAGTTGGAATAAGTTGAATTGAGTCTAAAACCACCCTACCTTGCATCAGCTAGCAAGGAGATGATTTGGTTACAAGGTTTTCTAGAGAAATTGGGACAGTGACAAGAAGATAGCCCTTTGTACACTGATAGATATAGTGTCATTAATCTTGCTAAGAACTTGGCTCTGCATTCAAGAAATAAGCACATATAGCTCAGGTACCACTTCATTTGGTCAGTTTTGGAGGATGGATAGTTGAAGGTGGAGAAAATTCACACAACTGAGAATCCTGCAGATATGTTCACAAAGAAAGTTACACAGGAGAAAATAATTTTCTCTTTAGTTTTTGTTAGCCTTCACGACTGATAATGGTGGACATAAGAAACCAGCTAGGGTAGTAATCCAGTGGGAGCTGTAGTGCAACGATGTTGTCTAGGATCAATCTCCAAGTGGGAGATTTTTTGGTGTGGCGCTTAATCAGTCTCCAAGTGGGATATTGTTGATATGTGGTGATTAATCATGCAAATACTATACACGCATAATGTATCCCACTGACACGTATAAATTTTATCGTTAACATGTCAAATAAAAAAAGTGACTATAAAACCCTAATTCTAGAAGCTTCCAAAAAATATTGTTATAAGTGGTTGGGATGTACGTTGCGAGATGGCATTCGCGAGATTGTAATCTATTTTGCACTAGATAATAAAATCATTAGGTGGTTGAGTTTCTATGGATGTAGCCCATATTGGGTGAACCACATTAAATTTTTATGTTGATCTCTTTTGTATTATTCTTCATTATTATTTTTGGGTTATTTAATCTGCATATAGTTGTTAATGTTTATTGCTCCAATTTTCTTGAATCCTAACACCATCTGCAATAATCTCTCTTAGATTTTGAATAGTAGAAACCATTTGGTTGTGGTGAATTTTTTTTTGTTTCCCTAAAAGCCATTATATACATGCAATGAGAAGTTACAAGGTAGCCTAATTTTTGTTTTGTGCATTGTGGGGAAAAACCATCAATACTAACATGTTTGGGAGGGGATTTGTACCTTATGAATGATCCTATTTTGCACCCTAACTCTCCTGGATGTTTCAAAATACATTGTATCGATCTTAAGAGCCCTAAGTGCAAAAAAATGTCAAACTTTGATGGATTGTACCTCAAAATTCGTGGTTCCTAAGAAAATTTCATTTAAACCTATAGGGTCTCATAGGTCCCCTCTACAATAACCTATCTCAAATTTTGAAGACTCGAAACCATTTGATAGTGGTGAAATATTTTCTACCACCCCAAAAACCATCAATGCATTTAATGTGAATCTACAAGGTAGCCTAATTTTTTTTTTGTTCTTTGTGAGGTGAAACTGTCAATTCAAACATGTCTAAGTGGGTGGTTTCATACTAAGAATACTCTAGTTAACTCCCCAACTTGCCTAAACATTCTAGACTACATTGTGTCAATGCTTTCTCTTAACAATAATACATTTTGACTCAAATTCCAACAAAAGGTCATCCGAATTTCGACGAACTTTCATCAGAATTATTTTGTTGATTTTTTGATGAAATTTGAAATGTCGAAATTTTGACCTAGCTAACAATGTTGGGTTAGAATTTTGACATTTCAAATTTTTTTAGAAAATTGACAAAATAATTCCGACGAAAGGTCGTCGAAATTGCAACGAACTTTCATCGAAATATGAGTCAAAATGTATCAGTGATAAGATGCATAAGTACAAATAAAATAAAACTTTGATGGGTTGTATCTCAAAATTCATGGTATGTAGGAAAAATTTTTCTAAACCTATAGGGTCTCATAAAGACCCTCTACAATAACCTCTCTAATTTTGAAGACTCAAAACCATTTGGCTATGGTAAAAGTTTTTTTGGTTGCCCCAAAAATGATTAGATGCATGCAATGTGAAGTTGCGAGGTAGCATGATTTTAGTTTTATTCATCATGCGGCCAAACCTTCAAGACCAAAATTTTGGTGTAGGAAATTTAATGCTAGGAATGGTCCTATTTTTTTCCCCAACTAGCCCAAATGTTTTAGACTACATTGTGTTAACGCTTTCTCTTAAGAGCCCTCAATAGAAAAATTATTAAAATTTGATGGACTATATCTCAGAATTAATGGTACATAGGAATATTTCATTTGTACCTATAGTGTCTTGTAGGGCCCCTCTATAATAACCTCTCTCATATTTTGAATACTTGAAACCATTTGGCCATGGTGAAAAATTTTATGTTTTCCCAGAAATCATCAAATGCATTCAATGTGAAGTTGCAAGTTAGTCTAATTTTTATTTTTCTTTTCATGGGGCCAAACCATCAGTTTCGACATGTTCAAGTGGATGGTTTTATGCAAGGCATGCTCTTTTTTTTCTCCCCATCTTTCCCTAACATTTTCGGCTACACTAGGTTGACACTTTCTCTTAAGAGCCCTAAGTACAAACAATTGTCAAAATTTGATGGACTATATCTTTCAATCATGGTACATAGGAAAATTTCATCTAAACTAATAGGGTCTTGTAGGTATCCTTTACAATAACCTCTCTCATATTTTTAGGAATTGAAACCATCTGGTCATGGTGAAATTTTTTCTGCCATCCCAAAAACTATCAAATGCATACACTGTGAAGTTGTAAGGTAGCCTAATTTTTGTTTTGTGTGCCATGGGGTTGAACTGTCAACCCCAACATGTCTAGGTGGTCATGTCTATGCTAAGAATGGTATTTTTTGCACCCAAACTCTCTCGAACATTCCAAGATACACTATGTTGGTGCTCTCTTAAGATCCCTAAGTGTAAAAAATTATCAAAATTTAATGTGTTGTTTCTCAAATTTTGTGACACATATGAACATTATTTCTAAACCTCTAGGTGCACGTGAGGCTCATTTACAACAACCTCCAAAGACTCAAAACTATTTGGTCATGGAAAATTTTTTTCCACTACCCCAAAAACTGTCAGATGCATGCAATATCAAGTTGCAAGGTAGCCTAATTTTCATTCCATAAATCATGGGGTTGAACCATCAAATCCAACATGTCCAAGTTGGCATATCTAAACTAGGAATGGTAATTTTTTTCACCTCAAATCTCTCAAAAAATTTGAGATAAACTATTTTGGGCTACACTATAACTATAATGTTTTTATTCTGCAAATATACAAGCACCCTTTGGAATCTTTCCTAATATTCAAATCAAACAATGTCTCTTGTAAATATTTTTAAAATTTGAGGTGGTGAGACATATACCTTTACAAAATCGGCATCTTCTTACTAAATTATACTTAATACATCTAATGGGTTCACATCTTTATCCAAACTATTTTGTAAGATAACATGTGAGGAAGAAAATAACTTGTGTGGTCCTAGAAATCTTCTTCTCTTCTAGTTCAAAAATTAACATTCATAGAAATATGTTCCACAACCTACTCCAAGATATTGTGTTTAGCTTTGTTATTAACAATTGCCATACTCCCAAAATGAAATTGTTTGCATGACTTTGATGGTTGGTGAGTGGAAAGATATAAATTTCCAACATGACTGAGTTCACTTTCTGACTTGTAATTAGTAAATTCATCTTTTAATGATTCCAAGCAATCATTTTCATCTTCAATACAATCATATGAGCTAGCAAATAACTCTTTACACACTCAGTAACATCTAGTGCATACCACTTGGCTATAATAATAATTAGATATCTCTTTAAGATACCACCTTCTTAAATTTTTTATGGTAATCACAAAAGATATGTTCCATCTAAGAAACAATGACAACCCACTTTTCTTAATTACTATGCTTCCATCCTCTAGGATCATATTAAAATAATATAACATAATATTTTTTTCATCCATTGAGTACTATTGTTATCACTCATGATAAGCCTATGATTTTCCTACATTCATTAGGACTATCCTAATGAAGTTATGATAGTTCCAATGAAGTTATGATAGTTTTAATGAAGCTATGACCATTGTACATTCATTAGGTTTTCCCTAATGAAGTTATGACAATCCCAATAAAGTTATGACTATCCTAAAATTCTAATGAAGTTAAAGCCTATCTTAACAAGGTTATGAAAGTTATAATGAAACTATGGCAATCCTAAAAAATATATGGATGTCCTAAATAGCCTACGACTATCCTAATAATAAACCTATCACTATCCTAAGAATGTATCATATAGTCCTAATTAACCTATGGTTCTCTAAGAAAGTTTTGATAATCCTAATAATGAAGCTAAGATAGTCCTAATGAAGTTCTAACAATCCTAGAATTTATGAACTAATCTTTATGTCTTATTTTTGCATACATGTAGAAATTTTCATCATGTTAAGGAAACAACCAAAGCATATAATATCAGATGACCACAAAGATAAGTATGTGAGAGAATATATAACATAGATGTAATGGAATAGGTCACTATAGTGGCTTATTCTCTTAAGATGGAATCTACAAACACAATATTATGTAGGCAAGGTGATATATAGATCCATATTGGATACTAGTAGCAAAGTGAAATGTATGGAGGAAGGAAAAGGTGTCCCCAATGTTTAAGGAAGGTAAGGTAATGTGAGAGTTTACTATTAAGGAGGTGAAAGCATGATGTCCACAATACAAAGGTAATAAAGTGATAGAAAAATGTAAGGGGAAGGCATTATACATTTCATATAGGTATAAATTTTTAATAAATTAAAAGATGAGTTCCATGGGGGGGTGTATTATAGCACCTACTGTAAGGATGTGGAAATAAAAGCTTTGTGTAGAGTATGTTACTTTATAATGTAAATATGTTACAATGGAAGCTCAGTGTAAAGTTAAATAGAGCATGATGTGCCTAAAGTAAGGGTAACTCTACAAGTATGATGTAGTAAGTTACGATGACAATGTGATCTCTACACTTGTGATATAGTTAATTAGACCCAATAATATATATTTGATGGTTGCATTATAATAATATCTAGTTTCATTATGTTTCCAAATTCTTTTAATCTCAAATTCATCAATAATATATTTGACAAAGATTTCAAAAAATGACATGCCTGTGCTACTAATATTGTATAAAGCAAAAGGGGTTGTCCCCTTAAAGACGCCTAGGATATTTGTAACAATTTTACGGTTACTAAAAACTAACTTTGTGTAGTTATTAATTTATTCAATTAATCATTTGTAGTGTAAATATGGATAGCAGTGGTAAAAAAGATTTGCACATTAACTAGAAATATCTAAGTCCATACAACATTATATGTCAATAGAATTATTAAAGATATCCAATAAAGCCATATAGGCTTGCAAAAAATCCATACAAACATAAAATGTCACTTATTTGTGTAATATAAAACATATGCTAAAAAATGCCACATAGGCATATAACAAAGGACCCTGATCTAGTCGTTTCCCACTAAGGGAAGAAAATAGATCATAAGCTTCCTTTGACTATAGAGTGGATGGAGATGCATATTATGATGATGGATTTCGAGTGCAATCAATCATCCTCCTCTATAAACTTCTTTGGATGCCCGTATAATAAAATAAAAAGTACAGACATTGATATCTATAGAAATCGAATTATAGAATGACATACAATAGAATAATCACTTATTGCATATAGATAATCAAGATGTTCATCCACAATAGGGGTATGTTCACAATCTAGAATCACAATCCCCTATAGCAAGCATCAAGATAACAATTAAACTACATTTAATTATCATTAAAATTTTCATTAATAGACTGATAAAATAATAAATATAATGTTAAATTTACTACTTTGTCGCATACCTCTTTCAAAGGAGTAGAAAATTTTACTATTGCAACAACACCATCTAGTCTAATGTGGGACTAACATCGGGAGGAGTATCTAATGTCACCATCTAAAAATAAAATAATAAATGTTAAATTATCAAAGCTACCTAGAATAATTTTACAACACCATTATTGAATAAAGGTACATGTGTAAAATTTTCTCGATGATGACTACTGTGAGGTGTCAATGTCAAAGGTCCACCATAAAATAATTCAACACCCAAAAGGAGTTATGAGAAAACCAGTCATATAAGGTTAAACTATTCATATGTAATAATTATATTTCTTTATTAGTTACATACATGCGCACTCAAGGATGTCATCAAATATGGGGCTGGGGGAGTGTTGCAAGTAGCATAAATTCTTTGAACTTGAATATTCATCATAATCATTCTACTAATTTATTTATTCTTAAATTTTTGAATAAAATTTAATAAATTGAATTAATGAACTTACTAAAATTTACCTGAGTATCAATGTTGAATGTTTCATTCAATAAAGATTCTATCATAACCATCCCCTCTACAATTGGTGTATCTTGTGTAGTTGCATCCTAACTACACAAGATCATAAGTACAAACAAAACTACATGATCGAAAAAAATGGATTGGAACTTGAGGCCTACAAGAGTCAGCCACATCACCCTGTACTAGAGGCCTCACATACTATAGAAGTCTATGAGTGAGTGAGCTAATGGATTCTAAGGTTTCCACCTCAACACTGTTATTCATAAAAGAAGGAACAGTCACATGCTCCACCACGGGTCTACCTAATAGCCTTGGTGCCAAGTTTGGGTTGCATTGTGCCCCCACTCTATCATTTGAGGAGAACCCACCTCTACCCTAAAAATATAGAAAGTAAAAATAATTGGGAATCAAATTTAGGAAAAACTCACAATAGAGTGCACTGATGTATAGAGAACCTCCTACATTCAGTTGATAAGGGTTGATTAGTTCATGTTCGATGAAGAGAACACACAAGTCAGATTTTCTAATTTTCATTTTCTTTATGTTTTCTCATAGGATAGTTTGTTTGCATACATTTTTTTTTCTTGTTCCCTCTTATTGGACCAAAAAATAATTTTTGCACTCACTAATCCTACATGAGACCCAATAGATTATGGGGATTTTGTAAGGAATGTCCTATGATGGTTTGTTGCAATGGGATCTTTCAACCTTTTAATCAATTCCTCAAGCATTTTTTATTGTCTTCTATTTTCCCTAGTATGTTTTCTTGTGTTCCTAGGGGATTTCTAGGACTTGATAGAGGTGTTTTTTGTGGTTCTTGTTCAAGAGGGTCTTCATGAGGAGGTGATAGAGGATTTTTAACATTTGGGGGTGGAATATCATTTCCTAAAATTAAAGAAAATTTCATTTAAAACGCATAATTCAATCTACAATTTAATCAAAATTTAAAACTAAAAAAGTAGATATACTTACCTCTTTGACCTAAATGTCTTGGGAGAATCTTAATGAATATTCCATAATCTTGGGGTGAGAAAATGACAATGTAATTTGGCAAGTATGAGTTGAGGAGAAACAAATATGTAGGTCATGGGTTGAAGAGTAGAACTTTAATGAAAAGAACGTTTCATTTTTTTTTATATCATTCACATTTGGCGAGTGTCAAATTTGGTGCTTGCCAAATGCCAATTTCAGGCAAAAAAAAGGAAGTCGTATCTTTTTTGTGTAACATCTTTTTGTATATACTATATACCAAATAGGTTACCACTTTTAGTTGGAATCTTTATTTGTGCTAGCACCCTCATCATATATACTACATGATATTGCATTGTTGACTTAGAATATGTATAGTACTAATGCAAATATGTCTTATGTTAAGATGTCTTGGTTGTGCCAAGTCTCAATCAATTGGCGACCTTTTCTTACCCATTCACCATTGAAGCATCTCCTTGCACAATGATTTGAATTCTATGTGTTGAGTTTCAGTTCTCCTCTCAAATCCACTAATTGGTAGATTAATTTATCACAACTTTAGGAATCCAAGCACTATGAGTGGACTTACTAATCTTGTATCCTGCTAAGGCCATGGATTTTATTTATTCATAGATTATTTGTCTAAAAACTATGTGACAAAAATTGACTCTTTTCATGCATTTCAACACTATACAATCATATCATATTGGCATTTTCAATCTCCACCATTGCTCATAGGTTATGGATCCTCATTTGATAATTTATATGTTGAAACAATCAATATTGGAGCATTCTTTTATCAATGGAAAATCTAAGAGATTAAATAGTGTGTATTTTATGAAAAAATAAAATATATTAACTATTTATGGGTTAAATTTGTAGATTTAGGCCAGGTATGTAACCAGCAATTGATTTGGGACAATTTGTTGTACTAATTTCTAATTTACTAAAAAAATATGCTTTAGTAGGTTTTATGGAGTGGACATGTTTGGAAACACCTTGGGGAAGTCAATAAATCACTAGGGTTGTGTTCTCTAGATTGACCCCCTCAATAGAATTAATTTTACCAAGTGAATAAAGAAAAATGAAACCCCTAGGTCCTAATGTATATAACCTAGGATTTTGGATTGTCTCTGTGTGGATGCGAGGTTTCTTTCCCCTTGTTTCATTAAAGAGGGAGATCAAAAATGTGAGTAGATTGATTATCAACCTTGAAGGTGAGCTAGTCAAACCTAGATATCCTTCTTTTGAGCCTTAGAAATTGACTAAAACATTTTGGAATGATTAACCTAATTAGACTATATGACCTAATATGATAAATGTAATGTTTTCAAAATGAATAGACTAAAACAATGATTTTCAAGTGAATTTTGAAGGTTTTGGGTGATTTGTAACCATCATCAAAAGTTGGGTCTAGCATGCAAAATGGAACTCAAATGCCTAGAGGCATATGGGTCCTTGATACGGGTTCTAAAAATTGACTTTGCAATCCTCTAATGCTAGGTCTGATATTTTGATTCTTGGTTGCAAAGTTGTTAGAATGTCATCAATAAATCTTATAGGTGAGTTTTTGTGGCTTGACAAGATTGGTGACAACCAATGCAACAATGCAATTTTTTTCTTCAATCTTTCTCAAATCCTCTTCAAACTTGTAACCTAGACATTCATAGAGAGGGGAAGGGTTGTGCCATATAGGGGCTCACCTCAGTCAAACCTCAAGTAAGTTTTCCACTTCCACAATGGCAATTTCCAATGATATAAATGATAATAGAATGGAAGGAATGATGAATGAACCAAATGTTGCAACTCACCACCTTTCAATAGCTTCCTTAAAGGAGAGAAGTCATACAAATCACCTCAAGAATTTAGATCTTGTTTTCTTGAATCTTTGAATCCTTTGGAGACCTACAAAAAGATGTTAGTCTTCACAAAATAATGACAACATGAATACACATAAGATTTACAATATGATGTTAGGTCTTGAATTGCTACAATAAACTCTAGAAATTTTCTCTTGAATTGCTCTTGAATGATCTTGACAATAGTATTCATTCATTAATTTGGGTCAATTCCTGGTAGATTTCAAATGATAAAATAACTATATTTATATGCAATTGTACTAATTTATCAAAAAATAGATTCTAAAAGTCGACACTTAAAATTTGAATTTTTAATGTTAAGATGTTGCCAATAACATATTAAAAAAAATTCCCCAAGAAGATAGGGGGATCCATACGCCCATGAGTATATCAGTCTTGGCCCTATCTTCTAGGACATTGAGTGTCAAGATCAAAACATGAATTGCTTTCATTTATTCCTGGTAAAGCCATTGTAACAAATGGCATCAAAGCGAGGTCATGAGTTTGAATCCATGGTCATGCTAGGGGGATTGTTGGAAGGTCGGTGCCTCCGTCCCCTTGGTCAAAGCTAAGTTGTCCAGTGTTGACCTCTAGATTTGTGACATGGCTTAACTACCTCCGATGGATCTTGTATAAATCTGGTGTTTATGTCAAGTGTTAACAAGTCAATATTTTGGCATAATAGAAAATCCATTGCAACAATATTTAGGCAAAAAATTTTAGAAATGGGTTACTATAATGACCATGGCCAATGTCAAATATGTGGAAATATTTAGATATGTGTAAAATAAGCTTAGTGTGGGAGAATATATATAAGTAGGTATGAGAAGTATTATGGAAATGAGCCCAAGTTTACACAACCCATTGCCATTTGTTCATATATAATTATATATGTCATTCCATCAAAATGGACCCAAAACTATATGGGAATGAGTCCAAGTTTACACAACTAAACAAAAAGTATGCAAATTTCACTAGTCCAATTATATATAAGTATGATGTCTATTAGTATATTTTTGTAATAAGAATTGACAATTTACAAAAACTTAAATATATATCAACGGGTTATATATCTATAAACTTTGTAAAAATAATTATTAAAATTTTCAAGTAATAGATTTAATTTTTCACAATCAATATAAATGTAGTAATATATCTAGATATAAATATATAAGCATCTATTTAATTTATTAAAGTTTAAGAAACGACCTATAACATAAGGATTTAAAAGAGATGGCCTTGAACATAGGGACTTTAAAAGGATGACATTGAACAAATTTTGAGTTGAAGACGCCATTTTAATCTTGATAGTATTCATAGATTTCAGAAGAGAAATGAGAACTCTAATTTTCTAAGTGTTGTCTATATAACAGTTTCCATCTCAATCAACTTAATCAATTTAGAAAAGGACAAAGAAAAATTGAATTTGGAATAACTAACCATACATTAACAAATTTCAATCGCATCTTATGCCACCAATAAGTAACAATTATTAATTTAAAATGATTTATCCACAAATTATTTTTTTAATACTATAGAATATCTTTGAAGTTTTAAAATAAAAATTGCCATTGTTCATATGACCATTGAATTGGCTATAGGTTAAGAACTGGCCAATCTCCAGCCTTCATAATACAAATAATAAAAAAATCGTTAAATTAATTTTATTTATCATTGTCAAGCATTATGTGAATGTTAAAACCAACAAAATCTAATGACTTAGATCTTACAGACTTATTTTAATATATCAAATACAATTATTTAAAACAAAGGCTGCCAAGATTATAGATATGCATGGCAGGAGGATGGATTCTGAAGCTAGAGAAGCAGCTTACAACACATAAATACACAGATCAAGCTGCAACTACGACTAAACATATATATTGATATTACTCCTATCACATTCACCAAATCGACACATCAGTAACAGAGCGAAGGTTAGAATCCTCATATGCTAATTTTCTGAAAATTGCTTGGATTGAAGCGCGAGCATGGGAATACCACAACTGCCTGGTCACCATTGCATCGCTTCCCTTAGAAGACCCTCCTGCATAACCAATTATCAATCTCATTGAAAGGAATGCCTTGTTCTGCTCTCAAACATCTGAACACGAACAAAATCAGTCAAAACCTCAATTTTTATATTGTAGCACATATTATTGTAATCCTACCATTACAATTGTTACTCTTCGATGGTGAATTACTCCCTTCGCATGAAAGCGAGTGAGCAACAACTGTGTCGCCTATGTTGCGTTCACCTGGGCCATAATTACACATTCAATCATACTAATCTCATCTTCACAGTAAAGACAATAGGACATACATATATGTTAATGTTAAATGAGTTGTTTACCCATCCGCTTCTGCTCAGCGCTACGATAGTCCTACGCCCTTCAACATTTCCCACATGGAACCTTTGAGCTGTAGAAAAGTAACTAAAACCTATTAATACTTATCAACAAATAATAAGTATGGAAAAACAAGATAAATATATTATTATATTCTTTTAAACAAGGTGATGGCTGAAAATGGGGTGAAATTTCTCAGTCAAATAGATTGCTAATAATTTATTTTTTAAATTTTTTCTATTAAAATTTTTACATTTTAATTTAACAAAAAATAAATATTTGTTTTGTATAGGAAAAATATAAATATTAAATTTTAAATGGTTTAAAGAAAGAATTAATAAAATAAATCTAACATTGAATCAAACTCTTATTGTCTAATAAAATATCACCTACATGCTTAATCATTAATTGATTACTCCAAAACCAATGATCATATCAATATTTATCTCATCTTCATCATAATCATTCATTGCTAATTAAAACAAGAGTTGTGTCACAGATCGAGTCTCTACCTAAAGCTATTGTCTCTTTTTCTAAGAGGAATGAAACAATGTTTGAAGCATCTAATTTAATACCGTTAAGGCTTTAGATCTTATCACTGGCTCTTCTTTCTTAGACACCATGACAAAGAGATTCTAGTGACTCAAATATAAGCATCGTAATTTCTTGAAGGGAATAGCAAATAGATTGCAGTGACCTTAAGATGAGCATTCATGGCAATCAAAGAATCAATGATTGTAGAATGAAATTAACATAAATACGTCACATAATACAATACAATCATTAATAACAGATTTGCTTGGCACAATCATCAATGTTTCAAACCACCACCACTGAGATCATGCAAACAATCATTAACCAACCTGCTATAAAAGGTGGTGAAGTTGCTCTCACCCTTCTCTTTTTATCAGATGTTGAATTTGCCTTTTGAACATCAATAACACATGCAACAAATTAAATAAATCTGGGTTGTATTCAAATTTCAGATTTCAAATTCTGGGTTTGGTTCAAGATTTAAACATGATCAATTGCAACTCCAAACCAACTTTGAATGAAATTTAGTAGTTTAATCACCAGTGAAAAACCAAAGGATTTCAATATTTCTGCACAAAACCATGCCTTAAGAAATTAGGCCCTCACAAACTCACTGGCTTCGTCCAAAAGTTCATAGTGTTTGCTTTCGCTTTGCAAGTAAACACCAAGTGAAAGTCAAAGAAAACTGCTTCTTTTTCAAAAATCTTAAGCTATGTTTTCCATACCGTCAAGGACACAAGGAGGGAGCTGGCGTAATCCAAAAACATTTGTTGGTCTAAACCGCCTCAGAAGCCACTGATTACTGTGGCAATTTCTTGTGTTTGCAACATATTATATACATTATATTCAATAGACTAGACATTGATGCGGTTTGAAAATAGTTACAGACTACCAATGCCAAATCTACTAGACATCTTTCATGTTCAGATCATCAAACAGAAAGATGAAAATATATAAATAGTTACCCCAAACATAACCCTTCTATTATCCCTTTTACCATAAAAAGACTAGAATAAAAGCATTTTGCATTATGTCAGGATTATTGAAATGATTCTATGTTCCCCTTGGATTCTCTTGGAAATCTACAAGTATCTGTGAAAATACATATATTTATCAATAAAAATAACCTTAGATCTCAGAAATTCTAGAGTCGATGTATTATATGCACATTGAATATGAAAACATTATTTAGCTTAAATACATAACAAAACTAACAATTCAGATGTGCATTTCCCAAAATATGTTTAGATAATAGATATATACTTTCAACCCAACCCACTCAACTCATCATTTTAGCACTAATTAATAACTTTGCATTACCTGTGTCATGATGAGATCTGCAAGGATATTTTGAATTTCCAGATCTTGCATTACTTTGGTCTAAACTTGAAATTATGTAATATGGAATTAGAGAGGAAGCACCATGATCGCTACAAGCATAATCAAACAAAACGTATGGGTGAAGCCAAAAAAATCTTCACCCAAAAACATCACACCAGCCACATACTGTTGCATCTCATTGAAGAAGAGAAAAAGATCTAATTAACCCAGACTAAACCAGAGCATGGGAATTCACACTCAAAATTAAACACACTTTTTGAAAACATATACTTTATTTGAATAGCAGACAACCAAGCTGAATGGAAAACAACAACGGTTCAACTCACAACAGACCTGAGCTACATTGCACATCAATCCAATCATTGTAATATACCTTACCAGGCACCATAAGAAACGAAAACTTTTTCTCCACTGTGTTGTACCAAATTGTTCAAGTGTCATATAAGATAAAATATGTATTACAATTCTGAAACGAGAGATGTTATATAACCTGTGTCTACCTCAATTCATCAGGACTTAGATCACCTTTGTTTATGTTGTTGATATGCTGAACACATCTGCACAAAGCACATACAAGAACTGAGCACAACTGTCTAATAGAATAATTTGTGCAGTGCCATAATTGAAAGCTATACATATATAATACAACTTTACCCCAACACACATTTTTTCCCAATAGCAAAGCATCAACTATGTTCAACCTACAATTTTTTTGCCTTATTGTTGCATTTATATAAGCTAAAAGGCAAATGAAATAGAGTACCTTCCAATGTCTCCCAAAAAGTAGTAGGAACCCCATCTTGCAAAGTATGGAATATGCAAACTGAAATGCCCACTTTTTTCCATGAGTCTGAAAACCATTACAACAAAAAAAATAAAATTGAAATTTATGTCTATAAAACACAAAATTCAAACGGTAGCTATGGTAGCAGCTATTTAAAATCACACAAAACTATAGCCCACAAAATTTCTATACGAAATCAAGCATTGAGTGGATTAGCAGCCACAACATAAATTTTATTGGAGGTTGAGGAAGAAATTAACGGATTCCCACACCCGTTTTAAGAATACTTGCCACATCTTTTATCATACCATGTGCCTGCACGCAATCAACAACAAAGAACTTTGTAAAATCTTCTTCATATATTCTTCGCCCTCTTTCCTATTCGATAGTTTTTTAAAAGATTTTAAAGGAAAATGAAACCCGAGGAAAATACGCAATGTCCAATGGAAAAATAAACTGTCAGCTTTTAAACAATGAAAAAGTTAGAAAAACCAAACCTTGGCATTAAGTCTATATTCTGCCAATGTACACGGCTATCGAGATGACAGTAATGTCATTTTATTGACGTGAAAACATTGAAGCCACATCACACCAGGCGTCAACATACCTGTTTAATGAATGCCATCTTCCACCGTTCGAGGAGCGCTTGAGCTACATAAATCAAACATAAGGAAATGGCTTGAATTTTCTACAACAATCTCCTATGCAAAAACATTAGCTTTCCATCGAATTTGTAATTGGAAAAAGTCAAAAACCCCATAAAAATATGAACGATCAATCAAAAATTTGAAATAAACAGCTGAAATTAAAGTTTAATAAGGAAATCCCTTCAAACCATAGTTTAAACAGTTTTTCGTTGGCTGACCCGACTCTCCAAAAAGACATTAATAGCCAAAAAGCCAAGTGAAAACATTATCTCTCTGCCTATAGATAGGCAACGACTAATAATTAGAACAAATTAACAACTATCTAATACACAACTAAATTTGGAGTATTTTGTATTTAATTTTTTCATCCCTTGTAATGCTTTGGATGATTTATTAGAAAAAATTATAAAGCTTTGATGATTATTGATTTAACATGAATATTTGATGACTATGGATTTTTATTAACATATTTTATTTTTAATTATGTTTAGGTATTTTCTAAAGCCTTTTTTATTTTCTTATACAACAAACCAATTCAACTCTTATCAATGACATTGTGTGTAAACATTTCAATCAATACATATTGGGTTTAAGATCTCATTTTTTCTCTATATTTTAAAATAAATCTTGTAATTGATATTGCTTTTAAATATAATGAGTTTTCAATAACCTTAGTAATGTTTTTCACTTGTGATAAAATTCAATTTTTAATAATCAAGCTTTTTTCTTATATTTGTATTAAAATATCTTAAATATATCTATAAAATTTGGAGAGATATATTGTTGAATTATTTTATTCTCTCAAGAGTTATTTAGTCAACTAAGAATGTTTATATGTTGCAATCAGAGATGTTACTACCATGCCTCTCTTTATAAACATCTCTTTAAAAGACATCAAGAGATATTATTCTCAAGACATCTATTTTTAGCTAGATTTGTGATTTAAAGAGAATATACCTAAAGAATAATATCTCTCAATGTCTTTCACATTGTTTTTTTCAAAACATAGATATACTATTATTTCCTACCATCTTCAAAGTAAAAGTAAAATAAAAGATTTATAAGGGAACTTAATCATTGATATGTTAAAAAAAATAAAAAAAGAAATGAAAAATGAGGCTAAGGCATAGGCATTAGCGCTAGTTCTTCATACATGCCTCTAATTAGGATTAAAGAATTTTGAAAATCAAGATAATTTGGTGATCATCATTAAATTAATTCAAAAATGAAAATGCAAAAATTGAAAAAAAAAAAAATTATCTCAAGTTTGGCCATATATCAAATGTCCTAATTCCTTCATAGTTCAACACACTTATAGAGAACAAAATATGATAGTGGATTACTTGGATTATTTTTTCCACAACTTGAGATAAAATAACTAGTTTTAAAGGTCTTGAATTTCAAGCACTTTTTGTTTTATTTCAATCTTTTATTATATTGAAGGCGTTACCTATTTGAATATAGTCGGGTTGATTTCCATAACTCATGGTTTGTAGGTAAAAGCAAAAATTTGGGTTTACGAAAAGGAGAAGTTTCGGCCAAAAAAAATATCACAAAAAACATGGACGTGTTATTAAAAAAATGTGTATGTGTTATGCTTCGGGTACCCAAGCCTGAAAAAATGTGTATGCACTAAAAAATGTGTACGCGTTATGAAGCGTACATATTTTGTAACACAAAATGTGTATGCATTCTAAAATGCTTACGCGTTTTGTAACACAAAACATGTATGTGTTTCTAAAAAGCATTTAATTTTTTAAATAATCAAGGAAATAAAGAATGTGTATGCATTTTGTAACGCGTACATGTTATTAAAAATTTGAATCTCCAACCCACATGTAGTCTTAGTTTTAAGCTCGAGAAAGCCTTGTTAATCTGACCCTTAGCCTTTGACCTACAACTAAAAATCTAAGGCAGATTGAAGAAGAATGTCCAGTTTTGGTAATATGGCTAATGAACATTTTTTTTGAATCAATCTATAAAATTAAAACCCATTAGAGAACACAATGTCTGGTTTCCAAATATATATATATTTATTAAAATTGGATTATACTTTATATTTCTTAAATAATTTCTAAGAAAAATAATCCTTAAACTTGAAATATTAGGCTTTCTTTGTTTTTTGATAACTTTTATTTGGTTAAGTTTCTTGTAAAAAAAATTACATGGCATCAATCTTCAGACTATTCTCTACACAATGAAAAATAAAGATTAAAAAAATGTTTAGTTTAGGTCTAATTACGTTGTTCGTACACATTGATTTAAAAAAAAAACCAATTAAGGCCAATAAAAATTCAATAATTTTTTATTTTTTTTAAATTACAAAAAAAAAATCTCATCAATCTTCATGTTGTTAGCTCTCTTTCCCTAAAAGGAATTAACAACACTTTTATTTGGGTCAAAAAATGGTGTGTATACACATGCATGATATGGTAAAAAAATAAGGACTTTAAAAAAATGGTTTTTATACATCCCTATCAAAATTTAATTTCTACCATCTAAGTATTTGAATAAATTACATATTTGGAGACTAGATTTATTGTGTAAGTGCTTCAAATTTTTAGTCCAAGTGTAATAAAATCTGAAAAACAACAAAAACACTTCCACTTTTTGAGCTTTTTGTGGACCCAACTTCTTCCATTAGCCCTTGCAATGTCTAAAAGAGGCATGCACTTGACGATCAAAAATATCTTAACCATCGAAATTTTACCATGTTAAATTTTTCATTTGCCTTTTTTTTTCATTTTTTCATTCGCCATTTTTTTCGTATTTTCGTTCGCCATTTTTGCCATTTTTTTCATTCACCAAACATAAGCATGTGACAAATAAATAAGATGAAAGTATGTGGGATAAAATGTAGTTATGGAAAATGGGCATGAGCCTGTTGTGTGTTGGATGAGTGGTGGTGTTGTTGTGGCCACCATGGTTCAAGTCTCCGGACTTGACCTGTAGCATTGTTGCTACTATTGATGACACTAGACCAGCATTGAAAATAACCCTAGGCTAAAGAGAGAGAAATCTCAAGACAAGACCAAGTGTTGAAGATACCCTTGATGAAGAGGAGGAGCTTGCCATAGTACCAGACAGTTGATTTTGGGGCCCACTCCCTCATTGGGCTGGTGTGCTCATGAGCTTTGTGCCCCTGTTGGGCTACCATGCTTTTGGGAGTGGTGGTTGTAGTGCATCCATGCTAGGATGAGGTCCCCATTTGTGGCCTCACTAGTCCACAGCTCCAATCAAAAGCGTAGGGCTCTAGCTCTATTTACGAACCCAAAATAAATGTAGTTATGGAAAATGGCACTATAACAAACCAAACAATCCATATTATTATTATTAAATTATTTTAATGATGTGGTTGTTTTATTTTCATCATTTTACAATAGTTATTGTTAAAGAATTTGGTTAAACTAAATTTAAATTCCAAATAAAATTGTAGAGAATATATACTCGACATTAAATTAAATATTAGATGGTTGATTTTTTTTTTTAATAACATGTTAAAGAATACATATAAATTCATTGTAATTTAAAATCTAATTTTTGTAAAAATATTAATTCAGAAAACAAAATAAATGTAAGTAAAGAATAGTATAAAATATTATAAACAATATATGTGAGAGAAATACAACTTAAGATCACATCTATAAATTTAAAAAACAAGAATATTGTATAAAAAAAACATTTTGAAAAGAGTATATATTTTTATTAAAATATTTATATTTATAATTTAATAATAAATTTTGAAGAATATTATTGTTAATTATATAATCTAGTATATTAAAATTTATTGAAATAAAATAATGTTGAATATTTAAATATAAATAAGTTTTAAATTAAATATTTATTTATTTAATTTTATAAATTATTTATGTAGACATCCAAAATCTATTATTAAATATTTTTTAACATAATTTTATGTTACTAATAAATTAAATGAAGTATGTAATTATATTACATATTATATTATATTATCATTTACATATTATTTATTGTATTTATATTTAAATTTATAATTAAAAAAAATATAATAATATATTATATATAAATTATTTAAATATTTATTTTAGATATTATATTATACATATATTTATATAATATATAAACAATATATTATATTGTATTATTTATATATTAGTTATTATATTATGCAATATATAAATATAATAGTACATATATTACTAATATTATATATTTATACATTCGATTCATAAGAAGGCATAAGGGAGTCATACCTCATATAATGATAAAATAAAATATCTAAAAGCGCATGCCTTATGAATAGGGGTGCATAAAAAAATCTAAAAGGCTTGTTATATATCCCAAGGCAGAACCTTTACAAAACATCTCATTCCTATCATTTCATGGGTGCAAAGACCGATTGGAAATCAAGAGTTATCTATTCTCTTGGATGATCTTAATGTCATTTGGAGCTTTTGTTGAGAGGATTTTTTCTTCACTTCTATCCAATCTTGATCTGAATGTGCGGGAGTAACCATGTTCAAAATCTCTTTACCTATTGTGTATTTATCATCTACCTCAGAAGCCCCTTGCCCCAGAGAGACATCTACCACCCTTGAACCACCAAACACCAAACCCCCGGGGATAATTGCAAGCTCACGGGATATTTTTAAGCCTTCAGCAAGAAGAGATGGAGATTAATTATCTTTCTTGAAATCAAAGATGAAGAATTCTTTGTGCTAACTCCATTAATATCCTCATTGTGAGATATTCCTAATGATTTATTTTGTAAAATTGTTGGAGAGGGGATTGATTTTTTTGCAGCCTTAGGTATATCATGGGGAGTTGAAATAAAAGTTTGTGCCTTAATTACCATGGTGTAATGATGAGGCTCCACCCCCACCCACCAGGTAGGTCTTTCTCTTAAATATTTTTCACCTTTCCCATTAGTTGGCTTATAAAAATGTGTACTAGTATGATATGCACAAAGAATCAGTAACTACATCTAAAAGGGATCCTCTCATAATCTACAAGTTTCCTCCAAATTCTATTTCCCACTTTTAGATCTAGTTTTGTCAAAAGACCTTTGACAAGGTACATTTCAATGCATAGACATACACAAGTTGATCTTGCATAATTAATTGTTTCCTCTATGGAGAAGATATACTTACCCAAGCTATTGCCAATAGCTCATAGGCTCTCTATTTTCCAAAATTACAATGGCAAGTATAGTATTCAAACCTAGAGGCAAGATGTAATGAAGGATTTAGAATGAGGATCAAAAGATGGGAACCGAGGTTTTAGTCATAAGAAGTTTTTGCTAAGAAACCATGGACCTCTATCCAACACCTTCCTCCTATCTTCAAGAATATTGAATTCAACAATTAAAAAAACCCTTCTATTTAGCACAAGGGTAAATACAAACTTCTTCCTCCAAACTTGTTAGGAAATATTGCATTCAACCCACACAATCTTAATCATTTCCTACATAAGTCATGAGAGATAAACATGCATACAAGTAACCATAATGTATAGATCAAATAGACAAGCCACAAGATAACAAAAGATATACCCTTGGAAAACCTTCAAAAGGGAAAAAACCAACCTCCAAAAGCATCCATACTCCATCATATTATTTAGCAATAAATCAATACAAAAGTTATAATGAATACCTCTAAAGAATCAAGCCTCTCAATGCATCCTCATTTGTCAAAGCATGAATCCACAGATCCCATTCCATGCTTCACATATGCACTCCTCGGAAAGACTCAATAATGATAGCCAACCCATTCAGCCACTACACATGTGTTTGCTTTTATAGACACAAGCTCACATATAATACAACTAGTGGTAAGGTAAAACCATGTACCAGAAAACCATGTAAATACAAAACCACTAACCCCTTGTTTAATATTGGGTGCTAAGAATTCACTTTATTTAATATTTTTTCAATATTAAATTATTATCACATGTCTCCCACACATTAAATAATAATACAATGTTGTAGGGTAAAAGTACAAAGTTGTGTCACACTTTCAACCAACTTATCAATGCAAATGAATTTAAGTATTTCTAACTAAAAATATATTTTGGTCAAACATATTATCTTGTAAGATTCATTCTAGCTAAGTTAGATATATCCACAAATTTTCCAACTAAAATTATTGGCTAAATGAATATGTAGCACCACTTTAAGGCTAGTTTACCAAAAAATGATTTTTCTGAAAAATTTGACGTTTCAACAATTTTTACTCATGTAAATAACAATTTTTTTTAAATATAAAAATAACCTTTTGTAGACCCATAAGTCTAGTTTAAAAAAATATATATATTAGAAAAAGATTATTATTTATATACTTTTTTTTTTTATATACTAAAAATAGGTTATCAACACAAAATATTAGGTTGATTATCATTGCAAGGAAAAATAGTAAAACTTATTAAAAAATATGAAAAAAATATGATGCACTAGATAAAAGAATATATATCAAGAGGGTATAATTTTTTTTTTCTATTTTAAATAAAGAGATAATATGAAAGTTGCTGTCGAATGGAAACAACTATGTTTTAATTCATGCACATTTTAATATTTATTTAAAAACTATATTTATCAAAATTAGAAACAAATATATCCATGCACTAAAGTTTCAAGTTATAAATACACAAAAAGAAATTGGAGAAAAAATAAAAATTACTATATAAAGGTTGACATCTCATGTGACTTCATTTTTTAGCATATTTTCAACAATGAAATTATGGTGTCAATTTATAAAAAACTATATTCAAATAATTTTAAAAAAAAAATTAAAAAATACAAGCAAAATATTTAATAAAAAAGAAATATTTTATTAGTTTACGTAATTTCAAAATTCAAAACATATATGTCACTTTTTAACTTGATTCAAGTTTGAAAGTTGGATCAATGTTGGTTGTTTCCTTTAAAAAGTGTGACACAACTTTATGCTTTTACACTATAATACAACATGAAGTGGTCTCCAAATAATTACCTATTGTGATTAACCACACCACCTAGGTGCATCACAACTAAATAATTATTTAATTACAACATTATAATAAAACGTTTATACATTGGTGTACAACATATCCTAACAAAACCCTCCTTCCAAAATTTTGAAATCCATTCATATATGTAGATAACATAATTTTGGTCATGTTTTAGTGAACCTAAATATGAGGGAATGATCCTTTGGGTAATCTTCCCTATTAAAGATACCCTCTCCTAGACACACCTCCATAATTTCTTTAGATTTGTGAAATTAAATTGGCCTGCTTAGATTTGTATTCGTTTCAAGTGGAGAAGAAGGTGAAATTTTGTAGGAAATAGTGGGAATGATCCCATTTTTGCCCGCATGATGAAGGCCCATTGTGCCCAAACTCTTAGTATTAACTTGCACATCAATCTTAGTAAGTAGGTTGTGAATCTCCATTGGAGTAGGAGCACACCCAAACAATGAAGCTTGACTAGTCAAACCCATAGAGAGAATCTTCGCATAGCTATGTCCATTGCAATGTTGATCCCCAATCAACCATGAGAGAAAATCAATGCATGAGTGTCGATCGTGAGGGTTAGGGTAGTGCAAAGAAGGCTTTGGAGAAAAGGTGTGCACCATAATAAATATTTTTATCATAGAAAAAGTATAATACTATTTATATTATCTATTATAATTAGATTTATATTATATATTATATTATACATTGTAATATACAATATATAAATAGTATCTCTCTATCTTTCTCCCTTCACACCTTGTGTATAATGGGTATTCCCAAGAGGTGTGGAAGGTCAATTAAGAAAAATATTGAGAGAGTGAGAAATAGGAAAAGAGAGAAAGATAGACAAAGAGAAATAATAGAGAGAGAGGAAGAGAGAGATTGAGAGGAAATGAGAAACATAGAGATGGAGAGGGAGACCTAGATTAATAACTTCCTATCCCTATATTTCTATCCCTCCATCTCTCCCTCTCTCATTCTCTCCCTCTCTCTTTGCCTCTCCCTCTTTCTATCTTATCTCCCTCTCTCTTTGTCTCTCCATCTTTCTATTTTATCTCCCTCTCTTCCTCTCTCTTCCTCTATCCTTCCATATCTCCCTCTCTCCCTCTCTCTCTATATCTCTCCCTCTCTATCTCTCTCCCATATCACTCTTCCTCCTCTCTCTTCCCCACTATATCTATCTCTCTATCTCTCCATATTTCTATCCCTCTCTCCCTATTACTCCCTCTTTCTATATCTCTCTACTTCTCCCCTCTCCTCTCAATTTCTCTACATCCCTCTCTCTCCTCCCTCTCTATTTATTTATATATATATCTCCCTTTCTATCTCTTTCCATATCTCTCTCACTCATATACACACACTCTATGTTTCTCCCTCCCTATCTCTATCTCTATTTCTCTATCTTTCCCCTTCTCTTGTCTCTATCACCTCCTTTCTCTCCCACTCTTACCAAATCTATCTCTATCTCCCTTTCTATCCTTCCCCTCTATGTATATCTCATCATCTTTACCTCTCTCTTACTCACTCTATATCTCCTGCTCTATATGTCTATCTCTCTATTTATCTCTATCTCCCTAGATTACTAATTCTCTTTATGATTCTTTCTATTCATATCTCTCTACCTCTATTTCTCTATTTCTTATATCTCTCTCCCTAACCATTTTATCGGGCTCTATCTTTATCACTCCCTCTCTCCCCCCTCTCCTCTCTCTCTCTTATTCACTCCATCTCTCCTATTAGCATACTCCCTCACTCTTCTCTATCTCTGATTATCCATATATTTCTCTACCTCTATCTATTTATCTAGTTTCTCCCTATTTCTCTATCTCTTTCCATATCCCTCTATATCTATTTATATCACCATCTATCTATCTATATCTTTCTCACTCTTTACCTATCTCTCTCTCCCTTCTCTACCCATCTCTCTCCCTCTCTCCCCCCTCTTCTTTATCTATCTTCATCTACCTATATCTATTCCTTTCTCTCATTTCCTCTCTCTATCTCCCCCTCTCTATCTCTTTCTCCCTATCCCCCATTTCTATCTCTCTATCTCTACCTGTCTCCCTTTGTCTTACCATATATCTTTATCTCTCTCTTTTTATATATCTCTATCTTTCCATATTTCTCTCCCTCTCTATCTCCCCCTATTTCTCTCTCCCTTTATCTCTCCATCTCTCCTCTATTTCTATATCTCTACTTCTCTATAATTTTTCCTCTATCTATCTCTTTGTCTCTCTCTCTCCTTCTCCCCCTCTCTCTATATATCTATCACTTTATCCCACCATTTATATCTCTCTATATATATTTCTCTTCCCTACGTCTAAATCTCTAAATCTATCTGTCTCACCCTCTCTATCCCCCAATCTATCTATAAAAATGTCTCCCTATCTCTATCCATCCATATCTCTCCTTCTCTCTCCCTCTCCCTCTTCTTAGACCTTGATATCTAATTATCTTTGTCTCTATATATCTGTCTCTCTATATATCCCTCTCTCTCCCTCTTCCTAGGCCTATATAACTAATTATCTTTACATCTCTATCTCTATCTATCTCTAATTATCTTTACCTTTCTCTCTATATATATCGCGTCCCATCTCTATCCTTATCTTTCTATTCCTCCTCTCCCTTTCTATATATTAATTTCTTCTATCTCTATCAATCCATCTTTATTCTCTCTCTCTTTATCTCTCCCTCTCCTCCTCTCCATATCTCTCTCCTTCTCCTTCTCCATCTCTATCTTTATCTTGCTCTATATCTCCATCCCCTATTTCTATCTCCTTAACCCCCTCTCTCTCTATCTCTCTCTTACTCTTCCCTCCTCAATCTCTCTTACTTTCTATCCCTATTTCTTCCTTTGTCTCCCTCTTTCCCTATTACAAGCATACCGTGAACCTATTAGTAATGGAGCCCAATTATCTTCCCGATTCTTTTTTTTTTCAATCATGTTTGAATCCTTTTTAGTGGTTGCATAGTTGTTTTGAAGTCATTACTTCTCCAATGTGACCTTTCTTGCACAAATAACATCATTTTCTAATTGACCTACCAATTGATCTCATCTATTACACAAATTTATGTAAAAAATTTACATTTTTTCCTGATTGACTTTACTCACCTCTTCAGTGCACCCATTGCACACCAAAGTGTTATTGCTAGTTTATAGTACTTGTGATAGGAAATTATGAATGGTAGGAATACATGCATTGGAAGTAGTTTGGATTATTTATAAATAAAAAAATAGCACAATTTATTCTCAAAACTAATTGTATTTAAATAAGTCTGAAGTAAATAAAATACAAAGAATTTATAAATAGTTAAATAAAAAATCAAATAAAATATAAAACTTAATGTAGATATTGTTGCTCTAATTTAGATGTCTAAAATAAAATAACATAACTCTTAAAAAAATAAAGTATATCAAATATTGACTCAAACTCTTTCTTTCTAACAAACTATCAAGAATATTTCATTACTGATTCCAAATCTAACCATCAAATAGATATTTATTTCATCTTCATCGTAACTGTTACTAATTCAAATAATAAATTAACAAGATATTTAATACACAATGTTAAGCCATTTTATACTTAATTTTCTCACCCCTTTGCTTAGAATGAATTTATTACAATAAATTTAGAAAACATTTGTATTTATTGATTTAGCCCCTACCATTTTGGGCTTGGCAGATGGGGTCAAAAGGAATATAAGATTAAAGGTTCTCTTTGGAATACTTTATTGTTAATTGTGTTTAGGTATTGTTCAGTCATTTTTAACTCCCTTAAATAATAAATCAATGACATTGTGTATAAATATTTTGATCAATATATTTTGAAAGTTATATATATAGATATTTCTCAACAAATCTTGTAATAAATTTTAATAGTGTTTTAAGTTTTATGGGTTTCTAATAATTTTAATAATATTTTTTATTATTTAATTTTTAATTTTTATACTAATTTAGGTTTTATTTTTAATTTGTATTATAATATTTAAGTATTTATAAAATGCGGAGAAATATAGTGTTGATTTATTTTAGTATATTTAATGGTTATTTTATTTACTCAATTAATTTTTTATATGTTGTAATTGAACATACTATTAACATATCTTAAAAAAATATATTCATAATATTTAAATGATTTATTTTACATAATTTTTTTTAAAGATAACTACAATTTTCATTAAAAAAAAACAAAAACAAAACAAAATAATTACCAAAATTATGAATAAAACAAACAATCTATTATAATAACATAACTTATAAATTAAAATTAAAATTTACATCTTTTTTGTAAATAATATAATTATATAATTAAGCAAAAAAATTCTGAAATTTATATTCATATGTATAAGCTTTCATATGCATATAACTTAACTCATGTACTATTTATAAAATATTCACATTTCATACTTATATAATCACAAACAAAAGAAATATTGTGAAATCATTTTGTTCAAATATCTATAAACTTTTAAGAACAAATAATTTTTATTAAATGTAAAAATCACACACAATTATATTTCTCTATGTAATCTTCTTTTCCCACTGACACCAACTACATCTTCTTTTTATTAATACCAATTTTTATAAATTCATCCTATCCAAATATGTATTAAACTTGTAAAATCTATCACTCATTATAAAATATATATATAATTAAAAGAACAAAAACTTAAATGACACAATTTTTAATAGAAAAAAGTTTACATACCTTCGGAAAAGCTGATGGAAAGCCTCGAACATGCTCCCCTGTTCTCCCGTCACTATCCATGCCGCTTCCACTTTTTCTTTTACATCCTCGTTCTTGCCATTACGTGCATAAATATAGTCGTTTCTTGACCACAACCACTTTGAAGCTTCTCGGAAGTAACCCATCCTTACCCATTTTCCTTCACCCAACTCGGTGTTAAAAGAAGCCTGAGATGATCCCAATTCTGTAGAGAAGTGTAAGTCGGGATGATGAGAATCTATAATAAAACATCTCAGAATGGCATTGGCATTGGCGGAACTCTCCGGCCGCCTCAATTCTAAGCGCTTTCCTCGAAAAGGGTAGTCAGCCTCTACCATATTAGAGTAGTCAAGAACAGAGACATTTGGCAAATTTCAAAGAAGTTTCTCAGCGAGCCCACATAACACACTGCCCTCGTGCATATCATCACTTCCCTTGGCCATTTCTGCACATTGTTTGCAAGAGGCAAAGCGAACACAGAATCAAAATGACACATACTAATAAATAAACTTTCATATTTCCAATTCAACTATTTTGAAATACCTGTAAGTTACTGACGAATGGTTCAACAGCTGATGTGTGGTTTGCTACGACTACCAGTGACTTCAATATCTCAGAGTGCTCCAAGTTGACTATACATGGCTCATTCCAGCGGGTATGCACTTCCAACTTCTCCAATAATCTCAATCGTTCTAAGGCTTCTATCTTCTCCAATTTGTAGCATTTTTCCAATTGAAATTCTTTCAGAGAAGTGACTTCTGAAAGACTTGGAAGCGCCTCCAACTCTGAACAGTCACTTATCTTGAGCTTCTCCAGTGATCTTATGTTTTCTAAACCTTCTATCTTCCTCAATTTGGCGCAGCTTGTCAAATAAATTTCTTTAAGAGAAGTTAACTCTGCACGACAGAGAAGGCCATCTAGCTGTGGACAGTTGAATATTTTGAGCTTCTCTAATTTGGGGCACCTTTCCAGATCAAACCCTTTAAGAGAAGTTAATTTTTCAAGACTGAGAAGACAAACTAATTGTGGACAGTTACATATCCTGAGCTTCTCCAATTTGGGGCAACCATCCAACATAAAACTTTTAAGAGAAGTTAACTCTGCAAGACTGAGAAGACCATCTAATTGTGGACAGTACATTATCTCGACTCTCTCCAGTGACCTTAAGTTTTCTAAACCTTCTATCTTCTCTAATTCGTAGCACATCCACAATTTAAGTTCTTTAAGAGAAGCTAATTCTGCAAGACTGGGAAGGCCAACTACACAATCAGCTATATCGAGCTTCTCTAGTGATCTTATGTTCTCTAAACCTTCCATCTTCTCCAATTTGTTGCATATTGTCAAATAAAATTCTTTTAAAGAAGTTAATTCTGCAAGACTGGGAAGCCGATTTAATTCCGGACAATCGGATATCTTGAGCTTCTCCAATGATCTTAGGTTTTGTAAACCATCTATCTTCTCCAATTTGTAGCACATTTCTATATCAAATTCTTTAAGAGAAGTTATTTCTCCAAGATCTGGACAGGTCACATATCCTGAGCTTGTCCAGCGATCTCATGTTTTCTAAACCTTTTAACTTCTTCAACTTGTGGCATTTTTCCAACAGAACTTCTTTTAGAGAAGTGATTCCTGGAAGTCTTGGAAGCACCTCCAACTCTGGACAGTCACTTATCATAAACTTCTCTAGTGATCTTATATTTTCTAGATCTTCTATTTTCTTCAACTTGTAGAACATTTGCAAATCAATTTTTTTAAGAGAAGTTAATTCTGCAAGACCTTGAAGCCCATCTAATTCTGGACAGTCATATATCATGAGCTTCTCTAGTGATCTTATGTTTTCTAAAGCTTCTATTTTCTCCAACCTATGGCATTTTTTCAATTGAATTTTTTTTAGAGAAGTGGTCTCTGGAAGCCTTGCAAGCACCTTCAACTCTGGACAGTCAGTTATCTTGAGCTCCTCCAGTGATCTTATATTTTCTAAACTTTCTATTTTCTTCAATTTGTGGCACATTTGCAAATACAATTCTTTAAGAGAAGTTAATTCTTTAAGACCTGGAAGCCCATCTAATTTTAAACAGTCATATATGCTGAGCTTCTTCAACGACCTTAAGTTTTCTAAGCCTTCCACCTTCTCCAACTGACGGCATTTTTCCAATTGAATATTTTTTAGAGAAGTTAATTCTGCAAGACTTGGAAGTGCCTCCAACTCTGGGCAGTCACTTATCATAAACTCGCCCAGTGATCTTATGTTTTCTAAATCTTCTATTTTCTTCAACTTGTGACACCTTTTCAAATCAAATTCTTTAAGAGAAACTAATTCTGCTAGACCTGGAAGCCCATCTAATTCTGGGCAGTCATATATTCTGAGATTCTCCAGTGATATTATGTTTTCTAAGCCTTCTATCTTCTCCAACTTATGGCATTTTTCCAACTGAAATATTTTTAGAGAAGTGGTTTTTGGAAGACTTGCAAGCACCTCCAACTCTGGACAGTTAGTTATCTTGATCTCCTCCAGCATGTAGAATTTAGCAGAGAAAGAAATGAAACAGATAAAAATATTTATCATAGAACTGCCATTGTTAAAAGCTTGCTTCTTGAGAGCAAATTATATTATATTCTATATTCCCTTATTACAAAAGATGTCCCCGTATATATAGAATTTTAACCCACGCAGAAATATTAAATACCACATAAATATGCCAGCAACAACAGTCCTTAATACAGATCAAAACGGTTTAAAATTCGTCCTTAAACAGAGCATAGAAACCAATAAAATCGTCCTAATATGTAGACATGGATTCCACTACCAAACGCTCAAAGAAAGCCCAAAAGTCAACCAATGTTGACAACTGCGCAATCGCCGACGGTAAAGAAAAGAGCACGATGACTGCGGTTGACGAACGCACAGAACAGGAAGAGGTCCACCGCAAAACCGTAGAGGTTAAGAGTTAGACCGCGGTGGATGCGGTGACGGCTGAGACGGACGAAGGTGGAGGCGATAACAGTTAGTGCGATACCGCGCACGATTAAACAGAAGACCGCGGGAAGGCGGTCGAGGATGCCTGGCGGCTAACCAAGCAACCGGAGGCAGTGAAGTTCTTGACCGCGATAAAGCGGTAAGCAATGGGAGAGTCACCCGCGAGACCGCGAAGAGGACAGGGAGAGGCCAAGGTAGCCCGTTGGGCACTGCAGAACCGTGAGCTAGGAAAGAAGAGGACGCGGGGGTGTGGGAAATGTTGACATCCAACGCCGATGAAGACTGCAATGAGTCTGTGCGAGTTGGACGAAATTCCAACACTCCCCCATGAGTGCAACTCGCACCATCCTTTATCCCAAGCCGATCTCATTGAAAATTGAAGCTCTCAGTGCTCAGAGCCTTGGTAAATATATCCACTTGTTGGTCATCCGTCCTGCAAAAAATTAAAACGATTTCTCCATTTGTGATTAGCTCCCTGATGAAATGAAACCTTGTGTCAATGTGCTTGCTCCGCTTGTGGAAGACTGGATTTTTCGAAAGGGCAATGGCTAAATTGTTATCACAGTAAATTGTTGTTGCCTCTATCTGCTCATTATGAATCTCCATCAAAACTCTTCTCATCCATACAGCTTGGCAAGATGCACTGGTGGCTGCAACGTACTCAACTTCAGCTGATGATAGTGTAACTATTGGCTGTTTCTTTGAATCCCATGTAACTACACCACTTCCAAAACTAAAAACATATCCAGATGTGCTTTTTCTATCATCAACACTTCCAGCACAGTCACTGTCTGTATATCTAGTTAATCTAAAAACTTCTGATCTGGAATATTGGATTCCAAAATTTCTTGTGCCATTAATATACCTCAGAATTTTCTTTCCTACTTGCCAATGATTTTCCTTAGATGTTTCCATGAATCTGGAAATCAAGCTAACTGTATACATGATGTCAGGCCTTGTGGCTGTCAAGTACATTAAACTTCCTACTAACTATTTGTACAAGGTTGGATTAACTTCTGAGCCTTTGTCTTCTCTGCTCAATTTCAGTCCAGTCACCATTGGAGTAGGTGCTGACTTACAGTTTGACATATTGAATCTCTTTAAAACATCTTTTGCATATTTAGATTGTGAAATAAAAATACCATCTCTGTTCTGTGTTACCTCAATGCCTAAAAAATACTTCATCATGCCCATGTCTGTCATCTCAAACTCTTTCTTCATTTCTATTTTGAAAATTTCAACTGACATATTTCCTATTATAATCAAATCTTCAACATACAGGCATATTATCAGAATTTTACCTTCATCATTCACTTTGGTATACAAAGTAGGTTCACTGTCACATCTGGTAAATCCATTGCTTGTGAAATAACTGTCAATTCTGCTATACCATGCTCTTGGGGCTTGTTTTAAACCATACAGTGCTTTCTTCAGTTTATAGACTTTGTCTTCTTGTCCTGATATTTCATATCCTGGTGGCTGTTCAATGTAAATTTCCTCTTCTAGATATCGATTAAGGAAAGTTGACTTCACATCCATCTGATGTACTAACCACTGGTTTTGTGCTGCTAAAGCCAATAACATTCTGACTGTGTCAAGTCTTGCAACTGGTGCAAATGTTTCATTGAAATCTACTCCAGGCTGTTGTGCATAACCTTTCACCACTAATCTTGCTTTGTGCTTCTGCACTTCTCCATTTGCATTTAATTTAGTCTTATAAATCAATTTAACACCAATGACATCTTTGTCTTTTGGAAGACTTTGCAATTCCCAAGTCTGATTGTTTTCTATGGAATCTATCTCATCATCCATTGTTGTTAACCATTTCTCTTCCTTGATTGCATCCTCGTAATGAATAGGATCTTCAGCTTGTGAATAAAATGCATAAAGTGTAAATTGCTGTGGATTGTTCTCACCATCATTGTGATTATAAATATCAGTCATGCTTTTGATTTTCTGTCTTCTCATACTAGCCAAAGTAGGATTTGATAAATCACTTGAGTCTGCAGAATGTGGACTTGAAGGTCCTGCGCCAGAAATTCTTGCTGTGGAAGGTGTCTGCAGACCTCTTGTTGCTGCTCTAGTATTGCTTGCTGGTGTCAGTTGTTGACCACTTGCTTGAGGTTAATTGGGAACAACAGGAGCAATAGTTTGAACTGTATTATCATTCTCATCTTGAGGAATATTGACAGTAACATTGACTGTATTTTCTTTGCTTCCATCCCATGCTTCATCTTCAATAAATTGGACATCCCTGCTGATTATAACTTTCTTAGTAGATGGATTAAACAATTTATATGCTTTGGATTCTTCACTATATCCAACAAAAATGCATTTCTCTCCTTTGTTATCTAGTTTTGTTCTCAACTGCTGAGGAACATGTGCATATGAAACACAACCAAAAACTCTCATGTGTGAAACACTGTGCTTTTTACCTATCCATGCTTCTTCAAGTATAATATTCATTACACTCTTTGTTGGGCATCTGTTCATGATATATGCTGCACAAGATACAGCTTCAGCCCAAAATTCATTTGTCAAGTGCTTGGCTTTTAACATACTTCTTGCCATCTCCATTATGGTTCTGTTTTTCCTTTCAGCTACACCATTCTGCTGAGGCATGTATCTTGTCGTGAACTGTTTGTGTATTCCATGTTCTTTGCAGAAATTTAAAAACTCTCTTGAAATGTATTCACCTCCTTTGTCTATTCTTAGAACTTTGATGAAACAACCACTCTGTTTTTCAGCTAAAGATTTAAATTGACAAAAGTAACCAAACACATCACTCTTGTGTTTCAGAAAATACACCCATGTCTTCCTTGAATAATCATATATAAATGTCAAAAAATAGAAACTACCACCTATTGAAGGTGTCTGCATTGGACCACATAAGTCTAAATGAACTATCTCTAATGGGGCTCTTGCTCTAGTGGACTTCCCTATTGGGAAAGATTCTCTATGTTGCTTTCCAAGTATGCAACCCTCACATACACTCTCTGGTTTTTTAATTAATGGAATTCCCTTTACCATGTTCTTCCTATGAAGTAAATTCAAACCACCAAATTTTAAATGACCAAACCTTAAATGCCAAAGCCAGTTCTCATCCTTAACTTCTGCCTGAAATACAGTTTGAGCAATAGTTGTATCCTCTTTTGCTTGTGCAAAATTTGTACTCAAAGCTGGTTGAATTCTCAAAGGAAACATTCTATTGTTTGTCATATGAATTTTTGCTATCAAATGGCTACTTGGGTATTTATCTAAAATAGTGCATAACCCATTCTTGAAAGACACTCTATAACCTTTTTGAATTAACTATCCTACACTCATCAAATTATGTTTAAGACCAGGCACCAAATAAACATCAGAAATATATTTTTGCTCCCCCTGCTTGGTTAGAATATTAACATTCCCTTTTCCTTTTACCAACACTTTGTTGTCATTTCCCAGGGTAACATCTGACTTGATATTCTCATCTAGACTTGTGAATAACTCTAAATTCCCTGTCATGTGATTACTACAACCTGAATCTAAAAACCAAACTTCTTTCTCACTAGCTTGAGCTACATTGCATGCTAAAAACATAGTGCTCTTATCAGGTCTGTTGTCTCGACTCTCTCTAGAAAAATTTGCATTTTGTCAACCAAAATCATTCTGCTTCTTTCTACACTCATTCATATAATGGCCAAACTTTTTACAATAATGGCATTGGACCTGAGATTTATCATACCTTTATCCTTGAGGAAAGTTTTGTGATGGGTTTTGGCTGCTGCCTCTTCCACTTGAACTTGACTGGTTATTTCTTCCACCTCTGTTGAAACTTCTTTCTCTTGATCTGGAATTCGTTCTACCTCTGCTTCTTCCTTGGTTAATTGAAGCTTGTGACTTGAATGCATGCTCCAATGACATATTTGCAGTTCTGCTGAGTCTATGCTCATGAGAAATTAGTGAAGCATATAGCTCATCAACTGAATATTGTGTGAGATCCTTTGTCTCTTCTATTGTGACTGAAATTGTCTCAAATCTTGTGGGTAAGCTCCTTAGAATTTTTTCTATAACTTTGACATCTTCTAGTGTCTGTCCATGTGTCCTCATCTGGTTTACCAGTCCCATTATCTAAGTAAAATATGAATCTACAGACTCATTTTCTTTCATAAATAGAGTTTCGAACTCTCTTCTTAGTATTTGAAACTTTGCAGTCTTGACTTTGTCCATACCTTGATATGCTATCTGTAATATGTCCCATGCTTGCTTGGACTTGGTAGTGGCTGAAATTTTGGGAAAGATACTCTCATGTACTAAAGTAGAATGAAGAAGTGAGCCTTCGAATCCTTCTTCTTGTTATCCTTCAACAAGTCTTTCTCTACTTGTGTCAATGCATTGTATGCTACTACATCTACTGGTTTTGGAAACCCATTTTCTACAAACTCCCATAAGTCTTGTGAATAGAATAAGGCTCTCATTGTTACATACCAATAATCATAATTCTTTCCATTCAACTGTGGAATTTGTGGATTACTCAACTTGTGCTTGCTGCCATGATTGTTCAAACTTTCACTAACTTAACCTTACAACTCTGATACCACGTGTAGAATTTAGCAGATAAAGAAATGAAACAGATAAAAATATTTATCACAGAACTGCCATTATTAAAAGCTTGCCTCTTGAGAGCAAATTATATTATATTCTATATTCCCTTATTACAAAAGATGTCCCCGTATATATAGAAATTAAACCCACGCAGAAATATTAAATACCACATAAATATGCTAGCAACAACAGTCCTTAATACAGATCAAAACGGTTTAAAATTCGTCCTTAAATAGAGCACAAAAACCAATAAAATCATCCTAATATGCAGACGTGGATTCCACTACCAAACGCTCAGAGAAAGCCAAAAAGTCAACCAACGTTGACAACCGCGCAACCGCTAATGGTAAAGAAAAGAGCGCGGTGACCGCGGTTGACGAACGCACAGAGCGGGAAGAGGTCCACCGCAAAACCGTAGAGGTTAAGAGTTAGACCGTGGTGGATGCGGTGACGGCTGAGACGGACGAAGGTGGAGGTGATAATAGTTAGTGCGATACCGCGCACGGTTAAACATAAGACCGTGGGAAGGCGGTCGAGGATGCCAGGCGGCTAACCGAGCAACCGGAGGTAGTGAAGTTCTTGACCGCGATAAAGCGGTAGGCAGTGGGAGTCACCCACGAGACCGCGAAGAGGACAGGGAGAGGCCGAGGTAGCCCGGTGGACACGGCAGAACTGTGAGCCAAGAAAGAAGAGGACGCGGGGGTGCGGGAAACGTTGACATCCAACGCCGATGAAGACTACAATGAGTCTGTGCGAGTTGGACGAAATTCCAACACAACAATCTCATATTTTCTAAACCTTCCAGTTTTTTCAATTTGTGGCACATTTGCAAATCAAGTTCTTTAAGAGATGTTAATTCTGCAAGACCTGGAAGCCCGTCTAGTTTTAAACAGTAATATATCCTGAGCTTCTTCAGTGATTTCAAATTTTCTAAAATTCCTATCTTCTCTAATTTGTCGCACCATTCCAAATAAAATTCTTTAAGAGAAGTTAATTCTGCAAGACATGGAAGAGCCTCCAACTCTGGACAGACATTTATTTTGAGCTTCTCAAGTGATTTCAAATGTTCTAAACTTTGTATCTTCTCCAAGTTGTTGCACCTTTCCAATACAATTCTTTTTAGAGAAGTGAACTCTGCAAAACTTGGAAGCTCATCTAACTCTATGCTCAGCTCCCGCAACGATCTCAGCTCTTGTAGACCTTCTATTTTCCTGACTTTCCTGCTACCATTCAACGGAATTTATTTCTAAAGACACCAATTCTGCAAAACATGGAAGCCCGTCCAACTGTTCATAGTTGTATATCTCCAGATTCTGAAGTTTTTTCAGGCCACGGACACCTCTGATGTCCTTCAGGACCTTACAAGATCTAACCTTTATGTCTTCAATGTCCCTGGCAGGGTTTCTAACTCCCTCAAATCCTTATTAAAAAAAAAGCTCAAGAGTCTCAAGGTCGGGACAACAATCTCCACAAATTGAAACCTTGGACACTTCCGTGCTCCATAGTTTTATGCTCTTGAGCATGCACCCTGACCCAAAACTCAATTCGTTGATTGGGGTCTCCCTTATTGTTAGACTTTGAAGATTGATTAATGATTTTGGTAAGCACTTCACTCCTGTCTTCTCTATAGTTAAATCGCTTAAGAGATTAAGATGCTCCAGAGAATCCGGTAAAGATTTCAAATTCTCACACTCTTTGATTGTAAGTGTAGTTAAGGGAGAGAGATTCCCGACAGAGGTTGGCAATGCTGTCAAGAATTCACCCCCTATCTCCAACTTGGTTAAGTTGGCTAGCTGAAAGATGTTAGCTTGCAGTTCCTTCAAGCTGGTCCCTGTTAAATAGAGCTCTCTTAAGGAAGCCATTTCTGGGAGGCGCAACTCTTCCAATTTCCTGCAACCCTCAAGATTCAAATACGTGAGCTTTGTCATGTTTTCCAGAACGTGTAACTCTGACTTGATGGTGAGCTCTACACACCACCGTAAATTGAGATGCTCCAGTGATATAAGCTTCTTAAGAGAAATTGGTAGCGCGTCCAATTTGATGCAGGATCTCAAATTGAGGTGTCGCAGATTTGTCAACTTGCCGAAATTACCTGGCAGCGACGACAGATTGCTACAATGTCTTATCTCCAGGTGCTCCAGCGATCGGAGATTACAGAATTCTTGTGGAAGGTCGCCGAATGTTTCACAACTCTCATAATCATCATCATTTATTAATATCTTTTTCAATTCCTTAAGACGTCCTATTGACCTTGGAAATCCTCGCAAACTTTTGCATCTCCGAATAACCAATTCTCTTAGCTGCGAAGGAGCCTGCAGCCAATTTTCGATACAACTAACATAGGATAAATTAGAAAATATTTCTGAACATCCATTTTTTATGAACTATAAAAGCAAGATACTTACATCCGCATCCCGTTCCCACAAATGTTCTAAGCTTCGAGATTTGAGAAGTTCTAAAATTCTTAATTCTTTTGGTGCAAGCCACAATGTAAGATTTTTGTGCTCAAATTTATTACATTGAAGACAGATCATTTCTTTTAATAGTTCCTGATTTAAAAATTCCCCATTACCTACAAAAAATTTCAATCCAAGCGAGTAGAGCGTGAGGCTACGCGCTCCTTGGCCTGTGTTTATTATAATCTTCCCTTGCTGCTGGTAACAATAGTCAACAACTGAGTTTGCCATTCCTCGGACTCGTATTACTTCCTGAATAGTCAAGAGTAAAAATAATAAACATTTTAAATCTCAATATAACTGGAGGAGCTAGTTCCCAAGTCATTATTAATAAAGCCATAAAAGGAAGAAGGCATTGACTTCACCTGTTGAGAAGGAATCTCGATAACCTGCCGTGGAGACCAAAGACGATGAGGCGACTGTCCATTTGCAATGTCCCTTCCCAGATCTCTCAAGTGATCATGCATTCTTATCAAACCATCTTCGTCCTCTTCGACAAGACACTTATTGACAAGCGTTTTCCAACCGAACAATCCATGCCACTCTGCGTCCCATGCTGCAATGGCTGCACTTTTCCTAAATCCAATGAACAAACACGCTGCATCCAAGAACATCTCATTTTCTTGTTTCCCTAGCGCATCATAGCTCACTTTGAGCTTCGTTGTGATGTCCTCGTGAGGTATCTCGGAAAATTTATGGAACGTACACTGCCAATAATCCTTATCAGACTCGCCATGAAGATGTCCCCCTAAGACTTTGAGTGACAAAGGCAGTCCCTGGCAGGCATTTAAGAACAACTTCACAAGATCCTCGAATTCTGAAGGCGGAAAACTTTGTGCGAATGCATGGCAACAAAAAAGTTGTTCGGCATCGGTGTCCTTGAGAGGTCTCATTGGATAAATGGTAGTGATGTCCCGCTGTTGAAGAACTTTTGCATCGCGTGTGGTAACAATAATCAAACTTTTTTCACCAAGGTTCTCCTTGGGTGGTAACAGAGCATCCAGTTGGTCTATATGGTCAACATCATCCAAAACGATGAGCATAGAATCGGATCCTGATAAACGGGTTTTAATAATCTGTTTGCCTTCATGTAGATTGTCAAAGCGTAAGTCTTTGACACCAAGGTTCTTTAGAAGTGTTTTCTGTTTCTCAAGTAGCAGGCCTTGCTTGTGAGCATCTCGAACATCAGAGAGAAAACTGGACAAATCCATGGCAGAGTGTCTCTCATTAAAGATTTCCTTTGCGAGGGTGGTCTTTCCGGAGCCACCCATGCCCCAGATTCCTACAAGTTTTACCGAGCCAGATGATGGAAATGCAATTTTTTCAAAGTCTTTTACAACTTCATCCAGACCAACGGGATGCTTAGCAACCTCTAATCTCACAGTATTCATTTCTTTCATTACACGATTCACCACATTCTGCACCACCCTCTGCTCATCGCTGAACAACATAAAAGACCATTAAATAAATATAACACCCTAAAAGTAAAACTCAACTATTAATAATGCATGCTAGTGAAGATTAGAAAAGATAATGCGTAAGGCAGAGTTTTAATTTAAGTCTCCAATTTTTTTTTGTTGAGTGCTGCCCTTCATCATATGGTTTCGAATATTCCCCCGTAGAAACACAAAACACTAATATTAACTATCATTGAAAAAAAACATGTACATACACATCATTTTTCACTTCGTTTGTATTTTAGTCACTTGGTGCTTCTATATATTTAATGGCTCGAGGAAAATTTAGCTTGAACAATTGATCGAAGGAAAATTCACTGTTAGTAATTCATCTTTATGGAAAATTCATGGACAGAAAATTCACCGTCAAGTAAAATTGCTAGCAGTTAATATATAGATTTTAATTTTAAATAAAATAATTATATATTATTTAATAATATTATGTTTTTAAATTTAAAATTATAAATAAAATTTATATATTATGCTTGCAAGTAATCAATTGAAATTTGTTAAAAATAATAATAATGAATTATTTGTTTTAAATTACATTTTTAAAATAAAGATTGAAGATAGAAATTTCTATAAAAATATTGAGATAAATAATTGTGTTGATAATTATATAGTAAGCCATTTTCTTAATAAATAGGATCACACACATATTTGATCATCATAATAATTAACATCTTATAAAGAGCAATATTTTTCCTTTAAAAAAAAAACTATCACAAATTTTTAATGTAAGATAAATGTTCCACAATAGGCCAATAGACATTCTATAATAACATCAACAAGTCTCATGTTGTTACCATATAGATAAAAACTACTAAATTTAAAAATCATACTATTAAAAAATTCAACATATAAATATATAATATTTAATACACTTTTGTTTGTCATGTTTCTCATATACATTTCAACTTGTATGCTTGTTTACATGATTACCCTAAGTCACGAAAATTTTGATTTGTTTTGCTTGATAATCATTACAAGAAAGTGATTGTTTGTTCATCAAAATTATAACAATCCAATGCAATTATAAACATTAGAAAGCCAACATTGAAACACGCACACCAAAAGAAAACTAAAACAAAAAATTGGTTCTCAAGTAGTAACACAAACTCAACAAACAAGTTGATTAGAGATGGGAATATTCTTCCACCTTTTAATGCGTCATCCAACCTCCACTTAGCCCTCCTCACCCCTATCTACACCACATCGTACCCCTCTAACCACCACCTTTTTTACTTAGAATGCATATTTATTTATCATATTGTGTGTGGGGCTCATATTCAAAAGAATTTGTACTTTCCTCTTGAGAAAGAGAAACATAACACATGTCTTATTCTTGGATTATTTCTAAAAAAGTATAGGATTTGCATGATGTTCTATCATGCCACATACAAGAAATATGATTGATTTCTTGTTATTCAACCTATCTTAAGGCATAAAATCATTAGAATTAGAGATGAAAGAAGAAGATGTAGGATTATCAATGTAAATATGTCAATAATTTTGTTTTTAATGTTTTGATTTATTTTTAATTTTGTGTTGTGTTACAGTAGTAAAGGTGGCATCTATCTATTAAGAATTATTTTTCTTCATAAATTTTCACATATGTTGAATTAGAACTTCACAAATAGATTAAAATGCTCTTTGGTTTAATTTTTCTAAGTTGGAGTATTTCAAAAGATATGCATAACTTGAACTAGGGTTATTTAAGATGATAGAGACAAGCATGTCATTTCAAGCTTCTCACCTATTGCATTTTATAAGTTTGTTTGGTGTTTTTAATTTGATATAATTCCCTTTCAAAGTAAAACTAGTTAACTATTTTGATTTTTATGATCATGTTTTATTTATTCCTTGTATTAGGAAGATTTTTCTTTCAATTTTAGTTTTGGAAGATAATGACTATGCAATTGAACTTAAGAATTGGCAATTCCTTATTAGGTCGAAAGAGTCTATCTTAAATACTATACTGGTAATATGGATTACAAGAAGGTAATCTATAAATGATACAAGGTGAACTAGTTCTAACTCCAATTCATAACAGTAAAATTCTATGTGAGTTATGGTACAAGAGGACAGGACATTTGCATGACAAAGAATTACCTATACTAAGAGATATAGTCACAAGTCTTCTAAATTATTTGCATTGATCAACAATGAGTATGTAGAAGTTGCACAATTGGAAAGTATGTTAAGGCTACTTTCACATGCATTGAACTTAGACATAAAGAAATTTTTAATTTGGTACAAATTTTTGTGGAATTATAGAAAGCATGTATTATGTTTTTTTCATTTATTAATTCGCTTAGAAGACATTGGTCAACTTCTTCAACTACTCAGAGTTAGGCAATTTGACATAAAATATTGAATTTGGGATAACAATTTCACACTGCAACTACTCAATGAAATAACTAGACTCAATTGTTCAACCCATAAATAAAATCTTCCTACTTGGTCTTATTCTCTACATGTATATTAATACAAACTAGATAACCAAAGACACAAAAGTGAAATACTTATAGAATAATATTAGTGAATGCCTTCTTTCTAATGCCTTGTCCTTGCATATCCTTGAAGATACTTATTTTTGATGTAGAATAATGTGATACATGCTTTTACCCAAAGCAATATTGGTAAGTTCTAATTATGAATCATGGCCTTAGAAGCCCCTATAATGGACCACTCTACAACCCCATTCTATTGTGAGTTGTATGGAGCAATTAACTTCCTCTTGATCCATACCTCCTTGGAGAAACCCTTGAACTCCTTTGAGGTACACTTTCCCCCATTGTTTGATTTGAAGATATTCTTCCTTATCTAATTTTTGACTAGAACTTTGAATTCTTGAAACTTGCTAAAGACCTTATCCTTGGTCTTAAGAAGTTGACCAATGTATTCTAAGAGAATTAATAAATGAAAAAAACATAATACATGCTTTCTATAATTCCACAAAAAATTGTACTAAATTAAAAATTTCTTTATGTCTAAGTTCAATGCATGTGAAAGTAGCCTTAACATACTTTCCAAGTGTGCAACTTCTACATACTCGTTGTTGATCAATGCAAATAATTTAGAAGACTTGTGACTATATATCTCTTAGTATAGGTAATTCTTTGTGATGCAAATGTCCTATCCTCTTGTACCATAACTCACATAGAATTTTACTGTTATGAACTGGAGTTAGAACTAGTTCATCTTGTAACACATATAGATTACCTTCTTGTAATCCATATTACCTGTATAGTATTTAAGATAGACTCTTTCAACCTAATAAGGAATTGCCAATTCTTAAGTTCAATTGCATAGCCCTTATCTTCCAAAACTAAAGTTGAAAGAAAAATCTTCCTAATACAAGGAATAAATAAAACATGATCATCAAAATCAAAATAGTTAACTAGTTTTACTTTGAAAGGGAATTATTTCAAATTAAAAACACCAAACAAACATTTAAAATGCAATAGGTGAGAAGCTTGAAATGACATGATTGTCTCTATCATCTTAAATAACCCTAGTTCAAGTTATACATATCTTTTGAAATACTCCAACTTAGACAAATTAAGCCAAATAGCATTTTAATCTATTTGTGAAGTTCTAATTCAACATATGTGAAAATTTATGAAGAAAACTAATTCCTAATAAATAGATGCCACCTTTACTACTGTAACACAACATAAAATTAAAAAAAAAATCAAAACCACACTTCACACTTCAACCACTCAACCCCCATATTCCGCTCTTGAGAGCTATGATATCTATCTTCAAAAAAAATTCTACAACTACGCTAAATTCATGCACCTCAATCTTATTAAGTCAGATGATACACGACCAGCTTAGATAAACAAAAATATTAATGATAATAAAGGATGACAACAAGGATATGTCCTTTCAAATAAAGTCCAGTCTTGTCAAAATAAACTCAAGCTAGCATGAATCCCACAGAACGTTGTCAAAAACGAGAAAACCGCATCACCGCGGAGGAGAGAGAAAGTCCTCGCGGTAACATGGTGAAGACTATAGTCCAAAGGAACCACAATACTGCAGAGGATCTGGAAGAGACCACAGTGGCCGCAGTAACCACCCAAACACGGTCAACAAACAGTGGAACATAGACGAACGGAGGACACCACGCCACTGAGGATTGTTAGCGAACAAACTACAGTAGAGCCGCAATAGCTTCAAACAGACAAAGCAAGGAGAGACGATGGTCACCGCGCCACTGCAAACGGTCAGGAGAGTAACTATGGGAGGGCAGTAATAGTTGCTAGGCAGATAACCGCATTACCGGAGGTAACAGGCAGTTAGGCCACGGTAACGCGGGAGATGAAGAACAAGGCCACCGTGACACAGCCAACAGTGAAGAGCACGACCGCGGTAAAGCGGGAGACAAAGAGAATGGAGGCTGCACAACCGCGAATAGGAGAGAGATAGGTCGCGGGGCTGGGGTAACCGTGTAACCGTGGGCAGGTATGATAGACAACGTGGTTGCGCGGTAAGAGGCCCAATTGGCATGTGCGGGAGATGGGAGAAATCCCAACAAAGCTCAATATAACTCGACGAGCTAGATCCCATGTCATGATTAATAAAACAATAAAAGAATACATTGACTTCACCTGTTCAGAGGGAATCTCAATAACCTGGTGTGGAGACCAAAGGTGATGAGGTGACAGTCCATTTGTAATGTCCCTCCCCATATCTCTCAAGTGATCATGCATTCTTACATAACCATAGTTGTCTTCTTCAACAAGACACTTATTGAGAAGCACTTCCCAATCGAGCAATCCATCCCACTCTGCGTCCCATGCTGCAATGGCTGCAGTTTCTCTTTGTCCAATGAACAAATAGGCTGTATCCAAAAACATCTCTTTTTTTGGTTTCCCTAGCGCATCATAGCTGACTTTGAGCTTCTTTGTGATGTCCTCGTGAGGTATCTGGGAAAATTTATTGAACGTACACTACCAATAATCCTTATCAAAATTGCCATGAAGCTGTCCCCCTAAGACCTTGAGTGACAAAGGCAGTCCTTGGCAGGCATTTAAGAACTTCTCCACAAGATCCTCGAATTCTGAAGGTGGAAAATTTTGTGAGAACACATGCCAACAAAAAAGTTGTTCGGCATGGGTGTGGTTCAGAGTTCTCATTGGATAAATGGCAGAGATCCCCCATTGTTGAAGAACTTTTGAGTCGCGTGTGGTAACAATTATCAAACTTTGGTCACCAAGGCTCTTCTTTCGTGGTAATAGAGCATCCAGTTGGTCTATACGATCAGCATCATCCAAAATGATAAGCATAGAAATAGATCCTGACAAACGGGTTTTAATAATCTGTTTGCCCTCATCTAGATTGTTAAAGCTTACGTCTTTGACATCAAGGTCCTTTAAAAGTGTTTTTTTGTTTTCAAGTAGCAGGCCTTTCTTGTCAGCATCTCGAACATCAGAGAGAAAGCTGGACAATTGCATGGAAGAGTGTCTCTTGTTAAAGATTTCCTTTGCAAGGGTGGTCTTTCCCTTGCCACCCATGTTCCATATTCCTACAAGTTTTACCGAGCCAACCGACTGATTTGCAATCTTTTCAAACTCTTGTACAACTTCATCCAGACCAATTGGATGCTTGGCAACCTCTAATCTCACCTTATTCATTTCTTTCATTACACGATTTACCACATTCTGCACCACCCTCTGCTCGTCGCTGAACAACGTAAAACACCATTAAATAAACAAAACAATCTAAATATAAAACTCAACAATAATGCATGCTAGTGAATATTTGAAAAGATAAAAGGGCGAGGCAGGGTTTTAATTTAAGTTACCCATGCTTGTTGAGCAACATTTTTTAGTGACTTTCTTTTTCACCGATGGTTATCAAGAAAAGTTTTCATTATTTTTTTGTTGTTAGTGCTGCCCTTCATAGAACTGTATGGTTTCGAATATTAATTGACAATTACAAATAAGCATATACATGCACGTCATTTTTCACTTCGTTTGTATTTATTCACTTGGAGCTTCTATACATTTAAGATATAGGTTTTACTTTTAAATAATTAATTAGATATTATTTAAAATAATATTATGTTTTTAATTAAAAAATATAAATAAGATTTATAAGTGAAATTTTACATTTATATATTAATTTTTACAAGTAATCAATTGAAGTTTGTTAGAAAAAAATTAAAAAATAAAATGATTTATTTAAAAAAAATACATTTTTAAAATAAAGGTTAAAAAAAAATTGATAAAAAATTTGAGATAAATTGTGTTGATAATTTTGTTGTAAGTCATTTTCTTAATAAATAAAATCAGAGACATTGTTGATTGTCACAATAGATAAGATCTCGTAAAGAGCAATATTTTCTGTTAAAAAATAAATAAATATCACACATTTTTAAAGTAAGATAAATGTTCCACAATAGACCAATAGATATTCTACAATAGCATCAACAAGTCTCAAGTTGTTACCATATACATAAAAGCTGCTAAATTTAAAAATCAGACTATTAAAAAATAACATATAAATATATAATATTTAATAAACTTTTGTTTGTTGTTTTTCTCATATTCATTTCAACTTGTATAACTTGAACTATCATCTTAAATGACCCTAGTTAAACACAAAAACTAAAAACAATATGTTAAAACATCTGAAATTCACAAATAGATTAAATACATCTATCATCTTAAATGACCCTAGTTTCAACTTGAATTAGAAGTTCAGAAATAGATTAAATGTGTTTTGGCTTAATTTTCCTATGAGTTGGACTATTTCCAAAAATATGTATAACTTGAACTAGGGTCATTTAAGATGATAGAGACAAGCATGTCATTCTCAAGCTTCTCACCTATTGCATAATATGTTTCCTTGATGTTTTTACTCAATAACACATAGATTATAAGTTTGGAATATTTTTCAGAAGAAAACTTAACTTCTTACTTGGAGAGATTGAAAGGGTGTGACACTATCCTGACAAAATATTTTGAAAAGAGATGAAAAGAATGAAATTTGATTATGTGGGGGATGGAATATTTTCCTACAAAGGAATTAGAAGCCCACATCACTTGTTTATAAATGGAAGGAGCCAAAGTATTTAGGGATCAAATATTTGGGAAAAAAATCGAAGACAACTTTCTTAAAACTGTATGAGAAGCTAGTCAATTGCATTCTAATCATGTAAGAAGTTCACTCAAGCCACCTTAGGATGAATTTGTGCACTACATTATAAGCTATGTTACATTGGAAGGAAGATTCAAATTGGTTATGGTTACCATTTTATTCAATTGTTTTCTTCCCATGTTACCTTCTTTATTCCCTAAAATTGCCCCTAAAAGATTGCAAAATTGATTTGGGAATGAATCCCCTTCACCAAGGCCTCATCCTACTCATTGTCAATATAGGAAATCCTATAACCCCAATGGCCTTACCTTAGTATTTAATTTATGAGAGGATATGATTTTTTTTTTAAAGACTCTATACCCCTACCTATAATTCATCTTGGGAGAAATTAGTTGATAAAAACCCAATGGAGATAGATAATGAGGGGTCTTTCTCAAGGGGTTTGTCACAAATTTTAGGAGGGTAGTGGGTGCAAGGAAATGGAGAGAGGTGATATTACCTTTGAAGAAAGAAGAAAAATAATTTTTTAGAGCCCCAATGATTCACCTAAAAATCCTAGGGTGTCTAAAAATGAGACTATCAATATAGGAAATATTTTAGAGAATAATGTTGTTGTTGAGGAAGGGACAATGAAAGACAATAATAGGCATGATAGTCATACCCAAGGTGAAGATGAAACGTATAATTTTCAATGAAAATCCATCAAGTTACTTCAACAACCAGTGGAAGCCTCTTTAACTGGAATTGTAAACCCTACTCCTATTATGCTCACGAAGAGGTATAATATGTTGATAAAATCCTCCACATTATAGGAAATCTTTGACATTCTAGGAATTATTTAGGAAGTGATAGATACCCAATATTATATGAGTAAAATGATTTTTGTAGAGATCAATAGGATAAATATGAAATCATCTCTTATGGAGAAGAGGAATCGTGGAAAAACTTAGATACATAGGAAGGATGATGTCAGAATTTTCTAGAGTTACTCAAAGGTTATTGCCAAATACGAACAACCTTAATCAAGGGATTGATTATTTGAAATACAATGGAGCCTTTATGATTTTAGAGTTGGAAAAGTGGAAGGAAGGCTATGATAGTTGGTTGGTAACTTTGGAAAAGGAGACCTTTTTTATCAAAGAAAACCTCAACAAAGTTCTTCAAAATAGCAAGAGCACCACCCAAAATAATCCAAACTCTTAGGATGAAAATTTTAAGAAGGTTATAGAGAGTCTAATTACTAGGACTAGAAACAACAAGAACAAAGCTAATGAAGAGGAAAAATGATAAAATATTTTATACAATTGAATTATAGCTTCTATCCTAAGTAGCTGGAAGTGGTAGAGACTTTAAATAATCTGTGAGGGCAAGGTGTCCTAAGTTGTCTTTTTGAGTGTTTCCTATTTTTATTAGCTTTATTTCCTAGTGTATTTGGAGCTATAAAGGGTTTTGAGGTCCCTTTGAAACCTAATTTTACTTAATTAACGAAAAAGATTCTATTCATCACCAAAATTTTCAATAAGAAGATCCATTAGAAAATATCTTTAAATTATAAATAGGTTGTTGGTCATAAAGATCAAGTTATTTTTTCCATGTGGTTTCTCAAATTTGGATAAATCAATGCGCTTCCAAGAAAAAATAGATTTTATTAAGGCTAAAGCTCATCTATTTTTTTTGTTAAATGATAATAAATTTCTTGTTGAATTTTATAGCTCATATAGGAACTTCCACATAGGTTCAATGTGAACATGGTGGAAGTGGTTCAATTTATTTTATTTTACATTTCAATTTTAGTAAAATGTGAGTCTTTTATTTAACAAATTAAGTCCACTAAAGTGTAGATATACATTAAAAATTTAGAGTTATCTTTTAATTCATCTCTTGTGAGAGATAAGGAGGTTTTTGAAGATTAGGTTTAGCTAAATACTACAAAGATAAGAAAAATATAGAAGAAATATATAACCATGCAATTGTCTTGTGAACAAATTGTAGAGGTTTCCTTGTAAATTTTTCAAAATAATGAGAAGCTAATTTGAATGAATAATTAAAAATGTACTTATTATTATGCTTCAATGTATTGAAGTTTCAACTACTATGTGATTGATGAAGTGTTAAGAGAATAATTTAGATTATAAAAAAATGGGACTTTAGTTATCTTAGTTTAAACTCTTCATCGTATCATAGCTAGAAGTAGGAAGAATTTGCAAACTAGTTACTCAAAAATTTGTGTCATTTTTCAAGAAAAAATCACAATTTTTTAAGAACAAATACTAATATTTTAAAATAAAATCGCAAGGGATTTCTAGAAAAAATTGAGCCAATTTTTTAATATAATCATAAAGGATTTCTAGACAAAATCATGCCAACTTTTTTTCAAGAAAAATAATACAAAATTTTTTGGATGAAATTGAACCAAATTATTCTGGGAATTGCACAAGTTTTTTTTCTTATGATATTTTGTTGCAAGTTATTTTAACCACGAGTAGGGTTTTCAAGGTTCATGGATAGGGAAGATTTTACAAGTATATTTTTCAAAATATTTTGAGAAAATTATTTTTCTAGATCTAGGAGTTTTGTGAAAGAAAAAAAATGTTTATTTTTTAAATTACCTCAACTAGCCTCAAATTTGAGGGTAGATTGGAAAGTGCATTAAATTCATTACCTTGGAAATTTCAAAATAATTTTTATGTTAGAAGATAATGATCTTAATATGTCATAAAAGATAAGGTGCTTCCACCTACATATTCATAGTAGTTGGCAACTCATAAAAATATAAGCATAAAGGTCAAGTAGATAATAATGGATGTGTTAAAGGATAATTTAATTCCCCATTTATTTAAAAATAAAATAGCCAAGGAGATGTTTGATGCTCTAGTTAGTCTTTACTAGAGTGAAAAAATGAACAAAAATATAGTATTACAAGACAAACTTAGATCCATAAGGATGACTAAATCTGATTTAATTACCAATTACCTAATGAAGATAACACAACTTCACATGACCAACCTATAGTTATTAGAGAGAAGGTTGAAAATGCAAAGCTAGTGAACTTGATGTTGAATGGATTCTCATCTTAATGGGAAGAATTTGTTTAATGTATTTTTCTTGAGAGAATATTCCTTCTTTAGAAAAAAATATGAGATGAATTTATCCATGAGAAAACTCAAATGGAGTCAAAAATCTAGCAAGAAGGGCAATGACAATTTAAGTTAGCCCTTTTTTGACAAACCAAGAAAAGTAAAGGTCCGAACAAGGGTAAGGGAAAGGATAAAAAATCATTCTCATAGTTATCTCAAGAAGAATAAATTGAGTAAATTCAAGTGCTTCATTTTTCATAAATTCGATCATTATGCATTAAAGTATAAAGATAAGAAGGACAAAGGGGAGCAACAAAAAAAGGAATTCGTAGCCTTTGCGAAAAATTAGATGAACAAGTTTGCTGCCAAGCTTGACTAATATTTCTCAATGGTAATTTTTCTTTTTACTAGCATGATTCTGAGGGATGTTAGTATGTGGCAAGTGGGGCATCTATGTTAGAGTCACAAATGGACTCAAGCTTCCAAGATCACCTACAAAACAAAAATATGCCTTTTAAAAAAGAGTAGAAAGAGAAATATATTGATTAACTATGGCGCACAATGGATTTGATAAAAACACAATATGATTGCATAGCTTACATTGGTTTAAAATGTACATATGATGCCTTGTTTATACAAGGAAGGTTGAGAGACAAGACAAGAGAAGATTGTGACAAGTGTCTTAATCATATGCAATTTGTCAAATAAAGTAAATGATAAATATTAAATGACTTAGGACACAAGAAGTAAATGAAATAAGATAAGATCTAATGAAAACTAAGAATTCTAAAAGGATTCCTATTTCAAATTGCTTTCCTTTTTAGTTCAAAGCATTTGACGATTACATTCTATTATATTTAATGTTGAATACTAAGTTCTATCCATACAAATTATAAATCAACAAAAAAATCATTGACGTACCCATTATAGATTGCTAGTTTAAAGATATATGCTAGTATTAAAAAACTAAAATTTACAAATATGTAATATACTAAACATAAAATCGATGTGAAAAGGAGATGAATACTTTTCTATTTTACTGAGTCCCACCTTGCAACAAATATTGAAGTATGGGCAAAGATTTGGACATCTCTACCATATCGTACATATGTGATTTCAGCAAATTAATCACCATTCACTGTGGATTGAAAGTTTCTAACAACTGAAATGCATACTTCTATGGCATGGGCGAGTCTACTAGTCAGTCATGCATGTATAATATGATTGTGATGGCCGAATCAAAATGTGAGACATTTCTACGACACCATTAAAAAATAAAATACTACAATATTAAATGAAAAATAGAAATTCATTTTTGTTAATGAAAATATGAAAATTTATTACAAGCTTAACTTGCTGGAATTGGGCATTGGTATAAGAAAGAGGATGCTACCACTTTCCTTACTGTGCAATTCAATCTTTCAAATGTTTATTATTGTTTTAATTTTCTTTATCATTATAAAGACTCTTTTTCTTCTTATGTAAAATTAAATTGTAATTAGTTTAAAATTTTGTACTCTTTTATTATGGATATATATTAACATATTAATTGTTAAATATGTTAAATTTAATGGTCAATTTTAATGATGAAATCAATTTATAATAATAATTATGAAAAATGTTTTATTTTGAAAATAATATAAATTAAATTATATATATATATATATATATATATATATATTTAATAATCTATTTATAATGTCAAATTTTATTTAGTATAATATTAAGAAAATATATTATATTTTATAATAATATCTAAATACAATTGTACACCATAAATTTAAACCCAACAAAACTATTTTCAACATTAAATTAAATTTCAACATATTTATTCTAATATTTCACGTCTGGAGCATTGTTTTCGCTAAAATCTTCAAAGATAGTTGTAGATTTTAGGAATAAATCTGAGTAAGATAGCTGACAATGGTGATAGCAATGGCGTCCCAAAATGGTTGTTACCTCTGTATCCCCCTTGTGGCTCATTCTGTTGAAGAGATGGTGTCTCAAATGCAGCAGGCGCATATTCAAGGTGCAGACAGCTTAGAGATTCGTATTGATCATCTGAAAGTTTTTAATCCTCAAGTGGATTTCCAAACCCTTATAAAATCCAGAACTTTGCCTGTTATTGTTACTTACAGGTCAAAATGGGAGGGTGGAGCATATGAAGGCAATGAAGAAAATCGCCTTAATACGCTTCGTTTAGCTTTGGAATTGGGAACTGATTATGTTGATGTGGAGCTTCAGGCCGCTCCTGATTTTCTTAGTAGTATTTCCAACAAGAAGCATGAAAACAGCAAGATCATTGTATCAAATCATAATTACAAGGTTACACCATCACTTGAGGATCTTAGTATTCTTGTGACAAGGATACAGTCTACGAGAGCTGACATAGTAAAGATTGCAACAACTGCAACTAATATTACTGATGTTGCTCGTATCTTCCAAGTTCTTGCACAATGTCAAGTGTCCATTCTTGCATTGGTGATGACCGAAAAGGGGCTAATAAGTCAGCTTTTGTGTCCTAAATTTGGTGGATATCTTACATTTGGTACTCTTGGAGCTGGGAAAGAATCAGCTCCTGGACAGCCAACATTGAAAGATCTATTAGATACGTACAAGATACGGTCATTGGGAAGAGATACTAAAGTCTTTGGACTTATAGGAAATCCAGTTGGTCACAGTAAAGGACCAATTTTGCACAATCAAGCATTCAAAGAGATTGGAGTTGATGCGATATATGTGCCCTTTTTAGTTGACAACATTGCAGAATTTCTCAAGGTGTGCTCATCACCAGACTTCGCAGGTTTCAGTGTTACCATTCCTTTCAAGGAGGCTGCCCTTGAATGTTGTGATGAAGTCGATCCACTTGCACAGTCCGTGGGAGCAGTAAATACAATTGTGAGGAGAAAAAGTGATGGAAAATTAATTGGTTATAATACAGATTGTGATGGTTCAATTTCTGCAATTGAGGATGCCATAAAAGGCAAACATGCTACCAAAGATTGGACACAAATCTCCCCCCTTACTGGAAAGTTGTTTGTGGTTGTTGGAGCCGGAGGAGCTGGTAAAGCACTTGCATTTGGAGCGAAGCAAAAGCGGGCAAGGGTTGTAATTTCCAACCGAAACTTTGAACGAGCCAAGGCGTTAGCAAGCCAAGTTGGTGGAGAAGCTATTCCTCTAGACAAACTGGATACCTTCCATCCAGAAACTGGAATGATCCTTGCAAATACAACTTCGATGGGAATGCATCCAAATACTGACCAGGCACCTATATCTAAGGATGCTTTGACTTTCTGGGAAAAGATAACATTAAACTAATAGCATAGGAGGAGGAGTCATGCAAGACATACAGACAAATAAAAAAAAAACTTAAATTATGAAACTCAAACACATATACACCAACCCAGAAATTTATATTCATTCATCTCAGAAATACATTTCTACAGAGCTTCAGCTCTTCATATCATCTTCTGTTACAACTTAATTTCACTCTCTGCTCTTGGGAGCAATTTTTCCTCTCTCTGTCTCTATTCGTCTCTTTCAGACTTTACCACCTTTTTTTCTTCTAACCATCGACTCCGTCCTCTACTCTCATAGATACGAACACACATTTATCATATATCTCACTGTCTGAATAAAACCATATGTACAATGATATTGAAGCTCAAGTATATGCCAAACTGTCATGCACAAAGCACATTAAAAACCATGTCCAATCGCATTGAACCAACTATCCTTTCAAGCCACCGAGGGGCACATAAACTGCCGCTAGGAAAGTCAAACAGTCAACAGGCAAAGACAACCGCGCTACTGAGCATACTAAAGGAAGGACCTGCGGTGATACAGTGAAGACGCGCATAAAACGCATTACTGCGGGTGATTGAGGATGAGCACACGGGACCGCGGTGAAAGGAGAGGAGCAGTTGAAGGCAGAGAAACCGCACCAATGTGGGGAGGAGAGAGAAGATCAGCGGTAAGGCGAAGTAGCCAGAAGATAGAAACCGTGCCAACGTGAGGAAACAAGAGACAGATCACGGGGTGGCGGTAACCGCTAAGCGATGGTCAACTAACCGCCAGGCACCGATAGACTTCGACACTACACAATCGCCAGGGATGAACAGCCAGACCACGGTGGCCGCGGTAACCTCTAGGACCTGGTCAACCATCAACAAACACTGGCACCGCGATACCATAGGAAGAAAATATGGAGACCATGGTATAGCAGTAAAAGCTTGAACGGTCAAAGATGAAACGTTGACGGGTAACCTCGGTACCGTACGGGGCAAACAAATAAGTTGCGATATGGCGATAAAAGTTGGAGTTAGAATTATTTCCAACACTCCCTCTTAATTTCAACTTCAACGTCTGCATCACTCATGAATTCCTGAAAGCTCAAAATCTTCTTCACTGCTGGATCTCCTGCAACGATCTCTTCTAGATCTTCTTCGAATCTCTTCATTAGCTACAGCTGGATTTCATCATTTGTATCTCTATACTGGCTTCTTCTTTCTGTCAATTGTATTCTTCATCTTTCTCATATGTATTCTCTGTTTTGTCATCAGTCTTCTCACTTGTATGCTTTATGCTTCTGTATCTTTGTTCTTCTCCGAGGTCTGCAGCCTCTTCATTAATTTTGATCCTTTTTCAATCTGCCTGCAAGTATTTTTTCGATCTGCTGTTATTTTCTATCAAATAGGTGGTTTCAGTTTACCACAAACTAGTTGTTTGTCTTCTCACTAATTTTCTCATTCTTATTATCATTCTTTTCCCTCATCTCATCCTTCTTCTAATTTCCACTACTTGTGCAGTTCCATCATTTCTTTGTCATTTTGATTTCACTCAACTCTTCCCATGGAAACACACAGTAGGTGCTTGGGAGTTCTTCCATTTCATTCTCTGATAAGGGTGGTTTCAGATTACCAGAAACTCACAAGGATTTTCTCAATCCTTTATGTATCTTGATTTTGACTAATTGATTTTTAATTCTTCCCATAGTGGCACGTTGCTGGTGCTAGGGAAATCTGTCATCTTTTTCATCTGTTGTCTTCAGTCTGATTACTGGATGCTGTTGCATATCATTGAGATATTTGTGCTCTTTCCTTAGCTTTTCAAATTCATTCTTTTAATGTGGTGGTTTCAGATTACCATGAACTAACCAAAAAAAACTTTCAATGAGGTGGTTTCAGATCACCACAAACTGATTGCAGATCATTATGTTATTTCTCCCTCTTTATGCAAACTCCTGTTTCAATAGTTCATTCAAAAACATCAATCTTCTTAAAAAAACTTTTCACTGTGGCTACTGCCATTCATGCTCTACTGCAATCTCTTCTTCTAGATTTCTGAAACTTGTCTTCTTCCTTCTCATTTCACTTTCTCATTCACAAGCACAACTTTGATATAACTCTGTCCATATTCTTTGACTAACTTCCGATTCAACTCAACTCTTGATGACCAATAATAGCTGCGGCTGTAACCTCTGTTTTTACCCATTCATTTTATGTCTTCTCTCCAATGCACTCAAAAATAAAATTATGTACAAGCTTCCTTGATAGCTGCCATTATTTCAAACTTTTAAATTTCACAGTGGTAGCCTCAGCTAATTTTCTGATTCCTTATTTCACCTTACACATGATCAAAATCCTTCACTCAAGTCTAGAAGTTCTTGTGACTTCCCTTGCACTTTTTGTTCTGTTATTTCAGCAATGTTTCTCATTTTTCAAAAAAAATCAAAAATAAAATCTTACCCTTTCTACTGCATGGCAGTTTCAACATCTTCAAACTTTCAAAACATCAAACTGGGTTTTTCATCTTCACTTTTTGCAAGTGGATCATCAGACTACAACCCCTTTTTTCTCCAAACATGTTTCATTCTATGTGAACCTTCATTCTTCTCATAATTTTTATTCACTTTCACATATGTACACTTGTACAACCTTTTGAACATACTAGTTAGCTTCTGCCAACTTGAATCATCAATCCATCCACAGTCCATCGTCATGCATCTTGAACCAGATTCAATCTTTGACATCTTTCTCCAGCACTTTTCTTCACAGTGATTCTTTGAACCACAAACTGTGCAAGGATGTAGATTCCAACACTTCTCCTTGATGTGACCTCTTCTTTGACAATGTGAACATTCATTACTCTTTGTTTCTTTAACAAACTTACCTACACTTGTAGTAGCATTTCCTTTTCCCGAATCATATCCGAGACCTTCAAACTTCGTCCTCATTGTAGCTTCAATTGGCTCTAATATTTCTTGTTCATGTTTTCCTAGACCTTGTCCAGTATATCCCATTCTTTTCATGATTTTCAACCTTGTATTCTCTTCACAACAAACAAATTCTTTCGAAGATTCTAACACTTTATCACATTTAGCCATATTTGCATATTCATCCACATGTTCATCTAGACATTTTATATCATCAGCATTTTCAATAGAAATAGATTTTTCAAATGAAAAACACAAATCTGTTGTGTCACATGAGACATTACAAACAGAAAGTCTTGTTTCCACAATTTTATCACATGCACTTAATCTATCATTTTCTTCTTTCAAATCTATGAATTCTTTCAACAATAAACTATTTTTCTCTTCTACCCTTATCAAAGGTTTTCCTAAATCTTCATTCTTTTTCTCTATCTCATCAAACAACTTCATTTTCTGTTCAAACTCCTCATTTCTCCTCTTAATCTCTTCAAAGGACTTCAACCTTTCTTCTAGTTCTATACAGTGAGTAAGCGCAAGAAGTTGGGTCCACGAAGAGGGGAAGTTTTGGCCAAAAAAAAATCTCATAGAAAACGCGTATGCGTTATGCATCGGGCACCCAAGCCTAAAAAAATGTGTATGCACTAAAAAATGCGTACGCGTTATATAATGCATACGCGTTTTATAACACGTACAATTTATTTATTTTAAAAAAATGCTTTTTAGAAACGGGTATTTGTTTTAAAACCCGTACGCGTTTTGAAAAGCAAAACGGGTATCCATTTTAAAACGCGTATGCATTTTAAAATGGGTGCCCGTTTCTAAAAAGTAGTTTTTTTAAAAATAATCAAACAAATAAAGAACGCATATGCGTTTTGTAATGCGTATGCATTTTTAAAAACGCATATGCGTTATTAAAAATTTGAATCTCCAACCCACCTACAGCCTTGGTTTTAGGCTTGGGAAAGGCTTGGCAATCTGAGCCTTAGCCTTTGACGTGCAACTAAAAAAAAAAGGTAGATTGAAGAAGAATACCCAACTTGGACAGTATGGCTAATTGACTTTTTTTTTGAATCAATCTATAAAATTAAAACCCATTACATAACACGATGTCTAGTTTCCAAATATAATTTTTTTATTAATATTGGATTATATTTTCTACTTTTTAATTAATTTCAAAGCAAACTAGTCCTTAAACTTGAAATATCAGACTTTTTTTGTTTTTTAATAACTTTTTTTTGATGAAGTTTCTTGCAAAAAGAAATATATGGCATCAATCTTTAGACAATTCTTTACACAATGAAAAAAAAAAAATTCAAAACATGTTTAGTTTAGGTCAAATTATGTTGTCCGTACACGTTGATTTTTAAAAGAAACAATTAAGGCCAATAAAAAATTAAAAAAAAAATACTCAACAAAAAATTACAAAAAAAATTCCTCAGCAATCTTCATGTTGTTAGCTTTCTTTCCCCAAAATGAATTATCAAAATAATTTTATTTGGGTCAAAAAGTGGTGTCCGTACATGTGCATGGAATGGTAAAAAAACAGGGACTTTTAAAAAGTGTTTTTTATAGATCCCTATCAAAATTTATTTTTTACAATCTGGGTATTTGAATAATTTACATATTTAGAAACTAGATTGAAAATTATAAATTTCATATTACTGGCATTTTTAAAAATTCATTGTGTAAGTGCCTCAAATTTTTAGTCCAAGTGTGACAAATTATGAAAAACAGCAAAAACACTTCCACTTTTTGAGCTTTTTGTGGACCCAACTTCTTGCATCAACCTATGTTTCTAGCCTTAACCCTTCTTAGTTCTTTTTCTAAATCATCATTCTCTTCTAACAACAAACACTTCTCTTTAGACTGCTCTTTTATTTTCTCAAAATAACTCCCATTGTTCTTTTTAACAATATCCAATTCATCTCTAAGCAATATTAACTCTTCTTCTAAAACATCTTTTGCAGATGAAAGATTTTCAGTCTCTTTCTTGACTCTTTTCCCTACTTTCCCCATTTGTAAAAGAAATTTCAACTTACCTCTTTTGAACTTGTTCCAGGGTTATAGCAGCGTCATCTGACTCTAGTCTTCTTCAACCTCTGTTTTTCTTTTGTTCTACAACAGGGTCTGCAACTCTTGCTTATAACTCCTTCTGCTTGTGGGCTTCTTCTCAGCTTCTCTTCTGTCAGTGATCTCTTTCTTTTTCTTCAAAAATACAACACTTTTGGCTTTTCTCAGCAATAAACTTTCAAGCATTCTTCTCTCAGCAATGAACTTAGAAGGTTCTCCCAAAGCTTCAAACACTCCTAAATCTCCCTAACCTGACTTCAAACTTTTGCAAGCAACCTTTTCTAATATCTTCCTCTCTAGGAATAGATCCTTACTCTCCTGACAACCATTTCTAACTCAAACAACTTCTATTGATAGACAAAGCACTTGTGGCTGCATTTTCATTTAAAACCTATTACCTTCTTAACCTTCTTCACAAAATCTCTAATACCCAGATAAAACCTGTCAGATTTTTGCACACACACAAGTTCTAGACACTCTATGGAATTTCTAAGGCTCTGATACCACTTTGTGGGAAAAGATAACATTAAACTAATAGCATAGGAGGAGGAGTCATGCAAGACATATAGACAAATAAAAGAAAACTTAAATTATGAAACTCAAACACATATACACCAACCCAGAAATTTATATTCATTCATCTTAGAAATACATTTCTACAGAGCTTCAGCTCTTCATATCATCTTTTGTTACAACTTAATTTCACTCTCTACTCTTGGGAGCAATTTTTCCTCTCTCTATCTCTATCCGTCTCTTTCAGAATTTACCACCTTTTTTTCTTCTAACCATCGACTCCATCCTCTACTCTCACATATACGAACACACATTTATCATATATCTCACTGTCCGAATAAAACCATATGTACAATGATATTGAAGCTCAAGTATATGCCAAACTATCATGCACAAAGCACATTAAAAACCATGTCCAATCGCATTGAACCAATTGTCCTTTCAAGCCACCAAGGGGCGCATAAACTGCTGCCAGGAAAGTCAAACAGTCAACCGACAAAGACAACCGCACTACTGAGCATACTGAAGGAAGGACTTGCGGTGATATGGTGAAGACGCGTACAAAACACATTACCGTAGGTGATTGAGGATGAGCACATGGGACCACGGTGAAAGGAGAGGAGTAGTTGAAGGCAGAGAAACCGCACCAACGTGGGGAGGAGAAAGAAGACCGACGGTAAGGTGGAGTAGCCGGAAGATAGAAACCATGCCAACGCGAGGAAACAAGAGACAGACCGCGGGGTGGCGATAACCACCAGGCGATGGTCAACTAACCGCCAAGCACCAACAGACTTTGACACAGCGCAACCGCCAAGGATGAACAGCCAGACCACGGTGGCTGTGGTAACCTCCAGGACCAGGTCAACCGTCAACAAACACTGGCACCACGATACCGCAGGAAGCAAATATGGAGACCGCGGTATAGCGGTAAAAGCTTGAACAGTCAAAGATGAAACGTTGACGGGTAACCTCAGTACTGCACAGGGCAAACAAATAAGCCACGATATGGTGGTAAAAGTTGGATTTGGAATTATTTCCAACATTGATGTCATATAGTATGGTTTTTGATGTGGTTTATACACCAAAATGGACAAGACTCTTACAAGATGAAAAATCAGCTGGAGCATCTGTTGTAAGTGGGTTGGAGATGTTCATAAGGCAAGCCATGGGGCAATTTGAACTATATACTAGCTGTAAAGCACCTGAAAAATTGATGCGGGAAATAGTTATGAATATTACTTGAGGACTTTAGCTTTAGAGATGACAACATTATTGCAGTGCTCAAGTTAAACTTGTTGGTGCTTAATGTAGTTGAAATTTCTTTTGAATAATGGTGGTAATTCTTGAGTACCCCTATAGCTCATTATTTATAGATCCCTGTCCTAGAAAAAGGGACACTTTTGCTATCGATTCTGTGTAAATTGACACCAAGAAATGACCTAATAAATTACTTGCAACTTATGAATTTGTAATAAAGTGGTTGGTAACCATAGGCTTTTTGCTTTTTGATAAATTAAAAAAAAATGTTATTTATTTTTAATTTAAGAAAGCTCAAAAATTAATTTGGAGATTAAGATGTCAGACAACTTTACGGCCACCAGTATTTGGTAGATTAAGAAACAATTTGAGGACTTCCATTTATATGGGTGGCTATAGATGTTATGAAACCATGTTATAACTCGCTTTGAACATGACAAATAAATTAATCAAATTTTCTTTTCTAAATTATTTAAGATCATTTTAAGCGAAGATTTTTTATATTTTTATTCATTCATAATCTATTTTTTATAGTATGATTAAAAATGTTTATAAATAAATTTCAGGTGGTAAATACATGCCTTTATAGTATAATATTTGTTGGTTAGATGATAGATGAGTTATTGCATATTAATTTAAGAGAAAATTTCATAATAATTTGAGATCAATAAATTATTTCAAGTCGTATGTATCACAATTTTTTTGGTCAATGGAGGTTATAGTTGTTAGTTTATGTTGGCCTCAAAATTCATTTGTACCAAGAAAAGTGTGATTATTATAGTTGAAATTGAGGTTGTTCCTTAGAAAAAGTATTTATTAAATATTAATTAAAAATTGGCTTTTTAGTGAAGAGACTTCGTAGATTGATTGGTTGATTTGGAGTTCGAAGTTAAGACCTTTGTAGTGTAGTTGAAATTGAGTTTGTTATAATAAATATTTGTTAAATATTGATTTTTGAGAATTAAAAGTATGGTAGATACTAATTAGTGAGAAACAAATATTGATTGTCATAATTACTCTGCAACATAGTTGAAAGTATACTTAATAACTAGTTAAATTATAAGACAATTTTATTTGGCTAATAAAGTATTGATTCTTGAGCTTATTCCAATAAAAAAAACTATAGTAGATAGTAATTAGTGAGAGAAACAAATATTGATTGTTATAATTACTTCACAACATAATTGAAAGTATACTTAATAACTAGTTAAAATTAAAAGACAATTTAATCTGGCTAATAAATACTATAAATATAATATAGTATTTAAAGTATTATATTAATTTCAAATTATAAACAAGTAAGTGTAAAATTGTAAATAATTTGTTGATTTTGTAAAACATAAAATATATAATAATCATTTAAAAAAAAAAACTTAATTATTAATTAATATATATTATATATTTAAAAAATATAAAAAATAAAATTAAAGGTTAGTGCTAACACGGGAAGGACGGTTGGCTCCAGGTTGTGCATGTGAAAGGACTAATCACTCTTGGTAGGGTTTCCTCAGACCGGCCATGGAGGAGGCTTGGCCCTCCTCCACACTCGTTCATCATTCTTCTAGGGTATGACCTCCCTTCCCTTCGCCTGGATTTCATTTCCACTCGCTTTGCTTGTCGTGGGTGTGATAGGGGTATCTCCTTGCCTGTTTGGTTTATTCACTGCATGTGTGGCTTTCTGGGTGTGGTTTTCTAATGATTGAGGGGGATACAAATCCCCTAGATAGAGCTTTAAATGACTCTAGTAAATCAAAAATTGGCATTTTTCCTTCTAAGTCCTTTAGAGATATTGTTGTGGGTGAAAGAAGCCACTTGCGACAAGGTGCCAAATGTGTGGTTGAGTGTGTCTAGAAGTCAAGGAAGATGGATGTTTATTAGATGATGCTATTTCTATTGAAGAAGCTAGAGTCTCAAAACCTTTTTTTTTGTTATCGTTGACACCAACAGGGTTTCGGCAAGGAAGTACATGGATGAGTGGTATCACAATGTTTGGGAAAAGACACTAGGGTTTCAATTTTACTATTGTTTGAAAATGGTCCAAAAAGGATTGTTTGTAGTTTTCTTTAATAGCCATAAATCTCAAGAAGAAGTAATCAAAAAACAATTCTAGAGTGTGGGGAAAATTATATTCTGAGCCCTAGCATGGCTTCTCGAGGTGCTAGAAGAGGAAGTGTTGGCATTATTCAACCCAAGATGGCTAGTTTTAAAATGGGTCCCTCCCTGACTATGGAAATTCATTTCACTTTCATAGGAACCATATGAAAATATTTTGAAATTAGATGAAACTAAAGCTTCACTTCCACACTCGGATATGAGGGCCTTGGTATCCTTGTATCGAGGGGTTGATCTTCCTGAAAAATTGGAGATGAAACTAAAAAATGGTGATTTCTTATGTGACTTGGAAAACCTAGGTGGACTCAATGCCTATTATCTTTGTTAGCGTGAGGGACACATTAGGAAAAACTATCCTTTAATTAGAAATAAAACCAGTAATAATGTTTCCTTTAGCGAAAAAGAGAAAACTAAGGTACAGGCCTCAACAAGCATTGTTGTGACTAAAGATAATGAAATAATGCGGAGGAGATGGTGGACTATGGTCTCACTCTGAAAGAAAATGAAAACTCCCCACCCACAAGCCCTAGCTCTAATGATTTGGGCTTAACTACGACTCTCCTATGCAGTTGAGTGTGGAAACAATTAAAAATAATAATGAATCCTCTTAGATTGAAGATCATCTAGAAGCCCTAATGCAAGAAATTAATAATAACCACCAGATAGATAATCAGGAGGTGGAGGAAACTTGACAAGATTTAACCACTAACAAGGTGTTTGGGGACATTAAGCCTCCCCAAGATAATGAGTTAAAAGATCCCACAAACAATAGTAAACTAAATGCATAAAAATTGGTTGTGCTTAAAATCAGGTAAACTAATAAGCCAAAAGAGAATAGTAAACTAGTAAAAGAAATTTACTCTTTCAATTAAAAATTCTTCAAATAAGGAAAAGGTTTAAATCATGCTAAAGATATTTAGGATACCTCTACCACTTTGGTAGGTAATCAGGAAGTCCCACCTCATGTTTAAAGTATTGAAAATGTTTTGGAGGGGCAAGAACACCACCCCCAAAACTTTGATGAGGATTTGGCTAGCTTACAATCTGATGAAGGTGAAGGGGGGCCAATGGCATCTATTTCTCTTAAAACTATCTATCTGGTGAGTGGGAATGAGAGAGTAGGTGAAATTGTGGTTCCCTAGAATGAGGAGACTCTTATTACCACATTTGATGGAGTGAAATTTTTTGATTGCTTTACTTCTCAATTTGGCATGGAATCTATAGAGGATGTAGAGGCTTTCTCTACTAAGGATACCACTGAGGGGGAGGAGGTCCCCATGGAGGTAGCTTTAAAAAAGACTCGAAGATATTGAAGGAAGAAGGGTCTAGATAATAACAAGAAAATTATAGAAACAAACCAATTACTAAAGGACAAGAGGAAAAAAAATGTGGGATAATCATACCACCCAATACCAAAAGGATGGAATCAAAAAACATGATCCCTAAATGCTTTGATAATTTTAAAAGTGATAGGGAGCCCCCCCTAAAGACCAAACCTAATGGACATCAATTGTATCTCATGGAATGTGAGGGGACTAGAATCCCCAAATAGGAAACATTTTGTTAGGAGATTCCTATCATAGAGGAGATAAAATGACTTTGTCCTCCAAGAAGTGAAAGCCACTAGTTCTATCTTGGAAACCAGTTTGAAAGTGATCTGGAAAGAGGCCTCCTAGTTTGTCACCAAACATTAAAGGGGAAAAGGTGAGTTTGTTATCCTTCTGACACAAAGTGGGCACAATTTGTAACCAATTTTGGGGCTTCCCCTTGTAACCAGACAATATTGGCCATTATCAAGAAAAAATAATCTTGCTTTGGAATATGCTCTATGTATGCACTCAATGATTACAAGGATCATATCAGACTTTGGAACTAACTTTACAACTTGCAAGATATTCCATGGATTATAGGGGTGACTTCAATTTTGTTGAAAGAGGGGAACAAAAATGGGGTGGCATAGGTCAGGACTAGAAAGGTAGTGAGAGGTTTTATTGGTGAAGGATGAAATCTAAGTTGAAAATTGAGGATTCTATTGAAGGCCAAAAGAAGTATTATAAAGACATATGGTTTACTTGGTGTAATTCTCACAAGGGGGGGGAGAGGATTTATTGTAGGCTTGAGAGATTCTATCTGAGTAAGGCCTTCTTCTTAGCTCTAGCAGTAAAAGATGGATGTAAGGTTCATGTAACTCCATACTGTCTTTCAAATCACCACCCTGTAAGTGCAAAGTTTTTCCTAAACGACGTTTTGGAAAAGGTGACTAGTGGTGGTGAAGGCTTATGCCTCAATACTAATCTCTTGAATGATAAAGACTATAGGGATGTCATAGAAAGTCTTAGATCAATCAATGAGTGGTTGTACCAGAATTTGTCTCCTATTGAAAGATGGGAAATGAACACAAAAGGTTGGAGAATCTAGTTTGAAACTATTTGCAAGAAAATAGCCAAAGATAGAAGAAGGAAGGAGGATTTTCTATAGGATGAACTACTCCAAGTTGAAACTAAATTGCAATCAACCCCACAAATCAGTTGCTAACCAGTAGGCTAGTTATGACAAAAAATAGCCTAAAGAAACTGCAGGTGAACAAGGTACAAGACCTAAGGGCTTGAGCCAAAATGAATTGGCTAGAAAATGGTGATAAGACCGATCAAAAATTTTCTTTAGATATATCAAAGAGAAATAGGAAAGGGAGAAAATAGATTAAATGTGGGCTAATGGTACCACCTTGGTGAACCAAGAAGAAATAAGAGGGTAATTCTTTCATTTCTACAAGAACCTCTTTACCTTTAAGGATGGCAGTGAGGTTAGCTCTAAGGTGAAGGATTTCATTAAGCAAATTGTCCTAAAAAGAATCAGTGAGAATATGGCAATTGAACTCCGTAAAGAAATAACTAGAGATGAAATAAGGAAAGTAATTCTTTCTCTCAAAGATGATAAATCTCCATTTGCAGATTGCCTCCCAGTAAAGTTTTACAAGTCATTCCTGGAATGGGTAAGTGAAGAGCTATACTTGGTGTACATGGAAGCCATTAAGAAAGGCTCCCTAGGTAGAAGAATTAATAAAGGTATCATCAAGTTGATCCCTAAGGAGGGTGATAGGTCCTTAGTTAAAAAATCAGTATCTATCACTCCCCTTAACGTTTCCTACAAGATCTTGGCTAAAGTGCTAGCTGATAGACTGGTTGGTGTCCTTCCCTACATTATAAATTTGACTCAAATTGGCTTTATTAATGGGAGATATATCTTAGAGAATCTTATCACTAACTAGGAAGCCATGGATTGGGCAAGGCACACTAAACAAGATGTTGCAATGCTTCTCCTTGATTTTGAAAAAGCTTATGATAGAGTAGAATGGGTTTTCAGTTTTGATGGTATTGGAGGCCTTTGGGATTCCCAAGTCCTTTTGTTGCATGGTGAAAATTTTCTTTCAAGATGATGCAACCTAGGTAGAGGTAAACAAACTTCTCACTAAAGAGATCCCCCTTGAGAGGTCAATAAGACAAGGTTGTCCCCTTTCTCTTGCTTTGTTTGTCATTGCTTGAAATCCTTTACATAATGAAATAAGGGAGAAATTCTCGACCCCAAGAGTGAAGGGCATCATCTTTCTTGATAATAATGAACTTATTAACCTATAGTTAATTGATGACACCTCAATCCTTTTGAGAGTTAAGGAGGAGAACGTGACAAATATTATGGGAAAGATAGATATCTTTTGCCTAGCTTCTGGGGTAAAAATTTCTCCCACTAAGTCATGTCTTCTAGGAAGGAAAGAAGTTCCACTTGACTAGTTGAGAAGATATGATCTACAATGGGGGGACCTTAGAAGTTGGTGAGGTATTTAGGAATTCCCTTTGTAGTTGAATCTAATCTAAAAGAAATGTGGTTATGGATAAGGGATAAGATAGCGAGGAAAATTGCAAAATGGAATAGACAATTCCTCTCCTTGGCTGGAAGACTTCAAGTGTGCCAAAAAATACTCTCCTCTTACAACATTTATTTCAATTTTTTTTGGTTCTTTATCTCTTATCATATTAATTCTATCCAAAAAAGGATAAGGGAGTTTTTGTGGTTAGATGGGAAAGGAAAGAGGAAGAGACACTCGGTGAAATGGGAATGGTGTACTATTGCTAAGTTAGAAGGTGACATGGGGTTAAAATATCTCAGGCTACAATGCATTGCCCTAGTATCTAAATGGGCAGTTGGTGCCCTAGAAGGGGAAGAGCCACGGGAGGTGCTCATTCAAAAAAATATCCTAAATGTTGTTCCCAAACAAGTGAAGGCATGGAAGCTCCTACCATTCAATAATATAATTAAAGAAGTGAATGGACTATGACACCTATAGGATCTAATGTCTTCAAAACCATTTGGAAGGCTTGGGAAGTAGAGAAAGATAATTTATCCAATTTTCACTTCACCAAAAGTGATCATAGAGTCATCCTGGACAATAGGTCAATATGGTGGAACTTAAAACATAAAGACAAACCACTTGTCGTAATCCAAGGATGCTCAGCAAAGGGCTGGGCACACAAAGGAATTAATTCTTTTAATGAAATTCTAAAGGATGGTAAGCTAAAAGATTGGAATGATCTGAGTACAGAGCTCAATATAACACATAGTAATTGAAGGACATATACTACCCAGAAGGGAAGCCTACAGTCAGTTTCAATTCCCTGTAAAACCAAAATTGATAACTTGCAATTTAAGGAATTTCAATGGAAAAATAGGAATAATTTATTGAAGACAAAGGAAAAAGAAATTTACTCCATGCTAACTGAGCAAATATAAATAACAGAACATGTGAATAAAATTTGGAAAATGAACTTGAACAAGAATCAATGGCAAAAACTCTTTCAAAAATTTTGGTGCAAAGAACTTGAGGCTAAGAAAACCTGCTTTAGATGGCTATTAATAATTGCAAAAAATGTATTTTAAAGGAAAACATGATGACATTGATGTTTGTAGCTTATGCAGAGTACTTGAAACAATTAAACACATTTTTTTTATTACATATTTGCTCAAGAGATATGGAACATGTTTTGTAAAGAACAAAATATATGGGGAAATAATGGTGAACCAATGCCTGATAAGATAATTTTTAATCATAATGTTGAAATGGAAAAATATTCTACTTTATTTTGGCATTTCCTTTCCACTGACATCTTGTGGGCTAGATGGAAAGCACCGAATGAAGACGAGTTTCAGCGGAGGAAGAGGTTGCTTACTGATTCTTGCAAGAGACTCATCCTTTATAATGTTGCAATGCAGGTTTATATCATAGTGGAGCTATCAAAAGAGAAGTTTTAGAGATTCCTAGAGAACATAGAGATGAAAATTGGTGTCCTTGAGGTTAGGTACGAACACACTTGGCAAGAGGGGCTACCCGGGGTTGATGTTTTTCTAATGGCTTTGCAAGCATTCCAGAATGATCTTAAGAAGGGGACAAGAGTTAGAACGGATAAGGTGCAAAATAAAGGTGATATGGCATAGGGCTACTCTGATGTTGAGCATGAAGCAGTTGAAGCACTAATTATTTTGAAGAAGGAAAAAAAGGATAAAGTATGCAACTATGGTAGTAGAGCAGGATAAAATCTACAATCTGGAATAATGTTTATTGGCAGTTTTTTAGTTTATTTTTGGCATTTGTTTACAAGGATGTATATTTGTATTTAGCAATGTAGGTATTTTGGTATGTGTCTACATGTAATATGATGTTGTAATAGGGTCTAGTAATTCACACGATCAGGAATGTTAATATGATATAACAAGAACTAGATTGTGGATATGATGTAAATTGTATATGATGTTTCAACTCTAAACCGTATGTGATGCTTCTACCATATTTAATTAAAAAAAAACTAAAAAAAATTCCAATCAAGAAAGTATAATATAATAAATAATACCCAAATAATATAATATAAATAATATATTGTTTATATATTATATAACATACAATATAAATATATCTCTACCAACATTAATAATAGAATGTAGACCCAATGGAGGCAAGAGGCAGGAACTACAGAGGAGGGGGTTTTTTGAATGATGAAGGTGATTTGGGAGATGGAGAAAATGAACCAGATGGTGATGGAGATTCTTGGTTGTTGCCTCCCTTTGGCTGGTCTTTGGGTGTGGAATGGAGACTAGTGTGGATCAAGAGGGGTCTTTATCTATGGGATTCAAAGCTCCTAGCTCTTATTGTTTGTCTATGTTTGGGAAGATCTTGCTTGCTTCTCTGGCCCTTTGGGTGGGTCTTTTTTGCTGGATGTTTTCCCTTCTTTGCTCCCTCTCTTGTATTTTCCTTGGCTCTTTCTGTTCATTGCAGATCTAGTGTTTCTACCTTGTATGTGCTTGCTGCGATGATCTTTCCAGGTTTTTTGAAACTCTTGGACCCCTATGACCACATTTACCTGCTTTTGGTGGGTTTTTGGTTTGTTGACTCTATTTTCTTCATGCTCTGATGCCCTGCATCCATTTTTGGCACTAGATTTTGTTGTGATTGGTCAACTATTTTTGGTTGCATTGGAGTGGTTGTTGTAGTGTTTCATCTCCTTGGTTTGTTGTACCTCTGCCCCACTCGAGTTGCGTGCTTTCTGGTCTTCGGGCTATGGTTTTCTTGCTCTATTCAGCTTAGTAGAGTTGATGGGTTTTTGGTCTTAGAAGATGCAGTTTTTTGGAGGTTGGTGTTTGGCACATCACATATGGTGTTAGACTTATAGTTTTCCTACTCTTCTGTCTTTCATCTACACTTCTTTGTTGCGAGTGCTAAATGTTATGCTATGTTGGTGGTCTTCGAATTACTCTATTTTTTCCGCTTGGTCGAATTTCCATCAATCCAATTAATGTTCCCTCTTGGGTGGTGGAAGAGGTCTGCTATGAAGATGAGCTCCAACCCTATTTATTTTTTTGTGATGGTGGTCTCTGGTTTCCTCCATGCTTCAGATGATTTTCTAGTGTATAGTTTTTTTTCCCTCTTGGGTGGTGGTAGGGGTTTTGCCCTATTTCTGTCCTTTATGGAGATTCGTGGTGATTAGGGCTTTGCCTTGTTTGGAAGTTTATTGTCTCAAGTTCTGGAGCCCTCAAACATTTGTTGGTGGGTCATAGTGTTTTTTCCAGGTGTTCTACTCATTTGGCTCTTAAGGGTGTTGATATCTTTAAGGTTCAACTTGTGGAAGGCTTGTTCTTCAAGTGTGCAAAAGATTACTATGTTGGCTATAGGAGGGCTATTTTTGGGCTCAGCCTCTTGATTCTTAAAGGTATTTTTCTTTTGGGTTGTGTTGTTTCTTTCTCTCTTCAACTTTCCCTTCAACTTCTCCTTTCTAGGTGGAGAGATCTTCTTTTGAGGTGGAGATTGTTTGGGATGGTTTTGGGAGTTGTTGTTGAGGGTTCTTTAGTTCCTTTGTTTTAATTTATGCTTGATGCTAAAATTCCTCCCATTAAGACTATTTTTTCCCCTATTGAGGTGAGATTTCCTTTGTGGTCTTGTTGGGTGGCTCTGTTTCCTCTTTTTGGCACCTTCTTTCACAACTCCTATTGAAGTGGAGTGTTCCCCTTTGGTGGTGGTACATGGGTTTTCTAGTAAGGTGGGATTTCTATGGCAAGGGACTCCTTTCTTTCCCCTTTGTTTATATTGTACTCATAGCTAAAATTTATGGAATTGCTACTTAGAGTTTGTAGACCTTTTTGGGTTCGTTGGTTGTTTCAAGCCTTTGGCTACTATTGTTTTTGAAGTTGTTGTCTTCTATTGGTTCTTTTTTGTCTCAAAAGGTTTGTTTTCTGAGTGGAAGTCTTGAAGTGTTTTTGGAAATTATTGCTCTTTGTTCAATTTTTTGGCTATAGGATTGCATTGGTTTTCCCCTATTTTTGTAAGGAGGTGTGTTTTGTCTGGTTTCCTTTTAGTTTCTCTATTTCTTGTAGCTGGTCTATGATTCCCGATTTCATGCTCTAGTCAAAAGCATGGCTTGTTGGTTGGTGTTCCAGGGTCACTTCTAGTGAGTCTTGCTATTTAGTGGTCTCATTTTTTATGAGCCACCTGTCCTTTGCCTCCATGACTACTTTGTAATGGGTATTGGCCTTCCAATTTTATCATAATCAAAACATACAATATAAATACAAATCTAATATAATATCTACTAAAATTTTACATATGTTTTTAATAATCAAAAACCAAAAAGAAATAGACTTCTATAGAAATGGCCAACGAACTATCATCATTCTACTCAAGAGGGGTAGCGACCAATAGAAATCTACTTGTAGACATCAAACATATCACATATTTTAGCTTAGTTCATTAGAAGTATTACAAAGAATACTCAAATATAAATTATTTAGTGTGAGAGACATGATCACATGAACCAACAAACTAAAAAGAAAAATAACCTAGATTGCTCCCTTGATTTAGAGAGCCCCCCAAAAAATTATTAGGGCTGATTGTAGACCCAAAGAATAATGTGTAAGAAAACTCTACAAGCTTTGGAGATCAAAAGTGAAAATATTTTGTTTATAACTCACATAGTTTTTACAATTTTGTGGGAAAATGGCAACCCGAATCTTTTTTTTTCAAGTAAATTTGAATTCCTCGCAAAATTATGATAGAAATGAAAAGGTTGCAAAATTTTGATAAATGGAGTGAAAGTTATGCCTCGCCAAAATTTCTTACAATATTGAATTTAGAGGCTAAAATTTGATATTAACCAAAAATAAATCAAAAACATCTTGATGGTAAAATGTTGATGTCGGCACCAACTTTCCAACGCCTATTTACAATTGAAAAAACACCCTCTTTTAGAACCTTTCAACATACCTTTGTGGTCCTTGTTTCCTTGATGCCTTCAACATATGGTTCGAACTAATGTTGTTGCTATAGAGACATTGAAGAGGGCTACAATTTAGAAAGTGCAGGGAAAATATTTTGAAGAGAATTCACATGGAGAGTGAGCACATGTGGTGGATTTTTTCTACACACACATAAGTTTCAACACCTCACTCCTAAGTCGTGTGGGTTATGGCATAGAGTTGAGTCTCTAGGGCATGGTTAGAGAAACTCTTTGCAAGGTGCATTTGAGGGGTCGGTGTGGGGAGGGTGCTACGAGACTACATGGAGAATACTTTCCCTCTCCTTTTCTTCTAAAACCTTGATGAAGGTGCATCTAGTTGATAGATGGGGCCACCATTGGAAAGAGTTGAGTGTTGGTCTATCGTGCCCTTCTCAAAATTGCATGCTCACACCTCTAGTGATATTGCCTTCCAGGGACGCTATAGGGGGTGCACCTATGTTGCAGGTTCACTAATATTATATTCTCTTGATAGTGCTTCTCATAGTGCCAACTATAGTGAAAATCATGAATAAAATAATGTGATGCAAACAATAAACAAGTGTTGATAGTGCAGATGGAGGTGGGTATTGCATTGCCTGTAGTGCCTTTGTTGCCGACAAAGGACATAATAAATGGCGACACCTTATACAAAATAATTTGGCCTTCAAGAGATAAACAAAGGTGGAAATGGAACAAGGAAAATTAAGGCCAAAATATGAGAGGAATCCTCTATTAAACCTTGCACCAAAACCATAACAGAAACCCTCAACCAAAGAAATAATAATCCCTACAAAGAGTCCTAATAGTTCATTATTTGCAAGATTACAAAGAGGCCAAAATGGCAAAAATCTCACAAGGAAAAAATATACCCTAATGAGTAGATAGGTAGAGGGAAAATTGACCCGCTACTAATTTTTTTGATATTTTACAACTTTTCAAAAATAAGCATAGAGGCCAAAAAAAGTGCAAAAAATAAAAATTACCTTTTTTTTGTTTCTTGAGCATTTTGAATGTGATCACACTATTTGTTTGGCTCTTTAATGCTCCATTGATAGGGTGATGTGTGGAAGTCACCTCAGTGTAGGAAGGAGTGTGCTCTCATGGCTTTGATACCATGTTGGAGAATGCCAATATAAAAGAGCTCAAATTTAATAACCTTGCACAAGTGAAACTATGAACACAAACGTATGTCTATCAATATAATATGAAGAGTGTGTAAATACAATGATCAAGCCTTACATATATAGGCAAGGATGAGGAGGTGAGAGGGTAGGAATGAAACTTTGACTACCCCTCCAAAGATGGGACACTTGTGAGCTCACTTGACAAGTGGGTGAGCAAGTGGCAAGTGTACATTCAATTAGTGTCTCAAGTTATGAGGACACATGTCTCAACCATATGAAGTGAGACAAAATCAAAATAAGTCTAAGTAAACTTAAGTTATGTGTGAATAAGTCAATCCTAGAAAGGTGATTAGCTAACTAAGTATGATATATTAAAGTAATGTTGTATATTGTAATGGCCAATTAGCTTTTAAAATAGGCTTCTATGCAATCTTTGTTAAATTTGTGTACTATTTTTTGTACTATGGTATCAAAGCTCTTGTTTTGTCTTTTTTTAGGATTGGTGAGCACGTGAATTCTATGGACTATGGTGTGACAAATTCCATATGAAAGACATAGAAGAACATGCCAAAGGAAGTTGTTCAAATTTGTACAAAGGTTTTTAACGAACTATTTTTACAAAAAAATTGTAGAGCTATTTTCTCTAATTTTTTGGTGGATTTTTTACAAAATTCATGGGCTTTTTAATAGTTAAAAAATGCATAGGGTTTTAAGACCCATTTTTTGATGATTTTTTAGAAAAATCATAAATTTTAACTCTTTTTTGGCATTTTTTGTACAAAATCATGATTGTTTAAATAATTTTTGAAATTTTTAATAGAATTTTTGTAGATTTTGTTGAAATTTTTGTAAATTTTGGAATTTTTGTAGATATTTTGGATTTTTTTTTGAGATTTTTTGGGATTTTTGCAAATTATTTTTCTAAATTTTTTGCAAATATTTTCCAAAAAAAATAATGGGTTTTTTACTTTGTTTCTAGAGTTATATAAAAAAAATTCCAAAAATTTAAATAGTTTTTCTAACAGTAGCAAGCTTCCTCAATTTCCATGATTTTAAATTGTGGGGGTGATGGCATCATTAGCCAAGATTATGCTAGAATGCAATCCATGTTTTATTGGCACAAATTATAACACCTAGAAGTAGCATATGCTAACAATCTTCGAGTATTGATGCCTCGAAAAGATCATCCTTGGTATTGCCACTTAATTGATGATAGCAGGTAAAGAACATGACATGTTTGATAAAGATGACATAGAATCAATCAGGTTGATCAAATTGTCAATGACCAATTCCATGCTTCTGAAGTCCAAATAGGGATGACTTCAATTGAAATTTGGAAGAATCTATGTGACCTTCATGGAGATTTAGATAAAGGTAGGGCCTTCTTTCTGAAGAATGTATTTTATTGATAATAATGGATGGGAAAATGTCCCTACAAGAGAATTTACTCAAGATGAAGGACATCAAGGATCAATTTTCAGCCATTGGTTGAAAGATGGAAGAAGAGGACATGGTAGTAATCACACTGAAAATCTTACCACATGCTTATGATAATTTCATTGAGATTTTGAATATCATTGTTATGGATGTTGACTTGTAGTTTGAAGAGATATACAATAATCTCTTAAAACATGATAGATGGAAGAAACAATGTGGTACCAATAGTGAAACAAGCATTTATAGCCAATGACAGAGGCACAAGAAAATGGTCACACAAGAAAGGTCAAGGCCACAACTAGGATGCAACAAATAATTTAAAAAATCACATGTCATGATTGTGGTAAGTTGGTTGATATGAAGAAGCATTGGAGAAAAAGGTTGGTTGAACAAAAATCTAGCCAAGGAAGGCCTTAGCAAAATCAGCAAAAGGATCATATTGTGGGGCATTTAGAAGAGAAGGCATCAAATCTCTATGCCTTCATGGCCTGAAGACCAATAGATCAGTCAAAGTCCTCTACATGGTACATCGATTCAAGAGCATTATTTGGGTACACTACTTGCTATGATCTAATGATCTTTGGTGGTGGTGAGAAGTACATAGTTGAAGGAAAAAGGATTGTGAAAATAACCTCTTGAGAAAGAATTTTTTTTCTCAATATGTGCTACATACTTGGAAGGGAGCTCAATCTACTTTTAATAAGTTATATTATGTGACACATTCCTAACTTAGATGTCATTTTCAGCAAAAATAAATGCAATATCATTGAGGGCACCAATAAGAATATTTATTTTGGTATAGGACATCATGGACTATATAGATTGGTTAAAAATGGATAGGTTAGGGAACATGCATTGGAAGCCAAGAGTGCATTAGACATCACTACTCTTTGGCATCAACAATATGGACACCTCAATTTTCCCTACCTTTCTCAATTTGCACGAGAGAATTTGGTAGATGGAATTCCTAACATTCAACAAAAAATATAGGGTATGTGTAGGGCTTGCCAGGCTAGGACACACCATAAAAAACCCTTTGATGATGGAAAATCTTGGATATCTAAGAGAGTCCTACAAGTGGTTCATGCAAATCTTTGTGGGCCAATAAACCCAAAATCAATCACTAGATGCAAGTATTTTGTTTTGTTTGTGGATTATTTAGTAAGAAAATGTGGATATATTTTCTAAAATTAAAACACGAGGTGTTTAATGAGTTTCAAAATTTCAAGGCCTTAGTAGAAAAAGAGTTTGGTTATGCCATAACCACTTTTAGATATGATAATGGAGGAAATTTTTTTTCTAAAGAATTCCACAACTTTTGTGCTAAACATGGCATCACAAGATTGTTTACCACACCCTACGCTCCACAAAAAAATGGAGTAGTAACTAAGATAAAAAATTGTACTATCACACTGATGTTTTGATTTATGATGGAGAATAAGAAAGTCCCCAAGAATTTTTGGGTTGAGGCAATATATACTACACTTTATTTACTCAATAGGTTTCTCACATAGGTAGTGAAACATAAAACCCTAGAGGAAGCATGGTCTAGGAGGAAATGATAGTTAGTCATCTAAAAGTTTTTGGTTCTATTCCATATATCAAGATTCCAGATGAAAAGCGAACCAAAATAGATCTTGAGAATAAGAAATCGATGCTTATAGGGTACAGTGACAATCATAAGGCCTATAGGTTGATTAATGTTGACACTCATTGATTGAATTTGAGTAGAGATGTTGTGATTGATGAAGAAGAATGGATTTTTTTGTCATCTTCTAAGATCCAGATTCTCAATAACTAGCCTATTCTTACTAAGGATTCAAATCTTTAGCTTCAAGAAGATCCACCTCAAGGGGAATTCAATGCACGAGGAAATAAACCCATTTTTTAGTGATGATAACCTAGATCAGCATCTAGATGACATAGAAATATGAAGCCCAAGTCATGAAAACCATGTCGATTTTGATGAAGGTGTATCTACAAAGAGATCTAAGTGGTGGTAAACACTTGTTGGTGATGTTCAAGATGAAGAAATTGTTGAGGGTCAATCATCTAGGCGCAAGAGAAAGTACAACATAGTTAACTTTTCTCTTATGACCAATATTAAAGTATTGTATGAGCCACTAGTGTTTGTTAAGGAAAAAGATAAACTTGAACAGGAAAAGGCCATGGAGACCAAACATCAAAGTCTCACAAAAAATAATTCTTGGGATCTTTCAGATCTTCCACCAAGAAAGAAACCCATTGGCTGCAAATGGGCATACAAACTCAAGTACAAAGTTGATGGTACACTTGAAAAATACAAAGCTCATTTGGTGGGCAAAGGGTTCTCATAGAGAGAAGGTATTGATTATGAGGAAACATTTGGTCCTACAACAAAGATGAACACTATCCAATTCATTTTGGCCATGCGAACACAGTTTGGTTGGAATGTCTATCAAATGGACATGAAGAGTGTCTTCCTCAATGGTGACTTAGAGGAAGAAGTGTACATGACTCAACCTTAGGGTTTTTAGGTTGCAAGAAAGGAGCATCATGCATGTAGATTGAAGAAGGCTCTTTATGGCCTTAAGTAGGTACCCAAGGAATGGACATAAAGATCAAAATTTATACATCAAAAGCATAGGCAATGAAATCATCCTTCTAGTCATTTATGTCATTGATACCATCATTACAATTAATGAGTCACATTTGATTAAAGAAATCAAATGTAATTTGTGTAATGCTTTTGACATGTTAGACTTAGGCCTCCTAAATTATTGCCTAGGTGTAGAGGTTTGGGAGACATATGGTGGCAATTTTATTTCTTAGTCTAAATATGCCTGGACTTTGGTAGACAAGTTTAGAATGATAGATTGCAAAATCTCATCTACACCTATGGAGAAAGGGTAGAATATTTCAACCAAAAGCGACTTAAAACTAATCAATGAGTTAGCATTCAAGCAACTAGTGGGTAGCCCTATCTATCTTACATTTACTAGACCTGATTTGAGTAATGTTGTGAGTTACATTTCCCATTTTATGACAGCCCTCAAGGAAAAACATTGGATTGCAACGAAGTAAGTACTGAGATATGTGAAAGGACACTTGACTTTGGCATTCTATATAGCATAAGAAAATATTTGCGGATGGTTGGCATCATAGATTTAGATTGGACAAGTTATGTTGATGATAAGTAGTGCACTTTTGGATATGCTTTCAATCTTGGTATAGGTGTCTAGTCATGTGGGCCAATAAGAAGCCATAGGTAGTAGCTCTTTTCTCAATAGAAGTAGAGTATTGAGGAATAGTCAAAGGAACATGTGAGGCAATATGGCTTCAGAGGATGCTTGCAGACATGCAAATGCATCAAGTAGGGCCTTCACTCTTGTTTTCTGACAATCAAGGTTTGCTAAAGCTTCCCATGAATCCAATCTTCCATGAGTGTACCAAACATGTGAAGCTTCATTATCATTTCATCAAGCAACTTGTAGAAGATGTACCAGTGATGTTGCAATATTGTCCAACTAAGGACTAGACTGTAGACATTGTTACCAAGTCCTCAAGTCTTGAAAATTTTGTAAAATTTTGAGATAAGCTTGGTGTAGTTAGTAGAATGACCATTAAGATAGGGTAATAAAGTAATGTTTTATATTGTAATAGTAAATTAGCTTTTAGAATAGACATTTATGCAATCTTAGTTAAATTTTTGTGCTTTGTTTTTGTAATATGATAATGACTCTATTTACACTAATATTAACCACATTACCAAACCACCAATTTCCATAAAATTTGGTGTTATAGGCCCTATCACCATACTAGGTTCTAGATTTTTTGTGGGTAACTCATAGATTAATTTCATAACCTATCTATTAATATATTAATTATGTTGTTTCTATTGAGTGATACTCTAAGCTTTCTCCTTCTCCTTTTAGTTTTTTACAATAAAATAGACACCTTTTAAAAACTATTCTATAATTTTTAGACCATAAATAGATTTCCATTGGTAATAGCTTCCTTGAAATTTAGGGTCAAAACTCTAAGATCCTATCTATGGTAGCACCTAAAAATTCTTTAATTTGTTAAAAAAATCTTAGGATTTTATAGTTGAAGTAAAAATTCATTCAACAACCTTCTGTTGTTATGAAATTTGGTGTTATAGGCCCCTCCATAGGACCACACCATTATATTTGATTGTAGATGTGTTGTTGATTCATCAATTAATTTGAATACATATGTTCAGTGGTTGCATTGAGGGGTCTTCGTCAATCTTCTTATGAAAGGGTCCCATGTAACAACTGTTTAACTAATCTTTTTCACACTAGTTATTTTCTTCTACTTATTTGTAATTCTTTATTGCTGATGTAAACGTGCAAGCATATGGAACATTTTTGTAGCTAAAGTTTGGAGGGAAATGTAAAATTAGAAGGGAGGAAAGAATGTGAAAACCGTGTGTCACACATTTAGTTAAGTAGCGGCTACATAATTTCTAAATCATAGTTGTGACATAGTTTTAGTAGAAGATTCTATTTTATAAATTATGCTAATATTTAGGAGAAAAAGAGATTGACGCTTGGCCGTAACTTGAACTTGTGCATTAAACTCTTAGACCAACACCATTTGAAAATTTATTTTCTAAACCTTAGCCTATTAAAATTTCCTAAATTTGTTTTAAAATGATGAGGATTTTAAAGTCAAAAGTAAAACCATATTAGAGGACCACTTGCTAACATAAAATTTGGGGTTGATAGCCCCTCCATGGACCTACTATTTTATTAGATTGTATATTTGTAGTTTATTCATAAATTAATTTCACTTCCAACTATTCTTCTTTTTTGGGTTGTAGGTCCCCTGCATGGGACTACACAATTGTATTAGATTTGTATGGTATTCATATTTTTTGGGTTGGAACTGTACCATTGTATTAGATTGTAGATCTTTGTGGGTAATTCATCAACAAGTTTCATTGACTAATTATTCATTTTATGTGGGTGGTGAGCATGTATAGGTGCTTCATGAATAAATTTGTGTGCTTATTATGTATGGTATTCTAAATCCTTATGGTGTAAGTGTTTATAATCAACATGTCTCAACTTATGTTGTACTCATTTTTTTAATGATTTATGCATAGGGTAATTTTTTGTCTTAGTTATTTATAAATTGTTTGTCTGCTTATTAATTCCTCATAAATTATCCTATTATGTTAAGAGTTATTGTAAAGAAATCTTTAGTCAAGTTAACAAAAAGCAATGGTTTTCCTAGTTATTTTCATTTCAAATGAGTGGAAACATGAAAAGAGTAAAGGTCATTAGGATTATGGTCTTCTTGTAAGTGAATTTACAAGGAAGTATACCATAGTTAAAGAAATACCATAGACTACTGAACCTAAAGATGGGTCGCTAGTCTTACAGTATGAAGTGTGCTTACAAAATGGCCTTGAGTGTGAAGGTGCCTACTTGAAGTACCTCTGACCCCAAGAAGTTAGATGGAAGCCAAAAGAGTTTGACAATGAGGCTCCATACTCCATCATGTTTTGACTAGACAAACGTGGAGCTACCAATAAATTTCACTTCATGGTAAGCCAAATTATAAGGGTATCTAGAAGCCACAACAAATTCCCAACCTAGATACTTTGAATTGGAGAGGCCCATTTTAGAACCAATAGCTACCATCATTTAAAACACATGTCACACTTAAACACTACAGTAGAGTCAAACCTTTGAGACACAAAATATTTTTGAGGTGAAATGGCCATTGAAGCAACATTAATAGAATACACAATGATCAAAGAAGACCTAGGAGGGGACAAAAACTTGCAAGTCTTGTATAGAAGTTTCTAGACAAATCTTTGAAGTAAACTCTATATTAAATCATTTTCTACACATCTTTGAACATCATAATAAATAAGAGCTCATAAAAAATTATAATTTTCTCTTAAAAAATAATAAAATCTATCTATAATTTTAAGATGGGATAGGTATAGAGAAAACATAATAAACTCTATGGAAAATTTTAAGATTGGATTTCAAAACATCTCATACCAAACTATTATAACTACAAAATCAAGCTTTAAAAAAAATAATCTATATTAATATTAAATATTTATTACACATATCAAAATAAAAATGATCAATTATGAAAATAATGAATGCTCACTTTTTCAAAATATAAAAAAAAATCATAAAATACAAACTCTTCAAATAAACATAAAAATGGCCAGTATTAAAAATTATGTAGATGAATCTTAGAAGTAAAATCTATATTAAATCATTTTCTACACATCTTTGAACATCATAATAAATAAGAAATCATAAAAAACTTATAATTTTCTCTTAAAAATAATAAAATCTATCTCTAATTTTAAGGTGGGATAGGCATAAAGAAAAAATAATAAACTCTTATCACAATTTTTTAAATAAAATGTGTATTTTATAATAGTCTAGGACATCTACTATTATAACTATAAAATCAAGCTTTAAAAAAATTAATCTATATTAATATATAATATTTATTACACTAATCAAAATAAAAACAAACAATTATGAAAATAATGAACGCTCACTTTTTCAAAATAAAAAAATTTCATACAATACAAACTCTTCAAATAAACATAAAAATGGCGAGTATTAAAATTCCTGTAAACAGGCATCACTGTTAAACTGCGAGGGAAGGAAGAGTATTAAGGTACTTACTCAGGATACTTAATGATTTCGCCGATACAGCATGAAACTTGTTGGAGTGCCTCTCTCCACCGCTGAAGCACGTCTGGAGCGTATCTATCCTTCTTTTCATGCTCAGAGAAGGCATCTGCATATTTTCGTTTTTCTCCTATAGCAGAAGGCTTCTCCACATCTCATCTTAAATCAGAAGGCTCAACGTGATAGAAGATGGGGATAATTGTCTTGCGGGTTTTGACCACAAATTCCAGTTCCGCAAAAACACCAGGGGGATTGTGCATAATGCTCAGAAAAAATGGCTATACAAATTGAAGCACTATCCATGGCTTCTTCTAAAGCTTTAGGCAATAATTCCCCAAGCTTCAGCTCGGGCTTGTCCAAAAAAACTCGAAGTCCCGTGGCATCTAGGGAATCATAGATCAAAGTGGCCATCGTCTCTTTGGTATCTTGTCCACAATGATTTATGAACACATCATAGTGGATGTGTTTGGTTCCAGATGAGGATGCAACAAAAGTAGAAGCAGATGGCATTATGGTATCAAAAGCACCAGCAGTGTTGGAAGAGGATGCCATGAGATACAGATTGAAACCAAAGAAAAAAAATTCAGAGCTAAGGTTGAGGCTTTGCTATAAATTTAGGCGGACAAAAAACAGAGAAAGCTGGCTTAACGCAGAAATAATTGAAAGACAAAAAGCTAATGGGAATGGTGTGATGCAGAGCAGACGGACCTGAATTGCATATTAATAAAGAAGATATAACCGAGACAAATGCATGGCAAAGGATGGGTGGATAATATTTGCGAAGGAAAAGGGTGGGTGAGGAGTACCGAAGCATCATTCTTTTCCTCCTCTCACTGACTTTGCCCACTAAACCATATCGAAGTCCCCACAATGTTTTTAGCTTTTGCTTTACGAAGGCGTGTGGAAAGAGGATGTTTTTTTAGTATATATATATATATTTTTTTTTGTCTGTCACCGACTTTGGCCACTACAGCATGTGAAAGGCCGTGTACGATTCTCTTTATTGTCTTAAAAAAGAAATAAGAAGCGCAAAAGCATTTTTACGTCGAAGGCGTTTCCTATCTGAAGAGAGCAGGGTAATTTTGGTCATCGATGGTTTACATTGGTCTGGAGACGATGGAAATATTGAGCCTCGCTGGATCTTAAAGCCGTGAATACAGCCTGTTTTCCTTGTTACGTGGATTTCCTTTTGCTGTTTTTTTGTTGCCAAACACAGCTGTATGCTGTCTTTTGCAGGCTACAATAAATGCATTCAACCATACACTGATTGGACATTCATCTATTTGCGGAGTTGAAGATTTCAGTTGCTTCAATGATATTGTTGAACATTGCACTTGTAAATTTATTAATACCAATCACTCTACAAGAGTAAGAGTACTACCCATAGAGTCTGGTAAAGGTTGCATCTGAGTCTATCTCCATCACTCTCAACTTGCTAAGTCTACTGATTCAAATAGGATAGTACGGTGGACTCTGTTGTGCAAGTGAGGCCCCAATTTCATTGGTGGGTTCACCAACAATTTACAGGCCTGGCCATGGGTACTAGATTTATAAAAAATACTAGCGTGGAATGGGTACGCTGAAGAGGTGTGGAATGTCAATTAGGTAAAATGTTTGGGCTATTTTTGCATATATACTACCAATTTCCCATCATCTCCATTGCTATCATGTCCATTGGCGCAATTGTTACCACAACCAATCCACTAAACACAACAAAAGAAATTGTAAAGCAGGCGGCTGACTCAGAAGCCATGCTAGCTTTTGTAACACTAGAACTAAGGAGCAAATTAGCCCACACCAACCTGCCATTAGTTCTGATATCAACACAAGATTATTTATTTCCTTCAGATGTCCATTAGGCAACAAACTCCAAGAATGTGGCCATAAGGTTTTTAACAGAGCTTATGGCTTCAGACACCACCCAAATGCCCAAAGTAAAAGTCCATCAAGATGACACTGCCACGCTGCTTTACTCTTTCGACACTACAGGCCTCGGTAAAGGTGTGATTTATAGCCACAAGAATCTCATATCCATGGTGTGTATTGTGCTGACACATTTCAAAAAGGCTACTTTTTTGTGCATTGCACCCATGTTTCATATATGAGCCTTTTTGCCTTTGCTTGTGGGTCACTCGCCTCAGGATATACTATGGTTGTTTTGTCTAAGTTTGAGTTAAGTAATATGCTTGGGGCTATTGAGAAGTATAAAGTGAACTATTTACCACTGGTGCCTCCAATTTTAGTGACTCTAACAAAAACCGATATTCCCAGCAAGTATGATTTGGGGTCTTTGCATGTTGTCCTATGCCAGACAAGCTTCAAACTAAAGACTCTAATTTTCTTTGGTTGTGAATTTATATTTATACATAATATATTTCATGTTCAAATTCCATAGTGGTGTGTTCTATGTCCACCAACGATGTGGATTCAACTCTACAAGTACGATGATTCCAGTTTGATTCCAACGGTGCCCTGTTCTAAGTTACAATAGTTTTTTTGTTGCATGGATTTGCATTTTAACTTACATATTCAGTTCAAATTCCAAAGTGGCCTATTCTAAGCGAAAAGCTTGTACTTTTTATGGGGATTCATGTTTAAACCCACCATGTTTTGTTCTAAAAGAGGTTTGGTATGTTTGTGTGGATTTACATTATAAGAGGATTCAAGTCTACAATTTTCTGTAACTCTATATTCTTGTCTCATTCCAGTTTTGTATCTCTTATTTGAAGGTGCACAAAGGCACTTGCATTGTGTTTCCTTGGACCAGTTTATATAAATCTGAACCAATTTTGTATCAATTTGATGGAGATCACTAGCCCCCATGTTCATTTTGGATTAATGAACTTTTCTTCAATACAATTGGTCATACATAGCAACAAAAGGACATGAATATCGAAATTGAATCAAGTTAAATTTTGTTCGTGTCGATATTTTGTTCAAAAACAATGGGAATGGGAGCATCCATAGACACCATAGAGGAAAGCAGGCACTATTTATATCTTCCTCTATCTATATCTCTCCCTATCTCCCCTCTGTATCCCTTTCTATTCATATCTTTCTCTACCTTGATCTCCCTATTTGATCCCTCTTCTCTATCTCTACCTCTACCCATATATCTCTATCTCCCTATCTCTATCTCTACCTCTCTCCCTTTCTCTTCCCATATATCTCCATCTCTTTCTTTCTCTTCACATATATCGCTATCTCTCCCTCTCTCTATCTCCCCCTATTTCTCTTTCTCTCTCTCCATCTCTATTTGTGTATCTCTCTCTCCGTCGCCCCTCTCTATATCTTTTTTTATCTCTATCACTTTATCTCACCATATATATCCCTCTCCCTCTCCCTCTTCCTCTATATTCCTCTATCTCTCCCTCTCTATCTACCTATATCTCTATATCGTTATCTCTCCCTCTACCTCTATCTACCTCTCTATCTATTTGTATTTTTCCTCTCTCACTCTATCTTCAACTCTACCTCTATCTTCCACTCTCCCCTATCTTTAGACATGTCTCCCTCTCTCCATCTCTTTGTCCCTCTCCCTCTTTCTAGACCTCTATATTTATCTATTTTTTTCTCCTGAGTCTTTCCCTCTATCTCTAACTCGTTATCTCTCCATCTCTCTCTACCCCAATATCACTCCCTCTATCTACCTTTGTATATATCACTTCATGTCTCTATCAGTATTTTCTATCTTTCCCTCTCTCATTCTCTCCCTATATATTTATCTCTTCCATCTCTATCGATCCCTCTCTCCTCTCTATCTCTCTCTATCTCTCCCTCTCCTTCTCCACCTCCATCTCCATGTCTATCTCTATCTTCCTCTCTATATCTATCTCCTTACCCATCTCTCTCTCTCTCTTCCCTCCTCTATCTATTCCTCTTTCTATCCCTATCTATCCCCCTCTATCCCTCTCTCCTTATTTCAAACATAATATGAACCTATTGGTAATGGAGCCTAATTATCTTTCCGATTTAGAGGTTTTGTTTCACTCATGTTTCAATACATATAAATAGATGCATAGTTGATTTAAAGCTATCACTTCTCCATTAAGACTTTCTTTTCACAAACAAAATCATTTTATAAATGTCCTACCAATTCACCTCATGTAATACACAAATGTATGCAAAACTAACCCAAATATTTTACCTAATTGACATTCCACACCTCTTCGGTGTACCCATTGCACACCAAGGTGCAATTCCTAGTTTTAATCTATTCCAATAACTTTGTCCACTAAAATATGTGAAAAGTCATGTACGATTCTCTAAATGGTGTCTTCAAAAGAAGGAAAGGATGAAAGTGTGAGGAAAGAGGAGATAAGCATCTTGCTATGTGAAATCCTTACTTCAAAGAAACAACATCTCATTTTTAAAATGAATTGTCTTGTACTATAACATTTTCGATGAGTTCGACAGACAATATGCTTTTTCATTATAGCCCAAACAAGAAATAATCTTTAATTTTTTTTAAAAACATGTAATTTTATAAGACTTTTATTTTTAGAATATTTTTGGAGGTGTGCTTCATCATGTAATTCGTTATATTCTAATATAAGACATCCTTAAAATGATTTTTTAAGGATACTTTATCAAAACTTAATCATGAAATCTCTAATAGTTGAAAAAAAATATCATTTGTTGGTAGAACAATGTCATATTCTTATTTAAAATACAACTTATTTGCAATCTAAATGGTGCAAGAGCACCCATAGGTTGTCTTAGGTTGTTTAGGAGGGTGTCCTAGACAGCTTTGTCTAGGACAACTATGCAATCTATTCTAGTTCATTTGTGTTTGTGCCTTAGTGCTATTTTTTTGTGCATTGGTCAGATGAAGGTCATGTTGACCATAGTGTAGGTGTCATTGGGTTTTGGCTACAATGAGGTTTTGAACTTTTAGGAGTTTTTTTCAAATTTTTGAAAATGTTGCTCAGTTGGAACTACAAGTGGCTAAGGAGAGCCCAAGGAAGAGCATTACGGAATTGGCGACCTATTTAGGGGTGTCCATGGCATGGGAGTCAAGTTGCAAGCATTCGATATTGTATTGAGGTTTTCAATCCAAGGAAAGCAATTGTGATTTAGTGTTAATTTTCTAGTTTTTGCCTTGAAGTAGTGTGTTAATGGATTGATCATGACACTGTAATGTGTGTAGGATGTAGAGTAATTTTTCTTTAGGCATTGTGTGGCATTAGATAGTTTCTTTATTCTATTTCAAGCATTGTTTGTAGTTAATTTTGGTTTTCATACTATTGCTGGTTTGAACCAGGCAGTTTGTAAGTATGGAGTGTTAGCTCACTTTCCCACCATACAAATTGTATGACCCTTTGGGAATTGTGACTAGACTCCATGGATGTATATATAGTAGGGTTAGGAGTCCTTGACAACACTAGAGTCACTGTGGAAGTCTTCTTCTAGGCGAGCCAGGAAGTGTCCGACTAGGGAAGACTATAGTGCAGGGCACTTGATTTGCAGGGGTGTCAATTTCCTAACAAATTATAGTTTGGAGAGGGCAGGTATGAGTCTTGCCAAGACACAGTAAGGAGGAGGAAACTCCATCAATCCATCTGGTGAGGGAAGTACTTGATAGTTTGTAGAGAAGTTAGGGAAGGGTTTGAAAAGGCCTAATTTTGCCCATTTTTAGATTAGGGCTTTGTATGGACAGTTGAGTGCCAAGACCCCAAAAAATCCTTGAGAGGTGGGCATATGAACCACGAAACCCAAGGAAATTTTGGGTGTCCTTTGGAAAGGTTAGGAGAACAAACCTGGTTTCTCGGAGAAGGAGACCTAATAGGGCTAATAGGACTAGTAGCCTTTTTGGCCTAATTGTGGGATTTTGTGAGAGCGACTTGCAGATGGAGTTAGGTGAACCCTCAACGCCCTTAGTAGGATGGATTGAGGACTTTAGAAGCACCTCCACATCCTTGCAAAGCTAAATTCAAGATTTTAGAGGATTAGTAGCCTTTAGGGTGGATTAAGGGCTAAGTTTAGAGTTGCAAGATTGCACCAAGGTTGACTTGGTAGGAAGAACTTAATTGATAGTTGGGTTGGCCAGGAGAACCAGGGGATCCTAAGAAGGAAAAGGTCCTATAGGTTGCAATTGGAGAAGAAGACACCCTAGAGGTCTTGCAAGCAAGACCTAGAGCATGAATCATTGATTGATTCATCCAACCTCCCTATCAGATTGGTATCAGAGCCATTAAATGGCTTGGGAATTGAGAAGTGAATTTTAGAGAGTGGTGAATCCATAGTAGAGAACACCATGGTGACCAATGTAGAATTGGCAAGAGATCTGATAGAGCAACAAGAAAAGAATAGACAACTTGAAGAAGTTGTGGAAGAGATGAAGCAAAAACTAGAAGAGGTAGTAGAGGCTGCAGGCAAGATGAAAGTGCAGTTAGCAGTGGTTGGAGAAAAGGGTAAGGACCAAGTTGAGGAAGACATAGAACTTGACCCTCCATTAAAAGAGGAACCCTTCCTCAAAGCATTGAAGGCATTAAGTGCTAAGGCACTAGAAGGCATCCCCATTTTCACAGGAAGAATGGATGCAGAGTTAGTTATGGAATGGATTGAGGGAATGAAGAATCACTTTGAGTGTGATGGTGTTACTGAGGCACAAAAGGTGAAGATAGCCAAATCAAGGTTAAGTGGACAAGCACTAACTTGGTGGAAGTTTCTGCAATAATAAAGAGAGAATGAAGGCAAGAAACACATAGGAAGTTGGAAAACTATGGTGGCTAAAGTGAAGGAGAACTATCTACCCGAAGACTATGAGATCCAATTGCATAAGAAGAGGCAAAATCTTAGACAAAGAGACCTAGATGTAGCTGCCTACACAGAGGAGCTCCAAAAGCTAAGCCTTAGGTCTAGAGTGCAAGAAGTGGAAAGCATCAAGGTGGCTAGGTATCTAAACGGCCTTAGATGGAACATACAAGAAGAGTTAAGTATCTTTACACTTACAAAACTCCATAGCTACTATCAAATGGCTATTAAATTGGAAGAGAAACTGAAAAAGAAACAAGATTCTAATACTAGAGGTAGAGGAAAAGGCAGAGATCAAAGAGGACATAGAGGTGGATACCAAGGTAGAGGGACTGATCAAAGAAATCAGGGAGAGTCTAAACTCACAGAGCATGGAAGTGAAACACCTTCTAGAGGAGGCTATGGCAGAGGTAGAGGATCTCAAGGAGGTTCTAACGGAGGAAGAGGAGCAGGCATAAGTAACTCTTACTTTGCTAGCATGAAGTGTTATAACTGTGGTCAAGTAGGACATCCTACTTGTAGGTGTCCGGAGAAATCATCTTCTTCAAATACATAAAAGAGCGTAGCATATGCTGAAGAAGACACTATGAGTGTCAAGTCACCAAAGGTTAGTCACATTAAATCAGAATGGGGGAGAGCTTGATGTTTAGAAGAGTTCTAATAATACAACCAGTCAAGGAAGAGCCAAAGCAAAGGAGAGCCTTATTTAGGGTGAGATGCAAAATACTTGGAAAGGTGTGCAAGGTCATAGTGGATTCAGGGTCTACTTATAACATTATCTCAGAGGAAACAGTGAGGAAGTTAAAGTTGGAGAAGGTACCCCACTCTAATCCTTACAAGGTGACATGGTTGAATAAAGGTCAGAGTATTCTTGTAAATGAGCAGACAACACTGGAATCTAAATTGGAGGATACAAAGAAGAAAAACTGATTTGTGATGTGTTTCCTATGGATGCATGCCATATTCTATTGGGTGGGCCATGGAAATATGACATAGGAGCTATCTATGATGGAAAGGAGAACACCATCTCATTTAAGAAGGATAGAAAAACATTTAAGTTGCAGTCACTGTTAGATGAAGAAGAAGGATAGTCAAAGACCCCTAGTGTCTTGTTAAGCAGTGGCAAGGAGTTTATCAATACTCTACAACAAGGAGGAGAAGGATATGTGGTCATGGTGCAACCCAAGGAAGAAGATAAGACCAAGAAGATAGTCATACCAAGAGTAGTCCATAAGTTGATTGAATAGTTCAAAGACATAGTCAGTGATGGAACACCAACAACCTTACCTCCAAAGAGAGCTATCAGTCATCAGATTGACTTCATACCAGGGGCTTCATTGCCAAACAAAGCAGCTTATAAGCTCACACCAGATCAGAACCTATAAGTAGCTAGGCAAGTGCAGGAGCTATTAGACCAAGGACTAATTAGGAAGAGCATCAGTCCGTGTGCAGTACCAGTGGTAAGTGGAGACTATGCACTGACTCTAGGGCTATAAATATAATTACAATCAGATATAGGTTCCCTATTCCTAGGATTGAGGATTTGATGGATTGTCTTGGAGGAGCTCAATATTTCACTAAGATGGATCTCAAGAGTGGATGCCATCAGATCAAAATCAAAGATCAGGATGAGTGGAAGACAACCTTTAAGACAACTAATGGGTTGTATGAGTGGAGAGTTATGCCATTTGGCCTCTCAAATGCCCCTAGCACATTCATGAGGCTCATGAATGAAGTGCTTAAGGATTTCAGAGGGATATTTTTAGTGGTGTATCTAGATGATATACTTATCTTTAGTAAAACAATAGAGGAACATATGAAGCATGTGGAGATGGTTCTTAAAAGGTTGCAGGAGGAGAAGTTAGCCATCAACCTAGAGAAGTGTGAGTTCTTCAAACAAGATCTTGTGTATTTACGGTTTGTAGTATCCCAAGGATCATTGAAGATGGACCCAAGCAAGGTGGAAGCTATCCTAAGTTGGCCTACACCAACCACTGGGATAGAGGTAAGGAGTTTTCATGGGTTGGCTTAGTTTTATAGGAAGTTTATAAGGAACTTTAGTGGCATATGTGCACCAGTACTTGATACTATCAAAGGTGGCCTAAAGACTAAGTTTAAATGGACTATTGAAGCAGAGAAGGGTTTTGAGAAATTGAAACAAGAAGTGGCAACTCAACCCATCCTTTTGTTACCTAGTTTTGATAAGCTATTCATAGTGGAATGTGATGCCAGTGGAATTGTAGTAGGAGGAGTAATAAGCCAAGAAGGCATGCCCATAGCTTTCTTTAGTGAAAAGCTCAATGAAGCTAAAAAGAAGTATTCTACCTATGACCTAGAACTATATGATCTAGTGCAGTCTCTTAGAAAGTGGAGACATTATCTCCTACCTAAGGAGTTTGTTGTGTTTACAGATAACCAGGCAGTTAGCTACATCAACACACAAGAAAATTTGAGTAATAGACACTTGAAATGGATGGAGTACCTCCAAGCCTTCACTTTTACTATCAAGCATAAGAAGGGATAGTTGAACAAGGTGGTAGATGCACTAAGTAGGAGGTTGCTAACAGTACAAAAGATTCAATTCAAGAGCATTGGGATAGAGAGTTTCAAGGATCTCTATGGAGAAGATGAAGACTTCTCTGAAGCATACAAGGTATGTTCTGATTTTGAGAATCACTTTTATAGTCAATTCTCAAAATATACATTGCAAAGTGGAATTTTATTCAAGGGGAATCAGTTATGTGTTCCTAAAGGTTCAATGAGGGAGAATCTCATCCAGGAGAAGCACAATGGTAGTCTTAGTGGTCATTTTGGTATCAACAAGACAATGGAACTAGTGCAAAGGTTCTATTATTGGCCCAAGTTGCCAAGGCATGTCAGAAGGTATGTGGAGCAGTGTGTAGTTTGTATGAAAGCCAAGGGGGAGCTATTAATGCAGGTTTGTATCAACCTCTACCCATTCCCAATAGACCATGGGAATGTATTAGCATGGAATTTGTGGTAGGACTCCCTAAGACTAATACAAGGTTTGATAGTGTCTATGTGATGGTAGATAGGTTCAGTAAAATGAGTCACTTTGTTCATTGCAAGATACCCATGATGCTATCTATATTTCTCATATTTTCTTCAAAGAGATTGTGAGGATCTGTGGATTGCCATTGAGCATTATATCAAATAGGGATGTGAAGTTTATGAGTCATTTTTAAAAAACTCTATGGAGTAGATTGGGTACTAACTTGTCTTTTGGATCAACTTACCATCCTTAGAAAGATGGACAAACTAAGGTGATAAATAGAGTGTTAGGTAACCTTCTCAGATGCCTAACCAAGGAGTATGGACAGACATGGGAGTTGGTCATATCATAAGCTAAATATGCCTACAATGACAGTGTGAATCGGACCACAGGCAGAAGTCCTTTTGAGATAGTCTATGGAATGCATCCAAGAGGTGTGTGTGAGCTCAGAGATCTAGGAGCTATGGAACATAGGAGTGGCCATTCAAAGGATTTCTCTTAGACTATGAAGGAGATTCAGGATCAAGTGAAGAAGACAATCACAGAAGCTACTCATAAGTTGAAGACTAAGGTGGATATGTCTAGGAAAGATCTCCAATTTGTACTAGGTGACTATGTCATGGTCCATCTCAACAAATCCAGATTGCATAAAGGAGCACCAACTAAGTTGCAAATGAAGAGAGTGGGACCATGTAAAGTGTTAGCTAAGTATGGTAAGAATGCTTACAAGGTGGAGCTTACTGCAGACATAAGTATTTCACCGGTGTTTAATGTTGCTGACCTGATCATGTACAAAGGACCAGTGACTGATATGGATCAGAACAATAGGTATGTCTTGGAGGATGTGAGTAATGTATTCTTACCACCTAAAGACAAGCTGCAAGCAAAGAGAATCTTGGAGTCCAGAGTGAAGAAGTCTACCCAGCACAAGGTGTACATGGAACATCTCATCCAATGGAAAGGCAAACCAGACTCTGAAGCTACTTGGGTGGACGAAGCTCTTTTCAAGAAACAAGGAATTGATCTATCTCTGATCTCTCCCCACATTCCTTAGTGTTTGTGCAGAGGGGGGGAGAATGGTGCAGGAGCACCCATAGGTTGCCTTAGGTAGTTTAGGAGGTTATCCTAGATAACTTTGTTGAGGACAACTATGCAATCTATTCTAGTTCATTTGTGTTTTTTCCTTAGTGGAATTTTGTTGTGCATTGGTCAGATGAAGGTCATGTTGATGACAGTGTAGGTGTCATTGGGTTTTGGCTACAATGAGGTTTTGAACTTATAGGAGTTTTTTTCAAATTTTTGAAAATGTTGCTCAGTTGGAACTACAAGCAGCTAAGGAGATCCCAAGGAAGAGCATAAACAAATTGGTGACCTATTTAGGGGTGGCCTCGGCATGGGAGTCAGGTTGGAAGCATTCAAGATTGTATTGAAGTTTTGAATCCAAGGAAAGCAATTGTGATTTAGTGTGAATTTTCTGGTTTTTGCCTTGAAGCAGTGTGTTAATGGATTGATCATGGCACTTTAATGTGTGTAGGATGTAGAGTAATTTTTCTTCAAGAATTGTGTGGCATTAGATAGTGTCTTTATTCCATTTCAAGCATTGTTTGTAGTTAATTTTGGTTTTCATATTGTCACTGGTCTGAACCAGGTAGTTTGTAAGTATGGAGTGTTAGCTCACTTTCCCACCATACAAATTGTATGGCCCTTTGGCAATTGTGACTAGAATCCATGGACATAGTAGGGTTAGGAGTCCTTTACAACACTAGAGTCATTGTGGAAGTCTTCTTTTAGGCGAGCCAAGAAGTGTCCGGCTAAGGAAGACTATAGTGTAGAGCACATGATTTGCAGGGGTGTCAATTTCTTGACAAGTTACAGTTTGGAGAGGGCAAGAATGAGTCTTGCCAAGACACAGTAAGGAGGAGGAAACTCCATCAATCCATCTGGTGAGGGAAGTACTTGATAGTTTGCAAAGAAGTTAGGGAAGGGTTTGAAAAGGCCTAATTTTTCCCATTTTCAGATTAGTGCTTTGTACGGATAGTTGAGTGCCAAGACCCCAAAAAATCATTAAGAGGTGGGAATATGAACCAGGAAACCCAAGGTAAGTTTGGGTGTCCTTTGAAAAGGTTAGGAGAACAAACCTCATTTCTCGGAGAAGGAGACCTAAGAGGGCTAATAGGACTAGTAGCCTTTTTGGCCTAATTGTGGGACTTTGTGAGAGCAACTTCCAGATGGAGTTAGGTGAACCTGCAACACCCTTAGTAGGATGGATTGAGGACTTTAGAAGCACCTCCACACCCCTGCAAAGCTAAATTCAATATTTTGGAGGATTAGTAGCCTTTAGGGTGGATTAAGGGCTAGGGTTAGAGTTGCAAGATTGCACCAAGGTTGACTTGGTAGGAAGAGCTTAATTGATATTTGGGTTGGCCAGGAGAACCAGGGGATCCTAAGAAGGAAAAGGTCTTATAGGTTGCAATTGGTGAAGAAGACACCCTAGAGGTTTCACAAGCAAGACCTACAACATGAATCAGTGATTGATTCATCCAACCTCCCTATCACTAAACTATATTAACATCTCTTGATAACATAAATCTTCTAATCTCTAATATTTATATCCAACACAAATTATCCAATAGTTAAACAAAAAAAGTATTTATTATTATAAAAAAACACATTATTATTTAAAATACAACTTTGAGTGATAATAAATTTTCTTAACAATCTTTCACATTTTATAAAAGATATGGTATTTATTGTACTCACTTTTTATATTTCTTGATCAAACCAATATATAATATAAATTACTCCAATGTATTATATTTATACCCCATTAGTTTTACACATAAAAATAGTATTTTTCTATATAGTTGTTAGCAATGTTATGGGATAGAACCAAAACCTACCACAAGCTACTGCATAGAACTTGCAGAGCCTAAAGCCAACATAGGAGACTAAGAAAAAGGTGTCTTATGACGGTCACATCTCTCTAAAATAAAATTCACAAATATAAGAGTATAATAGTGTGTCACAAAGAAGTGTGGACTTTAACACTTTTCGCTCATTTGGACCTTCGCCTATGGATTTTGGACCCTTTCCAGCCTATTTTTACCCCTTTCCAAGCCTTGTGCCAAAGTGTTGTAAGGTTTTGGAAATACAATTCACACTCTCTTAGGCTTGTCATCACTTAATCAACCCCCTGTTATGCTATAATGACCCCTTAATACACATATAAGTCCAATCTTAGTGTGTTTTCAAAAGACAATCTCGACAAGCAATAATAATAACACTTTAATCCCCAAAAACTAATCAAAATTGCCCCGGTGGACTAGGTCACCACCTTGGGCGACCTAGTCCCATGTGGCTTAAATTTCAATTAAAACTTAATTTCTTTCAGGATTTTGGTCTCTTGAACCCTGAGGTCAGTTAGTATGGTGTTATTTTTGGAAAATTAGGGCATAAATTGTATAAATAAGCTCCAAAAACCTAATTCCGCATTATGCACCATTCATTTTTCCTCTCCCATAGAACTCTTCACTCCTGATCCACTTCTTCTCCTCAAGAAACCTAGGGTTTGGACATTCAAATTCAATAAGACATCTTGCTAAAACATCCAAGGGTTGAATCCTCCATTGCTGTAACTCAAGATCATTCGTCATGGAAAGGTATTGAATCCATAATTTCATGTTTCATTCTTTCTTATCTCATTTCATCATTTGATTTAATTATCTACAAAGGGGCTTGACCAAGGCAAGCCGCCATAGTCTAACATCCAACATGTATTCCTCTCTTTGTGTGATTTGCAGGTCTTGTAGGAAAATTTGGCAAGGAACCAAGGTGGAAGACTATTCAACAAGTTTTCCAAGCTCTCTAAGGTTGAAGAAATCCTAGTTGAAGCTTGGAGAACACTGACAGATTAGATTTTGCATTTTTGGGACCAGACACTTGAAGAAGTAGAAAGTACAAACCAAGACCTCCAGATTCCACTTTCAGACTTCCCTAAAAGATGAAAGGGACTATGTCACCATTAGGGTCGACCTAGTTCCACCATACATTCATTTTGGGGTTTTTGGTGGATCTGAGTACCCTTTTGGTAGAAACAGGTCTCAACAAATTTTCTTGACAAAAGGACTATGTCACCCAGAATGGCATAAGTGTCCTCAGCTTCTGCAACCATTTTTGTAGGATTCCAGACCCTCATCTCATCCCGCTTCAGCCTCCAAGTGCACATCTTCCTTTCCCTTCATTTTTGTCACAATTTGTTTACATTTCTTAGGTTATTTGCATAACATAGTGTGTTTTCTAGCATTGTTGTATTTCATAAATTTTACATTCTTAGGTAGCTTCTTGTATCAGTTCATAACACTTAGACACATTCAATCACACACATTCACAACCCCCAATCCAACCATTTTGAATAAACTCCAAGCATATCATTAGGTGAAAGAGAGACCATTCATCCAAAGCTAGCTTCTAGGTGAAAAACCCTAGAAGCTCATTAGGGAATCCTCTTTCCCTTCTTGAAGATGTTTTTGGTGGTTCATTTTGGTGAACCTAACCTTCAACACCTTCTTTTCTGATTTGGAATTTTTTACCATCCTAGGATTAACTTGCATTGCATGTTGCATTCTCAGGTTTAAATATTGCATTAGTGAAGTGTAGATTATAATAATGAATTCATTAGAGAACATGTTAATAACCAAAACATTGAAACTATTCTTAACATTGCATTACCCCTCAATGAGGATATTTGTGTTGACAATCATAACAATCATACTTGTGCTTCTCCCTATACCTCTCCTATTAGTGACAAAGGTATTTTTGTGACAAAAGATACAAGATTTGAGGGTCTTGATTGTTCCTCTCCTCATCCCTCTTTTCCAAACATTAAACAACAAACATTTCTCGATGTCACCTTACCTAGTCCCCCTAACCATACCAATCCAAATTTCCCTTCTTCTAATATCCCTCCTAGATGCAATGCGGATAGGTTGATGTTAGAAGATACCTTTCCCAAGAGTCATGAGACTATTGACCCTCCTTTACCTAATGCTCTTAGCCTTTGAGACAATCTATTTGACAATCATAGTGGATCTTCTCTTGATGCCTCCCTCCCTTGTGATGAAGCATGTGATGAACCTCTTTCAAACTCTCCTACTAGGGTAGATGGTATGGAACAATGGAAATCGACCCTAGACAATCAAATAGACTCCTCTCTTACCCATCCCCCTCCACCCTATCCCATCATTGATCATTCCCCTACTAGTGATGAAGTTATTTTAGAAGAACCACTCCTTAAATGTCAAGCACATGAAGCTTGTATTTCTTCTAACCTCTCTCCTCCTAGGGAGGATATCATGATGCAAACCAAGGCTAACATTGAATCTCCTTCCCAAGGTGATGTTAATATTATTCAACCTCAACTTGTCCTCTACCCACCCTCTAAAACATAATTCATTCTCTCCCCACCTAAGCCTAATGTGTTGGAGAAATTGAGCCATAATACCATTGCTCATACACATTACACCTGAAATAAACCATGTTCCCAACCATCAACCATCAACCTCAACACCTTTACCTTCATCCCCTCCTATTCTTCCTGTTGCCCCTCACTTCAATTCCTTCCTTAGGGAGTATGACCTTGTTGATCAACTAAGGAATACTCCCACTAAAATATCCTTATGGGACCTTATCCAAGCCTCCCCTCATTATCACAACATGATGAAGGATGCCTTACAACAAATTCCAGTCCCTTCTACTACTCAAACAAATGACACTGCAACTATTATTCAAGGCTTGAACGCTGAAATTATTTTCCACCAAAGTGAGCTCCCTCCTTTGGACGTGCAAAACAAAGTTGAATCCTTCACAATCATATCTCAATACAAAAGCATAGGGATGAAGTGAACCCTTGTTGATAATGGCTCCATTGTCAATGTGTGTAGTATCAATCTCTTGGATAGGCTCCATATCGATAGATCGACCATAAAACCTTCCTCCGTATCCCTCACTAGAAATGATAGTATCAAACAAAAGCCACTTGATGTGATAAATTTACCTCTTATAGTTGGAGTGGCCACATTAAAGACATCAATCCATGTTATGCCAAAATATGTTTCATCTAACCTCATTTTGTGCAGACTGTGGATTCATGCAATGAATGTTGTGCCTTCAAAACTTCATCAAAAGATGAGGTACATCCACAACAACAAAGTGTACACACTTGGCATTGATCTTGAACCTTATAGTGTCTTACACCTTGAGAAAAAAAATCCAAACCCTTCACCACTTCTACACCCACCCAACATGTGGAACCCGTACAAATCAAGTCCTTAGATGATGTTTTGGGTTTCTTAGACTTCTCCCCTCATTTACTAGGAGAAAACAAGACCAACACCAAAGACTCTCCAACGGGGCATGATGTCTTATTAACACAAAACTCAGATAATCTTTCGATAGCATCCACTTCAACTCCTTTAGCCACCAATCCAACCAAAGACCTCTCAACCAATCCAAAGAAGCTAAAAAAGCTCTATGGAAAAGGTTATGAGATTAAGAAACAACTTGGATATAGTGGAAAAGGTTGTGGTGCTAACGAACAAGGAATCCACAACCTGATAGAGCCTAACATGAAATCAACACAGCATGGTCCTGGATTATGTCCTTTCATCGAAATCGTCAAACCTTCCTCCACAACCAACCCTATCCAAAATCACCCTTCTAACCCAACCTTAGAAAGTGATCCTTTGCAACCAACAAAGGACTCTTTGCTTCATGACAATGTCATCTCACAACCTCCTCTTGATTCAAATTTTACACACTCCTCTCATGGAGTCTACAAAATATCACAATCCATAGAGCCTTGTGTAAGTATGACATCCTATACTAAGCTAGATTCTCCCTTGTCTCAAACCAATAGATCACCTTCTACCCTTGATCAAGTGGGAATCTTGTTGAGACTCCTCCAAGATGACTTGCTATCCCTTCCTCCTTGCACTCGAAATAAATATTTAAACAAACATTCCTTTTGTGTGTACCACCAAGTTCACAACCACTCCAGTAATGAGTGTAAGGCTTTGAGTAGTAGAATCCAATATCTTAACGATTGTGGTGTTCTTCCTTTTGTGGGGGCACCTCCTTCCTTTAATAAATACTAATTTTCCCTCAACCTTGCATCTCATCAATCCTTTCGGCTCACTCTTGTCCTGCACTAAGTGGGAGAAAGAGGCTAGTTAGCCTTCTTCCCTCGTATGTCACTTGTCGTTGTCTCTTTCAACTAGTCATTAAATTTTCATGAACATATAAGAGAAAGCTTAGGATGTGGATGACTTGTCTTAAATTGACTCGCATGTGACATACTCCCTTTCATGACATAGCTTTTCAGAACCATATGACTCGGTATAGGGCTTTTCGAACAAGCTCTCGTGTCATCCTCTTCTTCTCCTTTAAATAAATTTCTCACAATATGGTGTTTTTCAATTCCTTTAAAGTGGGGGCATACATCACCACTCACATTTCATTGTGCGATCTTCTTTTTTCTTGTGATTCTTTATCTTGAAAAAAATAGGTACAATGTCGCTCAGGATGGGACATTTGCATTTTTCCTCTTTTGCATACAAGATGAGCCCTTGCCTCTCTTGCATACAAGATGAGTACATTTGCACTTTTCCTCTCTTGGCAACATTATGCATAATGTTCCTTAAGATGAGACATCACACGAACAAAGCAAAATCCCTTTGAAAAACATCACTTTATTTTGTGGCGCCTTATTAAAGTTATCATGAGGTATAAATTTGGTATGGTTAAGAAGGAAGCCCAACAAGTGACACGACTTTCCGCATAGCCACCCTTCATGATTACATACCAACTGTGTGTATGTTTCTCACCTTCTTTAAGACAAATCACCCCATAGACAACCTGATGTTTTGTGGCCTCAGAGTGAGCACATATTTTTAACCCTCTCAATTCTCTTCACACTAATCCTTATCATTGCATGATCATGTATCTCTTCTTATTGTAATGAATTCACCCTTGAATGTCTTTTGCTTTGATATCGAGTTGACTTCGAATTTCAAATCCTTGGGGGATTGACCACCTCCTTCATCTTTCTCATTCTTCTTATTTGTCATTCTTCACCATCTCCATTGGGCTACTTTAGTGTGATTTTGAAGCAAGTTCATCCTCTCACTAAAGTGGGGGCCAAATTTGTCACCAAAAAGTGTGGACTTTGACACTTTTCGCTCATTTGGACCTTCGTTTATGGATTTTGGACCTTTTTCAGCCTATTTTTACCCCTTTCCAAGCCTTGTGCCAAAGTGTTGTAAGGTGTTTCAAACCATTTTCACACTCTCCTAGGATTTCCATCACTTAATCAACCCCTTGTTATGCTATAATGACCCCTTAATACACATATAATTCCTAGCTTAGTGTGTTTTCAGAAGACAATCCTAATAAGCAATAATAATAACACTTTAATCCCCAAAAACTAATCAAAATTGCCTAGGTGGACTAGGTCACCACCTTGGGCGACCTAGTCCCATGTGGCTTAAATTTCAATTTAAACTTAATTTCTTTTAGGATTTTGGTCTCTAAAACCCTAATGTCGGTTAGTATGGTGTTATTTCAAGAAAATTAGGGCATAACTTGTATAAATAAGCTCCAAAACCCTAATTCCTCATTATGGACCATTCATTTTCCCTCTCCCACACAACTCTTCACTCCTCATCCACTTCTTCTCCTCAAGAAAACTAGGGTTTCCAATCATTCCAAGTCAACAAGACATCTTGTTGAAACATCCAAGGGTTGAATCCTCCATTGTTGCAACTCAAGATCATTCATCATGGCAAGGTATTGAATCCATCATTTCATGTTTCATGCTTTCTTATCTTAATTCATCATTTGATTTAATTATCTACAAAGGGGTTTGACCAAGGCAAGCCCCATACTCTAACATCCAACATTTCTTTCTCTCTTTGTGTGATTTGCAGGTCTTGTAGGCAGATTTGGCAAGGAACCAAGGTGGAAGACCATTCAACAATTTTTCCAAGATCTCTAAGGTTGAAGAAACCCTAGTTGAAGCTTGGAGAACACTCATAGATTAGATTCTTCATTTTCAGGACTAGACACTTGAAGAATCAGTAAGTGCAAATTGAGACCTCTAGATTCCACTTTCAAACTTCCTGGAAAGCGAAAAGGGACTAGGTCACCTATAGGGGTGACCTAGTCCCACCATACATTCATTTTTTTGTTTTTGGTGGATCTGAGTACTCTTTTGGCAGAAACGGGTCTTGGCAGATTTTCCTGACAAAAGGACTAGGTCACCTAGAATGGCGTAAGTGTCTTTCTCATCTTTTGCAATAGTTTTTCTAGGATTCTAGACCCTCATCTCATCCCTCTTCAGCCTCTAGGTGAAAATCTTGCTTTCCCTTTATTTTTGTTACAGTTTGTTTACATTTCTTAGGTGGTTTGCAGAACATAGTGTGTTTTCCAACATTGTTGTATTTCATAAGTTTTATATTCTTATTTAGCTTCATTTATTAGTTCATTAAACTTAGACACATTCAATCATATACATTCACAACCCCCAACCTAATCCTTTTGAATGAACTCCAAGTATATCATTAGGTGAAAGAGAGACTATTCATCCAAAGTTAGCATCTAGGTGAAAAATCGTAGACGCTCATTAGGGAATCCTCTTTCCCTTCTTGCATATTTTTTTTGTGGTGCATCGTTGGGCGACCTAGTCCCATGTGGCATAAAATTCACTTTTAATTGAATTTCTTTCAGGATTTTGGTCTCTAAAACCCTAAGGTCGGCCTATATGGTGTTATTTCAAGCAAATTAGGGCATAACTTGTATAAATATGCTTCAAAACCCTAATTTCTCATTAGACCCACTCATTTTTCTCCTCTCCTCAATCTCTCTTCTCTCCTTCTTGTCAAGCAAGCTATGGTTTCACATCCTAGGTCATCAAGACATCAATGCTAAAGCACTCAAGGGTTGAACCTCCATTGCTACAACTCAAGATCAACCATGATCGCAAGGTAAATAAGTAAATTTATTCACATTTCATGCTTTCCCATTTCATTTCATCATTTTATTTAATTATCTACAAAGGAATTTGACCAAGGAAAACCCCTATACTCTAACAATCAACATTTCCTCTTCCTTCTTTATGTGTGTTTGTAGATTTAGTTATTTTGCAGGTTTGAAGATCATTTAGAGATGGATTGAAGACTTGTTATGGAATCTCCTGATCAACTATGAAAAAACATCCACAAAATGACACCTATAGGTCATAATCTTCACTTTCGGGACGAGACACCTAGAGGAGAAAAAAGTGTAGGCCGAGGGTTTCCATTTCCACTCTTTGATTTCCAAAAATTCAGAAGAGGACTAAGTCACCAACAATGGCAACCTAGTCCCACTGAACCTTTTTTTCAAAGAGTCTAGTAGATTTGGATACCATTTTGGCTGACATGGGCTCTAGAGCAATTTTCCAAAATTTGCCCGAACAACTAGGTCACCCACCTTGGCACAAGTGTCCCTTTTGGATTCTACAACAAATTCACCAGTATTTCAAACCCCTACAAGGTTTCAGGTGCACTCCTCTTCAATCTTGTCCATTTTGGTAATAGTTTATTTATATTTCTTAGGTTATCTTGTACATAGTTACATTTCTTAGGTTTTACATTAATTGTTAGCTTGTATTTCTATTTACAAAATTTAGACACATTCAATCACACACATCACAACCTCCAATCAATCCTTCTATTCTCTTTGAATGAACCCTAAAATTAAATGGTGTGAAAGAGAGTCATTCTTCCAAAGTTAGCATTTAGGTGGGAAACCCTAGAAGCTCATTGGGGAATCCTCTTTCCCTAGTTTAATTTTTGTGGTTCAAATAGATAATAGGATATATGATAGAAGAGAATACCGTAGCTACAAAGAAGAGAATAAGACCTGCTCTTGTAACTAATATATGATAATATGTATTGGAGATATAAATATTAATATATGTGTGTTATCGATTAGTTTGATTCTTCTTAATGTTATATATGAAATGCATTTTGATCTATTTTTCACTTCCACAAATACTCTTTTCTCTCACTATATCCTCTATGGTATAAATAGACTACATAAAGAGTATTAGAGTACAAATATATACACTATAGTTTGCCTTTCCCTCTTGCCAAAAATAACAACACTTGTTTACATAAGCACCTTATTTATAAATGACACACTTATATTGGATAATTAATATATTTTCTATGAAAAAAAATATTAATTTCACTTGCTAATGAATGTGTTTTCAATTTTTTAATATGGCATTCATAAGTTCTTATGTGTTCATGAAAAGGTCCATCTTGACACATTTGATCATTTGTTGATTTAAATTTGATATGATTATTGGCAATGTATAGTATAAATACATTGCACTACTAAATCATATAAACACATGTATTATAGCAACAATAGGACCTCGCCCAACTTTTGGCCCTTCCACCCTAATCACTTAAAAATGGAGGGATACAATTTTATTTTCTTTTTTCTTTCTACAATTAACTTTATATTTATTTTTGTGTATATAAGGTTATGGTACTTTAATGTTTAAATTATTTTATTTTAAATTTTACTATTCATTCATTTTTTACTAATTTTTAATTAAGTAGGCCAACATTTTTCATAATATTTTGTATATTTTATATAGAATAGTAGCTTTTTTGTTTTGTTTTAGATTATCTATACACACCATCAAATATTCATAATTTAAAATGGTTCATATTATTTTTAATTCATATATTATTAAATAATTTATAATATATACACTTAGTCAATACTGGGAGGCACATGTAAATGTTAGATCTTTTATTTTTATATCATGAGAATATATGCATGATAATGGAAGTGCTTATTCTTCCTATAATATGTACTTATGCCTGTCTATTATACATTTGTATCAATTGACATTTTAGATGGGCCCATGAGGAGACTAAAATCGATTCTCTAAATGAAAATATTTTTTACCATTATATCTATTCTTGTAGCAACATTTAGTTCTTTTAAAGATGGGGAACAAGTGGATTTCAATTTCAGTTAAAAAATAAAATATCAACAGCCATTCTTTCCAACAAGAATTCCTTCAGTTCATCTTGGATAGCTCCTCACCAATCATAGTAGGGATATATAAAAATGTAAGTTGTTATTGGTAAAAATTATTGATTGACATGATTCATGATAATGAAAGAATAATTTTAAAATTTCATTTACTCTATTACATGAGAGTGCATCTAATAGGAGCAAGGAAAAATATCTCACCAAGTCTCACAAATGGAAAGACTAGCAAGTGAGTAGTGGTTCACAAAAAGAAACTATCTAAATATTTTAGTTTAGACTTATGCATATCTAGAATGTTTAAAAGTATACATGAAGGTTGTTAGAAAATAAGAGTGGATGAAGGTGTTTTGAAGGGAGAGAAATCGAGCATATTTATCACTTGGATTTCAATTCTCTTCAATTAAAACATCTTGTTGTGGAGATACATCAAGTAAGATATTTTCCTCAAGTAAATAATAGAAAGTCATGCTACACTTCATGTTGGAGTTAATCATTCCGTTGACTATCCCACTCAACAAAGTGGGGTTTATTCATTTATAGAAATGTATTGCACTACTTTCTATTTTTAAAACCAAACTCCCCTCCTCCTTATTATTGATAATGACTCTAGAAATTCAAGTCTTTTATCCATACAATCCTAATGGGAAAAGGGTCAACAGTTTTCAATTTTATGTAAGCAAAAAAAAAACCTAAAACTTCATGTTACAATGTGGGAATACATTCTTAGTTTGATATGTAATTAGGATGAAAAAAATTATTTTATTCATTAATTAATTATGTGCAAATAATTTCAATAATAGTGCCTTGGATAAAGGAAAATGCAAAGGTTTAGTGCGGGACAAAAATAAAGAACACCTAGAAATCAATGCTAACTCTACAAAATCACATGAAACTAATTGGCATATGCTAACATATCATCCACAAACCAATCCACCAGTTCCAACTTGTCAAAATTCACTAGAGCCAATGAAAGAGCATGCTTCAATACATCAAGGACCCAAAGATCTAGATATATGGAATACATGTAAAGGGGCATAATGTAACACCCTATTAATCCCCAAAAATTTTAAAGCCTAGTAATTATACAAATATAAGGGATTCTACAGCTAAATCTCATGGATTATATCTATTTTTCTTGTGAACTAATAAAATTTTAGATAATCATGATAATTTTGAGCAAACCAATAAGGTTATATTTTATGAATACCTAACCAACTTGTGAATATTCAATAAGGTTTATAATCTTAAATTTTAATTTATATTCCTATTTTAATAATAACATGAGACAACTTGGGTGATCTAATTTGATAGATTATTTTACATGAGATCATGAATTCTTATAAGAAAATGTATACTCTAATAGGCCTATCTAGCTATGCAAGTGCTTTATGAAATGGATGAGTCAAATAAATTCAAAGGTGTGAATATCCATTTCAAACTTTTTTACCATCAAGTGATAATGCATAGGCAAGATAACCAAAATTTAAATTGAGAAGCTAGGTGTTGCATAATATGTACTCGTAATTTCATTGGAAGTGAATGCGGATGCTAGATGTGGGATGAGGAGCATAGGAATCCTAGTGCTTATTTAAAATTTCAATAAAAGGATATTAATTACATGATCATAATGATAAGAAGGAAATTGAGGAAAACACACTACAAGTCTAGTGTATCAAGGAAAGTTGTGTATCTTAATAATTTTAAACACCTCAATCTAAATGCAACATCAAGAAATCATCCAATCAAATAGAACAAAGGATTTATGTGGAAAGATTCATGAGGAATGAAATGATCTCATGGTCAATGATGAAAATTTAGAGGAAATAAGCCACTACTATAATTAGCTAGTATATTATTGAGATAAGATTATTAGGATTAGGTTTGGAATTTTCCTTGGTGTGTCTTATATTTTGATTATTAAATTTATTGATGTGGATAATAAATAATGTATGATCTCTAAGTATCATGGAATGTGTGATATTGGATACCCATACAAGGGTGAAGACAGTATTTATTTATTATTATTATCCTAGTTACTTGGAAATTTCAAATATTATTTTAATGATATTGAATAAGGAGGGTATGTAAAAAGCTCAAAAATGAGAGTTGCAATCATCACTCAAATTTAGTTCTATCTCTCTCTCCTTGAGTGTCATGAGTTAATTTTCCTAAAGTGGAGCATCTTGTCATAATCAGTGAGGCCATAATCAGATTTGATGCTCATTATGGAGCACTAGTCTTGGGAGTGGTTCCTATCAAGAATCATTGAGTCAAAGTTATCTTCTTTAAAGTTAAATTTTATCTTGGGTGAATACATTCATACATATTAGGGCATAGATTTTTTCTTGTAGACCATGGTTTTTGTGGCCATCAATTTATAGAGGACACTTGATAGTTTCCTATTTCCCAAGCTTTATATAATTAGTGTATGCAATAAAGATTGCATTATGTTATGTAGTTGCAATACTATTATGCTACTATAATTTTTTTAGACTGAAGAAGATCTAGTAGATTATTTTGGTGTAATCTTGTTCTTAAATAAAAAATAATCTTAGTATCTCTTTGATGAGGTATTTTTTCTCAAAAAGGCTTTTTCCACATATATATGATCTTATGTGTTATAATTGGCCTTAATTTTCTACTCTATATGTTTTCCCATGATATTAATTTACATTTGATTATGCCATCACATGCTTTGAACATATTTAAAAATATGTGCTTATGGTTCCATTATATGTGTTTACCTATTCTAAATATTTGGTATGAGAACTACAACTTGACTAGAAATAGGTACACCTTTCTTTAAGTAGTGTAAGATTTTTTAATAGTTAAACTAGTACATTGATTAAGTGTTTTTAAATATTCAATTATGGTTGGATTCATGAGAAACACTTCTAATCAAAGTAAGAAATTTAACGGCATTAGTTATTGAAATGATAAAAATTACATACTTGTACAATTTCATATTATGTTTTGGACTCGCATTTAAATAATAGATATTGAATTTTTTTAGAATATAGATTTCTACCCACACTTGAAGAGCATAATAGTTTTCATGTTTTTGATTAAGAAAGCAAGGAGCTAAATGGCCCTGACTCTATACATCAATGAGAAATAGACCTCACAGCTAGTAGATCAAATAAACATAAAAAATAGAACATGCTCCAAGCCAATAGAATAGGCTTAAAGGCCACCCACAAATCTACAACTAGCAGCAACCAAACCACAGCAAACTACAAAAAAACAACCACCGCAAGAGTGGACAAGACTAACCAGCGATCAAGCCATTAGAAGTAGGTTTTAATGGAACCTAAAACTCAACCACAATCAAGACAAGCCTCATAACCAACAAAACAGACCAACAAGCCACCCACAAAGCAACACAAGTTGTAGACAAAAATAACAACCCACCATCAACAGCCACACCACTGAGCTTATCCATGCACCCTAAAACAACCATCCTGCAATCAACCTGTCGCTCAGAGAACTAAAATTTTGAGCCATGAATAGCAATGGAACTGAAGAAGTAGAGAGCCCCCAACAACCAGCTTGCCTCTACACCTCTATAGGAGAAGTCACCAAGAATACCCTATCCACAACAGCAAGGACTCACCAACATAACCATCCTCCACATCCATAGGAGTGGCCTCCATCTCAATAGGAGTTGCAAGGGAGAAAACCTGTTGAAAATGCATGAGCAGCCCACTACACTCTTAGAACCCGACTCCACCTCAACGAGAGAGGTCTCCACCTCAATAGGAGACACAATCTACAGATTCAATAAGAAATCTAACACACCTGAAGAGAGAGTAAACTTAGCAACCATGGTCAACAAAAGCACCTGGGTCTTCGGGATGAACATAGAGCGCAACACAACCAAAACAGAAATGCACAAAGCTAGGGAGTTCACACCACCGTTAAAGATCTTCAGCAAACCTTCTGCAAGCAGATTAGGTAATTCAGGAAAGAGGCCCACAAAAGCTTCCTCAAATAATCAAGTTCAGATTTTCCTAAAGGGCATCAAAAACAGCCTTGAAGGGACGAGAGTGAAAGACCAACTTCTTCAGAAAAAGGCAAGGCCCCCTCTACCTCCAACATGGAGCACCAAATGATTGAAAAGACAGCCATCTAAGGGATGAAGAGCGAATAACATAAATATAACACCCACTATCACCGTGCACAGACAATGATAGAAAACAAGCTTGAAACACCCGCAACAACAAGACACCTTCAGCAGATCCCTAGCACCAAAGGGGTGGATAGGAACCAACTAAGCAGGAAACAATTCACCAAAATACACGTTCTGGGGACCACCAACAGGTAAACACCAAAAACTTTGCAACTCGCAGCAGAAAGAATGTAAGGTACCACGACTCTTGAACATAAGAGCAAGAAGCTCGACATATACAGGGACGCCCAAAAGCCTAGCTAGAACCAACAACGTCAAAAAGGAGGTGAAACAAATGAAGAGCAAAGCTCAGACCAAACAGAGCAACAAGGTCAACGGAACAGAAATTCTTATTCAAGAAAATGCGACAGAGAAAGCAAAAGAAAGAGAGAATCATGCCCAAGGTAGACCAAGACTTGAAACTAGAAATGACGACTACCAACAGGAAAATATCAAAGATAATACCACCCACAGCAAAAGGAATGTTCGGTTCCAGGACACTAGGGCAAAAGAGTATAAACCTCAACACCAGCAAGGACGTGGAAATCTCATGAAACCCGAAAGCAATAGCAAACCCAACAACTACCAAGGGAAGAAGTGGGGCTGCCAGACAAAAGGAACTGAAGAGCATCACAAAAGCAAAGTGAGAGCAGGCGCGCTAAGGAGCCAAACTCGCTACGGGCACCTGGAACAAACGAAAAATGGGAGAAGATAGCAACTAACTCCAACTCCTCGGCCAGAATAAAGTCAGGGGCCTTCTCAAAAGCAGGAAAAAAGACCACCAAAGACTTTAACAGAGCTATACAGAGGGAAGACAGACCAACAACCCCAACAACAAAACCCTCCAAGCTCCCGAGAGGAACCCCAGACAAACGTAGAAGGCCAGGGAACCAACCAGGAGCAGGAAAGAAAAACTTCCACAAGAACAAACTCGTCCCCCAACAGGAACAAGTAGCACAACCCCTCAAGGGAAAGGCATACCAACTCAGACACACTCGGCCCAACAACATCATAACCAACACGATCAAAGCAAGGAAGAGGCGAACAAAACCTCTCCCAGAAGACCATCAAGATGAAACACTCAACGGACCAGAAAAACCCATCATCATCCTCCAAATCAGCCTGGCCATCGCCCTCACCTTCAGGAATTTTCAAAACCCCCCCTCCCCGCGCCCCCTTTCCCGCTCATAACCATCTCAGATGTTTAATAGTTTTCACGTTATATCAAGAACACACATGAAATTTCTTAGCACAATTCCTTTGTACATTAGGACATGGTGCACACCGACATCAACAAGACGTACTAGTATCTAGAGGATTCTTGAGATTCAAAAATATACTTTTTGCATGTGGAACACCAAAACAAGAAAGTAACAAACCTATCGTTTTTCCATTTTGGAGGGACTTTTCATTTTTTCCATTCAAGTAGCTCCACTACCCTCCCTTGGGAAACTTTGTTGAAATCCTTCTAGTTATCTCAATAACTTTCTCTTTCTTGGTGCTCTACCTTTGTGTTCTTTTCTCTTCTCAATTGCTTGGATTTGTGAAAAGGAATATATTAACAACTACAATTTTCAAATCCATTAGATATCTCCATTGCCAACAACATTGTTCTTTTTATTTATGTATTTGTACACTTGCTCTTCTTGTGTGAGATCATCTCTTTGGTGTATTAGTAGCTATCTCTTGCTATTATTTCCATTTACTTGCAATGGTGATTTTCCTTGTCGACTAGGGGTAACACAATTATCAAATTCATATATTTGTCACTTCTTTTTAGTCTTTAGTACACTTAATACTAAAAGGAATACACTCTTTTATCAAAAATTTATATTGGTTATTCATGGAGGTTTGAAAGGCTAAAAGGGGCTATTGGTTATTCCTAATATTCAAAGAAAACAACATCTCTCATTAAATTTTAGAAACTTTGAGGTGGTGAGACATATACCTTTACAAAATCAACATGTGCTTGATGAACGATACTTAATACATCTAATTGGTTAATATCTTTATCCAAATTCTTTAGTAAGATAACATGTGATGAAGAAAATAACTTGTGTTGGTCCTACAAATCTTATTCTCTTCTAGGTCAAAAATTAGCATTCATAGAAATCTATTCCATAGCTTACTCCAAGATATTGCATTTAGCTTTGCTATTAACAATTTCCATGCCCCCAAAATGCAAATTTTTACATGACTTTGATGGTTGGTGAGTGGAAAGATCTAAATTTATAGCATGACTGAGTTCACTTTGTGACTTGTAATCAATAAATTCATTTTTTAATGATTCCAAGAAATCATTTTCATCTTCAATACAATCAAATGAGCTAGCAACTAACTCTTTACACATTGAGTAACATCTAGTGCATATCACTTGGTTATAATAATAATGAGATAACTCTTTAAGATACCACCTTCTTAGAGTTTCTATGGTAATCACAAAAGATATGTTCCATTTGAGCAACAATGAAAACCCACTTTTCTTAATTAATCTTCTTCTATTCTCTAGGATCATATTACAAAAATAGAACATAAAATTGTTTTCATCATTTGAGTACTATTGTTATCACTTGTAATGAGTCTATGACTGTCCTACATTCATTATGACTATCCTAATGAAGTTATGATATTCCCAATGGAGTTATTACAGTTTCAATGAGGCTATGACCACCATACATTCATTAGGTCTGCCCTAATGAAGTTATGACTATCCTAAGATAGTTACAAAAATCCTAATGAAGTTAAAGACTATGTTAACAAGGTTATGATAGTCATAATGAAACTATGGTAGTCCTAAAAAATATATGAATGTCCTAAATAGCCTAAGACTGTCCTAATAAAAAACCTATCACTATCCTAAGAATATAGTAGGGTGAGTGCAAGATCATGGGAGTCCAAAAAGTGGTGATATGACAAAAGAGTGGTTAATGAATTTTTTATTGGAATTTGATGAAATAAAAAGGGTTTATTGAGAAAATTGTCAACTTTCCAAAAATATAAGATATTCCTTGATTGGAATTAAATAGGTAATTATTAATAATTTTATACTACATTCTAAGTAAAGTCCTGATTGATAGGTTGATTGAAAAATATCTATAATTCTTAAACGATTTAACATTTTTTCAATCTAAAGGATGCATCACATTCTATGCTTCCCATACTATAGGATTAAAAAATAAAATTTGAATTTCATAAAGTTTTTACCAAGTTATGGTGTCCAAACAAACACGTTTTAATATTTTTAATTTATTTTAATAAAATATCATAAATAATTATTTACTTGCAAAAAGTTTACAAAAAAATTTGTGGCACATCGAGGGATGTGTCCTCTACTAGTATTGAAAGTTTCAAAAACTAATATTATTTTTTTATTGTACTTAGGTTGGTCAGACATACACCACCTTTTTATATTTTTCTTAAAAATTTAGTACTACTACATTAAAATTTCAAATTTTCACCAAATAGATTTAATTTTCTCCAAAAAAGGAATAGTATTTTAGAAACTACTTTCAATTTTCTACAAATTCTAGTTTTACATATTTTTAAATTTATGTTAATAAATTATTCAAAATTTTATGTCAAGTTTTGTAACTCTATTTTTTTGAATTGTTATTGCCACTTAAGAGCCTTGTTTGGACCCTCATGATCCTGCATTGACCTAAAATATAGCCCTAATGATCCTATGACTCTCTAAGAAAGTTATGATAATCCTAACAATGAATCTAAGAGAGTCCTAATGAATTTATGACAATCCTAGATTTTTATGAGCTAATATTTATGTCTTACTAATCTGTCTCATACCTCTATGAAAGGAGTAGAAGTTGTCATTACTACAACAACACCATGGTCTAATGTGGGACTAACATTGAGAGGATTATTTAATTTCAACATTTGAAAATGAAACAAAAGATGTTTTTAAAATATCAAAACTACCTAGAATTATTTTACAACACCATTGATGAATAAAGGTTACCTCTATGAAAGTTTGTTGATGATAACTACTATGAGGTTTCAATGTCGAAGGTTGACCATCAAACTATTTGACATCCAAAGTGAGCTATGAGAAAACCATTCATATAAGGCTCAACTATTCACATATAATAATTATATTTATTTATTGGTTACATACTTGTGGACTTGAGGATATCATGAAATATGGGGTTGGGGAGTGTTGCAAGTAGCCTGAATACTTTGAATTTGAATTTTCATCATAATCATTCTAGTAATTTAGTTATTCTTACATTTCAAAATAAAATTTAATAAATTGAATCAATGAACTTGCTAAAATTTACCTAAGTATCAATGAACTGAATTTTTCATTCAATAAAGATTCTATCATATAATTATCTTGTCTACAATTGATGTATCTTGTGTAGCTACATCTTGACTACTCTCAAGATCATAAGTACAAGAAACACTGCATGATTGAAAAAAATGGAAAAGAACTCAAGGCCTAAAATACTCAGCCACATCACCCTATACTAGAAGCCTCATATACTATATAATTCTCTGAGTGAGAGAGCTACTGGAGTCTAAGGTGTCCACCTCAACACTATTCTTTAAAATAGAAGGAACAATCACAAGCTCCACCACAGGTCTACCAAATGGGCTTGGTGCCATAGTTGGGTCACATTGCACCCCCACTCTATCATGTGAGGAGCCACCACCTCTACCCTAAAAATTTAGAATGTGACAAAAGTTTGGAATGAAATTTAGGACAATTTCATAGTAGAGTTTCCTCGAAAACTATTATGGAACCTCATAAGTTTTGCATAAAGGTTGGTCAAAAACCATCCACCACCTTGCCCAAGTTTTTTTTTTATCCCTTTATGGTGGAACCGATGTATAGAGAACCTCCTACATCTAGTTGCTAATGGTTGATTGGTTTGTGGTTTGATGAAGAGGTTACACAGATTGGATTTGTTAATTTTCCTTTTCTTTACTTGCTCATTATATTTTTTTTGCATAAACCATTTTTCTTATTCCCTATTATTAGACCAAGAAAATAATTTGTGCTCTCATTGATCCTACATGAGACACAATGGGTTACAGGGATTTAGGTAGGTGTGTCCTATGATGGTTTGTTTCAGTGAGATCTTTCAGCCTTGTAATCAATTCCTCAAGCTATTTTTTATTGTCTTCTATTTGCCATAGTGTGTTTTCTTGTGCTCCTAGGGGATGTTTAGGAATTGATTGAGGTGTTTATGTGGTTCTTGTTCAAGAGGGTCTTCATGAGGATGTGATAGAAGATTTTCAACATTTGGGGGTGGAATATTATTTCCTAGAAATTAAGGAAAATTTTAATAAAAAACCTAATTCAATCTACAATTTAATCAAAATTTAAAACTAAAAAAGTAGATATACTTAGGGTGGGCGCAAAAATATGGGGGCTCAATTTGTGGCCAATATATATTTTTAAATTGATAGCTCATAACACGAGTGCATTATAATGTGCTCACATTATGGCTTGGTGTGTCGAGCCTAAGGCTCATACACACCAAGACTATTCTATGCTCATGTTATAATGCAAGCAAAGAATAGTATGCTCGCATTATGAGAAATTAAAAGAAAAAAAAGGAAATCAAGTTCATTTATTTTTTGACTTTTTTTCGTCCTACGACCAAAAGCCCTTCTTTTGAGTGCTCACATTCTAGGAGGAGTGAATCTTACAATTTTTTTATCAAATTGTTTCTATTTCATCGCCAGGATGCCACAACATCGATGAGGAGGTCGAAGAAGTAAGGATTGTTTGTTTTTTGATGTGAATTTTTTAGTTTTAGGTTGTTTTTTATATTTATTTATTGAATTTGTAGGAGATGATAATTAACCTAAAAACCCTCTTCAAAACCCTCTTGAAAATCCTCAACAAGTAGAGTAACAACAACATCAACAAAATCCTCAAGTTCAATAACCAAAACAACAATCTCCTCCACCAATCCCTCAACATCCTCTTGTTAGAAACCCTAGATCAGACATGCAAACCTAAACACCTTCCACATAAGAGAAAACATCAAAAAAGAAGAGCTTTGCATGTCAATGTGCAAATTGATATTATTTAGGAATTGAAAGATTACAAAGAGATGATTTTCTTTATAAAAGAAAAGTATGCAACCCTAATCTTGACCTAAAAATAGCTCAACTAAATAAAGCTTACTTATTAATTAAGTAAACTAATTAGTACCTAAGAAAAACCTAAGTAAATTTATGCAGGTGTAATTAAATATTAATTACACTAACACCCCCCAATAAGTGCAACTTAGGGAGACTAGAAAAGCATGCACCTAAAACTAAGATGAATGCAAGAAAGCATGAATGGGTCCCGACAAAAATGCCTAATCAGGTACCCATGTACAAATACAATAATGAGGTAGAGAAGGAAAACCTAGTGGGACAACCCCCCCTACAATGAGATGACTGCTACAAAGAAGCACTGGAAGAACACTGTGGAGTAACATAGGAACCGCAATCTGACAAGTAAGGAAAGATACTTCTGTCTACAAGAAACCATATCAGAATCATAATAATGCAACAACAGACCCGATGCCATAGAACACTCGAACACACCAAATAGGAACAAGCCTGGAATCCATAAAGCAATAGTAGATGATATGATGATGATAGAATCTCGACGCCGATGTCAAAATAAGATTGAAACTCTTCCATGGGAAAAAGTACCAAAAAGACCCATAAATATAAAATAAAAATAGACCTTAGATCTATGTAGAGGACTGAACCAGCTTTCCAATGCTGCAAGAATGGTGAAAAAATGATCACCGAGTCAAAAGATATGCCCTCTGGAGTGAACAACACAAGTTCTAAGTTCAAGGACCTGCAAAATAAAACTGGAGCAAAATAAAAAAAAAATACCAACACCACTAGATCGGTGTCAGAATCATTTTTTCAACAGTATCTCGTTTGCAAAAAAAGGACACTGTACGCAAAAGTTACGCCCGATTTTGTCAAAGGTACTCCAATTTGACCAATGAGGCCTACGGGCAGCCCAAGGGGCTAAAACAATTTTGGCCCCTAGTCATGTCTGCGACTAGGGGCTAGCATGCAGGGGGCTGGGGTGGAGCCCTTGGTCATCCATATGATCGGCTGTCGTAGATAGGAAGCCCTCAAGGGCTGGTGGAGCGCACCGGTCCTCCATGTGACCGACGCAGTGCCTGAAGGAGCTCTCGGGGCTTGGGCGAGGAGCCGACAAAGCTGAGGTTGAGCGCCGCTTGGTGGTGGTAGACTAGTTGCAGAGGATAGTGGCAGCGACGAAGCGGTGGCCACCAGGCGGTGAGAGCCTTCCAAACTAGGAGCGTCGGCCCAAAAACTGAGAAACTTGCCTCAAAATGCATGTTGGGGAGGTCGTACGGCCTCCTTAGCAAAAACAAATTGCCCTCTGAACCAACTTCACCAAAATCGATGAAACGAAAAGTAATCTTAGGGTTTTGGGGTGCTGCGAACACGATGGTAGTGTCCGTTTTTCTCTAAAGTTCTCTAAAAAATAGGCTACCTCCAGAGCTTGCAAAAAATCACCGAGCTTGAAACCCTCACAGATTTCTTCAACGATGATGAAAATAAAAAAAATAAAAGTCATTCCTGACTTTTTCCTACACTTTGAATCCAATGATGAATCCCAATCTGATCCAAGACGTTGCATAAATGAACTCAAGGCATGATACCCTTGAGGAACCTCGAATGAACTTTGCAATGATTTTCTCCAGAATTTGAGAAGGGGCTGCATGTCAAGGCTCAAATACCATGTTAGAAACCCTAGATTAGACATGCAAACCTAAACACCTTCCACATAAGAGAAAACATTAAAAAAGCAGAGCTTTGCATGTCAATGTGCAAATTGATATTATTCAGGAATTCAAAGATTACAAAGAGATGATTTGCTTTATAAAAGAAAAGTATGAAACCCTAATGTTGACCTAAAAATAGCTCAACTAAATAAAGCTTACTTATTAATTAAGTACACTAATTATTACCTAAGCAAAACCTAAGTAAAGTTATGCAAGTGTAATTAAATATTAATTACACTAACACCTCCTGGCACTCAACAAAATTTAATGAGTGAAATTGAAAACAATATAAAACAAATAGAGGAGTTAATCACGAGTTTGAACGATCCAAACGATTCAACCATGGAAAGAAAAACACTTGCAAATTCACTGAAAGAAATGTTAAAACATATAGATTCAATCAACAAACGATTAACTGGTTGGAAAAATAGGAGGCAGGTAGCTAGGAATTTTTATCAGGATAAATTATCATATAAAGATGAAAAAGATCGAAAAATTATAAAATTAGATTTGTGCTCATTATTCACTGACCCATGCACAAAAGAAAATATTAACCTCAATGCGAAGAGGTCTCCTATCCATTCGTTCCACCACCAACATATTAGGACCTTTTTTTGGGATAGGTGGTACATGGTTTTTTATTACCCACCATGCAACAATTGTGAAGTCCCACAATATTTCTTGAGGAAACTATATTGTGAGTTCATCTTGAACAAAATCCTGAATTATTTTGATATGAGGTACTTCCAAGGGAGAGGTGGGGGGTCGGCTCAAGATAGACCCAATGCACATTAGGATCCTAGGCGAAAAGTGAGACAACCTCTCACTAGGTCGCCTCACTGGCACATTGTTATCCCTTCCATCATGTAGGAGAGTGTTGAGGTAGACACTTTGCAGGCCGTCATCTCTTTGACCCAAAGTGTTATCTAGCATGCGAGCCCTATAGTACAACACCATCTAGGGGATTCTTTGAGTGGTGGGTTTTGATCCCATTTGTGTCAGGATTACGGGGTGACTTGTTCATATGACCCCATCAACACTCAAGAGGCTGCTACATAGGATACATCTATAGCTATGGAGATGGTGAGGACAACTAAAATTTTTAATGAGGCCTTTGGCATTGATACTCAGGTAAATGTTAGCATATTCATTGAATTTAATTTATTAAACACTAAAGGATTTTGACTCAATTTTCAATGAAAGTTCGTTGGAATTTCGACGACTGTTCATCGAAAAATTGATGAAATTTGAAATGTCGAAATTCTAACCCAGCATCGTCGGCTGGGTCAAAAAATCGATATTTCAAATTTTGTCGATTTTTTGACAAAATATTTCCAATGAAAGTTCGTTGAAATTCAGACAACCTTTCATCGAAAATTGAGTCAAAATCCTTTAGTGAAATTTCAATTTTGAAATGCAAGATTAACTAATTTAGTTTTTTTATTTTAATAAAATTTTAGGGTCACAATGTTGGTACTGGATACATCAGCCCTAGACCCGCTTGTTACTCCATTGCATCTACCTTTGAGGCATGTAACAAGTAAACAATTATAAATTTATTACATGTTAATAGCATTGTTTTATGAATGGTATTCTAATATGTGCTTTTCGATGTTGAATAGGCTAATATTGGAGGTTTCATGGGAACACCTCCTATTGCCAATGGATTTAGACAAACCTACATGTAGGTAATATAATAAAGAGTTTAACTAATGAATTCTACTTAATAGATTTGTGTCTAGTTTATATTCATATTTTTTATTACATTGCATTGCACATCTTTCAAACTCAAAGCATTAATTCACATTCCATAACTAATAACTAGATGTTGATAGATGACAAAATTTCAACTACAATATAGTTGTTTAGAAATTCAACATAAGCAGTGATGCAATTACTTCACATACCATAATTAATAAGTAGGAGCAACTTCCAATTACATTTTCTTGTCATGGCATTCCATGAGACCACTTTTTATTGAGGTATATTTTAAAATAGTTCACTGCCTTTTCTATGCTATGGATGCTTGGAAGAAATATATGAAAGAATAATAGTAAGTAATAGCATAGACAAGGTGATGAGTTGTTTAAAAAAATTCCTCAAATAAATTTGGTCTCATGGTGATGACCCAATTTATTTGAGATATTTTTTCAAACAACTCACCACCTTTTCTATGCTACTACATTTTCCATACATGTTTACAAAAGAATATTATCAAACAGTTCATTTCCTTGCTGATATGGCTAAAAGCCTAAAAGAGGTTCTTTCCAAAAAAATATGGATGCTTGGAAAAAATATATCAAAGCATAATAGTAAGAAATAGAATAGACAATGCAATGAGTAGTTTGAAAAAATGTCTCGAAGACATGTGGTCTCATGGTGATGGAATACCATTCCATCACCACGAGACTGCATTTCTTCAAATAGCTCACCACCTTTTCTATGCTACCAAAATTTCCATACATGTGTACTAGAGAATTTTATCAAACTACTCACTTTTATCAAACTACACACTTCCTTGTTGCTATGGCTAAAAGCCTCAAATAGTTGCTTTCCAACAAACTATGGATGCTTTGAATTTTTTTATCAAAGCATAATAGTAAGCAAATCATAGTCAAGGCAATGAGTAGTATGAAAAAATGCCTTCAATAGATGTGGTCTCATGGTGATGAAATTCCATTCCATCACCATGAGGCCACATTTCTTTGAGGCATTTTTTCAAACAACTCATTGCTTGAAGAATAGAAACCAACCCTTTAGCCAAAATTCCCCTCCAAATTATTTTCAAGGTCCTCATCCTCAATTTACCAATCCATGGAAAATTCCAAATTCTATTCCAATTTTTCATGTCCCCACCCCTTCCTCTTCATGTCATGATCGCCCTCCATATCATAACCAAGACCACACAATACCATCCACCTCATCCCAACATAATACCATAGAGAAGGCAATGAACTATTTGAAAAAAGGCCTTAAAGAAATGCAGTCTTATGGTGATGGAAAACCATGACACATTTTTTTGTAATGGAATTCCATCACCATGAGACCCCATTTCTTTGAGGAATTTTTTCAAATAGCTCACTTCCTTCTCTATGCTAGCACAGTTATTGTACATGTCTACGAAAGCATTTTATCAAATGGTTCACTGCCTTGCTGTTATGGGTAAAAGCCTAAAAACAAGTGCTTTCAATCAACCTACATATAGGTAAAATTGTAAGCATGATAGTCAAAAATATATAGTTTAATAAGTACTCAAAATTTTGTTCATTATCTCATACATTATAAGCCATGACGTGCATCACTCTTGTAGTTTTCGTTATTGAATAATTTGTTGTTTTATTTTTAAATGTTGGAAGCAGATACATAGCTTAATGTCCATAGGGAAATAGATCTTGGTGTTTCTCTATTGTACAATCCTCGATGGCTCTCACATAGGATGTATGATGCAGATTACTAAATTTTAATTTACATTTGTTGTTATAGTTGTTATTTAGTGAAAAATAAAACCATTATTGATTCATAGTTTAATTTATTTTTGGATGTTTTCTATAGGGCTTCAACATGCCACAACATGGGCATGCAAATATTTCCCTCTAGGAGAAAGATCGTATACTGGTGGTAAGTGATTATTTTGTTAAATATATCATTTTTTATAATGTAATTTCTACATATTAATGTCTTTACTTCTTATTGTAATAGATAAAGCTTGACTAAGAACTTAACCCTAGGAGGAGCACCAAGAGAACTCCTCAGCCTCAGAATAAATGAGTGACAAACCTATCACCATCTAGCCGACAAGAAAAGGGCAAGAATTTATTTCGAGAGGATGCAGAGCAATGACTTTTATTCTAGAGCCCTTTGTTGTATGCCTATATGGAATTTTTGTACACATATTTTGTATTGGATATATTTGATTTTATATGCCTATATGGCATTCTTGTAAGCCTATATGACTATTTTGTATATATTTTATACTTGTATCAACATATATTGATGTATGCCTACATGACTATCTAGTTAATACAAACTTTTTTTTATCGATGGTGTTCATATTTGCATTATAAATCCATGGTTCAATAGATATGAGTTACATGTATTCAAGTGTATACTTTACAACTTATGTGTATACTTTGTGGCTTATGTGTATTACAATGTATATTTGGTGACTTAGATTTTTTCATGTGTATACATTGTATTCATGCATATAATTTGTATTAATTTGTGTATACTATGTATTTGTGCATATACTTCAAGGCTTATGTGTTTTTGAGTACTTGTGATTCCATTATTCACATGTATGCTTGACTTATTCATGTGTATACTTATTAATTGGTTAGCCCTAACATTGATCATTGTTGTCCATGGTTTTTCTTGAATATTTTTTAATTGATGTTAAACAACTTTATTAGTTGATGCTAAACAACTCCAATATTTTGAGGAATACTAGTAGAGTTACAAATTATAAAATTGCACAAATTGAAAACAAAAGATTAATTGTAAATAAATGCAATAATTATTAACTTGATAATTGATAAAGAACAAGTATAATATATATCAAGAGATGAGTCTTCTAGAATGGAAACTTCCAACTAGAAAATAGGTAAAGCATTCCCAATACTTTTAAAGCAATAATCCACCCAAAATTGCAACACGAGAGAAGGCATTTGCCACTTTTTCCATCAAGTGAAAATAGGACACCACGGGAAAACAACTCTAAGATAAAAAAAATAGAGAGAGTTTATTGTAGAGGGGCCCAACGCGATCTTGTAAGCTTAGACAAAGAGTTTTTAAGAATCACGGTTTTTGAGTAATAAATTTTCAAAGATTGCTACCCGTTTGCACTTTGGACCCTTAAGGGATCGAGCAAATTGAACATAGATCAAAGTGATTCGACGTGTTTGTGTGTGAAAGAGGACCATGCCTAGAATAAATGTACCCATCTAGATGTGTTGGAATAGTCTATTTGGTCACATGAGTTGCAAAACAAAATTTTCACCACTTTGCAACTTTGCACTGCTTGTATTTGACACTTTTTCCATCAAGTGAAAACTAGACACCATGGAAAAATGACTCTAAGATTAAAAAAATTTGAGAGAGGTTATTGTAGAGGGGCCCAATGTGATCCCATAGGCTCACGGTTTTTGAGTAATAACATGTCAAAGATTGCTGCCCTTTTGCAATTTGGACCCTTAAGGGATCGAGCTAGTTGAATGTAGCTTAGAGCGATTCAACATGTTTTGTTTCAAAAGAGGACCATGCCTAGTTTAAATGTACCCATTCAGACACATTGAAATAGACCATTTGGTCACATGAGTTGTAGAATGAAAGTTGCACCACTTTGCAACTTTTCACTACTTGCATTTGACACTTTTTCCATCAAGTGAAAACTAGACACCACAGGAAAATGACTCTGAGATATCAAAAACCAAGAGAGATTATTATAGAGGTGCCCAACATGACTCTATAGGCTTAGATAGAGAGTTTGTAAGTTCTACAATTTTTGAGTAATATCCCATCAAAGATTGTTGCCCTTTTGCACTTTGGACCCTTAAGGGATTGAGCTGATTGAACGTAGCTTGGAGCGATTCAAAATGTTTGGGTGTGAAAGAGTACCATTCCTAGTGTAAAATTATCCATTTAGATGCGTTGGAATAGTTTGTTTGGTCACACGAGTTGCAGAATGAAAGTTGCACCATTTTGCAACTTTACATTGCTTGCATATGACACTTTTTCCATCAAGTGAAAACTAGACACCATAGGAAAATGACTTCGAGATTAAAAAAATAAAGCTCAAGGTTATTGTAGAGGGGCCCAACATGATCCCATAGGCTTAGACAGAGATTTTGTAAGCATCATAGTTTATGAGTAATAGCCTGTGAAAGATTGTTGCCCTTTTCCACTTTGGAACCTTAAGGGATTGAGCCAGTTGAACATAGCTTGAAGTGATTTGGTGTGTTTGGGTGTGAAAGAGAGCCATGCCTAGTGTAAACGTACCCATCCAAATTCATTGGAACAATATGTTAGGTCACACAAGTTTTAGAATGAAAGTTGCTCCAGTTTGCAACTTTACATTGTTTGTAATTAACACTTTTTTTGTTAAGTCAAAATTGGACACAACGGAAAAATGACTCTGAGATAAAAAAACTTAAGAGAGGTTATTGTAGAGGTGCCCTACATGATCTTGATGCCTTAGACAAAATTCTCGTAATTGACACGGTATTGGGATAATAGGCCGTCAAAAATCAGCATTTTCTACAAGGAGACACCAATCAATTTTTAGTAGTTTACTTACAAATAGGCAAAGGAAAAGAGGAAAAATAAAGAGCATAAAAAATGTTAATGAAATGAAAATAGATGGAAGGAACTTACAAAAACAAAATCCACACCATTTGGTTCCAACTCGGGAAAAATAAGGCATAAATCTTGATGCTTCCATTGAGGATAGGCATGCTAGTCTCCCAACTTAGTCACTCTTGGTAATACATCTTCATTGGGAGTTCCACGATACCTGTTTCACATAAAAAAATCTCATGAATAAAATGACTTGAAATTTGAGATGCTCTTATAATGTCTACATCATAGGTGCTCATGATAAGGTTAAATTCAAATGAATAACTTGAAATTCCCTCGCCAAGCTTCACACACACTTTTATAATGGCTTAAAACCATAATTGGGATTTGTCAAGATCATCAAAATATGAATGTTGCATTGATTTTTTGGCCGAGATTCTCTTGGATGGCTCATAAATTAGCATTTTCTGCAAGGGGACACCAATCAATTTTTAGCAAGTTACTTACAAATAGGAAAGTAAAAGAAGATGATAGCATTGGTATCATACAAATTAATGTGCATACAAGTATAAATTAATAAGAACCAATGGGCATAATTACAAATTAATCCAATGAAACATATGAGTCTACTCTACTCTTTATTGTGTCAAGTATTGCCTCATGGTTAGACTCATGGACCTTCCACAAGGTCTTGTTCAAAGGTCTACACCCATATTTGGTCAAATGAACATTAGATGCCACGACAAGGTTCAAGTAATGAAGAATCTTCTGATGCATGTCAAAGTCTTGAAACAACCAATATTTAACATGAATTCTTATGTGGCTACCTTCTAAGCCACGTTCCAATAACAACAATTGAGCCTATAGGGTATTCGATGTTTTCTCCATCTATAACTAGGGCCTCCAATTTCTTTTTGGCCTCAACACAATGACACAAGTAATAGTCGGTTCCCTTTTCATTGTATTCATCTGCAATAACTGCATAAACATGCCCTACATTAATAATGTGCAACAAATCTATTAAAATTAGCCAACATTACAAAAACACTACAAAGTAAGATAACAATAGGAATTTCAAAAAATAAGAAAGTAGATATATTACCTGGTTGAACCAGATTTGATATGTGGTGAACGTCGACTGATGAATCCATTTGTGTTAGTTCCAATTCCATCAAAGGGTGATACATGTGAAGTGGGCTAAGATAAATTAATGACCATTTCTCAACCCACTCCTTTGACTCATAATCATCCCAGGCTTGCATTGTACATGAAGAACAAAAGCATGCCATCTTCTAGGTATTGATACTCCATGAACTTGCATATGAGCTAAGGAAAGAGTGTAGCTCACTTGATCCTATTAGTGTACAAAAATCCTCATATGGTGAAATGTTAGTATCATCCATCAACCAAAAATATATATAAACTAAAGATGTACCTTCATTACTTGGACCCATCAAAGCATTACACCAGTTGATGATTGATTTTGTATCAGTCAACTTTGCATTGTCTTTATACTTTAACTCTTCTCGCACTAATGCGCTTTTCACACGCGCTCTTGCACCATCATGCTCCCCCTTTCCATGCTCGGCCTCACAAAATTTACACATATGTTGAACACATGTAATGAGATGCATCGTACACAACTAGTAGAGCATGCGCAAGTTCTTGAACTTTGTTGCACAGTTATCCAACCATATTATATGCTGACTATATGCTATGCCCCTATGAGCCAAATCACTGTAGAACATTTGGAAGAAACCTTGCACAAACTTTGGAGAATATGTGCTATCATAACTAATACAAAAAGTAATACTCCCTCAATACCTTCCTGGGTAAACCCACAAAAGTTGTTCACAATTCTAGTGAGAAAGGAAAACTCACATAAAACAACCCCAAGGCAAAAAATGTGATTTTGGGGGTTCGTATGAATCTACTAGTTCGAGCGATCAATCTTCCCCACCAAAAAAACTAAAAAAGAAATGCATTAGGAAGGGTGGTTCACTCGAACCAGGGTTCGAGTGAACCCCTAGGGGTTGGATCAAACTCTTGGGGTTCGTATGGACCCCCTTATCCCTCATTCTTGCCCTCAAACAAAAAAAAGCCTAAATTTTTCACTTTAGAGCTCAGTTTGAACATGCAAATGGTGGAGAATTCACAAACCAAACTGGAATCAGGTAGTTCTTAGAATGAGCTATCCAACGAATATAATTTTAATATGCTTTGGTTTTATTATGTATTTTCTTTTTTAGTTTTATTCAACATAGGTTTTTCACCGAAAATGAAGCTCTTTGTTCTGAACATGTGGAAGCAGATTATCAATTTTTATTTTTTTTAAATATGAGTGCACTAGATATTGAATTCCTTGATCCAACAAAAAAAATTTTGAATTTCGATATATACAAAAAAATTTACATGTTATACGATCTCGCTATGTCTGAATTGTAATTGGTTTGACTTCAAAACTTGATTAAAGGAAAAATATTCAATAAAAAACTATCTAACCAAGTGGAAGCACTAGATATTAGAGTTACAAATCTAAATTTTAAAGAATTATAATTTTATCCTTCATGGAAAAAAAAATTATGCATTATACGGTGTGCGTCACTTTTTAAAAATGTTGTTTTATGAAAAAAACTAGTTTTCATGGGAGATGGAAAAAGAAGTGCAATATGATTCCAAAACTTTTGAAAAAAATATTTATAGAATCTACATACAAAATGTGATGAGACTCTATTTTTTGTCATGTTCAAATTCCTCACCGTTTAGCTTCTATAGGTGCTTGAATGTGAAGATTTAGTTAATAATAATAATTTCAGTGTCTAGTTTGGCCAAAAATTGTAAACCATTATTGTGAGCCTTTCCTATGGATTTTGGCTTGAGTTTGCCAAGATTTAATTGTGTAATCTGGTCAACACATTCACATTAAATCTTTGAATGCTTGCAAATCAATAAAAACCTAAAGATGTCTTGCAAATGTGTTGTGAAGTGTTGTAACACATTTTCCCACTCTTGTAAGACCTTTCCATCATAATTCATCTAAAAATCCTCTTTTTACCCCTTTCCACACCTTATTTCAAAGTGTTATATGTTTGTTAATAGGTTTGTCACCTAACTCTATATTCTATCACCCACGGAGATGACAAATGTAACAATAGTTGAACCAATATAATGAGATTTCATATCGATTCTTTGCTTATTTTACAAGGTGGCAGTGACCTTCAAAGATATTCAATGAATAGAAATTCAAACTGCTTTTAACCAGAAAGCTTTGAAAGGTATAGTAATATCTAAATATAAACCAAAAGTACAAATACTTTAACCATTTCCAAAACTAATGAAATTCTTCAACTGAACTCAAACCGTTACCATAACCATTCATTTTAAGATAAATATTCAATGACAACACAATCTATCAAACGTTCTCAACATCAACATAGATAATCATGAAAAAATATTCAAAATAACAAAATAAATCCATACACCACAATTCAAATATTATACCTATATGAACTTCACCATATGAGTTTTCTATATTGAAAGATAACTGTAGAAAACTTCAAAAACATAAAAGTTTGTTCTAATGAGGAAAATCAAAGTTTTTCCCAAAAGCTCATTACTGCATCAACTAAGTCCATATTTAAAGCACAATCAATTTCCTTTGGTAACGGTTTCTTGAGAATAACCATTCCCCATGATAAAAATAGTTTTTAAACTTAAAAGAGCTGAAATTAAAAGAAGTATCACGAAAAGCTAAAAATAATTATGCATCATTTCTTTCCACTTCAACACCTTCATCTTTGGGAAATTCAACCACTTCTTGCTCCAACAACTTTTCTTGTATCTTCGTCCTGGACTTGTAATCATGATACTTGGTGACAATTACAAATATATCTTTACTTTTGGGTGTTGTAGTAATCTATAATATGATTCTCCACTTGGCTAAAGCAATATTAGATTCAACCAATGTCTTAGACCTTCTATTCTCTTCATAACTATAATATTTTAGGCAAATCTACAATCTATTTAGTTTTGAGAAAGATTCCCAAGTTACTGTAGCAGGATCAGTTATTTCCTTATTGAACGTCTCGCTAAATTTCAAAGAAACCTCCTTCATATCTAGAATCTTTTCATCAAACTCATCAGTAATTTCCACATTCAGATTATGACAATAATCTTTAATCCCCACCAATATTTCAAAGTATTTCTCAATTTTTTATTAATTTCTCCTACTAGGCTATCATGCATATTCAGTTTCCACTCCAATGAATCGGACTAGGAAGGGTCCAACTCCTTAGGATCATTCACAGTTTGATCACCGATCAGTGTTGCTTGATCCATTGAAATTAATTCTTTCACTCCATAAAAGAGAACATAGAGGTTGGTCTTCGCTTTCTTGACCTACTGAAGTTCTATCACTAGTTCTTTCCTTTTATTGGTAACCCAAGTATAGGATCTAGTATGGATTTTCTAATAAAGAAAATAGCCTCATGAGATATATTGTAAATCCATTAACTGGCTGCTCTGGAGTAACTCAGATTCTTTTTAATTTTTTGAATGGTGGGGATATCAATACGTTCTACCAGAGAAATTGAGGCTCCATTGGGTGTGGAAGGAGTGTAACCATTGAAGAGATAAAGTTACCCAAAGCAAGGACTTGAGATTTTAACTTCACCTTCTCTTTTCTTTCTTCTTTCACCCTCTTAATCAAAGCATTAACTAAATAATTAGCATAGTGTACATCACCCTCAAGTGCTCGGGGACCCATACCAACATGTGTAATTTTGTAGTCTTCCTTTGTTATTTCATTATCACCTAACTCCTTCACAGGATCAAAAATTTCTATCACTTGATTTCTAGAAGTAGTATCAATTAACATCCTTTGAGATTTCTTGGGTTTTGAAGAACCCTGAAGCAACTTTGCAACTGTAACTACTTCAACTATCATAGTGGGAGTATACGTCCTTTCCTTCTCTACCGCCTTTTACAACCATCCTCGGGAAGCTTCTACTAAACCAAAATCTTTGTTACCACTAGTAATCTCATGAGGGTTACTAGGAGTTATTGGTGCATCTCACACAAAGGACGAAAAATATTATCTTCAGCATTTTGTTGGAAAATGGCTTCGGAATCTGCAAGCACATATTTCACTTGACTATCCTTCTTCTTAGAGGTCGGAGAGGGCATACTATATTGGTCACAGACTAACTTCAACTTAGCCTTTTCTTTTGGCTTCTCATCATCACCTCTTGACTGTGAATTTCGACTAGAAGATCTAGTAGCCAGTCTCCTTAATGATATACTCACACCGAATGTTGGTGTGGACCCTTTTTCATTCTTTTGCGATGACCTAGGCTCCTTAGTAGAGCCAACAACCTACTGCCATTTTCAATCCAACCAGTCTTGAGTTAGTTTAAGCACTAGGGCAGCATGTGTTGTCATATAAAAGACCTCATTCTTACTCCAATCAACCTTAGGGTGAGACTTATTAGGCATTTTTTCATATTCGAGATCTATGACCACCAAATCCTCATCAAATCTTCGGGAATTTGGAATGAAAGACCAAAGACCTATATCTTTCTTAGGGTTGGCCTCATATAATATATTTTCAAGACTTCATTTCATCAATACAATCTTCCCAAAAATCCTCAATAGATGGGAGGTGCTGATATGAATTTCCTCCATACAAATTTTGCCTTGTAACAAAACCCTTACTATCAAATTTGGCTCTCATTGACAAATACTGAAGATTATATTCCTTCAGAACTTCTTCAGCTCCCCTAGCCATCTAGTTAGTCTTTCACACAAAAGAAGGAGTCGTCAATGGGAAGGAATATCCCTTTTTCCCCATGCTTGTATACTTAATATTGACGGTGGCCATTTTCCCACAAACTTCCAAGAAAACCAACAAATCTTCAGGATATCTAGGCAGTCTCAATGGGGCTTTCTTAAAACCCCCAATTCTTAGGTAAGAGAATTTATCAAATTGAACATAAAAAATATTAAAATTTGATACAAGGGAAACATATTCGAGAGAGAAACACATTTTTGGGTTTCCATCTAACTTCCTCATATAGCCGCCATTGAAAATGCATCATTAACATGAAAAAATTCCCTCATTCCAAATTGTTTAGTGAACTATGGATAGAGTTTGTACATGGGCATGTCTAGAGTTGGGAACCCTTGTGGTTCTAACCCAGGCCAGAAGGGCCTATGACTTTCTAGAACATATATCAGGCAGGAACACATACAAAAAGTAGGTGTCTTGTGGAAATTGATTAATTGCTCATTCAAATGAAAGCAAATAATTTCAGCCCAATTAATAAAAATATTTTCATCAGAGACTGTCAAAATAAACTGAAACATCAAATCCTCAAATGATTCAATTTTCATGCTTCCAACTACATGGTGCAACAAAGAAATAACATCCACAATTTCTTCTTTGAAATGCATTCTCTTATGTTTGGGTGCTAGTTGTGAATTACCTTTATTTTTTAACCTCAACCAGGTTTTAGCCATGGATTTTTTGCTCTAGTCCTCATTCATTCTGATGAAATCTCCAGCCATGACAATAGACATATCTTCCACAGGTTCCCTTTCTAGAATCTTCAACGTGTGGGAAAAAAACTTGAGGAGAAATCTTTGCAATTATCGTTTCATTTGCAACTTTAATTTCACGTGTTTCTGGAGTGTATCTTCTCACACATGCAACTATCAGGTCCACACTTAGTACAACTTTTGGAAATCCTCCAACATGAACTAGCCCACTTTCAAATAGTTTTACATCCACCTCAGACCTTTTTTTACTCTCTAGACGTGCCCATAATTCATTCAACTTAAAAGGTTTGAGCTTAGTATCCCTTACATTGAGCCAACGATTCACAATTTTGAATTGCATGAGCTCTCAATGCATAAAGAATCATGCATACACTAGGAGAAGTAGTTGTAGAAGAAATAAATGCAATAGAAACATCTTGAGAAAAAATTTCCACCTCAAGCTATGTTGTAGATAAGATGTGTGTTTGGTGCTACATTAATATGATACTCTATTTTAATCCTCAAAAAAAGAAACCCAAAGATTTGTGCACATTTTGAAGACTCTTGACAAGACATCTCCAGGTTGTACCATACACATATTTAAATGAATTGGTGGCTCTTCGAAAGAAGTGGAAAATACTATGTTGCCTAGTCGCGAAAAAATGAAACTTTAGAACCAAATTCAAAAGTTGTGAAGTTATAGAAAATCTTGACTTTTCGACTACACAAGACAGACAACCCTATTAACACACTTGACGCTAAGAAAAGTATTGGGACAGACTATTGGGTAGTTATAAAATTTACGAACTCCACAATAAGGTTGTGAAACATTCAGCGCCAATGACTTAAGTTTAAAAACTCAAAGAGACCGCGAAAAGAGGTTCAAAATCCACTAAATACCATGACAAAGGCCAAGTACGTCAGACCCAAACGAGATGAAAAACTAAATACCTTAAGAAATGACACATTTTTAAAAAGCCTAGAAAAATGATACCTAAAGGAAAAATTGGCTCTGAATGGGGACAAGGACTAACAAGACACAGTGAATCCATAAACCATGGCACAAAGCCTTATTCATTTGGAGAATGTTATAAACGAGACAAAACAAAAAAAAAAAAAAAAGCAGGAAACTATATACAAGGACATACCAAAAGACTCAATCACTCAAGAAGTTTTAGATCTTTCCCATTATAGGCAAGAGGTAGAATAGTTCTATCAAGATAAGCCAATCAAAAAGCATGATCACCAACTATTTTCTTGATCTTGAAAGGCCCTCTCCAAAGAGAATCAAATCTCTTGTGTGCTCCCTTCAGTTCCCTTCCTCTATCCCAAAGAAGAACTGAATCATGAATTGTAAAATCTCTTTGCCTAGCCTTTTTTTATCAAAAACCTTCTTTACCATCTGCTGATGCTTGAAAATTTTATCCACAACTAATTATTTTTGCTCCTCCAACTTGTTCAGGTACATAATTCATTTTTCTAGTGTAGTCTGAAATTGACCATCTTCTATGGCCTTTTGCAAATTAAGTGTTGAAATCTCCAAGGGTGTTGGTAAGGTACTATCAATGCCATATGCTAACTTGAAAGGGGACATCCCAATAGCTCTTTTGTAAGTCACTCTATCAGCCCAAAGAGCATCATATAACTTTGTGTTCCATCCTCATTGACTCTCATCCACCAACTTCTTGATAATGGAGATCAAGTTCTTATTACTGGATTCAATCTGCCCATTTCCTTGTGGGTAATAATCAGAAGAGTGAGCAAGGTTGATACCATAATCATAACAGAAAAGAGTAATCTCAATAGATGAAAATGAGCTAGCATTATCAACAAAAAAATTCTTGGGTACCCCAAACCTTACCAAAATATTTTCCTTCAGGAAATCACATAAAACCTATGTAGTAGTGTGCTTCACTGGAATAGACTAGACCTATTTGGTAAAATAGTCTATAGTAGTCAAGATATGTGTATGTCTCACACTAGAATTTGGATTAATTGGGCCAATGAAATCTAGGCCCCACTATTGAAAAGGCTCATCTATCACAACATGCTTCAAAGGTAAGGCAACCATTTGTGGTCTACCAGTGAATCTCAAACATTTCTCACACTTTTATATCCATTCATAAGCATCCTTAAACATAATTTTCCAATAAAATATATGATGCAAAATTTTGAAAGTTGTTACAAAAGCTAAAAAATGTGCACCACACGCTTCAACGTGAAAGACCTCTAGCAACCTCTTTTGTTTCTCTTTATCAACATGCCTTAATAAGGTCCCATCTACAACTTTATTATACAAATTTCCTTTCAAAACAACATATTTACTAGCTTTAAGTTTCAAATTACTCTTTCCCTTGGATGATATATAAGATGGGCACTCACCATAAGTCAAGAGATAAGAAACATCATAAAACCATTCATCAGTTGTACTTGTAAACAAAACCAATGGAAACTCCTCCTCGTCAATAGTTCTACTTTTATCAATCATTTAAATCCAAGCCCTTTCCTCTAACCAAGTTAGTGGGCTTAATGTCGAGATCATATTCTTGCACTTTGGATATCCAGGACCCTCTCTTATTACATCCAATGTCTTCTTGAGTAAGTGTACTTTTCACATTAGTTTCAGGGACAAAACCAGTTGTATGAGAATGAAGAATATAGAACCTGAAACTCTTAAGTGCCTTAACGACAACATATGCATGCTTCTCAAGTGGAGTATATCTAATTTCATACTTCTTTAGAGGAGTACTGATGAAAGAGATGGGAGCTTCAATAACTTGTTCATTTCTTTGCAATAAGATGGTTGAGAGAGTATACTCAGAAGCATAACTATATATGATGAAATCTTTAGTGAAGTAAGGATGAACTAAAATAGGAGAATTTGTAATTACAGTTTTAATATCTTCAAAATATTGCTTCCCTTCACTACTCCATTTAAACACGGGGTGGTTCTTTATCATATCAGAAATAGGCTTGGTTATCTCAACAAAATCACACACAAACCTCTTTAGAAAATTCACCTAGCCAAAGAAAGACCTAGTACCATTCTTGTTGGAAGGTGATCTTAGCAGCATAATTGCCTTTACTCTCTTAGGATCTAATTCAATCCCATATTTTGAAATAATATGACCTAAGAGTTTTCCTTTTGTCACAGGAAAAACAAATTTCTTAGGGTTCAAAGAAATCCCTCCTATTTGCAACATTGTAGTATTAGCTCTAAATCATGTAAATGATTAGCTCTCTTCTTAGAAAACATTGTCAAATCATCCAGATAGATCACAATAATTTTGTTCCTTAAATCCCCAAATGATAAATCCATTTCTCTTTCAAATGTAGCTCCTACATTAATAAGACCAAAGGGCATTCTACTATATGAAAAACCACCAATAGGAGTCGTGAAAGAAGTTTTATGTTGATCCTCTAGAGAAACATGTATCTAATTATAACTTGAAAAACCATAAGGTATAGACATCATTTTAGAACCAACAACCATCTGCAAGATATGATCCATCATAGGCAATGAATAATTATCTTTCAAAAATGCTTGATTCAAGTTCCTAAAATAAACACATATCCTTATTTCTCCATTTTTATTCCTCACATGAACTATATTGGCCATGCATGATGAATGATGGATAGGGTAAATAATCGTGGCCTTCAGTGTCTTGTCAATTTCACTAAAAATAACTTCTACAACTTTGGGATTATAAGTTTGTTGTTTTTTACTATAAGGTGTTGAATCAGGCTTGAATGGTATCTTATGTTGTAATTCTCCATTTTTGGACTTCTTTAAATCAGCATAACACCAAGAAAAAACATCTTTGTATTTAATTAGTAAAGAGATCAACCTCTCCTTCTCTTGAGTAGAACAACATTTACCAGTGCATACAATCTTGGGATCATCCTCGATTCCAATATTAACCTTATCAAATTCATTAGATGATTCAATTGAAACTTCTCTCTTTTGCTTCAAATATTGGTCATGCCTATTGAACAAATCTTCAAGAGAGACTAAACCTTTAGGAATTTTATTCCATTTTAATTGAATAATCTCAAGTTCTCTTCCATCTGAGGCACTATTTTCTCCTTCCAGGACCTCATTTCTTTTATCATTACTCCATTCGAATAAAATATTATCAAAATATTTAGCTTTCTCCAAAAATGAAATGATTTGCTGGTCATTATTAAATACCTGCGAATGATTGATATTTTCAGGAACACTAGGTCGGTACACTATCTCAATCTGAAATGATTTATCTTTAAAATCTGGGTGAGGCGGGATTAATGATGTTGAGACTGATAGAGATTCAACACTAGTATTTTGATCTCTTGAAATTGATTCAATGGAAAAGACATCAAAATATTCTATACAATCCCAAACTCGGTTCCTATAATGTCTAAGCTGACTATTTTTCATTGTATAAACTTTTATGACCTATTTCACCACAAATTCAACATCTCCCATAGCTCTCAATTGTTTAATACCTTTTTATTTTTCCACACTTAGACCAAGCAATAGAGCTTCATATTCAGATGTGTTGTTAGTATTAGTAAATTCCAACTTGAAAGAAAATGGAAACTTATAGCTATCTGGTGAAATTAAAACTACCCCTACACCTAATCCAACATTAGCACAACTCCCATCAAACTCAATTGTCCATAACTCATCAATTAGATACAAATTGATAAGGTTTGAATCTCTTTCTTTTTTAGAAGCACACATGTAAGTGCCCGACCTTGTTTCAACAAATAAAATAGCTGCTCTCGGATCACCAGACTTTAGAACAGTAAACTTGGCCTTGGGTTTAGGGTTTAGGCATACTTTATTCCCTTCCAATGGTATCAAATCATGTGACCAATCCATTTGTATTTCCCCACCCAAATCTTTACAAAATTTTCTACTCAAGAGCATTACATTTATTAGTTGGAATATCAACAACTAATATGGTTAATTTCAATCTCTTTTTAGGGAAAGCAACCAAAGGTACCTGAGCATCTTTGATTTGACCTATAATAGGAATAGGATAACCATCCATCGAATAAAATTTACCTTGAGAAGTGTTGGATTATGTGGTTATGTTGTTTTCATTGATGTCAACACTATTAGCATTGATGCATTTAAGGTTGTATATGTCAAGGATATTGAGAAAATTATAATAAATATGTCGAAGATTGTCTATGAAGTAGTAAAGTTTAGTCTGATGGAAATTTCAGTATGTTGGTGATCATAAGTTATGAATTAAAGGGTTTATTGTTGAGTGTATCTAGTTTATTCATCGAAATTTTTAGAAATCTGTATGAAGATTTGATTGTGTTATGAACAGTTGTGTTCTGATATTTGTGGCTTCAATTAGTGTTCGTGATTGAATTTGATGTGATTCTAGTAAGTTCAGTTGTTGCAGTTACTTCTCTAATGATTCTTTATGCTCATGGATGTTTCTAGATCGTGCTCTATGTTTTTTGCATGTCTACATTGATCGATGTGCTCGTGATCAGAGCTTTTTCCTTTCATGTTCGGGTTTTCCATGTTCTTGGCTGACATGGTGGTTGCAACGTGTTGTGGATCCTCATGGATTAATTTTTGATTTTTTGGTGCATTCGAGGATATCATTTTAGGTCTTCATTATGTTGTGGCTAATAGTGTTTGATTCACATTGAAATTTCATTTGTTAATTTGGCCAATAGTGTGTACATGTTTTATACTTTATTTTTGGCTGACAAAGTTGTTGATGTAATTCCATGTAGTGGATATATATAAGTGATTTTTTGTCTCATTTGAAGATGTGTGATTTCTATGTCCGAATAAGGTTCAACTCATTCGAAGGCAGAGCAGAGCATGAAGAAGATTGACTGAAGTGTGAAGAAGTATTTTTGTGCTTAATCATAACTATAATCAGGCTTTTGCGAAAGTTAATTTCTCATTTCAATGCCCTGTGGATCTAATTTGAATCTCTTTAAGACAGTGTTTCTTACTTGGGTAGTGAACCCTCTTGTAACTGAGCAGTGAGCTCTAGGCAGTGTGCCTGAATGCATGTGCATTCCCATTATTCATCTCTATACTTTTAATAGGGTATAATATTTTGGAATAACATCCACCATGGTTTTTATCCTAATGTAAGGTTTCCACATAAAATTCTTGGTGTTCTTTGTGTTTCTGATGTGGTGGTTGTTTATGCTTAATTGTTGATTCATCAGATCTGATAATAAATTGAGTAAAGTTTAATAAGTTTGAATATTCTATGACAACTGATTTGCCCCCCCCTTAGTTGTCTATCCTTGTTTTTCCAACAATTGTAATCAAAGAAGGTTCCTTAAAATAAGTTTAATAGCTTGAGGTGATCCGAGATGGCATCATGCAAGAAGGATAGTCCTAGATTCGATGTAACAAACTACTCTCTATGGAAGGCTAGAATGGAGTGTCATTTGTAGTGCATTGGTGAACCCTTCTAAAAGATTACAAAGAACATATGTTATATATGTTATTCCTTAGAATGGTCCCTCTACTTCTAATGTATCTAGAAGAAACCAAGAGATATGATTTGGGAGAAAGTTCTAGAAAAACATTCAAGTATGAAGACGGGATGAAACAAATTGAAGATGAAGAAAGAGAGTTAGAAGAGTTGGAAGCTTTGATTGTGAAAAGGGAAGCCAAAGGACAAGGTAAGTATAAAGGAAATTTGCCTATTAAATGTTTCTCTTGCAGTAAGATAGGTCATTTTGCATCAAGGTGTCCTGAAAGACTTTCTAAGTACAAACCTAACAAGTCTAGATTTGAAAAGAAATGCTATTATGCTGAAGAAGGTGTTACTGATGATGAATCTGATAAAGAAAATGGAAATAAAGATGGATGGGTATTCATTGATATCAAGGAAAATGGTCTGGTTTCCACTAAATCTTCCAGTGATAAGAATATTGAGAAAGCTCTTGCAGCCATAATTGATGAAAAGGATGAGTGGGTGATTGACAGTGAATGTTCACATCATATGACTGGTGACAAAAGCAAGTTTGTAAGCTTGGAGAAATATGATGGTGGTGTTGTAAAATTTGGAGATAAAAATGTTCGTGTGATTTGTGGTAGAGGAACTATTTCTCTTGGTGGTAAATATAAAAGTGATGATGTCCTTTATGTTGAAGGATTCAAGAATAATTGTTGAGTGTTGGATAGATGGTTGACAAGGGATACAATCTTCAATTCAAGGATGAAAAATGTAGGATACTGGGAAGCTCTAGAAATATAATTTCTTTAGGTACAAAGACAAGAGGTAATATATTTCACCTAAGTGTTGCTAGTGAAAGTTGTTTAATTGGTCAAGTTGATGTAAGCTATTTATGGCATAGGAGGGTGATCCCACAATAGTGGTTTACAATTTTTGGCCAAACTAGACACTAAAATTATTATTTTTAACTAAATCTTCACATTCGGGCGCCTATAGTGGTAAAACTGTGAGGAATTTGAAAATTATGCAAACTAGAGTCTCATCACATTTTGTCTATAGATTCTAAAAATATTTCTTTCAAAATTTTTGGAATTAGGTTATTCTTATTTTTCCATCTCCCATCAAAATTGGTTTTTTTCAAAAAACAACATTTTTAAAAAGTGACGCACACCATATAATGCATAACTTTTTTTCCATGAAGGATAAAATTCTAATTCTTTCAAATTTAGATTTGTAACTCTGATATCTAGTGCTTCTACTTGGTTAGATATTTATTTATTGAACATTTTTTCTTTAATCAACTTTCAAAGTCAAAGAAATTACAATTCAGACATAGTGTGACCATATAACACATAACGTTTTTTGTATATAATGAAATTCAATTTGATTTTTTTTGTTGGATCAAGGACTTCAATATCTGGTGCACTCATATTTTTCAATTTTTTTTCATAATCTGCTATTTTTCCACATGTGTAGAACAAAGACCTTCATTTTCAATGAAAAACCTATGTTTAATAAAACTAAAAAAATAAATACATAATAAAACCAAAACATATTAAAATTATATTTGTTCGATATTTTTTTTTGAGGACTACCATAATCATTTGAAATAAATTTGAAATGAATTCATTTAATCCCCCAAAAGGTAAATCAAAAGTGATATTTTATCGGCATTTTGATAGGTGTAAAAGAGACTCATTTATAGGTATGGTTTAAAACTAGCGAGGTTCTATCCAAGGTGGTTTGATCAAATCCTCTTCAATTGGAATCCTTAAAATGGAACGTTTAAGGCTTAAATCATTATATTTTTTAAAAATATGTGATTTCAGCAAAAATCAGTTCCTCTTAGAAATTATAAACCATTATTGTGGCAACACCCAAGAGGCTATATCATCAAAATTTTGATAACATTGTCAAAGTAAGCTCCACACAAGTAGTCAGAGATATTCCTAAGTTAGTGAATCCGACTAACATCATATCCAAGGAATGTCAGATAGGAAAACATACTAGAATTTTGTTTCAAAGCAAACAACATCATTATAATGGAGTATTGGAGCTGGTGCATACTGATCTATGTGGTACCTCTAGAATTAAAATTCTACAAGGAGAAAGGTAATTTATGTTTCTTATTGATAATTACTCTAGGATGATATGGGTTTCTTTCTTGAGAGAAAAAAAAGGAGCATTAGAAAAATTCAAATGTTTGAAGGCCATGGTAGAGAATGAGATAGGCTTGAAAACTAAATGCTTAAGGTCAAAACGAGGAGGTGAGTTCACTTCCCAAGAGTTCAATTAATTTTGTGAAGAGCATGGAATCAAAATACAATTATCTGCTCCCTAGACTCCTCAACATAATAGAGTTGTAGAGAGAAAGAACATAACAATTCTAGATGTTAGTAGAAATATGATGTTGGAAGGTATACTATCAATCGGGTAAATTTCAATGGTAATTTCAGTAAGACTACTTTTGAATTGTGGTTTGGTCATAAGCCTATTGTTAAATAATTCAAAATATTTGGAAGTAGATGTTATATCAAAAGAGATGAAGATATAGGCAAGTTTGATGTTAGGAGTGATGAAGGAATCTTTTTGGGTTACTCTACTAAGAGTAGAGCCTACCGGTGCTATAATAGAAGATTGAAGAAAATGGTTGAAAGTGTAAATGCTAGAGTTGATGAGGATGCTGCTAGATCATCCAAATACTATGGATATGATTCAGATGAACAACATGATAGTACTAATAAAGGAAAGAATGCTCAGATACAAAATCAAATTCAAAGTGTTTTGATGAATCAAGAGAATCAAGAAGGAGAAGCTAGTGGAAGTGTAGAAGAAATAATAGAAGAAACAGAAGTTTGAGAGAATCCCAAAGTTCCTATGTATGTAAAGCTAAATCATTTTGAAGATCAGATTATAGGAGATAAGAAAAATGGTGTGCATAATAGAAGAAGGATTACATAAGAGTATTGTCTGATTTCCAAGACTGAGCCAAAAAATATCAATGAAGCATGTAAAGATGAATATTGGATGGAAGCAATGAAGGAAGAACTGATGCAAATAGAGAAAAATGATACATGAATTCTTGTTCCCAGGCCTCAAGATAAAAATGTGATTGGAACCAAATGGGTCTTTTGGAATAAGTTGAGTGAACAAGGTGAAGTGGGCAGGAATAAAGGGAGACTAGTATGTAAAGGGTACTCACAGATGGAAGGTTTTGATTTTGAAGAAACCTTTGTCCCTATTGCTAGAATTGAAGTTGTAAGATTGTTTCTTGCTTATGTTGCTTTCAAGAACTACAAAATCTATAAAATGGATGTCAAGTTAGAATTTCTAAATGGTGAGCTAGAAGAAGAAGTGTATGTTGAGAAACCAAATAGATTTCAACTGACTAATAAAGGAGATATGGTTTTCCAATTGAAGAAAGCACTGTATGGTCTCAAGCAAACCCCTAGAGCCTAGTATGCTAGACTGGATAAATACTTATTGAAGCTTGGATTCAATAAAGGTACTATTGATAGTAATATATATTTCAAGGTGGATCAGGACAAAGAGTTGATTATTGAAGTCTTTCATGATGACATCATTTTTGAAGGTGATGATGACTTGTGTATGAAGTGTGCTGATGAAATGAAAAGTGAGTTTGAGATGTGAATGATTGGAGAGCTGAAATTCTTTTTGTGATTGCAAATTACTCAGTTAGATGATGGAAAATTCATGTCTTAGTCCAAATATGTAAGAGAGTTACTGAAAAAGTTTGGCATGGAAGAATCAAAGCCAGATGGTACACCCATGGTGACCAGATGCAAGTTAACACAAAATGATGATTCTCCTAAGGCTAATCAAATAAGGTATAGGTCAATGATTGGTGGATTACTTTATTTGACTCAAACCAGACTAGACATCATGAATGTTGTATGCATGCTTGCTAGATATCAAGCTGATCCGAAGGAATCACATGTGATTGCTATAAAGAAAATTTTCAGATACTTGAAAGGGATAGTTGATTTTGGCCTATGGTATCCTAAAGATGATGATCTTACTTTGAGCGCCTTTATAGATGTAGATTGGGTAGGAGATGTGGATGATAGGAAATGTACTAGTGGTGGTGTCTTCTTCTTGGGGAAGAAGCTAGTGTCTTGACTAAGTAAAAAGTAGAATTCCATTTCCTTATCTACTACTGAGGTAGAATATATTGCTACTGTAGACACTGAAAATTGGTCTAGGCCTGAGAGTACACATTCGACATTATTTTCTATAGGCTGTTGTCTTGATTAGCTAATGTTTATTATTTAATTAACCTTTCTAACACATATTTCCTCTATTAATTAAATACCCCTTTTTAATTAATTCATTATCACCCTTTATTCAACTTGATTGATTAAATAAATCATATTTATTTAATTATATTGCTAACTAATTAATTCTTCCCCCATTATCTATCAATTAAATAATTTATTATTTAATTACCCCTTTATCATACTTTTCCAACTATAATTAAATATCTTTATTTAATTATTCATTTAACCCTTTTTATCTATAATTAAATATTTATTATTTAATTATTCATATTATCCTTTTCAAACAGTCAAATTAAATAAATTACTTTATTTATTTAATTAAAGTCTCTTATTTTCCAATGTTGAATTAAATTAGCATTTAATTCATATTTAATTATTTATGTCACATTCTTCTATCATTTAGTTATCTAAGTCATTCACTCACCTTCAGACTTGAGATTTATTTTTAGTTCTCCAGTTATCTCTTGAGTTCAACATTGGTTTATCGCTGCAAGAGAACTCTCTGTCACAACTAGTCAATTAACTAGTTCTAACTCCTATTTGCATTTGAATGCATTATTCTTCAACTTCTAACTTCGACTTTTGCATACAAAGTCTATTTCTTCTATTTTTGAAGATTAAGATCTTGAACTCGTGTTCTAACTTGTGTTCTGACTCGTGTTCTAACTCATGTTCTAACTCATGTTCTATTTGTCACATAACTCATCACATGACATTCATCAATCTCATCCGTCGATCTCTCTTTCAATCTGAGCCGATCGTTCGAAAACACAAAATCTATAAAATGGTCTATCATTATCATTATTTCTACTCCCGAAATCATTACTCCCAAAATCATGATACTTTTGAGAAGAAACAATCTTTGATATTTTGCTGAGACATTTGACGAAGTTATGCTTGCATTCAAACACAAATATTTGAGGTCAAGAATAACAATACAACAAGATAGAGAAGGACAATTGAGATAAATCGAGGAAGTATTTGCATATTCGGTGAGATCATTCTAGTTTTATTAGTTTAGATTAATTATGCTTACTTTTAATCATTCTTTGTTGTTTTATTTAGATTAGAATTGATGTTTGCAATATTGTGTAGTAGTAGCACCTATCCAATTCTGAAAATCTGAGTTACAGCTACTGCAAACAATTGTACTCAAGTAATATGGATGAAGTAGATGATGAGAGATATCAAAATTGAGTATGATGAGACTATTGTTATATTTTGTGATAATTCAAGTGCCATAAATATTTCTAAGAATCTAGTGTTTCTTTCAAAGACAAAGCATATATCTATCAAATATCACTTTTTGAGAGATAAAGAGAGTGATAAATAAGTCAAATTGGAGTACGTGCCTACTAAGGAACAAATTGTAGACATCTTTACCAAGTTGGTGCCTAAGGATAATTTTGAGTATCTTAAAGAAAATTTAGGGGTGATCTCCCCTCCTAACCAGAACTACAATGTGAGTCTTTGCATCAGTCTATGTATTTATAGTCATATCTTGTTTCAGATTGATGTTATGGTGGTTGCTACTTAGGGGTAGTAGTCAGATGATTTAGATATGTGGTTTAGAGCTTGTCTACCTTTTCCATTGATGTCAAAGTGGGAGAAGAATAATGTAAAAAACCTTTGTGGAAGAAAGGGAGGGAAGAGTCATGTGGAAAAGGGAGAAGAGTGCAATATCTAAGGGGGGGACTGTTGGATAAGAGCTAGTTATGTTGATAGTATTTTTTACATCATGTGTTGCCATCAATACCAAAGGGGGAGATAATTGGATGTTGTAGCTGTGTTGCTGATATGTGGTTGTCATTGATGTCAATACTATTAGCATTAAGTGTCTTGAAGGTTGTATATGTAGAGGATATTGAGAAAATTATAATAAATATGTTGCAAGTTGTTTGTGAAGCTATGAAGTTCAAAATGGTGGAAATTTTAGTGTGTTATTCAGAAGTTGTGCATTTAAAGGTTTTTTATTAAGCCTATCTAGTTCATCCTTCATAAGTTTTAGAGGTGCGCATCAATAATTGAGAAAGTTCTAAAGTTTTGTGTTCATATAGTTATTCTATCACTATAGTTGGTGTTTTTGGAAGTTGGGAATGAAATTATGGTAATTTGAATTGTTTCATATGCTCCTACGATGTTCATTGATGTTTCTAGATTGTGCTCTATCTTTGTGGTATACTTGCATTGATCGATGTATTCGTGATCGAATATTTTTCCTTGGTGTTTTCGAGTTTTCATGTTCTTGGTTGACATGGTGGTTGTAGCGTGTTTTGGATCCTTGTGGATAGAATTATGAATGCTTTGCGCATTCGAGGATGATGTTTTAGGTCTTCATTATGTTGTGACCAACTTCGGTTGGTGCGCATTGAGATTTGTTCATGAATTGCGTCGACAGTTAGTATTCATTTATTTTATTTGTGTTCAACAAAAGTGTTGAGGCAATTTCATGTAGCAAATAGATAAGAGCGATTGTTTCTTCATTTTTTGAGAAGCGAAGAGTGTGTATGCGAAGTATATATGTGAATAAAGATCAGATCATTTGATTACAAAGTAGAGTGCGAAGAAGATTGAGCAAAGTGTGAAGAAGTATTTATGTGCCTAACCAAAACTATCATCGGGCTTTTGAAGAAGCTAATTTCTCAGTTCAACCTCTTCAGATGGATTTAATCTGAAATTTTTATGTAAGGAAATGAGCCTTCCCTTTTGAGCAATGAGCTCTAGGAAGTGTGACTGAATGCATGTGCATTCCTTATTCATTTATCTTATACTTTTAACAGGGTATAACTTGTGGATTAACCTCCACCGTGGTTTTTCCCCTAACAGGGCTTCGACACAAAAATTCTTGGTGTTATGTGTGTTTTTGATGTGTTGTTGATTCATGCTTTCAGTACTAATTATCAGATCCAAGATTAAAGTTTGATAAGGTTAAATAAGTTTTAAATTCTGTGACAACTGATTCACCCCCCCTCTTAGTTGTTTATCCTTATTTTTTCAACACTTACAAATCAAAATCTCATGCTATTGAATAACTTAGGATAGTCAAAAATGTGATAGGAGATATGTTGATTGGTAAGCTTGCTACCTTTGAGTTGAGTGAATTTGGTGAATCTATCCCTAAGATAGAATCTGCATTTAAAACTACTGTATCCAAAAGAAACAAACATAAATATGATCTGAGAGAAATTTCTAGAGAGACATTCAAGTATGAAGATGACATGAAACATATTGAAGATGAAGAAAGAAAGGTAGAAGAGCTGGAAGCATTGATTGTGAAAAGAGAATCTAGAGGAAAAGGTAAGTATAAAGGAAAGTTTCATATTAAATGTTTCTCTTCCAGTAAAATAGGCCATTTTGCTTCAAGATGTCCTGAAAGATTTCCTAGGTCCAAACCTAACAAGCCTAGATTTCGAAAGAAATGTTATTATGCTAAAGAAGGTGTTACTAATGAAGAATCTAATAAAGAAAATAGAAATGAGGATGGATGGGTACTCATTGCTATCAAGGGACTTGGTTTGGTGTCCATTGAATCTGCTAGTAACAAGAATGTTGAGAAAGCTCTTGCAACTAGAATTGAAGAAAAGGATGGGTGGGTGATTGATAGTGGATGCTCACATCATATGACTGGAAAAAAAAGAAAATTTGTAAGCTTGGAGAAATATGATGGTGGTTTTGTAAGATTTGGATACAACAATGCTAGTGTGATCCGTGGTAGAGGATGTATTTCTCTTGTTGGTAAACATAATACTGATGACGTTCTTTATGTAGAAGGATTGAAGCATAATCTATTAAGTGTTGGATAGATGATCAACAAGGGATACGATCTTTAGTTCAAAGATGGAAAGTGTGGAATACTGAGAAGTTCTAGAAATGTAATTGCTTCAGGTACAAAGACAAGCGGTAATATTTTTCACCTGAGTGTTGCTAGTGAAAGTTGTTTAATTTCTCAAGTTGATGAAAGTTGGTTATGGCATAGGAGGCTATGTCATGTGAATTTTGATAACATTGTCAAGGTAATCTCCACTCAAGTAGTAAGATATCTTTCTAAGCTAGTGAAGCCTACTAACACCATATGCAAGGAATGTTAGATGGGAAAGAAGACTAGAGTTTATTTTCAGAGTAAAAAACATCATTCTAATAGAGTACTTGAGCTTGTGTATACTGATCTATGTGGTCCCTCCAGAATTAGAAGTCAACAAGGAGAAAGGTACTTTATGTTGCGTATTGATGATTACTCTAGGATGATATGGGTTTCTTTCTTAAGAGAAAAATGTGAAGCATTAGAGAAGTTTGAAATTTTCAAAGCTATAGCCAAGAATGAGATAGGTATGAAGATTAAATTCTTAAGGTCAGATAGAGGTGGTGAGTTCACTTCCTGAGATTTTTGTGAAGAGCATGGAATCAAAAGACAATTATCTGCTGCACGAACCCCTCAACAGAATGGAGTTTTAGAGAGAAAGAACAAAAGAATTCTAGATGCTGCTAGAACTATGATGTTGGAAGAAAATGTGCCTCATATCTATTGGAGAGAAGTTGTAAGCATTTTTGTGTACACTCTTAACTGGGTAAATGTCAATGGTGATTCTAGTAAGACTCCTTTTGAGTTGTGGTTTGGTTATAAGCCTACTGCTAAATATTTAAAAATATTTGGAAGTAGATGTTATGTCAAGAGAGATGAAGACTTAGGAAATTTTGATGCTAGGAGTGATGAAGGAATATTTTTGGGTTACTCTACTAAAATAAAGGCCAACCGATGCTATAATAGAAGATTGAGGAAAATCGTTGAAAGTGAAAATGTCAGAGTTGATGAGGACAGTACTAGATCATCCAAATACAGTGGATATGATTCAAATGACCAGCATGGTAGTAATAATAAAGGAAAGAATGCTCAGACACATAATCAAGTTCAAATTGTTCTGGTGAATCAAGAGAGCCTAGAAGGAGAGGCTAGTGGAAGTGCAGCAAAGAGAACAAAATAACTTGAAGTTTGAGAGAATCCTAAAGTTCAAAGGTAGGGTAAAGCTAAATCATTTTGAAGATCAAATTATAGGAGATAAGAACAAAGGTGTGCAGACTAGAAGAAGAATTGCAAAAGTTTATTGTATGATTACCAAGACTGAGCCCAACAATGTCAATGAAGCATGTAAAGATGAACATTGGATGGAAGAAATGAAGGAAGAACTGATCTAGATAGAGAAAAATGATACATGCATTCTTGTTCCTAGACCTCAGGATAAAAATGTGATTGGAACTATATGGGTCTTTCAAAATAAGCTGAACGAACAAGGTGAAGTGGTTAGGAATAGACCAAGACTGGTATGTAAAGGGAACTCACAGATGTAAGATTATTTCTTGCTTATGTTACTTTTAAGAACTACAAAGTTGATCAAATGGATGTAAAGTTAGCATTTCTAAATGGTGAGCTAGAATAAGTATATATTGAGTAACCAGATGGATTTGAACTAACTGAGAAGGGAGATATGGTTTTCCGATTGAAGAAAGCATTGTATGGACTCAAGCAAACCCCTAGAGCCCGGTATTCTAGACTTGATAAATACTTGTTGAAGCTTGGATTCAATAAAGGTACTGCTGACAATAATCTATATTTTAAGATGAATCATGATAAAGAGTTGATTATTGAAGTCTTTGTTGATGACATCATTTTTGGAGTTGATGATGACTTATGTATGAAGTTTACTGATGAAATGAAAAGTGAATTTGAAATGTCTATGATTGAAGAGATGAAGTTCTTTCCGGGATTATAAATCACTCAGTTAGATAAAGGAATTTTAATATCTTAGTCCAAATATGTAAGAGAGTTACTGAAAAAGTTTGGCATGGAAGACTCAAAGCCTATTGGTACACCCATGGTAATCAGATGTAAGTTAACACAAAAGGATGATTCTCCTAAGACAAACTAGACAAGTTACAGGTCAATGATTGGTGGATTTCTTTACTTGAATCAGACCAAACTAGCCATCATGAATGCTATATGTATGGTTGCTAGATATCAATCTGATCCAAACGAATCTCATGTGATTGTTGTAAAGAGATTTTTTAGATATTTTAAAGTGATAGTTGATTTTGGCCTTTGGTATCCTAAATATGATGATCTTACTTTGAGTGTGTTTACTAATACTGATTGGGTAGGAGATGTGGATGATAGGAAAAGTACTAGTGGTGGTGCCTTCTTCTTGGGGAAGAAGTTGGTGTCTTGATTAAGTAAAATGTAGAATTCCATTTCCTTATCTATTGCTAAGGTAGAATATATTGTTGTTGCAAACATTTGTACTCAAGAAATATGGATGAAGAAAATGCTAAGAGATATCAAAATTGTATATGATGAGCCTATTGCTATATTCTGTGATAATTCAAGTGCAATAAAAATTTCTAAGAATCTAGTGCTTCATTCAAAGACAAAACATATATCTATCAAATATCACTTTTTGAGAGACAAGGTGAGTGATATAGAAGTCAGACTAGAGTATGTGCCTACTAAGGAACATACTACATACATATTTACTAAGTTGTTGCCTAAGGATACTTTTGAGTATCTCAGAGGGAAGTTAGGGATGATTTCCCCTCCTAATCAAATCTAAGATGCAATTCTTTGCATCAGTCCATGCATTTATAGTCATATCTTGTTTCAGATTGATGTTGTGGTGGCTACTACTCAGGGGGAGTAGTCAGATGATTCAAATATGTGGTTCAGAGCTTTGTGTTTCTTTTCCATTGATTTAAAAGGGGGAGAAGAATAATTTGAAAATTATAAAAAAGGGAGAAGAGTTGGAGAAGAAGTCATCAGAGAAGAATCAAAACCTAACAGGGAGTAAGTGTTGATTGAGAGTTGTGTTGATGGTGTTTTTCACATCATGTGTTTCCATCAATGCCAAAGGGGGAGATTTTTAGATGTTGTGGTTGTGTTGTTGATATGTGGTTTTCATTGATGTCAACACTATTAGCATTGATGAATTTAAGGTTTTATATGTCGAGGATATTGAGAAAATTATAATAAATATGTCGAAGGTTGTCTATGAAGCAATAAAGTTCAATGTGATGGAAATTTTAGTATGTTGTTGATCAGAATTTGTGGATTAAAGGGTCTATTGTTGAGTGTATCTAGTTTATCAAAAAAATGTTTCAGAGATGCACATGAAGATTTGATTGTGTTATGAATAGTTGTGTTCTGACATCTTTTTTGTGGCTTTAGTTAGTGTTCCTTATTGAAGTTGATGTGATTCCAATAAGTTCAATTGTTACAGATGCTTTTGTGATTATTCATGATACTCGTGGATGTTTCTAGATCATTCTCTATCTTTGTTGCATGTCTGCATTGATCACTGTGCTCGTGATCGAAGAATTTTCCTTTGCATGTTTGGGTTTTTCATGTTCTTGGCCGACATGGTGGTTGTAATGTGTTGTGGATCCTCATAGATTAATTTCTGAATGTTTGGCATGTTCAAGGATATCATTTTAGGTTTTCATTATGTTGTGGCCAATGGTGTTCGATTCACATTGAAATTTCATTTGTTAATTTGGACCGACATTGTGTACATGTTTTATACTTTATTTTTGGTTGACAAATTTGTTGATGTAAGTCCATGTAGCGGATATATATAAGTGATTGTTGATCTCATTTGAAGAGGTGTGAAGTGAAGTGTGTGAGTGCTATGTTCGAATAAGCCTCATCCAATTTGAAGGCAGAGAAGAGTGTGAAGAAGTGTTTATGTGCTTAACTGGAACTATAATCAGGCTTTTGCAGAAGCTAATTTCTTAGTTCAATACCCTAGACATGTAACTCAAATATTTGTAAGATAGTGTGTCTTTCTTGGGTAGTGAGCCCTCTTGTATTTGAGCAATGAGTTCTACGTAGTGTGCCTAAATGCATGTGCATTCCCATTATTCATCTCTATACTTTTAATAGGGTATAATATTGCAGACTGACATCCACTGTGGTTTTTCCCCTTCCAGGGTTTCCACATAAAAATCTTGGTGTTCTTTGTGTTTCTGATGTGGTGGTTGTTTATACTTAATTTTTGATTCATCAAATTTGAGAATAAGTTGAGTAAAGCTTAATAAGTTTGAATATTTTGTGACAAATGATTCCACCCCCTCTGATTTTTCTATCCTTTTTTTTCCAACAAGAAGATGTAAAGGATAGACCTAAGGCATGGACTATTTAGGCCATCATCACATTATCTAAGGCTCTAGAATCAATAATGGAATTACTCAACCTAAAACCAACAATATACAATGACACATAAAAAGGTTTTAGTTTTGTAAAGGGGTTTGGTTGAGATGAATTTTTTACAACAAATTTAGTCCATACTTGGTCTTCCATATAAATTTCATTCTTCGGGGACACTTGGGCATTACAATAAGAGGGAAAAGGCTCTTGCCTAATGTATTTGACTAGTCTATCTAGCTCTGCCGGATTAAGTCTTAGGTATTCAGCTTGGGAAATTTGGAATTTTGTATTTTTATAGGATTAAACTGCATCAAATGAACCAGTGAAAAGGGAATCAAAGGAATGTGTGGTGGTTACCTCAGTTGTCATACTTTTGGATACATTCTTCTCTGACTTCTTTTGTTTTGTCAATAAGAATTTGGGAGTTGATGATGAACTAGATGCCTATCCTCTTGCATGTTGAGACCTTCTAAAGATGACACAATTTGGGTCGTTCACTCTTACATATGCATCCTCTTTGGCTTCGAAGTCTGGTACAAATTCAAATAAATTCATGCCCGAGTCTTGAGATGGACTTGGCTCCTCTACATATGGCTCATGTGCACCTTCGTTGGTCAACATCATTTGCATGAATCATATCAATTTTGGATAATTTTCCCCATCATGATCTAAAGTCAAGTGGAAATTACAATTGTTATTATTACTTGAAGAAGGGGTAGCCTCAATTGCCAACCTTTGAGTTGGGGCACCCAATGATAATGTTTTGTTGGGATCTCCTTGATAATTATAACCTCTTCTAGGGACATCATGATGAGATGTATATGAAGGCCCCTTTGGAATTTTCCTTTTAAGAGTAATTATATCATTGGCTAATCTCTATATAACTGGATCGGTAGAATTTGTGGGCAAAGACCTACCATTCTACAATTCCTTCTTCCACTTTCTCACAACAATTAAATCATCTTGAATGCATACAACCAACTATTGAGCAACTCCCACATCAACAACTCCTTCTCTTTTGATAGTGAAGCTTATGTCCAGTGGTAGTGTGTTGATAAACATAGCCTTTAATGACTCACCTCCTGGCCTCATATTTGTAGAATATCTATTGAATTTTTTAAAAAAATTGGCTACAAATTCTCTCATTGAATCATGAGACTCCTTCTTTATAGACCCCAACTCGGCAACTAGGACCTGATTATTTTCAGAAATCTTGAATCTAACTTCAAATCTTTTTCTTAAAGTAGCCCAATTATTGATAGTACCATTCAAAAGAGAATAAAATTAGTTAGTAGTTGCATCCATTAGGGATGAACTGCAAAAGTCTCCAAGGAAACATCTTCATGTTGTATAGATAGGATAGAAGAAGCACTAAAAAAATCTTGCTTGTGTTCCTTAGGGGAAACCTTCCCATCTCCACTAAATTTTGGTATAATTTTTCCTACACCCTTTTTAAAATCATGCAACTAATCTCCAACTCCAAAAGTGAGGGGATCTATTATAGCTCCCCAAGGGACTGGTAAAGTTTGGGCCATGATAATGGGATTAGGGATAGGAAAATTTATCTGCAATGGAAGAATTGTGCTAGGTAAGAGGAGAACTTGACAGGATGTACTATGAACCCCAACAGGAATAGGACAAGGTATGGGAGAGGGTGCTCTACTAGTGGATTTGGATTTAACCTTTCAGTTAGGCATAAAGGTTGAGAAATTGAATACTTGTAGTAACTCAAAATATTCATCAATGATCCCTTTCTTTTTATCTCCCCTGAAGTTCCTTTTAGGCGCTATAATTGAACAAAAATATATATTACAGAGTCACCAAATTCCACTCACTAATGGTTTCATGGAATATTTTGTCTATTGTTCAATTGATTCTTAGGTTGATTGTTTAGGACTGGCACCATAGGAACTTTGACCCTTCTAGCCACAAGTGCAATATTTTCTACAAAGATAATTTCTTCAGCATTTTCAAAACACAAAGCATTCTCTCTTATGATCTCACCAAATTATTCTTCTTCCAATACTTCATTAACTTGATGATACTGAAGGTTGGTTCTTCTTTGTTGCCAAGCAAGTAGTCAAAAACTAGTAACTATATCCTCTGGATCACCAACTAACTAGTCTATGTTGGGTTGTGTTACCCACCCAATTTTTTGTCTTTTTAATGTTCCCTCTATTAAACCTCTCTTCATTGGTATCACAGTTTCCTCACTTCATCTAACCAAGTTGTGGGGTTCGTTAGTTCTGGAACTTCCCAATCAGTCAAGTCTCTTGTATCTCTGCCATGCCAAGGATTCAGTAAATCAGCTAATGTAGTTGGCTTATCAATATTTTTTGAAACCTTTGAACCTCTAACATTCAATTCGACATTTTCATTTTTCAGCGATAAGTAGACCTGGCTGGTAGCACGTTTTTCTAGATGTCATCTCATTTAATATACTATATGGTACCCTCGAAGAACGTCTTCTCATGCGCTTCGTAATGCTCATTAAAATTTAAATGTAATCTTTTGGATCCTTTGAAAAGATGACTCATAAATGAAAATTTGGTGGAAAGGATATGGTAATTGATTTGCACACACTTCCTTAATAAATAACTACTTTTCCTTGTTGTTACCTTCCAGTAAGGTAACGAATGAAGCAAGGGTGGTAAAATTTTGATCCCAAGTTTTCATGAACATGGTACTTCCTAGTGAGGTTGTAGAGTGGGAAAATGAGTTGGTGCCAATCTTGCAACTGGATTTAATATGGCCCGAAGAGGAGCAACTAGATATTTTTTCAGAGCTACATTTTCTCACATGGAAGGAAAAGACCAGCTATCCTGAATATCGTCGGGTAATATCTATTTTAGAGAAAGAGGAAGAGTGACCTGAATTTGATGGGCTTGTTAATGAGATGCTACTAGTACTATTTCAATTCCCAACTCATCTGGTTGTTTAGTGGTTCAAATTTCTTCATACAACTATCAGTTCAAATGGTTTCTTCCAAGAAGACAGAATTGTCTTTCTTCCATGCATGGAAATTTTATAATTATGAATAGTTAACCAAAGATTTTGTGTAATGAAATGGTGCCCATTTCTTGGGGATTATTTCAATAACAACCATTTTCAGATACAGGGCTATAAAAGAACAAAAAAATATATCTATAAGGGTTTTTGAAGCAGGAATTCTTTTTTTTAGTTTTTCTGGAAACTCAGTTTAATTATAGAAAGTTCAAGTTTGTGAAATCTTATTTTGGTATTGAAAGGATAGTAGAATATTTCAGATCTTTGAATTTGTAAATTTTTTGCCCTAATTACATCCACTTGGTTCCATGTTAATTTCATTTCAATTCTCTTCTATTTAATTGAACTAATGATGTATTTAACTCTGAAGCTTTGATTTTAGTTTAGTACATTTGTTGAAAGAATTTTCTATTCTCTTCCCTACGCATCACTAATATTTGTGGAACGAACAGACTTAGTTTCATTTCTCGCTTATTAAGTCATCTTTCAAACTTACTTTCATGTCAATGGGTGGGTTTTGGTTACCTTTCTTGATTTCTGGTTAATAACATACCCTGTTTTGAATTCGTTGTATACTTTTTGAAGGTAGTCGCATGCCTTGTAAAATAAGCAGAGAGTGCTTGTGATTATCATCACAAGTAACTCAACTATTGGCTAGGTTTTCATTCCAATGGGCCTAGGAGTATTGAATGGAATGGCATATCTATTAACCAACAAATTTTTGGTGACTCCGTTGGGGAACAAAATGAATCTGAGGCTCTGAAATTTAAAGGACCTCCTAATTATTGTATGATAATAATTGATGCCTTCACAGAAATGGAGGGCTGGCGACTCCATGTATTAGTATGATTCAAAAAATGGTTCATAGTTAGGTAAAGTAATGTAAATCATTTAGAAGAAGACCTGCACCAACTATTGTTGGGATATTAGCAAAAGAAGATGAAATATTACCTTCTTTATGGAATAGTCTTAAATTGAGTTTAATAGAAGATGAAAGGAGAGGGATACATTTGTTTCAAGATAAAAAATCCTCTCTACTATTTAAAGACTTGTATTGCAGGTATTGTATCCTTAAGGATTCTGAACATGCCTGCATGCAAAACAATATGTCATTTGTTTCTAGTCTGGAATGTAAATGAATGTTGTTGAATGAATCCAATATCGTTCTCATCTCAGAGTGGTGCCTCAAGAGTTCAGAGGATTTTTTATGCGGGATTGAGGATGAAAATTTCTATATTGAGGAAGTTGACGTGAGCACATTTGTTTCCAACACATAAAAAAGGAATATATCTGTTGAAAAGTTCGAAGAAGAGAAACAGTGGGATTCTCCTGAAATTACTAAAGGTATGAATGACAAACACTCTTAGTTTTCATGTCCTTTCGCTGAGGATTACGTTTGGGTTGGAGAAAAGGATAAAGATTTTGCTAAGTTCAATCCCATGCTTCTAGAAAGTAAAATTCACATATCCCAATCATCAACTATACATTTAGAGTCTAATTCATTACACGATTTGTAGAAAGAAAATTTAGTCCCTGATGTCATACATGCACATTTGAACAAATGAAATGTTAATGTTGCTTCTGAAGAGAACATTGTAGAAGAAATAAAGGCAAGAAAAAAATCAATAGAGCTTGAAAGTGGGATCGACTAGGGACAAATTAATGTGTTACACGTACCAACAAGATATGATGAGAATTCGAGAATAAGGGATAACCCTCTTTTTGATTTGTTTGAAATAGGATCAATTATAGCAGGATCTTTGTCCTTTTCCCATATTGAGGATAAAATGGATACATTTTCTCTTGGGAACAGTTATGAGAGGGAGCCAAGTCAACCAATTTTTGAAAATGTTGAAATAAAACTCTCGATTTGCTATGCGCAGGATGATAACAAATTTTCTCGAGCTGCTAGCTTGTGCTTGAAGATTTCTATGGATAATGAATATTTCAGGAACAAGGTGGATCTAATTCAAAGCAAACAGTGTGTCTCTTACCAAGAAGGTTGGTCCAACCTCTTTGGAGTAGTTAAAGCAAGTTATGTCCAAGAAAAATTTAGCCAATGTTATTGATTGTGCTTTCGTGGTCATAAGGCCCTCCTCGCCTCAATAGGTATGTACATGCTATGGCTGGGTGATCCCACAATACTAGTTTACAATTTTTGGGCAAACTGGACACTGAACTATTTTTTTTAACTAAATCTTCACTTTCGAGCTTGTATATCGGCTAAACCATGAGGAATTTGAAGATGATGCAAACTAGTGATTTGTGATGTTTTGTCTATAGATTATCAATATATTTTTTTTCAAAAAATTTGGAATTAGATTGCACTTTTTTTTCCATCTCCTTTAAAAACTAGCTTTTAAAAAAAAATAGCATTTTTAAGGAGTGACGCTTACTGTATACAACATAAATTTTTTTGTATGAAGGGTAAAATTCTATTTTTTTCAAATTTAGATTTGAGTACGATATCTAGCACTTTCATTTGGTTTCATAGTGTTTTATAAAATATTTTTTCCTTAATCAAATTTTGAAGTCAAACCAATTATAATTGAAACATAGGCGGATTGTATACAACATAAAAAAAATTGTATGTATCAAAATTAAATTTTTTTTTTAATGGATCAAGGACATCAATACCCAACCTAGACATATTTTTTAAAATTTTATTTTGATAATATGCTATTTTTCCACATGTGTAGAACATAGAGCTTGATTTTCGGTGAAAAACCTATGTTTAATAATTTAACTAAGAAAACACATACATAATAAAACCAAAACATATTAAAATTATATTCATTGGATAGCTCATTCTAAGGACTGCCTTAATAATTTGAAATAAATTTTAAATAAATTCATTTGATCTCCCAACAGGTAAATCAAAAGTGATTTTTTATCAACATTTTGATAAGTGTAAAGGAGACTTCATTGTAGGTATGGTTTAAAACTAGCGGGGATCTATCCAAGGGGGTTTGATCTAAGGTGGTCTGATCAAACCCTTTTCAATTAAAATCCTTAAAATAGAACCTTTTAAGGCTTAAATCATTGTATTTTCTAAAAATATGTGATTTCAGCAAAAATCAAAATCTCCCATAAATTGTAAACCATCTTTGTGGGATCACCCAGATACTCATGCAAACACTTCACTATTGTGTACCTTTTTTCCACCAGGGGTCCTATTTCTCTCTGTTAGTTAATGGCTTCATTTGATCATTGTATTCTCTAAAATTAGGGTCTTCGAGCCATGTACATAGTAGGCTATTTTGTTGTTCATGTTGGGTCTGTGCCCATTTCCTCTTTGTCTTTTTGCATGCTTTTCCTTCCTAATTTTCTTCTAACTCCTTTACCCAATGGACTTGCACTGGTCTGATATGAGATTCTGAAGGTCCTGTACATTTGATTGAGAAATGCAATCCCCAATTGGAGCCAATGTTACCCACCCAATTTTTCATCTTTTTAATGTTCCCTCTGTTTAATGTATCTTCATTGGTATGACAGTTTCCACACTTCATCCAACCAATTCATGGGGTTCCTTATTTCTGGAATTTCTCAATCAGTCAAATCTCTTGTATCTCTACTGTGCCAAGGCTTCAGTAAATCAGCTAATGCAGTTGGCTTGTTGGGAGTTTTTGAAACCTTTGAACCTCCAACATTTAGTTCGGTGTTTTCATTTTTCAGCAATAAGCAGACCTGGCTGGCGACACTTTTTTCTAGATTTCATCTCATTTAATATACTGTACGGTACCCTTGAAGAATGTCTTCTCACATGTCTCATAATGCTCATTCAAATTTAAATGTAATTTTTTGGATCCTTTGAAGAGATGGCTCCTAAATGAAGAGTTGGTGGAAAGGATATGGTAATGGATTTGCACACGCTTCCTTAATAAATAGCTACTTCTCCTCACCATCACCTTCTAGTAAGGTTAGAAATGAATCAAGGGTGGCAACATTTTGATCTCAGGTTTTCATCAACATGGTACTTCCTAGCGAGGTTACAGAGTGGGAAAATGAGTTGGTGCCATTCATGCAACCGAATTTAATGTGGCTCGAAGAGGAGCAACTAGATATTGTTTCATAGCTATGTTCGCTCACATGGAAGGAAAAGACCAACTATGCCAAATATCATTGGGTAATATCTATTTTAGAGAAACAGGAAGAGTGATATGAATTTAATGGGTTGGTTAACAAGATGCTACTGGAATTTTTTTGAGCCTCAGATCCTCTGGTTGTGTAGTGGTTCAAATTTCTTCATGCAACTGTTAGTACAAACAATTTCTTCCAAGAAGAACAAATTGTCTTTCTTGCATGCATGGAAATTTTATAATTATGAATAGTAATGTAAAATTTTGTGTAACCGAACGGTGCCTATTTCTTGGGGATTATTTTGGTAACAGTCATTTTTAGAGACTGGGATATAAAAGAACAAAAACAGATAACTCTAAGGGTGGGGGAAAGCAGGAAAAGTTTTTTATAGTTTTTTTAGAAACTTAGTTTAATTATAGAAAGATCGAATCTATGAACTCTTATTTTGGTATTGAAAGGATAATAAAATATTTTGGATGTTTGAAGTTATAAATGTTTTTCCTTGATTACATGCACTTGGTTCCATGTAAATTTCCTTTCAATGCTCTTTTGTTTAATTGAACTGATGATGTATTTAACTCTGAAGCTTTGATTCCAGTTTAGTACATTTGTTGAAAGAATTCACTATTCTCTTCCCTACGCATCACTGATATTTGTGGAATGAATGAACTTAGTTTTTTTTCTCCCTTATTAAGTCATATTTCACACTTACTTTCATGTCAATGGGTGGGTGTTAGTTACCTTTCTCGCTTTCTAGTTAAAATCATACCCTATTTTGAATTCATTGCATACTTTTTGAAGGTAGTTGTGCCTTGTAAAATAAGGAGAGAGTGCTTGTGATTATCATCACAAGTAACTCAATTTTTGGCCAGGTTGTCATTTGAATGGGCCTAGGAGTATTGAATGGCATGACACATCTATTAACCAATAGGTTGGAGAATAGGAGTGTTCAAATTTTGAAGAACCATCAATAACAATAATAAAACAACTCATAATGCAAAAAATTTCTAAGCTCTCGAAATAAGAGTCACCAAAAATCTGTTTGTTAACAAGTTTGTCACCTAACTCTATATTATATTTCCCATGGAGATGAAAAATGTAATAGTTGAACTGATATAATGAGATTCCCTATTGATTCTCTGCTTATTTTACAAGGTGGCAACTACCTTCGGAGATATTCGATGAATATAAATTCAAATTGCTTTTAACCAAAAAGCAAAGAAAGGTGTTTCTTTTAACCAGAAAGCTTTCAAAGGCACAGAAATATCTAAATATAAACCAAAATTACAAAGACTCTAACCATTTCTAGAACTAATGAAATTATTCAGCTAAACTCAAACCATTTCCATAAACATTCAACGACAACATAATCTATCAAATGTTCTCAACATCAACATAGATAATCATGGCAAGATATTCAAAATAATAGAAAAAATCCATACACCACAATTCAAAGATTATGCATGTATGGAATTCACCATATGATTTTTCTATATTGAAAGATAGTTGTAGAAAACATCAAAAACATAAAATTTTGTTCTAATGAGGAAAATCAAAGTTTTTCCCAAAATATCCTAACTACATCATTGAAGTCCATATTTAAAGCATAACCAATTATCTTTGGTAACGATTTCTTGAGAATAATTGTTCCCCATAATAAAAATAGTTTTTAAACTTAAAAGAGCCAAAATTAAAAGAAGTATCATGGAAAGCTAAAAATAATTATGCATCATTTCTTTCCACTTCATTGCCTTCATCTTCGGGAACATCCACCACTTCTTGCTCTAGCAACTCTTTCCTGTATCTTCATCCTAGACCTGTAATCACGATACCTGGTGAAAATTACAAATATATCTTTACTTTTGGGCATTGTAGTAATTTGTAATTTGGTTCTCCACTTGGCTATAGCAATATAAGATTCAACTAATTTTTGAGACCATCTATTCTCTTCAAACTTATAATAGTTTAGGTGAATCTATAGTCTACCAAGTTTTGAGAAAGATTCCCAAGTTATTGTAGTAGGATCAAATATTTCCTTATTGAATGTCTCCCTAAATTTCAAGGAAACCTCCTTCATATCTAGAATATTTTCATCAAACTCATCAATAATTTCCACATCCAGATTATGACAATTATCTTCATTCTTTGCCAATATTTCAAAATATCACTCAAGTTTTTAATTAATTTCTCCTATTAGGTTGTCATACATATTCAGTTTCCACTCGAATGAATCAGACCAGGAAGGGTCCAGCTCCTTAGGATCATTCACAATTTTCTCACCGATCAACATTGCTTTATCCATTGAAATTAATTCTTTCACTTCTTGAAAGAGAACATAGAGGTTGTTCTACTCTTTCCCAACCTGTTGAAGTTTTATCACCATTTCTTTCCTTTTATTGGCAACCCGAGTATAGGAGAGTATGGATTTGGTGATAAAGAAAATAGCCTCATGAGATATATTGTCAATCCATTCAGTAGTTGCTTTAGAGTAACTCAGATTATTTTTAATGTTTTGAATGGAAATGATATCAATACCTTCTACCTGAGAAGTTGAGGCTCCATTGGGTGTGAGAGGAGTAACCATTGAAGATATAAAGTTACCCAAAGCAAGGACTTGAGATTGTAACTTCACCTTCTCCTTTCTTTCTTTTTTCACCCTCTTAATCAAAGAATTAATTGAATAATTAGCATGGTATACATCACCCTCAAGTGTTGGAGGCCCCATATCAACATGTGTAATTTTGTAGTCTACCTCTGTTATTTTATTATCATCTAACTCCTTTATAGGATCGGCAATTTATAGCACATGATTTCCAAAAGTAGTATCAGTCAACATCCTTGACATCCTTCGAGCTTTCTTGGGTTTTGAAGAAACCTAAAGAAACTTTGAAATTGTATCTACTTCAACTCTCATTGTGGGAGTATACTTCCTTTCTTCTCTACCACCTTTTTCAACCATCCTAGGGAAGTTTCTACTAAACCAGAATCTTTGTTCCCACTAGTAACCTCATTAGGGTTACCGAAAGTAATTGATGAATTCTCAATTGGAGAATTGGCTATCTCACACAAAGGAGGAAAAATATTATCTTCAAAAAACTTCTAGAAAATAGCTTTAGAATCTACAAGCACATATTTCATTTGACCGGCCTTCTTCTTAGGGGTTGGACAAGGCATATTTTCTTGTTCACAAGATGACTTCAACTTAGCCATTTCTTTTGGCTTCTCACCATCACCTCCTGACTATGAATTTAGACTAGAAGATCTAGTATCCATTCTCCTTGATGATATACTCACACTGAATGTTGGGGTGGACCTTTGTTCATTCTTTTGCGATGACCTAGGCTCCTAAGTAGAGCGAACAACCTATTGCCATTTTCAATCCAACCAATCCGAAGTTAATTTAAGTACTGGGGTGACACATGCTGTCATATAAAAGACCTCATTCTTACTCCAATCAACCTTGGGGTGAGACTTATTGGGAAATTTTTCATATTCGAGATCTATGACCACCAAATCCTCAATCACATCTTTAGAAATTTGGAATGAAAGACCAAAGACCTATATCTGTCATAGGGTTAGCCTCATATAATCTCTTTTCAAGACTTCATTTTCATCACTACAATCATCTTAGAAATCCTCAATAGATGGGAGGTGTTGATATGAATTTCTTCCATATAAAACCCTTACTATCAAATTTGGATCTTATTGACAGATACTGGAGATTATATTCCTTCAGATCTTCTTTAGCTACCCTAGCCATTTGTTTATTCTTGCACACAAAATAAGGAGTCGCCAATGGGAAAGCATATCCACTTTTCCCCATTCTTGTAGACTTAATATTGACGGTGGCCATTTGCAGACAAACTTCCAATAAAACCAACAAATCGTTAGGATATCTGGGTAGTCTCAATGGGGATTTCTCAAAACCCCCAATTCTTAGGTAAGAGAATTCATCAAATTGAAAATAAAAAATCCCAAAATTTGACACAAGAGAAACAAATTCGGGAGAGAAGCACATTTATAGGTTTCCATCTAACTTCCTCATAGCCTCCATTGAAAATGCATCATTAACACAACATAAATCCCTCATTCCAAATTGTTTAGTGAACTGTGGATAGAGTTTGTATATGGGCATGTCTGGAGTTGGGAACCCTTGTTGTTCTAACCCAGGAAAAAAGGACCACTGACTTTCTACAACATATATCAGGTAGGAACACATACAAAAAGTAGCAGTCTTGTGGAAATTGATTAATTACTCATTCAAATGAAAGCAAATAATTTCAGACAAATTAATAAAATATTTTCATCATAGATTGTCAAAATAAACTGACACATCCAATCCTCAAATGATTCAATTTGTACACTTCCAACTACATAGTGAAACAAATCAATAACATCAACAATTTCTTCTTTGAAATGCATTCTCTTAAGTTTGGGTGGTAGTTGTGGGTATGTGTAGGATCATGATGGTCCAAGAAGTGGCAATATGATGGGTATGTGGCTGGCGACATTTTTTTAACCCAAAATTGATGAAACGAAAAGGGTTTTTAAAGGAGATTCTCAAATTTCCACCAATATAAATTATTCTTTACTTTGAATTTAATAAATAATTATTATTCATTTTCTATTGAATTATGACTAAAGTGTTGATTTTTGGGATGATTAAAAAACATCTATAGCTTTCAAACGGTATGATATTTTTTGAATCCAAAACATGTGTCACATTCTATGATTTTCATACTATAATATTAAATAAGAAAAAATTGAATTTCATGAAGTTTAGACCAAGTTACGGTGGTTAGACATATGAGTCTTCATATTTTAAAAAAAAATTCATAAAAAAATTATAATTAATTATTTACTTTGAAAGAAATTACAAAAAAATATGCATCACATTGGGACATGAGTCCTCTACTTATATCTAAAATATTATAAAAATATATTATCATTTTAATATGGTTAGGGTGGTCAAACAAACACCTACTTCTTATTTTTTCCCTGAAATTTAAGTACTACTGTATTGAAATTTCAAATTTTCACCAAATAGATTTTTTGTTTTGTAAATAAACCTAATAATTTAGAAACTAAATTCAATTTTCTACAAATTATATTCTTACATATTTTTGAAATAATATAGATAAATTATTCAATTTTTTATGTCAAGATGCCTAACTCTTAATTTTCTGAATTTTTTGCCACTTAAGGGTCTGTTTTTTCCATGATGATCCTGCACATACCCTTGTGAATTACCTTTCTTTTCTTAACTTGAATAGGTTTTAGCCATGGAATTTTTGCACCAATCCTCATTAATTCTGAAGAAATATCCACCCATGGCCACAAACATATCTTCCACAGGTTCCCTTTTCAGAATCTTTAGTGCATAGGAAACAACTTCGGGAGAAATCTTTGCAATTACCGTTCCATCCGTGGCTTTAATTTCACATGTTTCTAGAATTTATCTTCTCGCACATGCAGCTATCAAGTCCACAATTAGTACAATTTTTTGAAATACTCCAGCATGAGCTAGTCCACTTTCAAGAAGTTTTACATCCACCTTAGACCTTTTGTCACTCTCTAGACATGTCCAAAATTCATTCAACTTAAAAGGTCTCAGCTCAGTATCCCTTATGCTAAGCCAATGATTCACAATTTCAGACTGCATGAGCTCTCAACACATAAAGAATCATGCATACAGTAGGAGAAGTAGTTGCAAAAGAAAGAAATGTAGCATAAACATCTTGAGAAAATTCCACCACCTCAAGCTATGTCGTAGATAAGAAGTGTGTTTGGTGCTGCATTAATATTGTAATTTGTTTTAATCATCATAAAAATAAACCCAAAGATTTGTGCACATTTTGAAGACTCTTGAAAAGACGTCTCAAGGTTGTACCATACACGTCTTTAAAGGAATTGGTGGTGCTTCGAAAGAAGCAGAAAACACTGTCGCTTAATTGCGGAAAAATGAAACTTTAGAACTAAAGTCAAAAATTGTGAAGTTATAGAAACTCCCAAATTTCTAATAACACAAGATAGAAAACCCTATTAACACACTTGGCACTAAGAAAATTACTAGGATAGACTATTAGATAGTTATAAAATTTATGATCACCGCAAATACGTTGGGAAATATTGGGCACTAATGACTTAAGTTACAAAACTTAAAGAGACTACGACAAGAGGTTCGAAATCCAATGAATATCACGAAAAAGGAAAAGGACTTTAGAATCGAACAAGATGAAGGACTAAATACCTTAGGAAATGGCACATTTTTAAAAATCCTGGTAAAATGATACCTAAAGGAAACATTCTAAAGAGTTGTAACAAACTCTCACACTTTCCTAGGCTTGTCATCATTAATTAACCCTTTCTTATGATAAAATTACCTCTTAATGGACTTATAGGTCCTACTTAAGTGTGTTTTGAAATACAATCCAGTTAATCATCATTAATCACATGATAATTCTTGAAATCCAATGAAAAATTCCCAGGTGGACTAAGTCGCCACCTTGGGTGACCTAGTCCTATGTGTCATAAAAAACAAAATTAATTTGAAATTCTTGCAGGATATTGTCTCCTAAACTCTAAGGTGGGCTTGTGATTTGTTACTTTCAAGAAATTAGGGCACAACATATATAAATAAAGGTTTTTCTCATTATTTATCCCCCCCCATCTTCATAAGTAATCTATCTTCTCAAGCAAGCATCAAGCATTCAAGAAATCTAACACTTCGAGCATCATCCATTAGAGTTGATTAGTTGTACATCTTTAGATTTGTTCAAAAAGGGCTTGGTGATTTGTTGTACTTGCATGTTATTCAATCATATTTCCCCTTCCATTCTATTTCATTATCTTGGGTTTGATTACCAACATGGGGTTTGACTAAGGAAAACCCCTGTTCTCTAACCCTAACCTTTTTCCCCTCTTTGCATGTGTGTTTTGCAGACTTTGTATGCAAACTAGTCAAAGAGTAAGGTGCTAAAAGATGTCTACTTTCCATCCACATCATTCCAACTCAACAAACTATAAAAGGAGCCTAAGGACAACTTGCAAGTCAAAATTTGAAGATTTGGATCCAATTATTTGTCAGGAACAAAAGTACAAAGTGATAGCTACAGATTCCAATCTCGAGATTCCTGAAAGTCGCAGGTGGACTAAGTCGCCATCATTGGCGAATTAGTCCCACTGCTAGGTGTGAAAAGTGATCTCTATAGTTTTGGACATCCATATCCTAGAAACCTATTCCAACAAAGTTTCCCTGAAGCGGGACTTAGTCACGCAGCTTGGCTTAAGTGTCCCAGTGGCCCTCAATAGTATATTCTAGAAGATTCCAAAGCCCCTCTTCATCAGCCTTTAGTTTCCAAGTGCATCACTTCTACCTCCTTTAGTTCCATTATAGATTGCATCTATTTTAGTTCATTTTACATAGCTTAACATTACATTAGTTTTAATTCATTAGTTAGTTTCATTTCATTAGATTGCATCAATTAGACATATTTCATATCACACACATCACACACTAGATCCCTAATCTTGAATGAACCCTTAGATTCCTTGAAGTGGAAATAATTCTCTCCTTCTAGGTGAAAACCCTAGACATGCTAGGGAACCCTCTTTCCCTCAAAATCTATGGTTCATTTTGGTGAACCTGACCTTATAACACTTTCTTACTCTTGGTTTTTGCATTGTTTTGCATTCTAGGGTTTTTTAAAATTGCATTAGTGAAAAGTTCATATAGCTTACATTATTGCATTTCATTTCATTGAAATATCCAAAAATATTGCATTTTCATTTTGTAACTGCATTTGGAAAAGCATAAAAATCATAAAAATTATCAAAAATATTATTGTTGGGAGTAATTCGCCACACTTGGCAACTTAATCCACTTGCACATTTTGCACTATAATATCTGGAATTTCCAGAACTTTGTTTGCACTTCTGTTTTTTTTCATTTCATTTCTATTTATGTTTCTAGATTCTTTATTTTATTTTATTTCTTACATCTAGTTTTCTTTCATTATGGCTTTGTCTTTCAAAAAGTTTTGCATGTCTTTCAAGTCCCTAGTTGATATGTCAAGTTGTACCTTTGCAATAAACCCTAATGACCTTGAACCCACCCCTACTCAATCAAATTCTAATGCATGTCCTCATGGTTTTGACATCATTGGTGATGATGATGCTAGCATGAATTAGTTCCTTAATGATTTCCTTAACAACCTTGAAGCAAATGCATGATTTTATCCATCCATGAAATAATCCAAGCTTCCTACCATCTCACCTCTTGAAACATTTGGTTATCTACATTCTGAATCACACAACGAACCTAGTTTGTCTAAAAATGCCACTACTAAAACCTTTTACAATAACCAACTAAAAATAACTCCCATCAACCTTCAACAAACCTATGGAAAAGGTTTTACCGTTTTGAGCAAACAAGGTGGTGACACAACAACTGAACATGAAATACATCAGTTTTATGAACAACTGTCACCTGATGAACATACCAAGGAGATAGGCTATAAAGATCCCCCTCATAACCACATGCCTCCTCGAGAATATCTAAGGCTTATTAATTATGGCACAATGATCTTTGATTCCCCTCCTAATCTGGATGTTCTTCTTCCTAAAGAACACTCACCATCTCATAACAATAACAAGGACAACACAAAGATCATATCAAGACCTCCTACCCTTTTCTCCTCTCATGAAGTTGGAGAATCTAGTAGAGGCAAGAGGCCTTACAAATTACAGAAACTCAAGTTTCCTCTTCATCCACCACCTGAATGTGAAAGGAAACTAAAAATACTCCTAAACAAAGAATTCATTACATTACCACCTAGGAATAGGTTGGTGATATATCCTAAAGATTCTAATATTCCACATTGTGCATATTGATATCATGTTCTAGGACATAGAAGCGATGAGTGCCGTCACTTGAGAGAAATTTTGAGCAAGTATCATTTCGATGACAATAATTGCTACCCCCTCTAACCATAAACTAATATCACATACCCTATCATATAATGGTTGTAGAATAATCTCTTCTCACAATTACATGATCCTTCCCATCACCTAACTTGGCTCATTCTTTCCTTGCACTCAATGGAGGAAAGAAGTTGCTAGCCTTGTCCTAGTAATGCATTTTTCTATGTCCCTTACCCATGTTATTAACCTCCCGATTATACCAATTGAGATTGGGAGGTGGATGACTTGCTTGATGGTTGACTAGCACTTTCCTTACTAGTCTTTTACCTTATCTTTTGCATGTGTGTTTGTTCATAATGTGTTCCCCTGTACTGTTATCTTTGATATTCTCTCTCTTTGCAACATTCCTCTATTTGTACCTTCATTCTACTCTATGTCATGGCTTTCCCTTTTTCTTTTTCTTTTTCTTTTTATTTTTATTTTAATTTCTTCCTTTTGGGGATGATGCAAGGCATTGAGAAAGTAATGTCCCTTTCATGTTGACCCAAAAGTCCCCTTTTCATTTTCTTTTTTCTTTTTATCTTCCTTTTGGGGATGATGCAAGGCATTGAGACAACAATCTCCCTTTCACGTTTACCCAAAAGGCCCCTTTTTATTTTTCTTTTTTCTTCCTCTTGGGGATGATGCAAGGCATTAAGTCTACAATGTCTCCTTCATGTTGACCCAAAAGTCTCTTTTTTATTTGTATTTCCCTTTTGATTTTTTTGTCCTTTTGGGGATGATACAAAGCATCGAGACACCCTATGTCTCTTCCATGTTGACCCTAAAGGGTCTTTTTTTCTTGTCTTTCCCTTTTTATTTTGTTGTCCTTCTAGTGATGATGTAAAGTGTTGAGACACCCTATGTCTCTTCCATGTTGACCCAAAATTACTCTTTCTTTTTCTTTGTTTTCACTCTCTTTGTGTCCTTCCAATTCTATGTGTTTGGTGGAATGATGGCAATTTTGCGCTCTCTATGTAAAAATTGCAGCAATGAACATACTGACCCCAAATGCACAGATACCTTATGTGTTTGGTGTTTTCATTTTGGGGGAAACTCCCTTTCTTTCCTTTTTCTTTGCATGATGCAACATTACTCGAAAGCATATTGCATGGAATAGGGCTTTCCCAGTTGGCTCTCATGTCCTTGCCTTATTTTTTCATTTTTCATTTTTCTTCTTTAACATAATTTCTTACAGAATGGTGTGTATCATTTCCTTTAAAGTGGGGGCATATATTGCCATTATTTCTCTTTGCATTTTTCCTTCTTTTCTTTGTTTTTAGTGCAGCCTGATTATTTCATATGATGAGTTTGTCGCTTTGTGGATGAAATTGGGTGTAATTTCCTTCATGAATGTGATCTATCGTGTCATATTACATTCCTCTTAGTGGCCTGATGTGACACACTACATTCCCTAAGTTGTGAATTTTCTATCCTTTTATTGGTCCTCCCTTGGAGACATTAGACACAATGTTCCCTAAGTTAAAGACCTTGCATGAACTAAGCATGACTCATTTTAAAATTATTTTGTATTTTATATTTTGCATTTTACATATTGCACTTTGCACTTTGCATATATGGCCACCTTGCATAACATAGCTTGCATGCATGTGGTGCTATCTTTCACTTGTTCATGAGCTCCAAGAATATGAAGCTTGTCTCATGGAGCCTGAAAATGTTGTCTTTTGTGGCGCCTTATCAAAATTATCTGGTGGTATAACTTTGGTATGGTTACGTGGGAATCCCAACAAGTGACATGATTTTCCCCATAGCCACATACATGTGTGTGTGAGTGCATACCAACCATGAGTGTATGTTTCTCACCTTTTTGGCCTTCTCACTAGGAAGACAACCATAAGTTTCGTCACCTCAGAGTGAGTATACATCTTTCTAGACAAACAACCTAGACTTGATCCACAACTAGCTAGACAAATGGTTGAAGCTTGATCCAACCTTTCCTTCTCTCTTCATTCCTTTACATCACTTCCTTATGTAATATTTTGTGCTTATGTTTGGTTTTCCATGGGATCTTTATATTCGAGGCTTGATCATCCCTCTTGATTATTTTTGTCTCATCTTGCCAACACAAGTACATTTGAATCCCTCTTGATATGCATGTCTTGGCTACATTTGTGTGATTTTGAAGAAAGTTCATCCTTTCACTAAAGTGGGTACTAAATGTGTCACAAAAGAGTGTATCCTTGAAAATTTTCACTCATTTGGGCCTTTCCTATGGATTTTTACCTAATTTTTCTTAGATTTAATGTTGTAATGTGGTCAACACATTCACATTAAAGCCTTGAACACTTGCAAATCAATAGAAACCAAAATATGTCTTGCAATGGTGTCGTGAAGTGTTGTAACACATTTTCCCAATCTTCTAAGACCTTTCCATCACAATTCATCTAAAAAACCTCTTTTTACCCCTTTCCAAGCCTTATTTCAAAGTGTTGTAAAGAGTTGTAACAAACTCTCACACTTTTCTAGGATTTTCATCACTAATTAACCCTTTCTTATGATAAAATGATCCCTTAATGCACTTATAGGTCCTACTTAAGTGTGTTTTGGAAGATAATCCTGTTAAACATCATTAATCATGTGATAATTCATAAAATCCAATCAAAAATTCCCAAGTGAACTATGTCGCCACCTTGGGCGACTTAGTCCCATGTGGCATAAAACCCTAAATTAATTCAAAATTGTAGCAGGATATTATCTCCTAAACCCTAAGGTCGACCTATGATGTGTTATTTGCAAGAAATTATGGCACAACATATAAATAAAGGTTTTTCTCCTCATTTCTCCCCCCCACCTTCATAAGAAATCAAGCAATCTATCTTCTCAAGAAAGCATCAAGAATTCAAGCACTCTAGCACTTCAAGCATCATCCATTGGAGCTGATCACTTCCACATCTTCAGAATTCTTCGACAAGGGATTTGGTGACTTGTACTTTCATTTTCTTCAATCATATTTCCCTTTCCATTCTATTTCATTATGCTGGGTTTGATTGCCAACATGGTGTTTGACTAAGGCAAACCCCTATTCTCTAACCCTAACCATTTCCCCTCATTGCATGTGTTTTTTGAGGAATTTGTATGCAGATTAGTCAAAGAGTAAGGTGATAAAATGTTTCTAATCTCCATCCACATAATTCCAAGTCAACAAACCCTAAAAGGAGCCTAAGGACAACTTGTAGGTCAACATCTGAAGATTCAGATCCAATTTTCTGTTAGGAACAAAAGTACAAAGTGATAGCTATAGATTTTATTCTCAAGATTCCTAAAAGTCCCAGGTGGACTAAGTTTCCATCATTGGCGTATTAATCCCACTGCTAGGCCTTAAAACTAATTTTTTTAGTTCTAGAAACCCATTTCCCGGAAACTTGTTTCGACAAAATTTCCCCAAATCAGGACTAAGTCACCCAGCTTGGTATAAGTGTCCTAGTGTCCCTCAACAATAGATTCTAGAAGATTCCAAAGCTTCTCTTCATCAAACTTTAGTTTCCAGGTGCACCACTTCTGCCTCCTTTATTTTTGTTACAAACTGCATACATTTTAGGTCATTTTACATAGCTTAACATTACACTAGTTTGCATTCATTAGTTAGTTTCATTTCATTAGATTACTTCACTTACACATATTTCATATCACACACATCACACATTAGATCCCTAGTCTTGAATGAACCCTTAGATTCCTTGAAGCGGAAAGAATTCTCTCCTTCTAGGTGAAAACCTTAGAAGTGCTAGGGAACCCTCTTTCCCTCAAAATATATGGTTCACTTCCTTTGGTCCTCTATACTATCAACTACATGAATGAATTTTATATGCACAAATATCAAAACTTGTGTGGAGTTGTAATATTGTGACTTCACCTCACGTTGTTGTTGTAGAGTGTAGTTCTCTATAAATTGAACCACTGAAACCATGCTACCAACTGGAAAGGTGTCCTTGCATAGGTTAAATTGTGTGTCCAACCATCAAGCTATGTGGGTATGCCTTGCCTACTCATACAGTATGGGTATGCCTTGCATGCTCATACACTATGGGCATGCCTTGCATACTCATACACTGTGGGCATGCCTTGCATACTCATACACTATGGGTATGTGCAGGATCATCATGGAAATAACAAGCCCTTAAGTGGCAATAAAATTTAGAAAAAATCTGAGTTAGGCGACTTGACGTGAAAAATTGAATAAGTTATCTATATTATTTCAAAAATATGCAAGAACATAATTTGTATGAAATTGAATTTAGTTTCTAAAATACTATCTTTATTTTTAAAAAATAAAAATCTATTTGATGAAAATTAGAAATTTCAATGTATTACTTAAATTTCAGGGAGAAAATAAGAAGTAGGTGTCTGTCTAACCACCCTAACCACAATAAAATGATTAAAACAAATTATAAGATTATATATATAAGTAGAGGACTCGTGTCTCGATGTGATGCATATTTTTTTGTAATTTGTTTCCAGGTAAATAATTAATTATGATTTTTTTATTACAACTTTAAAAAAATATAAAAACACCTATGGCTGACCACCTTAACTTGGTCAAAACATCATGAAATTCAATTTTTATTTTTTTAATCCTATAGTATGTGAAGCATAGAATGTGATATCGTTTGAAAGCTATAGATTTTTTTCAATTAGCCTATCAATCTGGACTTTAGTCATAATTCAAATAGAAAATGAATAATAAATATTTATTAAATTCAAAGTAAAGAATAATTTATATTGGTGGAAAGATGAGAATCTCATTTAAAAACCCTTTTCGTTTCATCAATTTTGGGTAAAAAAAAAGTCGTCAGGCACATGGGCCATCATATCACTTACATATCGCCACTTTTTGGCCCATCATCATCCTGCACATACCCCTATATTTTCATGAAACATGGACATAAACCGATACACTGGAATCTTCTAAATAACCAAATCACACCTTTTTTTCTTGATTACCATCTTTTGTAACATATGCCATTGTTTTATACTTCCCAAACTCTACTAGTTTATGTCCCACTTCATCTCTACTTTCCATATGTTGACATACTAGCATAGGCTACAAGCCACCGCAACACTGACATGAACCATCTAAGCACAAGATCCTATAGAATATTTGGCCATCCTCTATTTCACATAATTTTTTTGATGAGAACTCTCTTGAAGATGGTGGGGCTTGTATGCCACAATCTTGCAAAACATTGTTAGTATGCAAATCTAAATATATAGAATGATAAACATCAATAATGATCAAAGAATTCAATATGTAGTCTACAACAAGAAGTAGTGCATGTGTGATTTATCTTGAAATAAAAATGTTTAATCATTTCAAAATATCTTTGACAAATACTAATTTAAGGATAATCCTATTGAAATTTATGAAAAAAATGGGTTTGAGTTGTATCCAAAAAATTATTTGGATGTGGCTCAAGGTTTCGACTACCGATTCTCCTTCTTACCACATCCCTTTGATTTGGAGATGGCCCAGTGTTATTCTTCCAATACCCTTCAATTAATGTTCTCAATGCTTCAACATTTTTTTTTATTGTTTCATGGCAGTCTCCCCGAGAATACCCATAATTCATTTGAATCGATGCCCTCAATTCTTTTCCACCTTTGAATGACTCTTGATCAAGTTTTTTCTATTAATTCTCAATTGTTCACTCGTCTTTCTAATGAGATGAGCTCTCTTTTTTTGAATACTTACCAAAGTTGATGTAATTTCATGTTGAGTGACATTACTATCCTTTGAGCATGAGGTCTTACCCACACTCTTATAAGCATCATTTAGATTCTTCATGTAATAGTGTTTTCACTTGAAGCGTTCAATTTTCTCAACCCAAGAGTCTTCATGATGTTTCTATACTTTATACCCTGCATCATTTCAACAAATAGTTGACATATTGCGATCTCATTTAGCCTTTCAAAGAAATTTTTCTAAATCTTATCAGAATATCTTGTACAAGTGCATGCTGGAATCTTATCTTCCATGTGCTGCAAAATATTCTCATCAATATTAATTAAATACTTTTACTTTCTACACAAAATTACTTGTGGTGTTCTCCTAGGTACATACATCCCAACATTAGGAATTTCATCAATATTTAAGTGATGTGGGCTAGATTTTATACCTTCAATGGAGGATGGAATAGATGAAATACCTTAAGGTGCACATGGGGATGATGGTGTACCTCCTTTTTAAATCTGAGTGATGATGTAATCTCAACTTGAGATGTGCAAGATGGTGTCCAACCATATTCACTTTTATTACATGGTGCCCCTCCATATTCTCTTGTTCTTAATGGTGTCCCTTCATATTCACTTATGGTAAAGGGTGTGTCTCCATCTATAATGTTTGAATTTGTCTTACCATGATGCTTTCATATTCATGCCCTTTGTGTTTCCAATGCCTTTTCTCTTTTTAATAGTTGAGGTTCCTCTTCAATTGGCTTGTTTTCATCAATCGTATCCAATTTCTTCTTTTCACAATATTCCCTCACCCAATCTCTCTCCTTTTATTTATTGGTTTGATACTCTTTGTCTGTTAGTTTATTCCTTGTTGATTTCCTCAATATGACGAATAATTTTACCTATAACATGGTAATGAGATAAATATTAGCTCCTAAAAAATGAATCCATACAAACCATACAAATAATTGAAATATATGTCATTCAAGACTTCATACAAAACACATACAATCATCCTATATAAGAGTATTTTTAGCATAAACAAAGGTCACATGATTTTTCCAATGGAATGCCTTGAGGAAATGTGGTAATGTGGCATTCCATGATTACAATATAGGTTCAAAATGGAAGCATGGACAAGGCATGTGAATTCAAATGCCATGTCCATGCTTCCATTTTGAGACCCCATTTCTATGAGGCATTTATTGATGATGCCCCTACCTTTTCAACCCTATCGAATTGGAAAGCTTGTGAGCTCACTAGCTTGAAAATGTGGTAGGGTTAGCGTATGCCTCATAGATATGGTAAATCATGGTGATATCACTATTAGACCCCATTTCTATGAGGCATACATTGCTGCTACCTTATCTACCCTACCACATTAGAAAGCTAGTGAGCTACTAGCTTGCCAATGCAGTAGGGTTGATAATGTAGGGGTAGCGTATGTCTCATAGAAATGGTACTCATGATGATATACATCATCATAAGACCACCTTTCTATGAGGCATATTGCCCCTACCTTGTCAATCCCACCACATTCGCAGCCTAGTGGAGCATTGGCAAGGTAGTGGTGCTCCCCTAGCTTGCCAATGCGGTAGGGTTGATAAGGTAGGGGAAACGTATGCCTCATAGACCATATACCCTCAACCTAATACCATAAACCAACAACCCGTTACCATAAACCAACAACCCTAAAGGTCCTCAACCCTATAACCTCAATTCTAAACCCTCCACTCTTTACCCTCTATCTCTCTCCCACTCCCCCTCTCTCCCTCTCAAATTTCTCCCTCCTACCACCTCTCCCTCTCTCAAGTCTCTCTCTCTCTCTCAATCACTCCTATCTCTCCAAATCTACCCTTAACCCTGTACCCTCTACCATTAAAAATTAAATCCTCTACCCTCTACCCTTAAACCCTTAAACTCTCTACCCTCTACCCTAAACCCTAAACCATCTACCTTCAACCCTAAGCCCTCAAACCTAAACCCTTAAACCCTCTACCCTCTACCCTCAACCCACAACCCTTAATCCCTCTACCCTTAAACCCTCAACCCTCTACCCTCAACCCTCAATCCTAAAATCTATACTTTCAAACCCTAAACCCTCTACCCTCAACCCTAAACCCTCAACCCTAAACCCTAAACCCTTACACCTTCTACCCTCTACCCTCAACCCTATACCCTCAACCCAATTCCCTAAACCATCAAACCTATAGGTCCTCAACCCTATACCCTTTATCCTCTACCCTCTATATCTCTCCCACTCCCTCCCCCTCTCTCTCAATTCTCTCCCTCCTACCCCCTCTCCCTATCTCAAGTCTCTCTCTCTCTCTCACTTACGCATTCCTTCTAGCTCTCTCCCCTCTACCCTTAACCATATACCCTCTACCCTTAAAACTTAAATCCTCTACCCTCTACCCTTAAACCCTATACCATCTACCCTAAACCATAAACCCTCTACCCTAAACCCTAAACCCTAAACCCTAAACCCTTAAACCCTCTACTCTCTACCCTCTACCCTCTACCCTCTACCCTCTACCCTCTACCCTCTACCCTCTACCCTCTACCCTCAAACCACAACCTGTAATCCCTCTACCCTTAAAATCTCAACCCTCTACCCTAAACCCTAAACTCTAAACCCTAAAACCTATACCATCAAACCCTAAAACCTATACCCTCAAACCCTAAACCCTCTGCCCTAAACCCTCAATGCTAAACCCTTAAACCCTAAACCCTTAAACCTTATACCCTCTACCCTCAACCCTCATCCCTCAACCCTATACCCTCAACCCAATACCCTAAACCATCAACCTTATAGGTCCTCAACCCAATACCCTTAAATCCTCTACCCTCTACCCTCTACCCTCTATCTTTCTCCTAGTCCCTCCCTTTCTCTCTCTCAAGTCTCTCCCTCCTACCCCCTATCACTCTCTCAAGACTCTCTCTCTCACTCACTAAATCCTTATATCTCTATCCCCTCCACCCTTAACCCTTAACCCTCTAGCCTCTATATCTCTCCCACTCCCTCCCTCCCTCTCTCTACATCATTGAGAGACCCCATTTCTTAGACCCTAAGCCCTTAAACCATCTACCCTCTACCCTCAATTCTCAATTCTCAACCCTCAACCCTTAATCTCTCAATCCTCAACTCTCAAACCCTAAACCCTCAACCCCAATACCATATACACTATACATTGGACCCTCAACCCTAATCCTTCAACCATATGTACCCTCAACCCTAATCCCTCAAACCTATACCCTAAACCATCAACCGTATAGGTACTCAACTCTATACCCACAATTCTCAACCCTATATCCTATGCATTTGATCCCCAACCTGCATATATTTGTATCCCTCCCTCCTCTTCTCTCCTTCTCTCTATATCACTTATCTCTCCATCTCTCCCTCCATACATCCCTCCCTCTCAACCCTAATCCCTCAACCATATACCCTAAACCCTTAAACCCTAAACCCTTAAACCATCTACCCTCTACCCTCTACCCTCAACCCAATACCCTCTACCCTCAACCCTAATCCTTAAACCCTTAAACCTAAGTAAAATCTATACCCTAATCCCTTAACCCTATTGACCTTTGATCCCTCAACCCACAACTCTTAAACCCTAATCCCTCAACCCCTATACCCTCTACCCTATACATTGGACCCTCAACCCCAATCCCCTAACCCTATACCTTCAATTATCTACCCTCAACCTTAAACCCTCAACCCTCAACCCTTAAACCCTAAACCCTTAAACCCTCTACCCTCTACTCTATACATTAAACCCTCAACCCTCAATTATCAAACCTCAATTCTCAACCCTCAACCCTTACTCCCTCAATCCTCAATCCTCAAACCCTAAACCCTCAACCCTGATACCCTCTACCTTATAAATTGGACCCTCAACCATAATCATTCAACCATATGTACCCTCAACCAAATACCCTAAATAGCCAATCCAATACCCTAAATCATCAACCCTATAGGTTCTCAACCCGATACCCTCAATTGTCAACCCTCCACCCTATACATTGGATCCTCAACCCTCATAATTCTTTGTCCCTCCCTCCTCTTCTCTCCTCTCTCTCTCACTTCTCCCTCCATCTCTCCATCTCTCCATCAACCCTATACCCTCAATTATCAACCCTTTACCATATACATTGGATCCTCAACCCTCATATTTCTTTGATCCTCCATCCTCTTCTCTCCTCTCTATCTCACTTATCCTACCATCTCTCCCTCCCTCCATCCCTCAATCTCTACCCTAATACCTCAACCATATACCCTCAACCCTTAAACCATTAAAAAATCAACCCTAAACCCTAAACCCTCAATCCCTAACCCTTAAACCCTAAACCCTTAAACCCTCTACCCTCACCCCAATACCCTCTACCCTCAACCTTAATCTCTCAACCCTAATCCCACAACCCTTAAACCCAAGTAAATTCTCTACTCTAATCCCTCAACCCTCATTCCTCAACCCTTAAAACCTAATCTATCGACCCCTATACAATCTACCCTAATCCCGCAGCCCTATAAAATCAATCCTCTACCCAAAACCTTAAACCCTGAACCCTTAAACCCTCTACTCTCTACCCTCTACCCTATACATTAAACCCTCAACCCTCAATTCTAAACTGTCAACCCTTAATCCCTCAATCCTCAACCCTCAAACCCTAAACCCTCAACCCTGATACCATCTACCCTATACATTGGACCCTCAACCCTAATCCTTCAACTATATGTACCCTCAACCCTAATCCCTCAAACCTATACCCTCAACACAATACCCTAATCCCTCAACCCTATATGTCCTAAACCCTATACCCTCAATTCTAAATGCTCTACCCTATAAATTGGATCCTCAACCCTCATATATCTTTGACCCTCCCTCTTATTCTCTCCTCTCTATCTCACTTCTCCCTCCATATCTCCATCCATCCATCCCTCCCTCTCTACCCTAATCCCTCAACCATAAACCCTCAACCCTTAAACCCTTCAACACACATTCCTAAACCCTCAACCCTCAACCCTTAAGTCCTCTACCCTCTACCCTCTATGATCTACCAAATACCTTATACCCTCAACCCAATACCCTCTACCCTCAACCCTCAACCCTCAACCCTTAATCCCTCAACCCTTAAACCCTCAACCCTCTACCCTCAACCCTCAACCCTTAAACCCTCAACTCTTTACCCTCAACCCTCAACCCTTAAACCCTCAACCCTCAACCCTCAACCCTCAACCCTTAAACCATAATCTCTCAACCTCTATACTCTCTACCTATCCATTGGACCCTCAACCCTATATCTTGAATCCTCTACCCTCAAACTTAAACCCTCAACCCTCAAACCTCAACCCTTAAACACTAAACCCTTAAACCCTCTACCCTCTACCCTCTACCCTCTACCCTTTAAATTAAACCCTCAACCCTAAATTCTCAACTCTCAACCCTTAATCCCTCAACCCTCAACCCTTAAATCCTAAACCCTCAACCCCTCTACCAACTACCCTTTACAATGGACCCTCAACCTAATCCTTCAACCATATACCCTCTACCCTCAATCCTAAACCCTCAACCCTAAACCCTTTAACCCTAAACTCTTAAACCTTCTACCCTCAACCCTCAACCCTAATCCCTCAACCCTCAACCATTCAACCCTAATACCCTAAAAGATTTACCCTATAAGTCCACCCTAATCCCTCAACCCTATACCATTAACCCCTATCCATTTCTCTCTATCTATACATCTCACCTCTCTCTCCTCCCTATCTCCTAACCTCTCTAATTGTCTATATCTATTCTCCCCCTCTTTCTACATACCTCTCACTCAATCAATCCCTAGTACCCTCTCTCGATCCCTCTATCTCTCTCTATATATATATATCCCTCCCACTCCCTCTCTCTCCTAGTCCCTCTCTCTCCCTCTTTCTTAGGTGTCTCCCTCACACCTCCTCTCTCTCCTAGGTCTCTCCCTTTGGAACCCTACCTAGGTAACTCTATCTCCTCTCTATCTATCTATCTCTCCCACCCTACCTAGATAAGTCCCTCTCACTCCACCCCACTCTATCTCTCCCTCTCTCAGGCCACTCCCTTCCACACCCTCTCCCTCTCTCAGGTATCTCACTCTCACACTCCATCTCTCTCCCACTCCCTCTCTCTCACACTCCCTCTAACTACCTATCTCTCAAGTCTCTCCATCTCACCCCCCCTCACACTCTCAAGTCTCTCCCTTTGGCACCCTACCTACATAACTCCCTCTTTATCTCCCCTCTCTCTCCCCCTCTCTCTCTCCCTCTCTCTAAATTCTCTCCCATGCCCTATCTCTCTCTCTCTCAGGTCTCTCCCTCCCTCTCTCCCTCCCACCCTTCCTAGACAACTCTCTCTCTCTCTCTCTCTCTTAAAATTCTCCCTCCCTCTAAAGACATACATAAATACATACATACTTACATACATACAAGCATAATACATATGTACATATGTACATACAATCTTACATATATATAGGCATACATACATATATACATTGATACATACATACATACATGCATACATATATTCATGACATAAAATCATACAAGTACATACCAACATACAAATATATAAACATATATTCAATAGAGTAGAATTTAACATAAAGCAAGACATACCGTGAGTGTGTTATACCGTGCCTGCATTATGTCTTACTAGACATGTCCCACATAAACACAAAAAACCATGTCAAAGCTAAGATATAATGTGAGCACATTATAACACGCTCACGTTATATATTTATTTGGTAATCCCAAATCCTTAGGCTTTTAGGGCCTTCCCAACAACCAAAGATATGTTTTTGCAAATTCTACAATATTTCACATAATCGGGTTCGTGCTCACCATTAGGATTGCATGTGTTTCAACGTTGAACAAATCAAACACCTGGGTAATGTTAGGTTCTCTCTTAGCTATCTAAAAATGTAATTCTTTTCACTTTTTGACAATGTTAAGCTTTTCATCTATAATTTATTTTGTTTGTGTATCTCTTTTTTGGCAAAAAGCAGCGTTTGGTGTTTTTTCGATATGAATTAACCATTCATTGAAATATCAAATAATTTTTTTTTTAGAAACTAGACTCTATTCTACAATTTATATTTATATTTTGTAAATTCAATTAGTTTCCAAAATTTGTAGGGGTAGCATGGCCAAAATTCAGTTTTTCAGGAAGTGTCCATTTAGAAAATTAGTAAAAAGTCAAATATTCATTAAAAAATTATCAAAAAAATCGTGCATCAACTATATATTATTAGCTAATTTCTCACCTAAGCGATTTTGAAAATACTAAAAAAAAGTTCACCGTGTAAGGGACATACAAAAGTTGCTATGTTATGTTAATCTAACAAAAATATTACCAATTTTTGTACGTCCCTCTTTTGAACCCATTAATATCAATCATTTTCAAAATAAATTAGTAGTTTAGAAAGTAGACTCGGAGCACTACGATCCTTTTTTTTTTGTTGCATATCAAAATTTTGAGTGTAAGTATCTCTAATTTCACGTCCAAGGTTAGTATTTCCTGATTTCAGAAAAAAAGTGACCAGTTCAGCCCCCTTTTTGGCCCCCCATCTTTTTGCACTTACCCCTTACAGGTCTTTGACCTCCAAGACATCTTTGGGAAATCTTGATGAATATTTCAAAATATTGGGGTAAAAACGTGGTAATGTATTTTGGAAAGCATGATATGAGGAGAAAACAAAATGTAGGTCGTAGGTTGAGTAGAAAAATGACAAGAAAGTTTCACTTTTTGTTTTCATATCTTTCACATTTGGTAAGTGTGAAATTTGGCGCTTGGCAAATGCAAATTTCAGGCATAAGAAAGAAAGTTGTATCTTTTGTGTTACATCTATTGGTTCTCAAAAAAACAGGTTTTAACCACGAGAGGTTACCAAGCTCTCACAATGCTTTTGGCCAATGTTAAAGGCCAATTGATGCAATTGTACCTTCTAATCTTTAGGCTCTGCAAGACCTAGGCGGGTGTACCTATGTGAATGATGCAGATTTGAAATATATTTCTTGTTTAAACAATCTACCCACAATGACAATTGGAAGTGGATAGACAAAAAACACTACAACTAATCCTACTTCACAAAAGAAAGGTTTTGAAAATGTTGTTTTATATGAATTTTTCTCTCTGGGTTGAGGTGGATCAGTGCCTTCTATCCACATGGGCAATGGAGTCAAAAATTAAAATGATATTTGTTTCCCTCTTTGGCTTAAATCTAGTTGTTAGGCACTATGAAAAATGAAACTATATGACTGGCATAAAACTTCATTAATTTATGTCTTGCATAAATTGTGCTGGAATGTTTCTCTATTAGGTTGTACTTTAATTATCCAAAAGAAATCCTTAAATTACTGTGATTTATTCAAAAGAATTTAAATATGACTTGCAGACACCAATCAACTAAATCACACAAAATGAGAGTGCACTTTGATAAATCAAAGAGATACTTGATATTCTGATTTAAATAATTAAAGGATCTCAAGTTGGAAACAACCAAATAAATAATATGAATTATTACACCACAACAACTGAACACCAAAAAGAAATTCACTAGTTTAAAGAATTAATTATCATTGCTTCTACTTCAAAAAAGGTTTGTCATTGTTTACATTCCTAGTTTTTTGATTTTCTTAAAAATCTACCTACTGTTCTCACTCCTACTATTGCCATTCTCCTTTCTAACTAATGTTTTCAAATATTTATACATTACATCTCAAGGGTCATGACTCTTCATTTTATTGATAATACCGTTTTATATTCATCGACAGAGATTAAAATATTTAATTGAATTTCCTTACTAACAAATTAAACATTTTCAAACTATAATCCACCTTTAATTTTTTTATTTTATACCTTTTTCCTCCTTCATTTCAATTTATATTTTATCCGCTTCTTACATTTCATTTCCCATACCCTTTATTATTTTTACCGCATCACCGCGGTTCACCATTTATCTCTCCACAGTATCGCAGGGCTCTGAATTTGACTGGTCCTCATACCATCTACCTCCTCACCATTCTACCATCGTTCATCTTTAGTCCTTCCACGGTATCGCGGTAACCATCATTGTTGCTTCCTCCATTGTTATCTTCACTGTTTACCGCATTACCGTGGCCTCAATCTAAGCCATGAGTGCTACCACGGTATCTAACATCTATTGTCACCTTTATTGTTCACCGTGGTCATCCCTCTAACTGGCCTCGGTATCATGATAAATGTCTCCATGATTGTCTTAACTGCCACCTCTTCCACTTCACTCCGAACCACCATAGTCACCATGGGCGATATCGCGGTGGTTACTTCTACCGTTGCCTTGCTGGTAACTTACCGCCCACCATGGTCACCATGGCCTATGTTTAGACTGCGCACAGTGGCGTGGTAAGAAATTTATGCCCGCTCCTTCACTGCTACCTGGATACTATCTCTTCTCACTGCAGTCTCGATTGGGGCCCCTCGCGGTGTAGCGATAGCCACCTTGCCGCTTACCACGATCACCGTAGTCGGTGTGATGATCCCCCTCGATATAGCGATAAGGGTTAGTGTGACTGCCCTTCACCACTATCCCACGGGCTGGTTTGTGGGAGGCCGCAATAAAGTGGTATGGAGTGGATTTTGACTTTGTGGATGGTAGTGAAAGATTTTTTCATAAAAAAGATAGTGAAAATAGTGGGTTTAAATGGAAAAAACCTTAGGGTTTTAGCAAAAAGTAGTAGAAAATCACTTAGATTTTTAATGGAAATTTTGGGTTCTAATAGTGGCTTATGTTGGGGATGAGTGATTTTGCAAATCAGTGCAAGAATCCAGAATATCTTTGGGAGAGTAGACCGACCAAAGGACATGAAAAATGAAAGCAATGGAAGATGGAGGGAATGAAAAGGTGAAGAGATGGAAATGGAGCATGGAGGAAATGGAGAATGGAAAACCCTAGACTATTTTACATGGAAAGAAAAAAAAAAATTCAATAAGGGCACTTCTGGGTATGTCCATGTACTAGCAAACCCAGACCCTTCAAAATTCCTAAAACTACTGTGCATGGAAAAGAATGTTTAAAGAGGTTTACTAAGAATTGTCCATGCACTCACAATCCTTAACCCTCTGCTCATCCTTAAGAGAATAAATGCTTTAGGAACTGCCCATGTATAGGAAACTCCTACTCCTCTCCAGATATGCTCTACAGGAAATAAGAATCTTCACCTCCTTTACCAGTTATCACAAAAGGGCTCAACCATAAAGCTTCAAACTTGCCATGCTTCCCATTCTCCTGGCACTAAGCATTCCACATCAACACTAGGTCATTTTCTTCAAACTTTCTCTCCTTGGCCTTTTTATCAAAAATATATTTCATTTGTGACTACAATTTCACATTCTTCTTCTGAGCCATTCTTCTTATTTCATCAATTTCTGCAAACTACTCCATTATTTCTTCCATTGGTTCTAAAATATCCAAGTCTTCTTGCAAAATAAATTTATAGACTGGCAAAAGATTATGTAGTGGCATACTGGCTTGTGTCCCATACACCAGTTCAAATGGAGATTTTCCAGTTGCCTTCTTCACTGTAATCCTATTTTCCCATACAACCAATCTCAAATTTGAATCCCATGCCTTTTTATTTGTATCAAGCATCCTCCTCACTATCTTCAAAATACTTTTATTACTTGAGTATTCCTGACCATTGGCTTGTGGATGATATGGGGTATAATAAGAAAAATTAATGCCATATGTTTTGCAAAAATCTCTAAAATCATCAGATCTAAAACATATTCCATTGTCCGTGATTAATCTGATTGGGGTGCCAAATCTGGTTATAACATTCTCCATCAGAAAGTTTACCACCACCTTGCTTGTTGCTTGCTTAGTTGGGACAACCTCCACCCACTTAGTAAAATAATCTATGGCCTCTAGTATCCACTTGTGTCCTCCACTTTATCTTTCTTGTATTTCTCCAATGAAATCAACTCCCCATTGGTGAAAAGGTGCTTCCACTTGCAAGGGTCTAAGTGGCAATGTTGCTTGATACTTCAACTTTCTAGAAAATTTCTAACATGCCTCACATTTCCTCACATGTGCAAAATAATCATTGAACACCCTAGGCCAATAATAATCAGCCCTGAGAATCTTGTGTGCAGTGGTATTTGCAGAATAATAGCATCCACACACCCCTTCATGCATTTCTCTCAAGACATAGCTTGTATGGGATTCATGTAGACATAACAACAATATACCATCCCTATTTTTCCATAATAGGTCCCCTTCTATTAAAACATATCTAGAAACTTGCAACTTCAAATTTCTCCTTTGGTGATCATTCAACCCTTCAGGGAACTTCGTATGTTTAAGGTAGTAGATCACATTCGTATACCATGAAGTATGCTCAATACTTGCAACAACCTCTTCCTTACCTTATACATTGCAGATTTGGTTTTCTTCAATATTTGTTTCTACCATTAGCTTGGCCAGACCATATCCTCTTACCAATTTGGTAATTTGAATCTCCATATTGAACTCTTGTATGTTATTAATCCATCTGCATCTCTTCCCTGTCACTTTTGTTTGCACCAATATATCCTTCACAACTACATGTGGGACATAAGCAATTATCTTAGCTCCAACAAAATAAGGTCTGAAATATTTTGCTTCCTTGACCAATGCATAAGCCTATTTATCCATAATGTCATACTTCAGTTATGATCCTTGCAAACATTTGCTGAAAAAAGACACAGGCTGCTCATGACCTTCATCATTCTTCTATAACATAACAACTACTATGGTGTGAAATGAAGCAAAATAAATAATCTAAAATGGCTTAGTAAAATCAAGGGATTTTAGGATAGGGGCTTCTTTGATAGCTTTTTTTATAGATATGAAGGCATCCATAAATTTTGCAGTCCAATCCAAATTCTCTCCTCTTTTCAACATCTTTGATATAGGTTTAACAATCTCAGCAAAATTGGACACAAACCTTGTAACAAAGTTAATTTGGCCAAAAAATGATTGGATTGCTTTAACAATTTTGGGAATGGGAATTTTATCTATGGAATATAATATTTCAAGATCTATCCTAACACCATCTTTTGACACAATATACCCCAAACATTTGCCCTTTGTAACAACAAAATGACATTTTTTAGGATTAAGACTAATACCATATTCCAAAGCTTTGATGAAGATCCTCTCTATATCCCCCACATGATTCTCTGCCTTTTTGGAATAAGCAGTGAGATCATCTTGATATACCACCATTATAGCATTAATTAGATCTATAAATGCCACATCCATGGCCCTTTGAAAGGTAGCTCTTGCATTTGTCAGACCAAATTGTTAGAGTAAAGTTCTTAACTTAGTTATGTTGATTAAGTTACCTTTATTCCCTTCTTAAGATTTCACGTTAGTTTGCATAAAGTGACATTTAATAATTATATTAATTATTAAATGTTATCCTATTAGGGCTTCTATTAGGGTTTTTCCTATTAGGGTTTTATTAGGGTTTGCATGATCTCCTTTTATAAGGATTGATCCCATTGTATTTCAATATCAATTCATTCTCTCATTCTCTCTGATATATACATTTTCAGTTTTTAGAGAACCCTTGCTTGTTTGTCTCCATCTCTTCTTTTGTGATAGGTTATTTGCATGCAGGTGATCTTCGAGGTTTGTGGTGTATTTTCTCAACTCCTACATGGTATCAGAGCTCCACACCTGTTGCTTCCTATTCTTGTTTTGAATATTTTTGGAGCTTCAAGGGTTTGGGGTTTGTTTTCTTGATCTAGGGAACACCTGCAATTTTGAAGCATTTTCAGCTCAAATGGACATTGCCATTGCATCTGCAACGGTCAAAAACTCCTAAATCGACTGTCCATTTGTCCATTTTGGACAAAGTCAAAATCTGAGGCAAAAATTTTTTACATTTCAGCCGTACGGACGTCCATTTGTTGGTTAACAAAAAAAAAATTCCATTTTTTTTCGTCATTTTTATTTCGAAAAAAATATTGTATTTTTTAAAGATTTTTTTCAAAAAAATCCGAAAATAAAAATAAAAATTTTAGTTGCAAATTTTAAAGCCTTTTAACGGCTTGCTTAGGCCGATGGGCCCGGGAGCCTGTGCAGGCAGAGTACCCTGCACAGTGTACCCTACGTAGTCCTACGCAGTGTACCCTGCGCTGCAAGGGGTACGGTGGGGGTGGGCCCACGTGCCTCCCCCACCCCATAATTTTTTAAAAAAATTTGTTTTGTAAACAAATTTTTTTTATTATTTTAAAAAGCAAAATTTTCATGTAATAGCCCAATCACACTTTTACGGTGACGGCCTTTTGGCCGTCAAATTTAACCCAATGTTTTTGCTGCGACGGCCGTATGACAATCAAATTTAACCCAGCACTAGTTTCTTCCCTCTTTGGAGCTGATTTATTCCGGAGGCCGTAACTTGGGCATACGATATCATTTTTTGGCAAACGAGATATCACCAGAAATCTAATTTTCTCATCTTTCTAGTGGTGTGGGTCTCATCACTTCTTTTTTCCATTGGTGCATTCTACAGCTAGTTGAAAACAAAAGGGCTTCTTTCAGTCTCAAGCTCATAACTTTTGATCAGTTTCTCTGTTTTTTTCAATCTCAGCGGCGTTGGAACCGTATTTCCGAGCTCTTCAATTTCATCTATGCCATTTTTATAGATTTCACTCAAGGTATCTTTTATTCAGTTATTTGTGTTTTCACACTCTGGTGGATTACCTAGACATATTTGCTCTTGGAAACTTTTTGTTCACATGGGATGTTTTGTTCTTGGCTGTTCTTCATGTAATTCCAGCATTTTGTCCTTTTTTGGACATTTTGAGCATCATTTGTAAGCTATCTTTTATGTAAACGCACTGAGATAAAGTGTCGCACTATTGTACATGCATCTTTTGGGATTTTGCACATAAGGTTGTGCCATATTTTGTACTCGCACTGATATTATAAAGTGCCATCAGGGGTTGTGTAGTTTTCCTTTATTTTGCCATCACATCTTTGTCCGGTGAGTATCCCTCCATGACGACATTGAATGCATACTATAGGGGGTTGTGTAGTTTTCCTTTGTTTTCCATCACACCTTTGTCCGGTGAGTGTCCCTCCACGACGACCATGGATCCATATGATTCCAACCTCATGCATGTGTGCTTTGTTTTGCACACCACTTTTTTAGCTACAGGTGCTTTCTTGTGCACTTTCAGATGTTGTATCTTTTTCTTCATGCACTACAGGGTGTTGCACACCATTTCAGTTGATCTATTAGGTTCCCAGTTCACCATTATGGGGGGGTATTATACTGTTCATGCTAATGCTTCCTTGGTTTCACCTTGGAAGGGATCTTCTATTCTTAGTTGATCAGTGTTTCAGACTATTGGTTCTTGTACCATTTGTATCTTCGTTCCATGTGTTTTCCCTTGTTTGCCATCTGATTCGAGTAGTGTCATATGGGGCACTCATGCAGATTATTGTCTTCTTGTTCCTAATCATCCTATCTTCAGCGGAGGTTCTTCAACACCATAGCAGTCATCTTTTGATAGTTGTTTGCAGCTTCTTCTACTTCAGTGATGTTCTTCTTCTTGGCTTTCTTCTTGTCTTTTTGGAGTAGAGCTTTTTCCCATGAGGTTTTCTCTATTTCTCCATTTTACAGAGATTTGGTTGTATTTGGGTACCTGATCTGGCCTAGTTGCCGGGACCCATGTTTTCTTTCTTGCATTGTAGTTACCTTTGCTTTTTTGCATTTTTTTGTAGTTGCACTATTGCTCGTCTTAACGGGGGGTGTTAGAGTAAAGGTCTTAACTTAATTATGTTGATTAAGTTACCTTTATTCCCTTCTTAAGATTTCACGTTAGTTTGCATAAAGTGACATTTAATAATTATATTAATTATTAAATGTTATCCTATTAGGGCTTCTATTAGGGTTTTTCCTATTAAGATTTTATTAGGATTTGCATGATCTCCTTTTATAAGGATTGATCCCATTGTATTTCAATATCAATTCATTCTCTCATTCTCTCTGATATATACATTTTCAGTTTTTAGAGAACCCTTGCTTGTTTGTCTCCATCTCTTCTTTTGTGATAGGTTATGTGCATACAGGTGATCTTCGGGGTTTGTGGTGTTGTATTTTCTCAACTCCTACACAAATGACATTTTTACATAGATATGTGTTCCCCATGGTGTAGTGAATGTTGTCTTGTATTGCTCAAATTCTTTGACTTGGACCTGATTATATCTAGAAAATTCATCTGTCATTGGCAATAGCTCACATCCTATTACTTTGTGCAATATTGCCTCCATGTTTGGGAGAGGATAATTATCTTTTAGGGAAGCAACATTCAGATTTCTAAAATCTACACATAGTTTTATGTCCCCATTTTTCTTCCTGGCTGGAACCAAATTTGAGACCCATGTTGAATGTCTAATGGGTTTAATGATACCTCCATCTCTGATATTTGCTAGCTCCTCTTGCATCTTAGGTTCTAGAGTTTGGTTGATAGGCCTCTTCTTTTGTTTGAGTGGCTTTGTGTCTAGCTTAAGTGGAATTTCATGCTGAAAAAGATCTTCTCTATACGCCTTCAAATCCTCATAAGACCAATAAAACACATGCTTGTACTTTCTAAGCAATGTAATTAACATTTATTTGATGGTCGGGCTTATTTTCTTTCCAATATAAACCCTTTTTGGTGTTAATTCAATTCCCAAATTTATTTCTTCAATATCTTCTTTCTTAACAGGTGTCTGCTTCATGAGAGAACGATCACTCCCATCATACACTCTTTCCAATGCTACAAGACCTTTGGGAATCTTTTTGGTTTTAAGCTACAAAACTTCCTTCCCAAATATAGTCTGTTTCCCATCTACTTCATCCACAAAAGCATTGAAATCAATCTCCTATGCCTCATACTGATCTATACAATGAAGAAACTTCAAAAGGCCAGTATCATCATTAAAAACCTGCCAACTATATATGTTGTTAGGGACAGCAGGTCATGTTTTGAATTCAACCTGAGACACTCCTGCCAAAGTGATATCATCCTTCTTTAAAGCTATATTAGCCAAAAAGTCAGTAATCAAATTTTCAGATCTATCTATCCAATCAATTGAAAATGCATCAAATAGTTCCATTGTATCCCATACAAAATTTCTATATTGTTTCAGCCTCTTTTTCTTTGCAGCATCCTTTGATCTAACTTGTGACACAACTAGCTCATAATCTCTTAAGACAATCAACAACTTAATCTTATGCTTGACAACCATGTTCAAATCAATCAACAATAATTCATACTCTACCACATTGTTTGTACATTCAAAATCCAACAAAAATTAATATTTAAATGTTGTACCTTCAGGTGATATGAAAACTATCCTAGCTCCATTACCTTCTTGATTGCATGCCCCATCAAAATGTATTTTCCACACACCCTGCTGATTTCTAGAGAAAATCTTATCAATTGGGTGAGTATTCACTAGTTTTGGCTGAGACAATTCTACTTTGAAACTCCCTAAATCCACATCGTAGAAGAAATTAAATTATTTTTGAGGAACACACTCAACAATCTAATTCACCCTTGGTTCTCTATACAATTTTACTTCTTCACCATTAACTAGTATTGTGGCATATGATAAATCAAACTGCAGATTACCTCCAACTATTGTAGTCCATTGTCTTGACAAAAGCATTCCAAACTGAGGAGATGTATCAATCACAGTTATATCAATATTATAGGTTTTATGTGGGTAGGTTGCTAATTTTACTTCTACATCTTTCATAATCCCCACCACTGGGACAAGTCTACTATCCACATACCAATTTATTTCATTACCCCTACTAGCATAATATTCATAGAAGAACCTAAATCTATCATGCAATTTATTACCAATTTACCATTTATGAGTAGGGTAGTAAAAAATGGATCAATTTGTGGTGTATTCATCAATGCATCATTTAGGCAAACTTCTGAAACTTTTATCTTTCCTTTCTTATCAGCAACTCCAAGATTCTCCTTTTGTTCAAAGTTTACATTTTGATTCCTCCCACTAGAAATTAATTGAATAGAACTTTCCCTATACTCCTTAATTTTCATCATTTCAAGTAATGGGAGATACATTTTTACCTAAGAAAAAGCTTGCATGAAGTCAAAATATGCACCTTCAGCTCTGATCACCTTCTTTTTCTTTGTTGATTCTCCTTTGTTCTCCTCTTTCTCCCTTTTGGATGTCTGATCTATCTTTTTTTTCTCCTTAGGAAATTCTTTATCTTCTTCTTTAGGGACATACTTTTGTTCTTTTTTATTAGAGTGCTTATCATCTGTCTTTTGTGATATTTCATGGGACATCTTTTTTTTCAAGAATATTCCTCTTGCAACACCCTCATTCTCATTCACTGTCATATTCCTCAACCAATACTTTCTTTTAGCCTACTCAACTGCTGCAATAGTCAATCTTTTAATTTCTTCCTCAGTTGGTCTCTTCATATTTATCTTACTAGTCTGATATGATGTAGCAGGAGGACCTTGTTCATCATCACTTTCTTCATAGTTAGAAAAAACTTTTTTTTCTGCCATGTGAACATTATATTTCTGATGATCAACATCATATTCATATCCTCCTTCTGAAGATGAATACCCTTGCTCTATAGTGTGAAGAGTATGAGAAGTCAAATAGATATTATGGTCTTCTTCATTATTATTTTTTGCTATGTCTTTTCTTGACACTAACTGAGCTACAACACAATGCTCTGAAGAGTGTGGCAAGTCACACATTGGACACCAAGGACTATTATCAACCATGCATGTCCTTGTCTTCTTCAAAGGATCAGGTGTCTCTTTATTTCTTAGCCTATCCATCACTGGATTTCCATCTCTCCAATTTGTATTATATGGCATGTCATTTAGTCTTGGCTTTTCATTCCTATATGTGTTTTCCTATTTATTTAGAGGAGCATATTGAGGAACCCTAGGGTTATCCCTCTTGGCAATCATCCCTGCAGCCTTCCTATTATTTTCAATAGTGAGTGCTATCCTTTGAGCTTCAGCCAAATTGTGGGACCCCTGTTCCTAAGATCATATCCTATCTTAGGATAAAAAGCTTTTAAATAAATACTCAATGCATCAGTATCAACTAATTTGGATCTAGGAGGTATCTTATTATGAAATTTAGAAAACCTCTAGTTGAAATCATAAGATGACTCATTCTGATGCTTTTGAATAGTCACCAATTCATGCAAAGCAAATTCTGGCGCATATTGATTCCCATACTGCTAAAAAAACTATTCATAAAACACATGAATAGAATCAATAGAGGTTGTTGGAAAACTATTAAACCAATCTTTGGCATCTTCAATCAGTGACATAATAAACAACCTCATCTACACATCTTCATATTGCATATCTAGATCTTGCATAAAAGCATTAAAGCTCCTTAAATGCTCTTCAGCTGTAATTGCACTACTTCATGTAAACTTTGGGACAAGGCTTCTCCAACTATTGTTCATAGGACAAGGACACATTTCAAATCCAGCCAAATCAAACTACCTGATCGTGGTTGTCTATTGTGGAGGGGTTGGATTTTGGTAATGTTGATGCTGGTATAATGGATTATTATGAGACATTGCCACATATTGCTGACCTTGTGGGGGTACATGTTTCTGATAAGGAGGTGGTTGAACACCTTGATGTTGTGGTGGAGCATTTTGATGTCTATATTGATTCCTTGGCTGATTTTGGTGGGCCTGTGGGGAATTTGATGGGCTTGCATTATTGTTCCCCTGCCTGTGAGGTGGCACATATTTATGCAAATTAGCCATTTGAGTATTGATCTATACTTTCCTCAATTTTAACTTTTCGAGTTCTCTAATTTCTTGGAGCCTCTTCTCATATTCTATTCTTGCATTTATTTCATCCCTAGCCATAAGTTCATAATTCTGCTTAGATGTTGCTTCATATCCAAGTCCATCCTCAAGAAGTGTTGCTTTATGATCATATTCAAGTTGTCTCCTTTCTCTTCCAACATCACATTCAACCATGAACTCCTTAACTTTCTCAGGGTTTGTTCAATAGAAGGGATTCCTTTTTTCCTTAGAAGTATGAGGTTATCTAGAAGGGATTTTTTCATTTTCCAATGTACCATATCAAATATGTGTCTCCAATGGCACTTTTGATTTTTTTTTTTTTATTTAATGGGCCCATGTCATCAGATACTTTCTTACCCTTATCATTCTTCTAAGTCCATTTACTTTTGTCATAATAACAATCACCATCTTTGTACAAAGACCTTCTTCCCTGCATGTTGTGAGCAATTGTGATAGTCTGAACTCTAGGATGATTTATTTTTTATGTATATTTCAAGTTACGAGTTTCAACACATTTGTTCATTTAGAGTCACCACTCACTTTCTAAAAGTGAGAAAATCTACAATTCTTTGTTCCTAGCAGAGTCCTCTACAAAATATTGACTCTATGATGAAGGCTTATGTTCAATTTACATCGCCTAGCGGAGTCGCCAAACTATTGGTTCTCAAAAATGCAAGTTTGAACCACGAGAGGTTGCCATCTCACAACGCTTTTGGCCAACATTAAAGGCCAATTGATGCAATTGTACCTTCTACTCTTTAGGCTTTGCAAGACCTAGGTGAGTGTACCTATGTGAATGATGCAGATTTGAAATGTATTTCCTATTTAAACAATCTACCCACAATGGCAATTGGAAGTGGATAGACCAAAAACACTACAACTAATCCTACTTCACAAAAGAAAGGTTTTGAAAATGTTGTTTTATATGAATTTTTCTCTCTAGGTTAAGGAAAATTAGTGCCTTGTATCCACATGGGCAATGGAGTCAGAAATTAAAATGATATGTGTTTCCCTCTATGGCTTAACTCTAGTTGTTCGGCACTATGAAAAATAAAACTATATGACTGACATAAATCTTCATTAATTTATGTCTTGCATAAATTGTGCTGGAATGTTTCTCTATCAGGGCCTTCTTTAATTATCCAAAAGAAATCCTTAAATTAATGTGACTTATTCAAAATAATTTAAATCTGACTTGCAGACACCAATCAACTAAATCACACAAAATGAGAGTGCACTTTGATAAATCAAAGATATACTTGATATGCTGATTTAAATAATTAAAGGATCTCAAGTTGGAAACAACCAAATAAAGGATATGAATTATTTCACCACAACAACTGAACACCAAAAATAAATTCACCAATCTAAAGCATTAATTCTCATTGTTTACATTCCCTATTTTTCATTTTCTAAAAAATATACCTACTATTCCCACTCCTACTACAACCGTTCTCCTCTCTAACCAATTTTTTCAAATATTTATACATTACATCTCAAGGGTCATGACTCTTCATTTTACTGGTAAAACCATTTTATATTCTTCAATAGAGATTAAAATATTTAATTGAATTGCCTTACCGAAAAATTAAATATTTTCAAACTATAATCCACCATTAAATTTTTTACTTTATACCTTTTCTCGCCTTCATTTCACTTTATATTTTCTCCGATCCTTACATTTTATTTCCCATACCCTTTATTATTTTTACCGCATCACCGCGGTTCACTGTTTATCTCTCCACGGTATCACAGGGCTTTGACTGGTCCTCATACCATCTACCTCCTCCCCATTCTACTGTCGTTCATCTTTAGTCCTTCCACAGTATCATGGTAGCCATTGTTGTTGCTTCCTCCACTGCTATCTTCATAGTTTACCGCATTACCTCAACCTCAATCTAAGCCACGAGCAGTACCACGGTATCTAACATCTACTGTCACCTTTACTATTCACCGCAGTCATCGCGGTCATCCCTCTGACTCGCCCCGGTATCATGGTAACCATTTGCATGACTGTCTTAACTACCACCTCTGCTAGTTCACTCCTGACCACCACAGTCACTATAGTTTGTGGTTTGACCGCATGCGGTACCACGGTGGCTACTTCGACTGTTGCCTCGCTAGTAACTTACCGCCTACCGCGGTCACCCTGGTCTATGTTTAGACCGCACATGGTGGTACAGTAAGAACTTTATGCACACTCCTTGACTGCTATCTCTGCTCACTGTGGTCACTGCGGTCTCCATTGGAGGCCACCATGGTGTGGCAGTAGCCACCTTGCCACTTACCATGGTCACCGCAGTCGATGTGATGACTCCCCACACTATAGCGGTAAGGGTTAGTGTGACTGCCCTTCATCACTATACTACGGGCTGGTTTGTGGGAGGTCGTGGTAAAGCGGTATGGAGTGGATTTTGACATTATGGATGGCGATGAAATATTTTTTCTTAAAAAGATAGTGAAAATAGTGGGTTTAAATGAAAAAAACCTTATGGTTTTAGCGGAAAATAGTGGAAAATCACTTACGTTTTTTATGGAAATTTTGGGTTCTAACAACATATTTTTGAATATACCCTATACCAAATAGGTTAGCTTTTACTTGACATCCTTATTTGTGTTAGCACCCTCATCATATATACTACACCATATTGTATTGTTGACTTGGACTATGCATAGCACCAATGTAAATATATTTTATATTAATATGTCTTGGTTGTGCCAAGTCTCAACCAATTGGCCACCTTTTCTTACTCATGCACCATTGAGGCATCTCCTTGCACAATGTTTTGAATTCTATGTGTTGAGTTTCATTCCTCCTCTCAAATCCATTACTTGGTAAATTAACTTATCATTCCTTTAGGAATCCAAGCACCATGGGTGGACTTACTAGGCTAGTATCATGTTAAGGCCATGGATTTCATTTCTTCATAGGTTATTTGTCTAAAATCTATGTCACAAATTGACTCTTTTCATTCATCTCAACACTATACCATCATATCATATTGGCATTTTAAATCTCCACCATTTCTCATAAGTTGTGGATCCTAATTTGATAATTTATATGCTGAAAAAATCAATATTGGAGCATTCTTCTATCAATGAAAAATCTAAGAGATTAAATAGTCTGCATTTTATGCAAAACAAAATATATCAACTATTTATTAGTTAAATTTATATACTTAGGACAAGTATGTAAACCTCAATTGATTTGGGACAATTTTTTGTACTAATTTCTAATTTGCTAAATTATTTATGCTTTAGTAAATTCTATGCAGTGGAAATGTTTGCGAACACCTTGGGGAAGTCAACAAATCACTAGGATTCCATTCTCTAGATTGAACCCCTCAATAGAATTAATTTTACCAATTGAAGCAAAGAAAATTGGAAACCCTAGGTCCTAATGTATAGAACCCAGGATTTTGGATTATTTGTGTGTGGATGTGAGGTATATTTTCCTTTGATTCATTAAAGAGGTAGATCAAAATGGTGAGTAGATTGACTACCAACCTAAAGGTGATACAATCAGACTTAGATCTCCTTCTTTTGAGCCCTAGGAATAGATTGAAAATGTTTTGGAATGATTAGCCTAATTAAACTATACGAACTAATATGATAAATGCAATATTCAAAAATGAACAATCTAAAACAATGATTTATAGGTGGACCTAGATGGTGCTAGGTGCCTATCACAAAAAGTTGGATTTGGCATGCAAAAGGGGACTCAGATACCTAGGGGCATATGGGTCCTTTATAAGGGATCCAAAAACAAACTTTTTAGTCCTCTGATGCTAAATTTGATCTTTTGATTCCTAACTACAAATTTTTTAGAATGCCATCAATAAATCCTTCAGGTGAGTTTCTATGGCTTCACAAGATTGGAGACAACAAATGTAATAATGAACAATTTTTTTTCAATATTTATCAAATCCTCTTCAAAGTTGTAGCCTAGACATTCAAAGAGAGGGGAAGGGTTGTGCCATACAGGGGCTCGCCTTAGCCAAACCTCGAATAAGTGTTTCCACCTCCATAATGGAAATGTTTAATGATATAAATGATAATAGACTAGAAGGAATGATGAATAAACTAAATGATGCAACTCGTCACCCCTCAACAACTTCCTTGAAGGATTGAAGTCACACAAATCACCTCGAGGATTTAGATCTTTTTTTCTTGAATGCTTGAATTATTTGGAGACCTACAAAAATATGTTAGTGTTCAAAAAATAATGACAACATGAATACATATAAGATTCAACATGATGTTGGATTTTGAATTTCTACAGTAAACATTGAAAATGTTTATATTGAATTTCTCTTGAATGCTCTTGAGAATAGTTTTCACTCATAAATTTTGGTTAATGCCTGTTAGATTTCAAATGATATAATAGCTATATTTATATGCATAATGGTGTGAATTTACACCCTAGGAAAATTCCCCATTTTAATACCCCTCACCTTAGAAAAATGTGATTCGATGATGCAAGTTCCACATCCGCTACCTTTCCCCATCCACTTGGCAGCTCATTTTCATGTCAGTGGAGGAATATATGTCGAGGATGTGTGTATGTTGTGCATACATTCACGTGTCGTGCTACCATCCTAAGAGGATTCCTACCCTTGGAATCCATAGAAATGCAACACTTCCTATTGGTTGTGAATCATAATGTTCCCTATTCCCTTGACCAATGCCAAACGAGTCTTTTCCCTCCTTTTAACCATTCAAATTTCCTAACTCTTCAATCTATCCTTCTTCTCCGCCCTTTCTTGATCTTTTTCTATTTTACACACTCACTTTAAAGCTTCTACATCACTCCATTGTAGCTGCAAGTTGCTAGTTTATTGGATCACACACTCTATTTTTTGTGACAATGTTGTTGTTGGAGGACTTGCAAGCTCTCTCCTTCCTCTACTTACCTTTATTGCATGTATTTGTGGAGGTGATATCTTCCATTATCACTTTCTCTTTGCATCTTTGTGTATTGATGTAGCATACTTATTGTTGGTGTTTTCTCTTAGTACTATTTCCTTTGTATTTCTACATCATTTTCCATATATCAATGATATATGGTTGTCCATGGTGGTGGGAACACCAAAGTGGGGTACTAATTGAGGTAGCCCTTTATACACAACCCCAACATTTTTTTGTTTACATGTGTGTAGGTGAATTTCAAGAGGGATTTTTTTGATGATTTAACTTGCGGGTGGGAAGGTATGATTTTCTCACCTCCTCTTTGTCAATTCTATTTTAGTTTGGACATATTATTCTTCTTATTATATTTCAATTTTGTACCTTTTCAATATTTTTTCATAACATAAACCTTTATCAGTCAACCTGTTAGTTAGATTTCTAGATTTTGGTATGTCTCTGAGACCCTTTTTCTATATGGAAACCAACACACCATTGAGATGCCAGTGTGCCACACTAGAGTTTGTACCTATGTTTTTTTCCTCAGCCAATAAGTTGTTTGAGTAGCATATTGGACCCATGAAATCAACTCGTCTAACCTTCTGAAACATTCAGTTTAGTAGAAGGATAGTAGCAACTGATTGATCTTCCTTTTAAGCGTTAACATCTTAACCTTTCAAAATAATTTAGCAACCTTGAGGTAGATTAGGGAAGCTTTTTTCTTAAGACTCTCTTGTGACTTGGAGACTCGAAGCAGTCGGTCCCCTCCTCTATATTTTGGTGAACCCAAGGTGAACTATTTTGATTATTTTTTGTGGTGTTGAAGGAACCTTCTCTCATATCCTAGGTGTGTTGTAGGTTTGTGTGTGTGGGGTGTGTAGCCTTGCAACCCAATCTATGACCCCTAGAAGCATAGTTAGAAGAGTCCATAAATGTTCAAGAAGAAATTTTAGATAGGTCACTATCTAATTTTTGAACCTTTAGGGTGTGTTGAGGAAGTCTTATCGAAATATGTAAATATGGTCTCATTTACATGTATTCCTCTCACTCAACCTATGACTAGATCACTAGACATAACATTAACATTGCAATATTTTCCTATGAATAAAGAACCTTCTCCCCTCTATATTCAAGCTCACCTCAATAGAAACAGTGTGACTAGATTCCTAGTGAACCTCGTGAGCCATGTGAACTTTATCCCAAAGAAGACTGTTTATGAACTTTCTACATAGGGAGGAATACGAGGAGTTAAAGACCACCATACATATTCACAATGGACTCTTGGCTGACCCTCTTGGTTCCATTACTCGTGTTGTCTTGGTAGGACCTAGGATTGTAAATTCTATCTTCAAGATATCATCTTGGAGTCAGACTTGTTTAGGGTGAAACTAGGCATCCCATGGTAGGTTTCCATGAATAGAGTCACTTCCATAATTCATAATTTTCCCAAGTTTTCTCATGAGGGATCTATGCATGTGGTGCACGAAATTGGTGTCATGTGAGGGCTACTCATTAGATCACTGTTGGCCCACCCCAATTAGACCTCTTCCCCTAAGGACCAATTTTCCATATCACATCTATGTCAAATATAAGACTGGGGGCATAACACTGGAGGTGACCTACCTTATCTCTCCCAACATTATTTTTGTTAAAGGTTATATGATAGCACACCAAGAAGTTGCCTCCTCCTCCAACAAAAAGGGAAGGGAAAGCTTGCTCATGAAAATGGACCTTCCTCTTATGTACCTTTAGTTATATCTACTCCTATCTCTCACCCTACCGTGGCACCTCTGGCCTCTACTCCCATGCCTCACATGGGGAGTCCAATGGTTCCCTCTTAAAAAATGACCACACATCAAGTCTTTTAACTTCTCATTTTTACAACAATGCGTCATCCCATTGTTTACAGAAAGGGGAATTATTCTCATAGAGTCGCCACGTGTCTCGGCCTCCATAGCCTACTACTAATCCTACCCATTTAACAACAAATGGGAAGAGGCACACTACTGAAACACACACACCTAATTCTCCATGTCTCATTGTTTCCAATCCCATGCTTCCTCCTCATGTTTCTATCCAAGGGATGTCCCCTCCACTAGTAATAGTTGTGATGGTCACTCCCATAGCACAACAAGATCCTTTCACTCCTTTTCAAGAAAAGGCTTCTAGTTCTTAAAGGTGATGAAATCGGATTTTATAAGAGTGTAAGCATCGAATGTGGGATCTAGCTAATAAAAAAGCCACCTCATAGAAGGAATATGGGGAGCCTATAGCTTTGATTTATATATCTCCCATTACATCTTCTTCATCTGCTGCCCCCACTTTAGTTCCCCTTGCCTTAGTTCTACCTTTGGCTCCCCCTATGAATGGTGATGATCCTTACTCCAAAAGGGTGAGGGTTTTCATTGCTCCCTCTGTGGATTCTCCCCTTCTAATTACCCTCATGGAAATCCCACCTTTTCCTTAGCTCCTGGACATGTCAAACACCTTGGTGGTGTCTATTGTGACTTTGTCACCTTCTTCCTCACCTTTTTCTTCTTCCGTCAGGATCTTGCATCCTCATTGAAGCATAAGTTAGAGGATGATCTTTCTTCAAATGGGGATCGACAGAAGGAATCACCTTCTTTAGAAGGTAGCTCTACTTTGACCTGCATCATCCAAGTGGTAGAGGCAACCTTGACATCCCTCAAGTTTTTCACTATCCTTTCATCTCTCAATGAGATTGATAGTGGATATTAGGAACCTCCTTCCTTGTCCACTTAGTTAACACATGGAACTCTAGTAAAGTGAATGTTTAATTTAGTCGATGATATCTCAACCCTGTCCTTGATCTTCACAAAATTGATGAATTTTACCTCACAATAGCTCAATAGAGAAGACTTTGAGTACCCTTCCTCCTTGGCCCTTATTGTAGGAGGGTTAGAGGGTACTTCCCTTTCCATCCTATATGATGATCTAGAATAGGAGAAAAATGAACTCCTTGTTGATGAGGACTAGGATAGTACCTCTTCTTTAATTGTAGCATAGATTGTGTGTGTGTGTGTGTGTTTTGTTTCCCTCATGCTTGTTTTTATGTGTGCCTGGAGGACCCTTTCTACCCTTGTAGGTGAAGGGAAAAACATGCAAGATATAATGACCCAATAGTGTGGAATACATTCCCTTAACACTAATACAACATAGGAGAAGAGCATAAACTGGTTCCTAATAGATTTCAAAACTATTTGAGATAAATACAATAAGCATGGAAAGACAATCAGAAATAAGTAATCACAATTGACACAAGATATATGTGGGAAAACCTTTTCAGGTAAAACACCCACCACACAAAGTCAAGACAATTGTATTATAGTAACAAAATAGTTACATACAATATATAGTCTTCTTTGATTAGTTCACAATAGTAGTTCCAAAACTATCTCACTATTATAATGTTTTCTCTAAACATACAGTTTGAATTATCTCTCTCATGCAATATTGTACTCGACTTGATAAGTCATACATTGCATTCAAAACTTCTCAATCATCTGCCTATCACAAGGTACACCAATCTATGATCCAATCATGCAATCGATCATCCCATGTCGATCTTTTTGCATCGAGCCACCCAAGCATTAATGCCACCACCCAAATCGGGTCTTGATTGCCAGTCAAAGTCGGCCTGCAATTACTACTATTGCCACAAAAGCCTTTGGCCAACTAGAAGCAATCAAAATGCCACGTGCATGATTTGCATTCGCCTATTGCTCGTGCCACCGAGTCCAACTCAGTCAAACATAGTCTTGAGCTCGTCCAAGCTCTCTATGCTCATACTGCTCCATCGTCGAGCTGAGTCGACCCACTCGTGGTAATGCAGTGAGCCCGACTGAGCTCCCTCAAGATTCCTCACTCTACCACCAAGTCAAACTGACCCATCTGCGGTATGGAGGTTTGGCCAACTGAGCTTTTCCAAGACTTGCCTTTGCTATCAGAGCACCAACTGAGTTGGCCCACGGTAATGCGGTGAGCTCAACCGAGCTCACCCATAGACTTCATCGAGCTCGTCCACTAACCGTCCTGTGCTACTGCTATCTGGGTTGACACTAGCCATGATAACGAGGTAACCAGCTATGGTGATCGTTGGTGGTCAAACTGCACTACCGTGCGTGTCGACAGACCACCCCATGGTAGGGCGGTGACTGTCAGCCAAACCACTAGCGGTCTCACCATGATTACCACAGTGAGTGGACCCACCTCCTACGGTAAGGCAGTAGTAGCCAAGGTGACCGCAGGTGGTCTCATCGCCACCACCATGGTCAAGGACTTAATTGCCCATGGTATGGTGGTGACCAGCTAGACCGATTGAGTGAAGGCAACCATAGTCACCGTGGTTAGGGACAAGACTACGAGCGGTAAAGAGGTAACCTCCACCCTTCCACTGTGGTACCACCAGGGTAAGAACTGACTGCCACGATAAAGTGTTTAAGGCTGAGATGAGGCTAGGTGTAGTACATCGATAAACTGCAAAATCACTAGATTTTTGTCAAGTCATGAAAAGAGGGACTTGAAGCTGGAAGTTGAGACACATTTTCTCAACAATAGGTGCTTGGATATAGGAATTTTAAGGTGTGGCATACAATTTCTCTATTGGTTACATCATTCTTCTATATATTGTAACCTTTCTTTTTGATAATTAGGAATGATGTAAAGTGTTGGGGCATTTAGGTCTTCCTTCCATGTTGACCCAATTTTAAATTTTTTTTTTTTTTTCATGTGCTCTTCTTTAGATTCAAGAACTTTGGGGATTGATGATCTTTCACTCATACATCACGAGTTACCTATTTATATATATTTAAGAACTGATCTGACCCTGAACTCTAAGATCCCCTTGTCCCTTGTTTTATTTTTCTTTGTTTATCTTGATTTCTTCATCTATGATTGTCTTTCTCCATTCTTTTCTTGCTTCTTGATGTTGTGGTATTTTTTTTTTCCATCATGTGTCTGACAATATGTCCATGTTTACATCTCATCATGTATTGTGGGCCACAACATCTCTCCTCTCTCCTTAGGATGTCATGTGCTCCTCTGTGTATCACACACCACCTTAAGGGCAGGCTACCACACTTCTCTGATTTTTGATAAGGTGCATTCAGTGGCCAATGAATCCCTTACTAAAAATCCTCCATTTTTCAAAAATTAAATTCTTCAACAAGGACACCTAGAGAATTTTTTCTTTCAAAAATGAGTTCATGGCGAAAGAATCCAAAAACTTTCATTCGAAAAGGGATTACCTTTTTTGATGAAGAAGTGTAAAAATTTTCCATTGAGAAGGAACATTCTTTCCATTATATTTCTTGACAAAAGATATCTTTCAAAAGGATTCATTGATGCTAGAATAATTTGCAAAAAAATCTATGCTTTTCAAACAGAATGTCCCATTGAATGAGACCCTTTCTATCTTGAATGGTTCCCAAGGGACCCCTTTGAAAAATTATCCTTCAATTTCTTGCTCCATGATTATTTTTCTACATTAATTTTGCTTGCTTAACATGTTTCTTTGCATGACTAAGCACCTATAAGTTGCTTTTACAATCAAGCTTGGAGGATTGAGCAACTCGTCAAGCTTTCCTTGAAGGAAAGAGCACCGTAAGGACCAATCAGACTCTATGGAGCCTTTATTTATATCTCTGAGAATCAAGAACTTGTGGCACCTCCTTTGTAGGACCGAGCATCTGTAGAGTCTTTGTTCACCATCTATATGATTGAGAGAGCACATGGAGTGAATTATATAGGAATGATAACCTATAGAGATTTTTTTCACCTTTTCTATGACCGAGTACTTGTGGAGCCATCTCTCTATCTAACCCATCTAAGTGTGTCAGATTGTGGTCTACTTCCTCGATGGTTAAGGCATATTCTCTTCAAATTCTACCTACTTTATCTTGCATTCAATAACATGTATGCTCATTAAAGTGGAGGAAAAATTTAATGGCATGAATTTACACCCTAGGAAAATTCCCCATTTTCATACCCCTCACCTTAGAAAAATGTGATCTGATGATGCAAATTCCACATCTCCCAACTTTCCCCATCCAATTGGCAGCTCAGTTTTGTGTAGTGGAGGAATATATTTCAGGGATTCCCTAGTGTCACACTATTGTCCTAATAGGATTCCCACCCCTAGAATTCTCATAAACATTATGCTTGCTTTTGGCTATGAAGCAAGTTGTGTGCAATAAGTTGAGTCCACTTTTTTCCCAAAAAGTGGAAGTGCCTTCCTTAATTTTTAGAATTTGTCACATTTGACCTAAAATTTTAAGGACATAGAGATAGAATCTTAAAAAAAGTCACTAATCATAAATTTAGTACTTGGAGTGTACTTTCCAAATATGTAATTTATTTTAATACCTAGATGATAAAAAATGATTTTAAATAGACATTTATAAAAACCCCTATTTAAAAGACTTTTTTTTACCATACCATGCATGTGTACGTAATCCATATTTTGAACTAAATAATGGTATTTTTCTAAATATTTTAAGGAAAAGATGTGTAACTCATTGAAGCATGCTTTCAATATTTTTTGTAATTTTGTATTGAATATTTTTTTTTATTAATTTTTTATTGGCCATATTTGTTTTGAAAAATCATTGTGTACATCATGTATGAGATGACCTAAACTTATAATTTTTTTAATTTTTTTTAATGTATGCTTTCATACAATACATTTTTCAAAAAATTATTTTAATGAAAACTTATTATAATACTTAAATTAATTGAAAAATAGAAAGAATAGTCTAATTATAGAATAAATTACATATTTGTAATCTACACTATCTCATCTATAATGGGTTTCAATTTCATTAAAAAATTCTACAGAAAAGGCCTTCAGGCATATGTCCAAAGTCACTATTTTCTTGTGGCATTGACATGACCTTCAAATTGTAGGTCAAACTAGGTCCAAAGCTTAGGTTTGGGTCCCTAAGCCTTTTACAAAACTGAAAAACAAATAAAAAACCTAAGTATTTTTTATTGTTTTTTAAAACGGGATCCTATTTTATAAAAATATATATTTTTTATACTTAAATGAAATGGGATCCCATTCTACAAAATAGGATCTTGTTTCTTAAAAGTATAAAACGATCTTTTTTTATGAAACGAGCCATTAAAAATGGGATCCAGTTTTACAACGGGATCCTGTTTCTTAAGAAATGAGATCTCGTTTTTTAACAACTCATTTTAAAACTAAAAAATGGGATCCCATTTTTGGCTCGAGACCCTGAACCTAAATGGGATCCCGTTTATTAGAAATGGGATCTTGTTTTCTTGAAGCCGATTTCAAGTTTTTGTCTAAGGCAAAAAATTCCTTATTTCATGGACTCATCTTCTTGCATTTAATACTTAGCATAATGTTCCCTACTCCCTTGACCAACACCAATTGGGTATTTCACCTCCTTACCATTCAAACTTCCTAAATCTTCAAGCTATCCTTCTTCTCCACAATCTCTTGATCTTTTTCTATTCTAACACACTCAATTTCAAGATTCTACATCGCTCCATTGTAGCTGCAAGTTTTGGGTTTCCTAGCTCCCACACTCCATTTGATGTGCCAATATTGCTGTTGGAGGACTTGAAATCTCTCTCATTCCTCTACTTTCCTTGAGTGCACGTAGATTTGGAGGTGATATCTTCCATTATCACTTACTCTTTGCATCTTTATGTATTGATGTTGCATACTTGTTGTTGGTGTTTTCTCTTAGCACTATTTCTTTTATACTTCTACATCATTTTCCATATATCATTGCTATCTAGCTATCCTAGAGGTGTGAACAATGAAGTGGTGGACTAACTAGGCAAGTACTCTATACATTGCCCCAAAAAATTTATGTTTACATGTGTGCAGGTGCATTTCAATAGGGACTATTCCATGATTCAACTTGCAGGTGGGAATGTATGTATTTTTCACCTTCTCTTTATCAATTCTAGTTTAGTTTAGACATACTATTCTTCTTGTTGTATTTCAATTTTGTACCTTTTCAATATTCTAGCATAGCAAAAAACATTATCACTCATGTTGTTAGTTATATTTCTAGTGTTTTGGTTTGTCTTTGAGACCCTCTATCTATATAGACGCTAGCACACCACATTGGATTTTTTAGTATGTGCTACCATCCATAGGGAGTAATTTTTCTGAGTAGTAGATTGGCCCCCTAAAATTGGCTCATCTAACCTTCTAAAACATTCAGTTTTAGTAGAAAGATAGCAACAAATAAATTATCTTCCTTTTCGGCCAAGTAACATCTTAACCTTTCCAAATCACTTAACAAGCTTGAGGTATATTGTGGAAGCTTGTTGCTTAGGACTCTCTGATGACCTAGAGTCTTAGAGCAGCAAGTCCCCCTCCTCTAGAATATGCAATTGTACTAATTTCTCACAAAATAGATTCTAAAAGCTAACACTGAAAATTTGAATGTTTATTGTTAAGGTGTTTCTTATAACATATTAAAAATTGGTCTCCAACAAGATAGGGGGACCCATATGCCCATTGGTGTATGGGTTTTGGCCCTATCTTCTAGGACACTGGGTGTTGGGATCAAAACATTAATTTCTTGTATTTATTCAATGATTGAAATCCTTTGGAAAATGATAAAATTGAGCCTTGGAATGCATAATTTAGGAAATTAGGAGCTTAATTAAGTCCAACAAATTAAGGGGGGCAAAACATAATGTGAAATTTTTAAGGGTGACAATTTTTGAAACTACACCAATCAATATTGCTCATAAGCTGGGGATCCTCATTTGATAATTTGTTTGTTGAGCCAATCCATATTGAATCATTCTTCTATCAATGAAAAATATTAAATATTAAATAACGTTCATCTATAGATTTAGACCAAGTATGCAAACATGGATTGATTTGGGACAAATTTTTTGAATTCTTTATGCTTTAGTAAATGTCATGGTGTTAAAAAAAAATTGGAATAAATTGGGGAATTCAATAAATCACTAGGGTTGTGCTCTCTTGATTGACTCCCCCAACCAATAAAATTAATTTTACCACAATATGTAGACATGAAAATTATCTAGAATAATTTGATGCAAAACTAGATTAAGGTGTTATAATTGAAGAGTTCCTAGTAGGATCTTCTTTACATGCAAATTATATTTAGTGAATTTATATACATGTACATAGAAATATATTACACAAACCACTATCAAGTAGGTTTAAAGTGAGGAACAATGGGCATTAGATAGCCAAAATTTGACTTTGAATTTTAAAGGTTAGATCCAAAAATGAGTGATCAAACATGATCAATCCCATTCTTATCTAGAACATGAAAGTATTAATATTTGTTTGAAGGTTGATTCCTTCACCCCCTTGGTCAATTCCAAGTTGTCTAGTGTGGCCCTCTATATTTGTGGCATGGCTTAATCACCTCCTACAAATATTGTATAAATATAGTGTTTGTATCAATCATTAACAGGTCAATCTTTTGGCACAATGTAAAATCCATTGCAACAAATGGTACCAGAGAGAGTTCACAAGTTTTAATTCAATGATCATACTAGGGGGGATTGTTGGAAGGTTGATGGCTTCGTCCCTTTGGTCGGTGCCAAGTTGTTCAGTGCTTCCCTTTGAATTCGTGACATGGCTTAATCTCCTCCCATGGATCTTGTATAAATTTGGCATTTGTATCGAGCATTAACAAGTCAATCTTTTGGCCCAATGCAATATCCATTGCAACAATATTTAAGCAAAAAAAATTAGAAATGGGTGACTATAATGACCATGGTAAATGTCAAATGTGTGGAAATATATTTAGATAGGTGTAAAATAAGCATAGTTTGGGAGAATATATATAAGTAGGTATGAGTGTTATTATGGAAGAAGGAACCCAAGTTTACACAACCCATTGTCATTTATTGATATATAATTATATATTTAGTTCCATCAAAATGGACCCAAAACTATATGGGAATGAGTCAAAGTTTACACAACTAAACAAAAAGTATGCAAATTTCACTATTCCAACTATATATAAGTATGATGTTTATTAGTAAATTATTTTTAATAAGAACTGGAAATTTATAAAAACTTACATATATATCAATGGGTTATGTATTTATAAACATTGTAAAAATAATTATTAAAATTTTCAAGTAATAGATATGATTTTTCCACAATCAATATTTAAATGAAGTAATATATCTTGATATAAGTATATAAGCATTGATTTAATTTACATAAATTTAAGAGATGGCCTTTAACATAGAGATTCAAAAGAGATGACCTTGAACATAGGAATTTTAAAAAGATGACATTGAATAAATTTTGAGTTGAAGACACCATTTAAATCACAATAGTATTCATATATTTCAAAAGAGAAATGGAAACACTAATTTTCTAAGTTATATAATAGTTTCCCCCTCAATCAACTTAATCCATTTAGACAAGGACAAAGAAAAATTAAATTTGGAATAACCAACCACACATTAAAAAATTTCAACCATGTACTATGCCATCAATAAGTAACAATTATTTATTTAAAATGGTTTATCAATTTTTTTTTTAATATTATATAGTATCTTTGAAGTTTAAAGAAAAATTGTCATTGTTTGTATGACCTTTGAATTAACTATAGGTTAAGAACTAGCCAATCTCTAGCCTACATAATAAAAATAATAAAATTATCATTAAATTAATGCTATTTATCATTGTCAAGTATTGTGTCAATGTTAATACCAACAAAATCTAATCGAATAAGATGTTACATAATTATTTTAATATATCAAAATGAAATTATTTATAACAAAGGCAAACGAGATTACAAATATGCACAGTAGGAGGTTGGAAGTAATAGAGTAGATATTTGAATACTCAAATGGAAATTTTCTAGAAACTACATTAATTAGAGCATGAACATGGGAATACCAAAAATTCTTGATCACAATTACATCATTTCCCTTAAAAGACCCTCTTGAATAATCAATTATCAATCTCATTTTAAGGAATGGCTTGTTCTCACTCTCGCACACCTGAACACAAACACAATTAGGAGAAACCTCAATTTGTAATGAGTAGCATGTGAAAATTATATTGTTGTTACTAATTATTAATCTGCTATCTATATAGATTATTTGATTGCCAAAAATCAATTCACAACAAATATTGAAAAATAACACAATTGCAATTTCATAAATAAAAACATCACGAATAGAGAAGAAAACATGCAAAACAATGAACACAATATTTTTGGACAAATTGTCTCTAGAAAAACCTTAGAGGGAAAACCAGTACTATAGATGAGGAATTTTATTAAACTTCATCAAATTAAGAGATACATAAACTGCTTGCCTCTTACTAGCAGAGCTCCAACAATATTTCTTCTCCAAAAATTCTTCCCTTAATTTCTCTTGCTGAAATTCCACTACTGTTGCCTCTAATGCTATCACTGCACCCTTGCTATCACTGCAAATATTTCTCAAGTGTGTGTTCTCCAAATGCCCATTGATCCCCTTTTATACTATTCCCATTAAGAAACCAATGACCATGATTGAATCTCAATCGATGGCTAAGATTAATTAGACTCTAATAAACCCTAACTAACTGGTTTCTAGAAGTCTCTAAAGGAATCAATTAATTAATTATCTCTAACTAACTCCTTTCTGGAAGTTTCTAGAAAAATCAATTAATTAAATAATATTTCTTGGACTTGGAGACACCTTTCCAAGCTACATAAATTAACTCTCCCTCTCAGCGAGGAAGGTGTTCTGCATGACATCTAACATATCTCTGAAGAAGATGAATTCCGCCTTCCCCGATGCCTTTGCCAAAAAAAATTCTACCTGTTGATGTATAGGTATATACTATATCTAAACAATCTCTCGTTGTACACAATCCCTAATGAAATGATATCTAATGTCTATATCCTTAGACTTATCATGAAACACCGTATTCTCAGACAATCAGATGCAACTCTAATTATCGTAGAGTATCACCATAGTCTCAACCCTCTGACTAAAAAAGACTACCAACAACTTCCAAAGCCATATCTATACTCACACATCGCCATGCTAGCTGCTATGTATTCTTCTTATGCAGAACTTAGAGTCACATACTTCTACTTTCTACTGTACCAAGAGACAACTCTTCATCCCAAGCTAAAGCAACACCCTGAAGTGATTTTTCTGTCCATTGTACTTCTTTCCCAATCTATTCTGGTATAGCCTATCAACTTGATACCATTAGCTTGAGCATATTTGATCCCATACTCGATTGTACCATGCAAATACCGACACACATGCTTTGCCTATATCCAATGCACTCTCTTCATCTCAACCATGAACTAAATGAGAGAGTTTACTGCAAAGGATATATTTGGCCTAGTGTTGACCAAATACATGAGAGATCCAATCAACAACCTATATAAGGTGGGGTCTACATCCTTCTCTCTAGATGTGTCTTCCTTCTTGAAATTCGTGATCATAGGAGTAGACATGGCTCTGCAATCCTCCATCTTGAACCTGCTCAAGATTTCAATGTATTATTTCCATTTTCCAAGGAAAATATCTCCATTTGTCTATCATACCTCCATGCCTAGAAAGTAGTGCATAAGCCCCAAATCCTTCATCTTGAACTTTTCTACAAGGTCCCTCTTGCAGTCCTCTCTGAGCCCAAGTGAACCTGTTAAAAACAAGTCATCCACATATAAAACAAGAATGAGAACCTCACCCCCAACCACCAAGTAGTAGAGGTTATAATCCAACTCACTCTTCACAAAGCTCATTCCTTGCAAGTATCTATAAATGCACTCATACCAGGCCATGGGAGCCTGCTTGAGTCCATACAAAGCTCTCTTCAATCTACACATGTGGGTTTCACTGCTATGTGCTACAAATCCCTCTGGTTGTTCTATTTATACCTCCTCTACCAATTCACCATTAAGAAACACCATCTTGACATCCATCTGATGGATCTACCATCCCATCTGTGTTGCAAGTGAGATCACGACTTGTATAGAAATATACTTGGCCACCGAAGCAAATGTCTCCTCATAGTCTATTTACTCCTTCTCAGAGAACCCCTTGGCCACAAATCTTTCCTTTTATTTCTTGATGCTACCATCTACATCGTGCTTGATCTTGTAGATCCAACATGATCCAACCACCGCCCTATCTGTCGGTCTATGCACAACCTCCCACACATCGTTCTACACTATTGTGGTATATTCGTCAACCATCGCATCTCGCCACACCTACTACTGTGTGGCCTCCTGATAAGTGGAAGGCTCACTATCTACCAACTGACTAACTAATGCCATATAGTCATTATACCTGGTTGGTTGACTCTATTGTCTATTACTCATCCTAGGAGCTCCCACAAACTCCTGAGTATCGCTATGTGTCTATTGGTTCCTGCTACCAGCTGTATAGGATGAAGTATCAACCTCCATGTCTTCCTGATGCATCACTTGGATCCGCTACATCTATTGATCCATACTCTACAAAATCTTAGCACTTGAGCCTGTGCTCGTACTATTAACTACACTCGAGCTTCATTGCCCCTGATCCAATTACATAATCCTTGGAGCTTTTGTTGGCTGCTTACTCTAATCATTTGTTTGAAAATATCTGGACCTTCTAAATTCCTTTTCCTCCATGAATTTGACATCATGCCTAACTATAATCCTCTTGCCCTCTGGAATAAACATCTGATATGCCTTTGAATTCCTATTGCACCCCACAAAGTACCCTTTCTCTGCAGTCTAATCTAACTTGGAATGTGTAGCCCCTAGAATGTGACAATATTCCAAACTCTCAAATATCTTGAAGTGGCTGCAATCTAACTTCTTTCCTTAGAATGCCTCCTCTAGTGTCATCTTGCCCAATACCTTATATGGAACCTTGTTCTATATGTATACTACCATACTACATGCCTCTGCCCATAAGTAATGTGGCATATCCTAGCCATACAACATAGTCCTTGATGCCTTTAACATAGATCGATTGTTCCTCTCAACAACCCCATTTTGTTGGAGGTTGTAAGGAGCAATCCTTTCTCTCTTGATTCCTTCTCAGCTACATAATTTTTGGAACTCTTTATCTTTGTACTCACCTCCATTGTCTAGCCAAAGAACCTTTATCTTCCTACCTATCAAATTCTCCACAAGAGCTTTGAAATCTTGGACATGGCTAAAGACCTCATCCTTGGTCTTCAAGAAGTATATCTAGGTCTTCCTAGAGAAATCATCAATAAAAGTAATAAAGTACTCATATCCTCTAAGAGACTTTGTTGGAATTGGTCCAAATATGTTTGAATGTACTAGATAAAAAACACTCTTGGATCCGGTGTCACTCCTTGTAAATGTTTCTTTCAAAAACTTCCCCAACACACATCCCTTACATACATCATCATACTTTGTGCTCACCTCTGGAACACCTATCACTGTCTCAGGAAGAAATTTAAGTGCTCCATGATGTATATGGCCCATCCTCCTATTCCATAGCTCTCCTTGATCTCTATAATTACTATTTCTCATCAGTTCCTTATGAGTATCAAATTGTAACCTATCAAGCCGACTACTCCTAATTCTAATGGCTATGGGTGATTTCCAATCCTTATGCTTGATTAACACATTCACCCCTCTCAAGAGTACATTTTAGCCTTTATCCTAAAGGACATATACAAAAATTAGATTCATGCCCAATCCTGGCACATGTAACACATCATGAATGAGAATCAACTTGTCATTCTCCCTCTAAATAGAACAATCCCTTTTCCAATTGGATTGAGTTTGGACAATGTCCCCATAGAAATCTAGATTTTGATGTCCTCCTCCTTATAACTAGAGAAGTACACTCTAACTCTTGTCATATGAAATGATGCCCCAGTGTCTATATACCAAAAACCTTGTGAGGTTGAGCTAACCATAAAAGCTATGAATGCAAACTCATCCCCCATTCTACTAGAGGGCTCATTTGCACTTGTTGAAGTTGTTTTCTACTTCTTAGCTTTCTTTTCATTCTTCTTCCTTTGTGGGCAATCACTGACATAGTGGTAAAACTCATGACAACTGTAGCACTTGATCTTATAAAATTCCTTATTCTTCTCACTTATAGGATTTTATCCTTTACTAAACCCTTTCTTTGCTTTCCATTCTCCTGCTAGGGCAACGCTTTCCTGTTCCACCCCACTTTTCTGACTACTATTGTTTGTTCCACTGACAAGACTTAATCTAAGCTCCTCCTGAGTGAAGTCACTCCATAGTCGATCCCAACTCGATAAGGTGTCTCATCCATTAATAACTTGAACAAAAAATCGCACTTCTTATTAAACCCATTTAGGGTTATTCATACTAGCTCATCATCATTTGGTTTATCTCCAAATGCTACTAACTCATCCTTGACAAGTCTAAGCCTGGTGAGGTAACTTGTAACATGTTCTCCATTGTTCATCCCGGTATTCCTCAACTTTTCTCTAAGAATCAACTTCCTATTAGTGGTAGCATTCTGGTATAGATTCATAATGGCATCTGAAATCTACTTCGTTGTACTCTATGATATGTAAGACAATATGATCCTTAACATTGTCAAGAATAAACCTCCTCACCTTGGCATCTTCCTTTGTATATTCTAAGAGTTGTGTTGGACCTGTAGGTACAACTACAACACTGGTCACATATTCTTTGATACCAAATTCTCTTCCAACAATAAAGAAATTATTGCTTTCTAGACACCAAAATTTGAGGTTCCATCCAATCTATCCTAGTCTCTTAAACCTATTGAGGCCATCTCAATAATAATAATAATAATTCTAAAGAGGTAGAACTAGGTTTTATAAACCCTCAATTTTTCCTTCATGTGCTTGCACTGAGCCTTTTCTACCCTCAGATTAGATCTGATACCATGTAAAAATTCCATTGTAGTTATTGATTATTAATCTGCTATCTATATAGATTCTCTGACTTCCAAAATTTAATTCACAACAAATATTGAAAAATAACACAACTACAACTTCACAAATAAAAACCTCAGGAATAGAGTAGAAAACATGCAAAATAATGAACACAATATTTTTGGACAAATTGTCCCTGGAAAAACCTCGAAGGGAAAACCAGTACTATAGATGAGGAATTTTATTAAACTTCATTAAATCAAGAGATACATAAATTGCTTGCCTCTTATTGACAGAGTTCTAACATTATTTCTTCTAATAGCATTTTGTTTCTACAGTCCATGATAGTTAGATTCAAGATTTTTGGATAAACTGTGTGCATATTTTTACATCAACGTTTCAGATCATACTCCATGATCCATCAGCAGGATGAAAAGAAGAAAGAGAGAGAAATCAAATTTTCTTCTCCATAAATTCTTCCCTCAATTTCTCCTACTAAAATTCCACTAAATACTGTTGCCTCCAACGGTATCACTGTGCCCTTGCTATCAGTGCACCCTTGCTATCACTGCAAATTTATTTTCTATCACTGCAAATATTTCTCAAATGTGTGTTCACCAAATGCCCATTGATCCCCTTTTATACTATTCTCATTGAAAAACCAATGACCATGATTTAATCTCAGTCGATGGCTAAAATTAATTAGACTAGATAACAAACCCTAACTAAATGGTTTCTAGAAGTCTCTAAAGGAATCAATTAATTAATTTATAAATTATCTCTAACTAACTCCTTTCTAGAAGTTTCTAGAAAAATCAATTAATTAAATAATATTTCTTGGGCTTGGAGACACCTGTCCAAGCTACATTAATTAACATTATAACACATAATATTATATTATATATTGAAATATCTTGTAATTGTACCATTACAATTATTGATCTTCCATAGTGAATTAATCCCTTCACATGAAAGTATGTGAGCGACAACTGGCCCGTCTTTGTTGCGTTCAACTAGACCATAATCACACATTTAGTCATACTAATCTAACCTTCACAATAAAGACAATAAGACACACGTATTTGTTAATTTTGAATGAGTTGTTTACCTATCCACTTCCGCTCAATGCTGCAATAGTTTTGTGCCCTTCAACATTTTCCATATGGAACCTTGGAGCTATAGAAGAGCAACTATAGAAAACACAAATAAATATTGTCGTAATCAAGGTGAGGAGAAAAGAGTGGACTATGTTTCAACTAAATATATCAACAATGAGCATATCCTTTTAAGGTTGGGTTCTTTATCATCGACAACCACCAAACCGTAATGCTCGCCTTGGCCAACTCTTAAAAAACCTCGCCATTAGAAAGAATGGAGAGGAAACATAACCATAGAAAGCCAACTTAATAATTATTAATCTCAAGTTTGTCCATATATCAAGTCTTCATATTCCTTCATAGCTCAATACACCTACAAAGTAGCCAATATGATAGTGGATTACTTGGAAAATCATGTTATAGATATGATCCAAGGAAATAAAATTAGCATTAAATGGCTAAGGATAAATGCATAATTTTATTAATATTAAATATAATACCAACTACAACCTCCATGAGGATTGATGATAAGTGTATATGGAGTAGAAATTAATGATATCCATGTAGATTTACACATGGTATAATTGGAATAGCACTTCTTGCATCTCACATATTGGAAGAGGAGAAATAATAAATCCACTTTCCACTATGAGATGGGATGGAAGAATGAAATAATCTGAAAGTAGGTTGGTTTTATAAATAGATGTCCACCTACCACTAGATGCAAGAAATTTATTGATACATATGTCTAGTTAACTAGTGAGACCAAATAAATGATTTTTTCTATAATAGATGCTCAAAAATTGATCATGTATGTCTTTATATATAATTCAATTGCTATTGGGAGAATATTTCTTGGTGAAATACCATGGAAACTAAGTGAATTCTAATATTTCATCTTGTATTGAACTTGAGAGAGTTTCTTGGTCAAATACCATGGAAACTAATTGAATTCTAATATTTTGTCTTCTATCGGACTCAAGAGAGGAAAAATAGACAATGAGTTCAATGTTCAATTTGATGGTGAAGAAATAGATGCTTGGAAGTTTAAAAGAACCATTACAATTTTTTTCTACTAACTTTGAACTACTAATTATAAATTTGGATCCTTCAATCAATAGCTTTACAGTTATCTGTGAAAACCATTCATAGCCACTTGCAACCTATTAATAGAGGCAAGGAGCTGAAAAAACAAAGAATGCAATGGATATCTTAAATTAAAATCTGGATTTAATTGATGAGATTGTCATATAATGGATGACATCTCTATTCACTAATAGTTCAGAAAAAGAGGATATTTGAAAGTAAGAAATTATAAAGAAATTTTATTAATATAGATGGTTAAAATATAAAATTTCTATAAATTTAAGGCAATATTTTAACAATCTCTACACATTGTTATAGCTTTGGGATTTTTTTAATGAAGGTAGTTGAAATGTAAGTTGATTATAATATTATTTAATGAAAAGGGAACAATCCTCATGAGTATAATTTATATAGTAGAAAAATATTAAAAATTGAATGGTGTAGTAATATTGAATCACAAAATATTCAACTTAAATAATAATTACTAAGAGGAATTATATAGTGCCAACAAGGACCTTGAACTAATGTTAAGAAAAACTAAAATAGAATTGAAAATTTTACTTTTAAATTAAATTTAAAAATAAAACTATAATAGCAAACAAAATTAAATAAAATATTACCCATAACTTTTAATTATAGCCAACATATAAATTTGTATAATCCACATGTGTATAAACAAAATACAAAATATACCCATCCTCAACCCTGTTCCCCCCTCTCCCCCCCCTATTTATGGACCATGAATCCAAGGCTGGATGTGATATGTCAACCTCGGGATGTTGGATGGGTAAAACTAAACTTCAATGGTGTAGCATGGGGTAACCCAAGTCAGATAGGGTGGGTTGTATATTGAGAAATGATTATGGTCAAACCTTGGCAATCCACTCTTAATTCCTAGGTGAAGGCACAAACAACTTAACATGATTTAAGTTGTTTGGCTAGGGGTGAAATTTGGCATTAAAATGACTATCAGTAAATTGCACTTTGAAGGGGACTCAGTGATTACAATCAATTCTATCTCGTAGAAAACTGCTCCCATATGGAAGCTCGAAAAGATCTCGTACATGTTATTAAAGTATTTTGCACACTCTAAAGAGTTCAAGGTATCTCATGTATATCACGAGGGCCATGAGAAGGTGGATTTATTATCCAAATCCTCAATTGATAGCATAGTAGTTAATGAGGCAACCAGATGATAAGTTATAGTGTTCACATATGTGATGGGTGCCTCTCAACCATTGAAGTCGAGGCACTATTAATATTGATGCCAAGCATGGTTGTCTAAAAATAGGCTGAAAATAACTTTAAATATAATAACAATAAATAGGGGAAATAGAATATTAAAGAGATGAATAGCTAAAGAAAGAATTCTAGCTTTATTATATTTAATCCAGAAATATATGTTGGAATTTCTCCCAACTCCTTTGTGTCCCTCAAGCCTTTCTCGTGATCTAGCATCATCTCCTTCAATGCTATGTAGTGGCATGGTGTCTAGCATCTTACTGTGACCTCCTCTCAAGCATCATGTGGTAGAGCGGTGTCTACCGTAGACCCGTGACTCCTTCTCTTGCGCAGTGCGGTAGTGCGGTACATCACCATACCACAACCCCTTCTCTAGTCTTTCACGGTTGTGTGAAGATCTTGTGGTCTCCCAGGTTTCTCGTTAGTAGCTCATGGTTGTGCAGTGACCCAGTGGTCTTGTAGGTCATTCTTCTGTTGCTCGCAGTGGAGTGGTGACCCCATGGTCCCACATGTCTCTTTTATGTCTCCCACGGTAGTGCAGTAATCATTCTTTTGGCAGCATTTTTGGGTGGATAACAATCTGACACCCATTTAATATGTAAAGGATAGTTTTAAATGTGTTTCGATGGAGAAATTTGGGCATATCTCTCAAGTTTTATTATTGTAATTAATGACTTTTATTACACCTTTTTTGTTGATTTCTATGGCTATTTATTTTAGCTAGATGTGTAAGTTTGAGGTAAGAAGGGAAGTTGGTAAACTTGTGATAGTAATTCTCTTTAGTAGAAAATCTGGGCAGCAACTCTTTTATGAATGATATATATATAATATTAAATTTTATGTGGTTAATAGTCTCTCTATGTGTGTTTTATTTATGTGGATTTTTTTTATTCTTGTATGCTCCTCTGCCTCTAGCCTTCATGTGGTATCAGAGTAGGTTCTTCACAAAAAGGGGTTGTTTTAAGAAGTTTCAATGAAAGAATGGCAACAAGCACAAGCTTGAAAAATCCACAAATCCCACAGTTTAATGGGAAGAATTATGACTACTAGGTGTGAACCCCTTAAGTTGCAATAGCACAAAGACATCAAACATTGTTAGTGTTAGATCAAAATGCATGTAAACATTTGAAGGATTCCCCATGAAATCCACTTATTAAGCTAAAATTAGGAAAATGAAGAACATAAAGCAAGAAACTTGAACTAAATCCTAATTAAGAAAATAAGATAAAGATCTTATAAGGGAATTGGTGCCAATGATATGTTGCCATTGGCCCTTTCCCAATTCCTATGGTTGCAATGTGGATTGATGAAGAAATGGTCAAATCTCCAAATAGATTTGAGCATAACCTTGGTGCAAATGTGAAAATGATAGGAATGTATGGATGAAAATAGCAAAATCAGTTCTCACTTGAAGAGAGTAACTTTGCATATGAGTTGTGGATGAAGATTGAGGAGAAGAGTCTCCAATTTATAGATTCAAATCTTGGAAGAGATAGTGGAAATAAGCAATATGAGACAAAAGATAGTCCAATGGCATTGTGCCACTTGTCCAAATGTGATTGGAGGAGGAGTGAACATATTTTGGTCAATGTGCAAGTTTGAATTTTGAATTTGAAAGTTGGGGGGAGATAAGAGTGGAGTTAATGTCACTTGGCTCAATAGACAAGGACATGTAAAAGGAGTGAATGCCTTGTTGGAAGCACCCATCCACTTGCATTTTTGAATTCAAACTTGAGGGAATATTCCCTTTTGATGCTTTGTGAGGGAAAATAGAGAATTTAGTAAATCAAATAAATTGATTTATTGTGCAAGTTGCATTCTCTAGAGGATTTTAGTGATTGAGATTAAATTAATCAAGATTTGATCAATTTAATGAGAGATTAGATGATTTGACCATTTTGACTTAGATTTTAGGATTGATTTAAATCAAAATGAGAGGAAGGGTTTAATTAAATAAATGATTTGATTTATTTAACTAAGGAAGAATATGTTAGATTAAATCAAATAAGGTTTAATTTATTTAATTTAATAAGAAGACTTTAGGGATTTAATCAAATAAAATGAATTATTTAATTAAACAAAAAGGTAAGGTTAATTAAATTAAATTGATTAATTTAATCAAAGGAGGCAATAGACTTAATCATATGAATAATGATTAAGAGACAAAATGTATGATTTAGAAAGAGATGATGTTAGTAAATAGGATCAAGTGTGTTGAATGACATTTGTACATTTTTAATGTCTACATTTTGCCCCTCTTTGAAGCAATGTACTTGTTGCATTGCTTCAAAGAATAAACTACTGTGATCAAAGTTGAAAAATTTATCAAATTTTTAGATGCCCCACTATTGCCCCAACGAGATGGATTATGCTGGTATATTGTCCCCTCAAGAGATCAAGTGAAAATGTACGATTTTCCAATCGAGATAGCGATAAAATGCGAGAGGAGTGGTTCTATTGATCAGAGGACTCAAGATAATTATTTGATGTAGAAAATTCTGATGATGTATAGATAGTCATCGACCATGGGTAGCCTTGTGTATATTTTGATACAACACACCGATTTAAGGTAGAAATGTTAGTAAAGATAGAAGAATAAGAAGAATAAGATGGATGGAAGGAGGATCCACACAAGTTCACATTATGATGATGATGATTTGCATTGCTAGGAATTGGGATTTTCAAAGGGCTAATTACTTTATGTTTGATAACACACATAGGTACGATGCATCAAGGTATAAAGGATCAAGATGGTGTTGTACCTAGTGTGATGGACTCTGAATCGACAATCAGATAGGAGTGCTCTTGTTCACACTTGACATACGGAAACGTTGCTAGGACGGACCCAACAAAGCAAGTATTCGCCAAGTTATTTTACAAGAGTATCCAACAAACACAACAAATAAAAAAGATAATGATCATTGCCCCATTCCTTTCTCTCTAAACCTATTTTGTTTAGGCATCACCAAGAGGTCCTTGGAATGAGCGCAAAATAAGATAAGTCTAAAAAGACCAAGATAAAGTAAACAAACAAGCCAATGTTCCTCATACCGCTAGCCAAGGCTAAACTACTGTGGGGTACCTGATGCTTATGTCCATTGTAGGAAAGCTTCATCCTAGGACATGTAGTGATCAGGGTTTTGATGAGACTAATTGGGTGATAAGCTATTGATATTCCGAGTTGACCAACTTGCTTGCTTATTGACTTAGACTTCCAAGACTTTGACGATTAGAGCATTCTCTTTAGAGCCTGCTAAACTTGCTTCTAGCTAACTCACCAAAGGGTGAAAGTGATGATTGAATTTATTATGAGTGAGACGATCATGGGTGAAAGCGAGATGAAATGGGTGATCCCACAATAATGGTTTACAATTTTTGGCCAAACTGGACACTGAAATTATTATTTTTAACTAAATCTTCACATTCGGGCACCTATAGCGGCTAAACCGTGAGGAATTTGAAGATGATGCAAACTAGAGTCTCATCACACTTTGTCTGTAGATTCTAAAAATATTTTTTTCAAAATTTTTGGAATAAGATTGCACTTTTTTTTCCATCTCCCACGAAAACTAGTTTTTTTTAGAAAATAACATTTTTTAAATGTGATGCTCACCGTATACAACATAACTTTTTTTGTATGAAGGATAATTTTTATTTTTTTTTTAATTTAGATTTTTAACTATGATATCTAATGCTTTCATTTAGTCTCATAGTTTTTTATTGAATATTGCTTTCTTAATAGAGTTTCGAAATCAAATTAATTGCAATTCAGACATAGGCGGATTGTATACAACATAACTTTTTTTGTATGTATCAAAATTCATTTTTTATTTTTTTAATGGATCAAGGACATCAATACCCAGCACAAACATATTTTTTAAAAATTTATTTTGATAATTTGCTTTTTTTCCACATGTGCAAAACAAAGAGATTGATTTTCGATGAAAAACCTATGTTTAATAAAACTAAAAAAACACATATATAATAAAACCAGAACATATTAAAATTATATTCATGGGATAAATCATTTCTAGGACTACCATAATCATTTGAAATAAATTTTAAATGAATTCATTTGATCCCCCAAAAGGTAAATCAAATGTGATTTTTTATCAGCATTTTGATAGGTGTAAAGGAAAGGAAATTTACAGGTATGGTTTAACACTAGCGAGGTTCTATCGAAGGGGGGTTTGATCTAAGGTGGTTTGATCAAACCCTCTTTAATTGAAATCCTTAAAATAGAACTTTTAAAGCCTTAAATCATTATATTTTCTAAAAATATGTGATTTCAGCAAAAATCAATTCCTCTCAAAAATTGTAAACAAGCTTTGTGGGATCACCCAAATGGATGCACCATTTTGGATTTTCAGATATTTTGAGGTTGTTTTTGGTATTTTCACATTTTTCAATGTTTTTGGATTTTGTGTCTCGAGGGCCCATCAAGGATGGCCTTGCCTACATTTAAGCTCAGAGACGACGTAGTTCGGATGACAAAAAACTGACTTGATGATAAGATGGACAAATGGGTTGTCATTTTATTGTCTAAAGGACTGACTTAAGATGCAAACTAGACAGGCAAACAGATTGCCAATGCGACGAACGCCTAAGGACTGACCTAATTGTAGACCAGGTGGGCAAACGGATTGCCTATATGACAGATGCCTAAAGGACTGACCCTAATTGTAGACTAGGTGGGAAAACGGATTTCCAATGCGACGAATGCCTAAAGGACTGACCCTAATTGTCTCAGGGGATGATCAAAGACCAACCTTACCTATGTTCAAGCTCAAAGATGACGTAGTTCGACAAGGTGAAAGATTGACAAGACTCAATGCTGAGTTTTTTGAAGATTTTTTGAATTTTTTTGATGGATTTTTGAATGTTTTTGATTTTTTGATAGATTTTTGAATGTTTTTGGGTTTTTTGCATGATTTTGACAATTTAGATATGGATATGTGATGATATCAGTGCTTTTTTTTGGGATTTTGTTGAAAAAAAAGCTTAATGTTGATCAATCAGATTGATGGATTGATAGTTTGACTAAGTGTGTTAAGTCAAACAAGGTGATAATGCACTTTTAAAATCTAGGAAGTTGTGTTATCCCAGAGTAAACTTGTACAAAAGAAGATGGTTTGACTAAGTGTGTTAAGTCAAACAAGGCGATTATGGGTTTGATAATTTGGCTAAGTGTGTTAAGCCAAACAAAGATGATAATGGACTTGTAAACCCAAGGAAGTTGTGTTATCCTAGAGTAAACTCATGCACAAGATGATAAATTGACTAAGTGTGTTAAGTGAAACAAGGTGATGATTGATTGGATTCGATTGATCAAGATTGATGAAGCTTGATTTGGAACAAAATTGTTTTGATGATTTAATGTGACATTGACATGCACATTAGATGCAACTGATATTGATGTTCGATGAAAGATAAAGCTTGATGAGGAACATCTTCCTATCAAAATATGCCATGGGCTAGTGATTTGGATTTTTGGCTCACAAATGCTTGGCCAAGTTGATGTCACGTTTTTCCAATGTTTGAATTACCACATAAGTGTGAAGGATATAGATCAAAATTTATTCTCGAAGCAAGATGCAAATATATGCCCCCAGTGTCTAGCAATGTTTGAACGACCATGGGTAGATTCTTGGATGAATGGATATGGATTGTCTTGCAATAAGATCAGGGTGTTCGAACAAAGGAATGCTCATTCAAATGGTGCTTCAAGGCTCAGATAGCATTGGATAGGATGGGATCAATGAAAATGACCCATGTCAAGATGACTACCATAAGCAAGTGTAAAGCGTTTACCAAACCTTTATCAAGATCTAGATAAGGTGGGAGATGGATGCAAATATATGAAAATGAATTGAATAAGTGGTTCTGAGATAAACGAATGATATGGATGAAATGTCGGCTTTATTATGGATGTGATAAGATGCTTTCTCCTAAACTGGCACATGTAGATGCTCAGTTCTACACATGATGCCTGTTTGCCAGGTTTTCATCATGGTACCTGTCCAAAGCGCCACCAAAATGGTTTTCACTAGAGGACGATTTTTTCCTTTAGTTTTTTTTAGTCCTTTTTCTGATTTTTTGGATTTTTGGATTTTTTTGTTGTCACCAAGATGCCTGTTTGCTAGGTTTTCATCAAGGTGACCATTTTTTTCAGGACATTTTTCTGATTTTTTTTGCATTTTCCAAGAGATTTTAAGTTGATGTTGAACCGCCTAGTGGTGCTGATGTTGATGCTTCTTTCATAATATGTGATCGATATCATGTTTGAAGAAGCTGCTTTGTCAAGGCACATGCACTTGAAAGCAACTTTTGAGATCCTTGATCTTCTTTGTCGATACCGGAGTTAACTTTGTCTTTGTGCGCACATCGCAATAGAGTGCACTCTGAATCCTTATGATGAAGGGTCACTGCCAGTACATGGTCAATGTGAGACTTGGATATCATGTGTGGAGGCGTGGATGGAGTGTGTTTAGGTATAAAAGATGGATTGGTTGACAGTTTGGAACCTTTGATTCTCCAAACTTGGGAAGATGAGCAGTAATGGGTGGATATGGAAGTGTTCGTTGAATTAGGACCAACTACTTGATACACTTTGTATGTCACTTGAGAAGCATTTTTTCGCTTTTGTGGACATCTTTGATGGATACTTGCCCCTTTTTTATTTTTCCCCATAGTTTCTTTGACTGATGGAGTTTGATAGGGATAATTTTTCTTTGTATTCTTTGGTATCCATATGTACTTGATTTGTCCTTCATGCTTCTTAGCTTCTTTTGCTTTGAAGCTATTCTACATGCTTCGATTCAAGTCTTTGTTTTGATGTTTGTCCCAATTCATGGATGGGGTGATGGGTGGATGGAGATTCATGATGTGGCAGGTCGTAGCATTGGCATTGGTTTCACCATAAGGATCCTTCGTGCCCCCTATGTTGATGTTTGCTCGAGACGAAGTTGCCCCCAGTTTTGTAGAGGTATCACTTACATGCTTAGATCCCTCACTTGTTAAATAACCAAGGCCTTGATGTTTAGGATTGGCAAAAATCTGCACTGGTTCTAGGATACCTTGTTCATGTAGGTCTAATCCTCTACCTTGATAATTCATCTGCTGAAAAAATTTATTTGCCATAGGATATGATTTGACTTTCAAACAAGGTGTCGCCCTTTCTCTGCTCTGTTGTGGACCTTCAAAAGTGTTAGCTTCTTTATTGCTAAGATGGTTTTCCCTTACAAAGGTAAGTGATCTAGCTTTATAAGTGACAGGATCCTCCATATGTGGGATGAATGCTTGATTGATATCTTTAGCTTGATCTTGTGAGATATCAGATTGTAGTGCTTCTTCAAGAAGTGTTGATGCTTCAATGTCCACACAAAAGTCTTCCTCATGATTCATTCTTGATATGATTTCACATGATGTTTTTGATTCACAACTTTTGTAGAAACCTTCTTCATGACCCATTTCTGATATGTCTTTGCATTTATCTATATCTTGATCATGTGTATAAATGTTAAGAGTAGGAGACTCTTGTTCCTCAGTAAGAGTATGAGACTCCTGTTTTGAATGAAGATCATCTACAGGTCCATCCAAAGAAAGCATCTCATGGGTAGATGGAAGAGTATGTACTATGTGAATATGGTCATCATTTGCAACATCTTGTATAGATAGGAGACTGTCCATTATATCATTGTAGTAGCTTGGAGATACAAATTCTCGATCTTGAGTGATTTTGGAATTGCTTTCGACATGCTTTGGATCAAGTTCTTGACATGGGTCAATTTCAAAGAATGGATTTCTTTCTTGGATATCTTCATTAGGCATAGGAAGATTCTCAAATGTCATGAGGTCAAAGGATGGCCATATGTTTTGGATAGGCTCATTGCTAGACCTTGGTGAAAGATGTTGATCATGATTTGGAATAAATTCTTGAGATATGTCCTCTAACTTATTAGGTGATGTAGAGACATTTTCAACATGATCATTGGTGGATGGATCTTGGATTATGTCAATACGATCAAATAATGGCTCTTGATGTATGTTGATTTGATCATCAGATGAGGTGGAAACATCTTCAAGGTGTTCATCAATGGATAGATCTTGATCATTGTTTTCAACAATTGTGGTGGGAATCTATTGCAAGCTTTGTTGTGGGAGTAAGCCCTGTGCTTTTTGCTGAGCCAACAATGCTTGTTGTTGGTCGTGCTGTCGTTGTTCCAACAATGCTTTTTGTTTGGCTTGTTGTTGAGATGATTGTTGATGGATTGCTTGCAATAGTGCCTTGAATTGTGTTTGCTCTTGTTGAGCCTGGTGTTGGGCTTGAGCTTGAGCCTGTGCTTGTTGGGCTACTTGAGCCGCTTGTGCAACTTGTGCGGCTTGTTGGACCTAGAGTGCCTTTTGGTGGGAAGCTTCTTGAGCACCTTGCAACATGATGGAGAATGAATTGGTTGTGTTGTGTTTTGGTGACAGTGGTGGTGGTGGTGGGTTGGGGATGGTGTTGATTGTTGGGGTTGCTTGGATGGTTGCTATTTGTTGTTGCAATATCAATGGAAAAAAGGGGGGATTTGGTATGATGTCTTGATTTGGCATTATAGGTTGACTTTGAACATTATTGTGGTTGAGAATCATATTGCCCTGATTTAGGTAACTTTGATTTTGCATGGTGTTACCTTGACTTGAATCAACATATGGAGTTGTCAACATATTGCTTGAATTTTGAACAACATTGGTTTGATTTTCAATTGTGTCTATCCCAAAATTCACCAAGTATGGATTTGAAATGGTCATGTTTGGTAAATTTGAACTTGGCATGTATGGATTTGATGGGATAATTTTGTTTGGAAAACTCATGCATTGAGCATTTGGTTGATAGATTTGCAGATTTGGAGTTGGATTTAAATCTATCATTGGGAAAGGTGTTCCAAACTTCAGATTGGACATACTCACATTCAGTGTACCATTGAGGTTTGGAGGCAATAATGATGCCATGTTTGAATTGAATAAATGTGAGTTTCCATAATCAATTGTGAGACTTGGATAGTTTGGATGATCTGGATTGCTCATGATGGATGAATCAAGTGTAAATTCTATGTCCCTCTTATGTTTTGACCTTGTTGTGAGTGAACCTCTAAGGTGTTTAGGACCAGTGATGAAATGAGAGATGAAAGGGGTGAATGAAATGGGTGCTTTGAACTTTTAGAAACTTTGGATCAATGCTAGACTTTAGGAGTTGGTTTGATTTGATAGTTTGGCTAGGTGCGTTAAGCCAAACGAGATGATGGTGAACTTGTAAACCCTAGGAAGTTGTTTTATCCTAGGGAAAACTTGCATAATAGAATGAATTGGCTAAGTGTGTTAAGCTAATGAAAGTAATCATGAACTAGTAGACCTCAGGAAGTTGCGTTATTTTAGAGGAAAATTTATTCAAGAAGATTGATAATTTGACTAGGTGCATTAAGTCAAACAAGGTGATTTTGACTTTTTAAAAGTCTAGCATAAGTGATGTTGCAAAGTTCCAAAAGTTGTTGGTGAGATGGAAATTTGATTGATGTTTTGATGGATGAAGTGATGATTTTGATCCTAGACTTGATCTAGATAACACTTCTTCTTACAAGACCTCGGTGTTGAAGAACGGGCTATATTTCCTATGGGAGGAAAGAAAACCTTTCAAACAATTCGGGATTCTGTTGATAATAGGATTTTTGTAAAAGTTGTAAACCAATCATTTTAGAAAACACATGTGTAATACAATTTGTCTTTTATCTTGTTTTAGTGAATTATTTTTACCATAGACACTTGCTTGATTATGTTTTCAAATTGAATGTCAAATGTCTTGCTTTCTTCTTCATCCCACAAGCTCCATTATGTGGAAATCAATTAAATTAGGGAAAAAGTCTCCTATGTTTATCCTTAGTGAAAACAAATGATGATAGAATTCAAGCACTTAGAAACCTCTAAGGATATGATCCCTAGGGAAAGCAAGAGTACTTTGAATTCATCAAGGATATTTGTTTCTCCCAAGGTGTTTGAAATTTGAGGTTCTTGTGAATGTTCATTTTTTCAATGTTTCAAAAACCAAGCAATGTATTTTTTATTCCAAGCAATTTTTACAACCCTAGGATGATGAGGCAATATCTTTTTGGGTTCCCACTTGGATAAATCCAGCTGCGGATATCTTGTATGAATGGCTAAATGCTTGACCACACTGGCTCCCCTCCATGACACTCACTTATTCGGGTCAACCAAGCATTAGTACCCTTGAATCTCCCATGGCATTCTCTCCATTTCCACAACAAGACTGCATGTATAACGTGGAGCGGCTTCAAAGGACATGACCTTTTGCACCAACAAGATAGACAAGGTTTTGGCCTTTTTCTAAACAAAGGGTTCTAATTCGGGCATTCCGTTCGTGGGGGATTATCCAACATCGGCGAGAGTCCATTGCTGTCCATCTCGTCGGAATAATCCTTGTGATATTGGCCTTTGTTTCAATATCCACACTTATATCCTGGGTGGAAGTCGCTTGGCTTTAGCGTGTTCCCAGTTGGTTCATTCCCTTATGTGATTACTCTTTCCCACAAGGCAGGCCCTCTAAGTTAAACAAAACCGAGCCAACATATCCCGTCGTTTACACAACCTTTGTTGAAAACAAAGGGGAAAAACTCCACAATATGTTATGCTCACACTCGCATGTTTTGTTCAATTTTAAGTGCCCAAATCAAAATGTGGAGGCAATATTTTTAACAAGTTAATATCACTAAAATGCTTTTGATTCTCAAGATCGCTATAAAGCACGAGAGAAGCGCATATGCATTTTAATGATATTAATTTGTAAAAAAGTTTGCAAAACATAAAAGACACTTGTTCATTTTAACCTTCAAAGCAATGATGAATTCTTTTTAAAAGCACCAAATGAAGTGTGAAGTTGCCTTATTCAATTATTACCTTTCAAACCAACTCTAGTGCATTTGCCTAAAACTCTTTTTAACCCCTTGGCAACCTTAGAAAATAAAGTTTGTTTGTTCTTTTTAAATCCCAATGAAAATTTAGTATTCTAAGGTCAAAGATTTTAACAAGTTGTTTGAAAAGTGTTGAAGAACACTTAAGTGTTTAGAAACACTTTGCACAAAATGAACATGATATAAAAGAAAATTTGAATGTTTTTTTAAAGCCTAGAGTAATATTAGTTTTCCTAAGGCCAAAGATTTTAACAAGTTCTTTGAAAAGTGTTGAAGAACACTTAAGTGTTTAGAAAACTTTGGGTTTGTGAAGATAACATCATGGTGAACTTCTCCTTTTGCTTCCATCCTGCAAAATAACAGAAAAACACAGAGCAAAAAAAGAAATACAGCAAACCAGGTTAATGATAAAATTTAAAAAAAAAAAATTTATTCAAATTTTAAAAACCAGATTGATCCCATGGCAGAGTTTAGCAAGTGCGGTGCTGCTTAACGGGTGCGGTCTTGCTTAGAAACATAGGCAGTGCTATATAGTGCCATGCGGTCGACTGTATGTGGTGCTCTGCAAAAACAGAGATCGCGGGCGCGGCGGAGTTTTACACGCGGTGGAGTTTGGAAGCGGCGGTGTTCAGCAAATTTTCAAATTTGAAGCACGAGAGGCAGTTGCGGTGCTATATGGTGTCGCGGGCTTCGGGAGGTGTGGTGCAACACAACACCGTGTATGAGTCCGCGGTGCAATACAGCGCTGCGTGTCTGGTCCGCGATGCAATTTCCTGTATATGAACAAAATATGTGAAAAAATCATGGAATTTTGAAAGAAAAACGTGTCAAATGTGAGTCAGCCCTCCTTCTAGTGCCAAAATGTGAACCCCTTAACCTGCAATAGCACAAAGACGTCAAATATTGTTAGTGTTAGATCAAAATGCATGTAAATATTTGAAGGATTCCCCATGAAATCCACTTATTAAGCTAAAATTATGAAAACGAAGAACATAAAGCAAGAAACTTGAACTAAATCCTAATTAAGCAAATAAGTTAAAGATCTAATGGGGGAATTGGTGCCAATGATATGTTGCAATTGGCCCTTTCCCAATTCCTATGGTTGCAATGTGGATTGATGAAGAAATGGTCAAATCTCCAAACAGATTTGAGCATAACCTTGGTGCAAATGTGAAAATGATAGGAATGTATGGATGAAAATAGCAAAATCAGTTCTCACTTGAAGAGAGTAACTTTGCATATGAGTTGTGGATGAAGATTGAGGAGAAGAGTCTCCAATTTATAGATTCAAATCTTGGAAGAGATAGTGGAAATAAGCAATGTGGAACAAAAGATAGTCCAATGGCATTGTGCCACTTGTCCAAATATGATTGGAGAAGGAGTGAGCACATTTTGATTAATGTGCAAGTTTGAATTTTGAATTTGAAAGTTGGGGGGAGATAAGAGTGGAGTTAATGTTACTTGCCTCAATGCACAAGGACATGTAAGAGGAGTGAATGCCTTGTTGGAAGTACCCATCCACTTGCATTTTTGAATTCAAACTTGAGGGAATATTCCCTTTTGATGCTTTGTGAGGGAAAATAGAGAATTTAGTAGATCAAATAAATTGATTTATTGTGCAAGTTGCATTCTCTAGAGGATTTTAGTGATTGAGATTAAATTAATCAAGATTTGATCAATTTAATGAGAGATTAGATGATTTGACCATTTTGACTTAGATTTTAGGATTGATTTAAATCAAAATGAGAGGAAGGGTTTAATTAAATAAATGATTTGATTTATTTAACTAAGGAAGAATATGTTAGATTAAATCAAATAAGGTTTAATTTATTTAATTTAATAAGAAGACTTTAGGGATTTAATCAAATAAAATGAATTATTTAATTAAACAGAAAGGTAAGGTTAATTAAATTAAATTGATTAATTTAATCAAAGGAGGCAATAGACTTAATCATATGAATAATGATTAAGAGACAAAATGTATGATTTAGAAAGAAATAATGTTAGTAAACAGCATCAAGTGTGTTGAATGACATTTGTACATTTTTAATGTCTACACTAGGAAATCACAATGAGGGCATTGTTTTGCTCACAAGATTTATTGGAACTTGTAGAGAATGGATTTCAAGAGCCAGCGGATGCAACATCATATAATGCTTTGACTCAAGCAGAGGACTTATTGGAAGATAACAAAAAGAAGGATTCAAAAGCTCATTTCTTCATCCTACAAGGAGTGCATCAGAGCATTTTCCCAAGGATTGCAGCAACAACAAGGTTCAAAAAAGCATGGGATATACTTCAAACAACCTATCAAGGTATGGGAAAAGTGAAAACAACAAAGCTACAAATACTAAGAAGAGATTTTGAAACAATCTACATGAAGGACAATGAATCTGTAGAATCATTAGACTGGTGAACCAAATTAGATCACATAGTGAGACACTTGAAGATTTCAGAGTTGCTGAGAAGATTCTAAGGAGTTTTCGCACAAGATTTGAGACAATTGTTGTAACTATAGAGGAAACGAAGGACCTCACACATTTTTCAGTTGATGAGATGCATGCATCTCTCATTTCTCATAAACACAGGCTGACCAAGTCTACAAATACGACACTAGAGCATACTTTCAAATCACAAGCTTCAATCAACCAAGGAAGAGGCAGAGGAAGAGGAAGAATATTGTGTAGAGGTGGAAGAAGTAGTCGTTCAAGCTCAAGTGGAAGAGGCAGCAACCAAAACCCATCTCAAAATTAGCCTCAAGGTTAAAGGTATGAGAAGTCTCAAATCCAATGTCACTACTATAAAAAGTTTGATCATTACATGACGGCCCGTAGAAAGAAACAATATGATTGTGTTAAGAAAAATTCAAATTTTACAAAAGAGAATCAAAGTCAAAAGTTAGAACAGAGTACAACATTTTTGGCTTGTAATATTGCTCAAGCAAATGAAAAAGATGTGTGGTTTCTAGATTTAGGTTGTAGTAACCATATGATAGGAAATCTAGAAATGTTTTCAAGTTTAGATGAAAATGTAAAGTCTAATGTCACACCGGGCAATGACAAAAAAATGTCAGTCAAAAGAAAAAGAAATGTCAGTCAAAAGAAAAAGAAATGTCAACATTCTAACTAAATAGGGGGAGAAAAAGTATATTTCAAATGTGTATTCTGTGCTTGGTATAAAACACAATTTAATGTGTGTAGGACAACTACTTCAAAAGGGATACATAGTAACCTTCAAAAATTGTCTGTGCACAATTTTAGACAAATATCCTAGCAACCAACTCATTGCTAAGGTTAAGATGACAAATAATAGAATGTTTCCTTTGAAGATTCAACCAGATTTGAATATAGATTATGCACAAGCACAAGAAACCACATCAGTTATGCAAATTGTCTTTCAAGCAGAAGTAAAAGATGAAAATGGTTATGGCACCTAAGATTTGGTCATCTTAATTTTGGTGGTCTAAATTTTCTTCATAGGAAAATCATGGTCAAGGGATTACCTCTAATAGAAAAACTTGAAAGAGTATGTAAAGGATGCATTTTAGGAAAGCAACATAGAGAATCATTTTCAGTAGGGAAGTCAACTAGAGAAAACACTCTATTGGAAATTGTACATTCAGATTTGTGTGGACCAATGCAAACACCTTCAATAGGTGGTAGATTTAATTTTTTGACATTCATTGATGATTACTCAAAGAAAACATGGGTTTACTTTCTAAAGCATAAGAATGAAGTCTTTCATCTCTTTCATCAATTCAAGTCTCTTGTTGAAAAGAAAAGTGGGTATTACATTAAAGCTTTGAGGATGGATAGAGGAGGTGAATACATTTCAAAAGAATTTTTAATTCTCTACAAAGATCATGGCATCCATAAATAGTTTACAACTAGATACACACCTCAACAAAATAGGGTAGCTGAAAGAAAAAATAGAACAATCATTGAAATGGCTAGAAGCATGTTGAAAGCCAAACATTTGTCAAATGAATATTGGGTTGTAGTTGTATCATGTGCAACATATATAATGAACAAGTGTCCAACTATTTTTTTAATGAATATGGTTCTTGAAAAAGCATGGACTGGAAGAAAACATAATGTTTCTCACATGAGAGTTTTTGGTTGTGTGGCATATGCACCTGTGTCTGATAAATTAAGAAGAAAGTTAGATAACAAAGGAGAAAAGTGTATATTTGTTGGATACAATGATGAATCCAAGGCTTACAAACTTTATAATCCAACAACCAAGAAATTCATAATCAATAGAGATGTACATTTTGTAGAAGATGAAGCACGAGATGGAAGAGTTGAAAAAATAGTCAATATATCAACAAGTATACCTCAATAGGAAATTTTTGTTTTTGTGCTAGCAAATAATACTACTAATGTGACTCCTTCAGCTCTCGTTCAAGCTCAACCAAGTTGTCCACAAGTGACGCCATCATTGAATGGAGTAGCAGAAACAAGAGGACTACAAACATGATCTACAACAAGAAGTTCTGGCGCTGGACTAACAAGTCCACAATCAACAAGTTCAAGAGATTTATCAAATCCTACATTGGCAAGCATGAGAAGACAAAAAATCAGAAGTATAAGGGATATTTATGAGCAAAATGAAGGTGAAAATAATTCTGATCAGATTTCTCTTTTTGCATTTTATCCACAAATAGATGATCCAATTCACTTTGAGGATGCAATTAAAAATGATGAATGGATATGTGCAATGGATGATGAAATTGATGCAATTGACAAGCATCAAACATGGGATTTGGTAAGTCTTCCAAATGACAAGATGTAATAGGAGTTATATGGGTTTATAAAACCAAGTTAAATGCAAATTGGGATGTACAAAAGCATAAAGCAAGGCTAGTGGCAAAGGGTTATTCAAAGTAGCCCAGAATTGATTATAATGAGACTTTTGCACTTGTAGCATGACTTGACACAATAAGAATGATACTTTCCATTGAAGCATAAAACAAGTGGTTTGTTTAGCAGATGGATATGAAATCAACTTTTTTAAATGGATATCTTGAAGAAGAAGTTTATGTGGAGCAGCCACCTGGGATTGAAAATTTGGGTCAAGTAGACAAAGTCTATAAGCTGAAAAAGGCATTGTATGGTCTCAAGCAAGCCCCAAGAGCTTGGTATAGTAGGATTGACATTTATGTTATACAAAATGGTTCTAACAGGTGAAACAACAAACCAACCTTGTACACCAAGCATAATGAAAAAGGTGAAATTCTTATATTATCTCTATATGTTGATGATTTAATATTCACTAGTAATCTGTCAATTGATTTGTTCAAAGGAGACATGAAGGAATTTGAAATGAAAGATTTGGGACTCATGAAATATTTTTTAGGCATTGAAGTGAACCAAAATGAAAATGGTATTTTCATCTCTCAGACAAAGTATGCAAATGATATTTTGAAAAGGTTTCATATGTTGAATTGTAAATCAACACCAACACCTATAGTGACAAGTTTGAAATTAAGTAAGGATGATGAAGGTTCAAATGTGGTTTCAACTTTGTACAATAGACTTGTTGGCAGTCTCATGTATTTAATAGCCTCAAGGCCAGACATTATGTATGTAGTAAGTTTAATTTCTAGATTCATGGAGATCCCAAAAGATACACATTGAAAAGTTGGAAAAAGAATTTTGGGATTCAATATTCAAGTTCAGAGGAGTTCAAATTGATTGGGTACACTGATAGTGACTGTGTTGGAAGTGTTGATGACATAAAAAACACGTTTGGTTATGTTTTTCACTTTGGCACTGGTATAGTCTCATGGGCATCCAAGAAACAACCAATTGTCACTCTTTCATCAGTTGAAGCAGAGTATGTAGCAACAACAAGTGTATCTTGTTAGGCAGTATGGATGAGAAGAGTGTTGAAAGAACTACAACATGAACAAGTGGATGCAACAAAGATATTTTGTGACAATAACTCAAGAATTGCATAGTTAAAGAATCCAATTTTTCACAAAAGGAGTAAACACATTGATACCAAATATAATTTCATTAGAGAATTGATCAACAATGTTGAAATTTTCTTATATTTTTGTAGCTCTCAGGAATAGTGCATAGATATCTTCACAAAGGCACTAGGAAAAGATAGTTTTTTTTATTAAAGAAATCATTTGGGCATCATTGACGTTAGTAGCTATGATTACAGGGGAGTGTTGTAATTTATCCCAACTCCTGTGTGTCCCTCTAGCCTTTCCCATCATCTCGCGTCCTCTCCTTCAATATTGTGTGGTGGCACGATGTCTACCATCTTACCGTGACCTCCTCTCAAGCATCATGTGGTAGAGCGTTGTCTACCGTGGACCCATACTTCTTCTCTTGTGCAATGCGGTAGTGCGGTACACCGCCATACCGCAGCCCCTTCTCCTATCTTTTGTGGTTGTGCGGTGACCCCACGGTCTCATAGGGTTCTCGTCAGTAGCTCACGGTTCTGCAATGACCTCATGGTCTCGCAGTTCATTCTTCTATTGCTCATAGTGGAGAGGTGACCTTGCGATCCCGCATGTCTCTTTTATGTCATCCACGGTAGTGTGGTAATCATTCTTTTGGTGGCATTTCTGGGTGGATGACAATCTGACACTCTTTTAATATGTAAAGGAAAATTTTAAATGCATTTCGATGGAGAAATTTGGGCATATCTGTCAGATTGGATTATTGTAATTAATGACATTTATTACACCTTTTTTGGTGATTTCTATGGCTATTTATTTTAACTAGTTGTGTAAGTTTGAGGTAAGAAGAAAAGTTGGTAAACTTGTGATAGTAATGTTGTGCAGTAGCAAATCTAAGCAGCAACTCTTTTATGAATGATATATATACAATATTAAATTTTTTGTGGTTAATAGTCTCTCTTTGTGTGTTTTATTTATCTGGATTTGTTTTATTCCTATATGCTCCGCTGCCTCAAGCCTTCCATATACATTGACCATTACATTTGCAACATGAACAGTTGCATATTTATAATTGATATTAGAAACTTCTAATATTCTAAAGAATTCAGAAACTAGAATGTTCCTTTTCTTTGACAGCTTCTACTTATTTCTAATTTTTAGAAAATTCTATCTTTTGAACTTGAACAATTTCAAATTGTTTCTAATTTTTGGAAAACTCTCTTTATAGAAAATTCCTAGGACATTCTTTTCCCGTAACAGGGAGCAATGTAAGGTGACAACGGTCTCATTTTAAATGCTCAGCAGATTGCTTCCCCTCCACGCCATTCGCAATGGAAACGACAATCAATTTGGGTGCCAAGGAAAGGCAAATGGCCTTCCAGGGCACTGCGATAGATCAGAGGCTGAGGAAGATTTTCAATGCAAAAGACATCGAGGTGTTGGAAGCCATCAACCGGATTCTGGGTTGCAGGTTTATTCACTCTTCTTACCATTTCTGTATGAATTCAGACTTATCTTGAATGTTCTTGGCATGGCTACTGCATGCTCGTGAGGAGGTGGTCATGATCTGCTAGCTGATGAAGAAACTAGTGAAGGCTTGCTAGCGGGTGGTGTATGGCCAGAGCTTACCTTGGTCTATAAGGGCTCGTGCGTGTGGGAAGATGTGGTGGTGCTGCTGGTAGAAGTTGAGAGCAACATTGCTCTCCTCAAGGAGCTCTATGCATAAAGATTGTTATATTTATTCAAAGAGTTTATTTATTGATTTTTAATAATTATATTTTGAAAATTGTTGTTGTTTGTTATTTTAGGTCATAGATCTATGCATAAACATTTTGATCAATATATTAAGATAAATGCATTGGATTGGGAGGCTTGACATCTAATTTTTAATTTTATTTGTTTTTATTATATAGATTAAATTTTCTCTTAAAATTCAATTTTTAGAATGATATTATAATTCTTATCAACATATTGGGATAAAAGAGTTAGTGTTAAAGGTCTCAAATCTCGAATATTTTTTCTTTCATTTTTTTTCATTTTCATACTTATTAATAGTATTTGCAGTAGTGGATTTATTAATGGTATGCATGTATTGGATTCAAAAGCTCTAGATAATAATAAAAAAAATGATTTATTTTCATCATTTTCTTAGAAAGTAATTACTGTTGTTTTATTTATTAAAAAAATAGCACAAGTTTTCCTCAAAACTTATTTTATTTAAATAACTCTCAAATAAATAAAATTATTTTGTTACAAATAATTAACTATTTTAAAAAAAAAAATTTAAAATTAATGTAGGCATTGTTCTAATTTATATGTCTAAAATAAAATAACATAGTTCTTAAAGAAATAAAATATATCTAATATTGAATCAAACTCTTGCTCTCTAAGAGATTGTCAACAACATTTTATCAATTGATGATTTCAAATCAATATTTATCTCATCTTCATCCTAATCACTCATTAGTAATTTAAATAATTAGAGCAAATTAGAAAATATTTAATTAACAATTTTAAACCATTTTATAGTTAATTTTGTCATCCCTTTGCTTGAGATGAATTTATTACAATAAATTTAAAAAACAATTGTGTTTACTAGTTTAACAAGATGTAAGTCTCCAAAGGTTCCCTTTGAAATACTTCCCTATTAATTTTGTTTAGGTATTGTTTAGATCCATTTTTAACTCCATTAAACAACAAACCAATTGACCTTTTATTAATGACATTGTGTGTGTATATATATAGATTGGGTTTTAAATTTTATGGGTTTCCAATAGTCTTAATAATATTTTTTATTGTTTAATTTTTATTTTTCACATTAATTTGATTTTGAGATTTTTTTATTTGTGTTATAATATTTTAAATATTTACAAAATGTGGAGAGACATAGTGTTGATTTTTTAGTGTATTTAAGGGTTATTTTATTTACTCAATTTATAATTTATATGTTTTAATTGAGCACGGTACTAACATATTTATTTTTAGAAAAACATATGTAAAAGATATTAAAATATATAATTTATTGAGGTATCTTTTCTTTTATTGGATTTTTCATTTAAATAAAATAAATCAAGAGGATGATATCTCTTGATGATGTCTTTTTTATATATTTTTCTAAAGATAAGTAATTTACTATGCTTTTCAAAATAAAATAAAAACAAAATAATTTCCAAAACAATGAATGTTAAATTTCTCAAAATTAAAAGTAAATAAATGTTTCACAAATATAATAAAATAGTTTATAAATTAAAATTAAAATTTATGTCTTTGTATTAAATAATACAATTATACAAATAAGGAAAAAAACTTTAAATTCATATTGATATCTATGAACTTTTATATACATCTAATTCAACTCATGAACTACTTAAATAATATTCGCATTTCATACTTATACAACCACAAACAAAATAAATATTGTAAAGTCTTTCTATCCAAATATCTATATACTTCTAAGAACCATTACTTTTTATTAAATGTAAAAACCCATACACAATAATTTTTCTCATTATAACTCTTTTTCTACTAGTACTTCAACTACATCTTTTCTATAAATACCAGATTTTATCTTATACAAACATTTTTTAACTTAAAAAAAATACTAATTATAAAATAAATATAATTAAAAGAAACAAAAACTTAAATAATACTATTTTTAATAAATGAATTTACAGCTACCTTCGAAAACGCTGACGGAAAGCCTCTACCATGCTCCCCTGTTCGCCCGTCACTAACCATGCTGCTTCCACTTTCACTTTTACAAACTCGTTCTTGCTATTACATGCTGAAATATAGTCGTCATTGTTTGACCAAAACCAATTTGAAAGTTGTGTGAAGACACCCATCCATACCCATTTTCCTTCACCCAATTCGCTATTAAAAGAAGCATAACCTGATCCCAATCTTGTAGAGAAGCGTAAGTCGGGATGATCAGAATCTATAATAAAACATATCATAATGGCATTGGCATTTGCGGAACTTTTCGGCCTCCTGAATGTCAATGAAACCTCTACAATTTCTTCCCTGTCAGAGTAGTCAAGAACAGAGACATTTGGCAAATTTTCAAAGTTGTTTTTCAGCGAGCCCACATCACACACTGCCCTCGTGCATATCATCACTTTACTTGGCCATTTCTGCACATTTTTTGGAAAAGGCAAAGCCAGCACAAAATCAAAATGATACAATAAAAAATAAACTTTCATATTTCCAATTCAACTATTTTGAAATACCTGTAAGTTACTGACGAATGGTTCAAAAGCTGATGTGTGGTTTGCTACGACTACCAGTGACTTAAACATCTCAGAGTGCTCCAAGCTGACTATACACGGCGCATTCCAGCGGGTATGCAGTTCCAACTTCTTCAATAATTTCAATCGCTCTAAGCCTTCTATCTTCTCCAATTTGTAGCTTTTTTCCAATTGAAGTTCTTTCAGAGAAGTGATTTCTGAAAGACTTGGAAGCGCGTCCAACTCTGAACAGTCACTTATCTTGAGCTTCTCCAGTGATCTTATGTTTTCTAAACCTTCTACCTTCTCCAATTTATGGCATTTTTCCAGTTGAAATTCTTCTAGAGAAGTGGTTTCTCGAAAACAGGGAAGCATCTCCAACTCTGGACAGTCACTTATATCGAGCTTCTCCAGTGACTTCAAATGTTCTAAACATCCTATGTTCTTCAATTTTTGGCACTTCCTCAAATGAAATTTTGTAAGAGAAGTTAATTTTGCAGGACCTGGAAGCCCATCTAATTTTGCAGAGTCATATATGCTGAGCTCCTCCAGTGATCTTATGTTTCCTAAACCTCTTATCTTCTCCAATTTGTGGCATGATTTTAAATCAAATTCTTTAAGAGAACTTAATTCTGCAAGGCTTGGAAGTCCCTCCAACTCTGAACAGACAGCTATCTTGAACTTCTCGAGTGATTTTATGTTTTGTAAACCTTCTATCTTCTCCAATTTGTTGCACCATGTCAATTCAAATTCTTTAAGAGAAGTTAATTTTGCAAGACCTGGAAGCCCATCTAATTTTGGACAGTCATATATCATGAGCTTTTTCAGTGATCTCGTGTTTTCCAAACCTTCTATCTTCTCCAATTTCTTGATCCTTAGCAATTTAAATTCTTTAAGAGAAGTTAGTTCTGCGAGACTTGGAAGCGCCTCCAATTCTGGACAGTCATATATCCGGAGCTCTTCCAGTGATCTTATGTTTTCTAAACCTTCAATCCTCTTCAATTTGTCGCAGCTATCCAATTCAAATTCTTTAAGAGAAGTTAATTCTGAAAGACTTAGAGGCTCCAACTCTGGACAGTCACGTATGCTGAGCTTCTCCAGTGATTTCAAATGTTCTAAACTTTCTATCTTCTCTAATTTTATTCTCAGCTTCCGCAACGATCTCAACTCTTGTAGACCTTCTATTTTCTTGACTTTCCAGCTACCGTACACAATGAAATTTTCTAAAGACACCAATTCTGCAAAACATAGAAGCCCGTCCAACTCTTCACAGTTGCATATCATCAGATTCTGAAGTTTCTTCAGGCCATGGACACCTCTGATGTCTTTCAGGACATTACAAGAAGTAATATCTATGGTCTTCAATGTTGCTAGCAGGGTTTCTAACTCCCTCAAATCCTTATTAAAATAGAGATCAAGAGTCTCAAGAACGGGACAACAATCTCCTCGAATTGAAATCTTGGACACTTCCGTGCTCCATAGTTTTATTCGCTTGAGCATGCACCCTGACCCAAAACTCAACTCGCTGATTGGGGTCTCTTTTATTTCCAGGGTTTCAAGATGGATTAATGATTTTGGTAAGCACTTCACTCCTGAACTCTCTATCGTTAAATCTCTTAAGAGACTAAGATGCTCCAGAGAATCCTGTAAAGATTTCAAATTCTTACACCCTTTGATTGTAAGTGTAGTTAAGGGAGACAAATTCCCTTCAGAAGTTGGCAATGCTGTCAAGAATTCACTCCTTATCTCCAACTTGGTTAACTTGGTTAGCTGAAAGATGTTAGCTGGCAGTTCCTTCAAGCTGGTCCCACTTAAATAGAGCTCTTTTAAGGAATCCACTTCTGGAAGACGCAACTCTTCCAATTTCATGCAAGCCACGATGGAATATTTTTCTGCTCAAGTTTATTACACTGAAGCCAGATCAGTTCTCTTGATAGTTCGCTATGTTCCTGATTTAAAAATTCTCCATTGCCAACAAAAATCTTCAATCCAAGCGAGCAAGGCTCCAGTCTACACTCTCCTTGGCTTGTCTTTACTATGGTCTTCCCTTGCCGTTGGGCACAGTTGTCACCAATTGCATTTGCTATTCCTCGGACTTGTATTGCTACCTGAACAGTCAAAGGTAAACATACGAAATATTTTCAAAGGTCTAATAAAGTTATAAAATAAGGCATTGACTTTACCTGTTGAGGGGAAATCTTGATAGTCTGTTGCGGAGACCAAAGTCGATAGGGTGACTGCCAGTTTGCAATGTCCCTTCCAAGATCTCTCAAGTGATCATGCATTCTTATCAAACCATTTTCGCCCAGTTCAACAAGACACTTATTGAAAAGTGTTTCCCAACCGAGCAATCCCTCCCAGTCTGATCCTTCCCATACTTCAGTGGCCAAATTTATCTGCTTCCCAATGAACAAACAGGCTGTATCCAAGAGCATTTCCTTCTCTTCTTCTTCTAGTGCATCATAGCTCAGTTTCAGTCGTTCTTTGATTTCCCTAGGTAATATTCTAGATAACTTTTCTAATGTACGCTGCCAATACTCCTTGCGAGACTCACCATAGAGCTGCCCCCCTAAGACCTTGAGTGACAAAGGAAGACGATCACAAGCATTTGAGAACTTGTCAACGAGATACTCGAATCCCAACAGTGGAGAGGGTTGTAAGAACGCATGCTAGCAAAAGAGCTGCTTGGCATGAAAGTCACTGAGAGCTCTCATTTCATGAATGGCAGAGATTCCCTACTTTTCAAGAACATCCCGTTCGCGTGTGGTGACGACAATCAGACTTCCATGGCCAAGCTTCTCCATTGCGGGCAATAGTGCGTTGAGTTGATCTACATCATCCACATGGTCTAAAATGATTAGCACAGATACAGATCTCAAACAGCTACTAAGAATCCCTTTGCCCTCATCTACATGGTCAAAGGATGCGTATCCTTGAACATTAAGGTCCTTCAGAAGTTTTTTTTGTTTCGCAACGAGCAGTCCTTTCCCAGCAGCATCTCGAAGATCGAAGAGAAAGCTTGATCTATCCATGGTTGAACATTTTTTGTTAAAGATTTCCTTTGCAAGAGTGGTTTTGCCGGAGCCACCCATGCCCCAGATTCCTACGATCTGTATCGAGCCAACATATTGAAGTGCAATCGTGTCAAAGTTTCTCACAGCTTCATCCAGACCTACAGGATGCTTGGCAACCTCTAATGGCACCTTGTTCATCTTTTCCATTACACGAGTCACCACAGTTTTCACCACCCTATTCTCGTCACCGAGCACGTGGAACAGTAGTAAAATTAATTGATTAACAATAAAATGAGCTGAAATGCATGCTAGGGAAGATTTGAAATAATAAAAGCTCGAGGTATGTTTTTCAAGCAATTCTTTTAGTGACTTTTTCTTTATTTAAATTATTAAAATATACTTTAGAAACACAAAAATGTATCACCTCTTAGTTTTAAATAAGCATATATACTTGTAATGTTTTACTTGTCTATATCAAAGTTTAATATATAACTATCAATTTTAATTTAAAATAAATAAATATTATTTAAAAGTAGCACACCATTTTGAAATTGAAAGTTATATATTAACTTTTAAAGTGAAATTTATAAATTATATACTAATATTTACAAACAATTGAAATAAGTTAGTAGAATTGTCAATAAATTAAAGTAATTACAATTTATCAAAAAAAAAGGATAGATTTAAAGTTTATATTTTTAAGATAAAGATTGAAAAAATTGAAAGAGAATACTAAGACAAACATTCATATAGATGAATCTTAAAAATTTACAATTTTTTTGAACTATTTTTTTAATAAATAAAATTACAATGGCAAAAGGGGTGGAGAGAAATGATCTTAGTGTGTTAATAAAAACACTTCCCTTTTATCTTAAATTTGGCAATCATTTATACATCAAAATATTAATATTTAATTAATAAGCATAATGTTTCCAAAATAAGCAACAAAATAAAATTTGTGTCTACATATATGTGGTAAATAAAATATTTCCAAAGTAAAATTTAAAAAATCCCAATTAATATATCTCATTTTTTCTTAGATAAATCTATTTAAAATATCTATATTGATAGATAACATACTATAATAATTTATAATTTTTCATTGATAAAACTTTTCAAAAAAATTATAATACAATTAACACTTACAAATAAAATGCTTCATTTTAATCACTTATAAATATCAATATATAAATCTCAAAGTTTCAGTTAATCTAGCACATAAGTGTCTATTTTAATGAGTCTATTCATAAATGTTTAAAATTGATAGTAACAAGTAAAATATGGCAAGTGCCTTACGATTGAAAATGTGTAAACAAGCATCGTTGTTAATCCTCTATGGAAAGAAGAGTATTAAGGTACTTATTATTCTTAATGATGCCATCGATACAATAGGAAACTTCTTGTAGTTTTTTTTTCCATCGTTGAAGCACATCTAGAGTGTGTCTAGCCTTCTTTTCATTCTTAGAGAATGCATCTACAGATTTTCATTTTCCTCCAACAACCCATATTAAATTAGAAGGTTCAACATGGTAGAAGATAGGGATAATTTTGTTGTATATTTTGACAATTAATTCTAATTCAATAAAACATCAGGAGGATTCTACATAATGCCCAAAAAATGGTGATACATAGGAAAGAACTTTTGATTACTTCTTCTATGAATTTAGGGAAGAAATCCCCATGCTTCAACATATCTTTGTCCAAAAATACTCGCGTTCCTACAAACTTTAGAGAACCATAGATTATTCCTAGATAGAGTATGTTTGGCATCTTGTCGACAATGACTTTTGAATACATTGTTGGGTATGTGTTTCGTTCCAAATGAGGATGCAATAGAAGTAGAAGTAGATGGTATTAAATCATCAAAAGCACCAAAAGTGTTGGAAGAGGATTCCATTAGATACAAATCAACACCAAGAAAAATACTAATAAAGGGGCCCCTTTTATCACAAATTTTCTCATCTCATAGTGTTAAACGTACTTCCCAAAGTATCTGCCACATGGAAAATATGCCAACATAAAGTGGGATGCTCCATTTTTTATTATGAGGATAAAAAAATAAAATTTAAAAAAATTAAAAATTTAAATAATACAAACATTAGGAATGTAAGGTTGAGATACTTCTTCCCAACATTCTTCCACTTGTCAAAAATCTTGTAAGAGAAAAGGGGAAACACCTTGACACTAAAATCTAATTTATATGGGTTGTGAGGCCTATAAAATCACTATACAATCTAAAATTCTTAGTTCTCTTGAGTTTCATCAAATAATCTACATATATCAAAGTATAAAGCTTCCCCAACATCATCCTCTCATCCTTTACCATATCATGAAAAAAATGGTAATGGACCACAATGTGTGCCATCGTTGCATGAAATCTTAGTTTCTTTTCCAAATATATGACACTCTAATTGTCACATAGAAATGTAATAATTGCTAGAATTAGCTCTATATTTGAATATAAAACCTTATGCTAGATGACTTTCTTACAAGCTTGAGTAGCTTCCATGTACTCTACTTCTATATTATAAAAAAATAATGACATCCTATCTCTTACTCATCCAACTAATATAACCACTAAACATAGTGAAAACATATCCGCTCATGGATATTCTACACTAAACATTTCTTATCCAATATGAATCCATGAATTCAAAAATATTAATTAATTTTGAGTCTCCTATAGAATCACTATAATAACATATAGATTCCTTAAAGATATCCCACAAATATTTGTAAACTCTATTCATTGTATCCTAGTATTTGAAATGGATATCAAAACCACTACTTAGGTGATGTATTTTCTAGTATAAACCATAGCATTTATAAAATGCCTAATAATACTAACATAAGGTACTCTATCCATATCCTCCATCTCACCAAAATTTAAATAGTTCTCTAGTAATAACTTTATCTCCATCGAAATAGCAACACACAATGGTGTACAAACTATCATGTTTAATATTTCCAACACCAAGTTCACATACTTGTTGTAGCTCAACCAAAGTCATTTGTTTTCTCTATCTCTTCTAATCTCCACCCCTGAGGTGAACCTAGTATCTGTTAAGTTTTTCATCTCAAATTGTATTGAAAGCTTAGACTTGGAATCATAAATCATATTTTTGTTGTTACCAAAAATAACATATGATTAACATATAATACAATAACAAGAAAACACAAACTACATATCTTATAATATAGATGTGTAATGTCAAAAATTGTATCGTATGCAATTTAACATTCCATAACCTCCCCTTTAGCATAATTAAATTTGATAATGAAACGCCCCCTTCACCTAAAATTAATCTTGTCATTAACCCTTTCATTTTTAGTCATTTAAGTAATCTTTTGTCACAGAAAATTATGCATTATGCATACATCTGCATGTCGCATGAATGTCCCAAAAATATTCTTGCTTGTATAGTTGTTAGGATGATACACTTCTCATCTACCCATAAAGTGTAACACCTCTACAGCTTGCAAGCATGTCCATTTGCATGCCTTTTCTCTTTTCAAACTTCATGTTATCTCATTCATTCATTCTATTTAATCTATCACTCATTCTTCCTCATTCTTCTTCATGTTTCACTCTCATTATCCCATTCTTCTAATCTCTCTCACGTCTTGGCTCTACACACCAACACTTTGGTTCTCTGGGAACATCTTGGATGTGGCATGCTCTTCCTTTCAACATCACCATCTTTCTAAAGGGAGGTAAGTACATTCATTTTATATTGCATTATCATCTTTATGTTGGCTAGCATATTTTTATTCTAATATGTCTATTATATTTTCTATCTATTTATCTGGTTGTTTATAGAGGTGGGAGCACCTAGATGGTGGTTTGACTTAGGAAATCCCCTAGAACAACCCCAA